>JAHLJS010000007.1:26931523-27531523 GCA_038502445.1 Eremochloa ophiuroides
GAGTCCCCTCTCCTTCTTGTTGAATGGCAATATTTTCGTCCGTTCTTAGCAAGCTTTCAGCTGTGCCTTGGTGGCCTGTTGTTTCTGAGAGGACTTCGGCTTGAATATTGGGTGCCTGGATCGGCTGAATGTTTGCCTATTGTATAGCCGATTCAGTCAAGTAAGCTAAGTAGATGGTGCAGGAAATAATTCAGGACATCCATGTACCCGGGCAGGCTTCCTCTTAGTTCTCTTCTTGGTAATCGTCTTCTGAAGATTTGGTGAAGCTTTTCTTTTTGAAGATGGAGCAGTTGTTACACTAGCAGGAGCTTTCATCATCCTCTTCAAAGATGGGGCCTGAGAGCCTAGCCTGGCTATTGGGCAAGAAGGATAATAATTGATCTGCTCTGGTGGGTTGGATTCTGGGTCCTGCATTAGTAGAAGTTAGAATACGGTTTACAGCTGGTTCAAATGAATCGGTTGGCGTGCTTACTGCCAAAGTAGAGTTGAAGCTTGGGTCCAGAGCTCTGCATCTATCATGGATCCCTTGGCAGAAGAGATGAGCATGTCATTGTTGCCACCAGTGATCGAAAGTTTCATGGGACATGAATATGAGGCTCGAATGCTCTACAGTGTAAGTTGGCAAGTTTGCTCCTAATAAGAAGACTCTGTCGGCTTCCAGCATCTCAGTGATTTCATTTCTGGGCCTCAGAAGATGTAGAAATGGAAGCTTGGGGGGCAGTTGGCCGAAACCCAGTTGTCCTGATGCAACATTAGGATAATAGAATTCATATGAAGGCCAGCTGGGCTCATTACTGCTAGTACCCCAAAGGTGTTTGAAATCAACTGGCAGTGTGTAGGGCTTTATGATTATATTGAAGATTTCAGTAGCTCCAGCATCAGAGCATCCTGTACTGAATCTGAAGGTGTAGGGCATTGGAAAATCATGGTCATCTTCATATGGGAACCAAATTAAGGTATCTGGCCCTAAGCCTCTGTAGAGTTTCTCAAGCAGAATCCCTCGGTTCATGTTGATGATGATGGTTGAGGCAGCTTCTCTAAAGTTCTGACAGCCCCCTGGTAATCTGGTTGCTATCTTCCTCTGCATAGTTGATGGAGGGGTAATTGAGGTTGTTGAGGTTCGGCCTGACCATCCTGTGCAGATATAAGTTGAGCCATAATTGAATCAACCACCAGAGACCTGTTATGCACTTTACTTCTTCCCCTTTTAGCAGATAACCAGCAACTCGGTTCATCAGCCTGTAGGCAGACCCCAATAGTATTTTACCTAAGGGGATGGAATTGCCTTGAGCTAATTTTTCTGCAAGGGCCTTGAAGGGATAGAACGGTCCCAAGGAAGCGCCACAGAAGACGAATCTTTCCAGCCACAAGATCAAGAAGGCTATGTATTCCTTATCACTGATGCTGGAAGTTGTTTGCTGGTGGATTCTAATGTAGCCGGTCCAGCCCTTGTACTCGTTCAGTTTGGGGAACTTCTTTTCGCCACTTGAGAGGAGATCCCACAGTTGAAAAGATCCGGTGATTTGAAGGCCAGTCAGCATGTGGATATCGCCCAAGGTGATGCTCATTGGCCCGTCTCCAAATACAAAGGCGTTGAGAGAATTGGACCAGAAGTAACTTGCAACAACCAAGAGGGGTTCATTCTTTTTCATGTCACATAGAGAGAGGTCAAGACACTGGCTCAGATTGCGCAACTCCCAGTCTCCTCTTTTTCTTTCTGAGATTCAGTGGAACCAATTTCTCCATCAGCTAGGTATGCTTGGCCAATTCCGGAAGGGTTGCCTGGACCATGAAGATGCATCCACCAGCGGGCTTCTAAAGGGGATCTGATTGGTTTCTTGATTGATGAACTCCGCGGGGTTGGAGTCACCCATCGGTCCCAAGAAGAAGGCGGTCGGAACATCCCTCAGTGGAATCAAGATATCATTTTTCAGGTCCTGAGGCAGATGGGTGATAGGTGTGACCGATCGAATGAAGATTCATGATTGGAAAATAGATTGGTAAGATTCATACCTCGGGAATCTCAGAAGGGGTCGCCATTGCTTGCGGATTCTTAAAAGCAGCAGATCGAGGCTGGAGGAACAACAGAGGATTTCTTGGTTAGGGTTTCGGTTTGCGGAAGTTTTGAAGTGCTGAGCGGGAAACTATGATTCGGTTACGTTTTGAAGACGGAGATCGATTGAGGCTCAGTTCTAATTTTGGAATAAAACCAGTTTATCCCAAAATTGGGGGGCATGTGTTTACACCAAAATCTAGACCGAGTGCAGATAGCCGATTTCGGAGCAGAGGCCCAGACAGATAGTCGATCGGGTCCCGGAATCGACTGTTGGGCTGGAGCGTAGGTGGTGCAGTTGAAGGAAATAGCCGATTGATGACGTCAGCACGGGTTTCTGGTGCCAAGGAACGATCACGTTTGGAGTCCGATGAAGAAAGGAAGGGTTAGGCTCCAAGTTACCTTTAATTTAGGAAAGTTTGTTAGTTTCCCTATTCATCTTAAGTTGTAATTCGAGTAGAACTCTATCAAAGCCCTGGGTATAAATATAATCCCCGGCTATTGTAACAGAACACACATCAATACAACACAACTTTCGGGCCCGGCCAAACCTTAGGAGTAGGAGTAACGTAGATCTCGGCGAGTTATTCAAGCGGGCTGAGTGTCATCCGGTGGACGCAGGCTTGTTTGTAAGTACCGTCATGCCTCGCTAAGCTTTGTCTCTTTAGTATCATTCGGTGGACATGGGAGCATCGTAGATCGGGGTTGATTCTTATTTGATATGAGTTTAGCGTCATCCGGTGGACGTGGGCTTAGATCAAATAAGGGTTAGTTATCGATTTATGTTTGTTTTCTTGTTTAATCTATGTTTAACGTCATCCGGTGGACGAGGGCTTAGGTTAAGCTTGATTATGTGCATGGGTTAGTTATCGGCTCTAACTAATTTAGCATCTTAGTTAGATTCATTAAGTTATCAAGATGTTATTTGTTGTTTATTGTTTATTTATCAATGTAACATATCTTTGCCCAATCAAGATTGCATAATATTGGCCTTAGATCCACATGAAAAATGTTATTTATGTCTCATCCATATTTATGCTTTATTATGATATTCACTCGATTCGGCCAGTACTATCGTAATCTTGTTCGTACGTGATGAGAGAGCTGAGCAAGAGTCGATCTGAATGAATGCAGAGCCACCGGCCTTCTAGACCAGCTTTGTATTCTTTTAGATCTACTTGTGATTACTTTCGGGAATAAATCTAAATTGATGCAAAACCGCAGGCCTTCTAGACCAGCTTCGTATCAATCTTAGGTTTATATTTGAAAATAATCACCACTAAGTTTTCTGCTTCACGGACCCTGGATCGGCTAATTAGCCGATGTAGTTGTGCTTCACGAGAAAAACCAGTTAACCGATTGTTCCCCGCCAAATCGGCTAATGTCTGTTTGACGTTCAGACAGTCTGAACTTAATGATTCGACATGTTAATATTAATCGATTGTGCTTTAATCTGTTACAACTACCCGCATAGACTTGTTTTATGTAAATTGGTCTATCTGACCATACATACCAATCGATTATGCATCAATTCAGTATCTATTTTCATGGCAAAACATGCATACATGCCGGAATCGACTCTTTAGTCGATTTCCGATTAAATCGGCTCTCAGAGCCACATAGTTGGAACTACCTGGACTCACCAGTTAGTTCCGCCCTGCGATTACTGATTACTATTTTTTCCTTGTCAATTACAGGTCAAATTGACTGGCACGTCTGAGGGTTATCGGCACTCTCTGTTTGGGTTTAAAGCTAGCTGGATCTTGGAAGCTCTGACGCTTTTGAGATTGTATCCGGTTTCGCTGGTGTGTTGTGACACAAGAACCACATTTTGTGCCAACGGTTATAATATGTTATATGCCCTTCCACTGTTAACTAAATCAATATTTACTTAATCATTCCCCCAGTGGGAACAATTTTTAGGCTGAGGTTAAAAAAATTCCTCATCTGTCTCACAGCCAAAGCACAGGTCTAAACCCCGGCCCTGGTCGTGGTCGTCTTACATGAGTTATGGTGCCGCTGTGTATGGGTCCAGTAGAGGTTCGAGGGTTTTCTTGACCTGCGTGAGAAGGTTTTCTTCTTAATGCAATGCCCAGGGGCTGTATTAACACTACAAGTCGAGTTTTTTATTGTCCTAGGAACTATTTCTTCTCCTTGCATTCATACATTTATTACTCACCTCTTTTAGATAAATATTTCATCTTGTTCATGTGTGTCAACATCATTTCCATGATACCTTTAATTTATAAATTCGTTCTCCAATCCTCTGTTGCTAGAAGTTTGTTCAAATTCTATATATTATATTTGTAATTTAAAAGACATATTTAAAAATAAAAAAAATAAGTAAAGGGCCCTTGTGTGGCTGGTCCCCGTCTCTCGGATATGAAGTGGGACCGACCCATTGTATCCGCCGGGCCGGGTGACGTGCCAAATTCTGAAATTCCCCATTCTTCCACCGCCGCTTGTTCATCTCCAGCTTCCCCGCCCCGTCACCGTACCTGAGCCAAGCCCCGTCGCCGGCGGAGGTCAGGTGAGGGTGGGTAACCCTGCAGGGTGTCCTCCTTACTCCTCCATTCACGGGTCCTACTACTCTCGGGCCCCAAGATCTGCGCCTTCTGATCGTTTCTTGTCCCGCAGCGTCGACGCGCGCCGCCTGTTCGACGAAATGCCACCACGGAAAAAGGGCAAGGGAGCGGTGCCTCCGGCGTCTGATGGTGGCGGAGGAATACACGCCCTACCGGACGGAGTCATTCATCATATCCTCGGCTTCCTGGATGCGAAGGAGGCCGTGCGGACATGTGTGCTGGCACGGCGCTGGCGGCACCTCTGGCGGTCGGCTTCGAGCCTGCGCATTGTGTGCCGGAATTTGGCGGACGTTAGTGTCTTCATGGAACATGTTCTGCTCCTCCGTGCAGCGTCACCACTTGACACATTTGAGCTCATGGTTGATGCATTTGAGGACAGCGACAAGCAGCGTGTGAACCTCTGGCTCCGGTATGCTCTGTTGTGTAAAGCTCGTGTGCTCAAGCTCAGCTGCAACACGTATCCTTATTTTCACCCTGATAGTCTGCCTCTAGTCTCCCAGCACATGAGGATCCTAGAGCTTGTTGGTGTAGTGTTGAAGAACAGAACCTGTGATTTCGTAAGCTGTCCATCACTGAAATACCTACACATTAACGACTGCTGCTTGTCTTTGAGTAAGATTACATCCAAATCACTGAAACATTTAAGCTTCACAAGTTGTCTTTTCAGAGACCATGTTTTCGGCACTCTTATTTATGCTCCGAGTCTTGTTTCGCTAAAGCTAGACGACGATGGATTCCCATTCAGTTTGTCTAGGACTCCTGTTCTTGCCAAGATGCCATTGTTAAAGAATGCATTTGTCAGGCTCACTCATATGAATGCAGACAGTTGTGCTCATGCTGACTCTGGGAACTGTGGTCATGATTATTGTAATGCTTGCTATGTTATTAAACATGACAATAGCAGCAGCTGTGTGCTACTGGAAGGCTTGTCAAAAGCCGAGAATTTGTCACTGATAGCTGAATCCAAGACGGTATGCATACAATTTCGCCTCTAATCCTATAACTTGTCCCATACTTTCTCTTGCTGTATCATTCTCTTTGTCACATTCATAACAGCACCTGTATGAACCTTTTGCATGAATTGACAGCAACTAGTTTTTATCTTACTAGTTATATTCACAACTAGTATTAGCTGACCCTTTTCTGTCTAATTTGTATCCAGATTATTTTCAAAAGGGATTTGAATCAGTGCCCTACATTTAGAAAGCTAAGGACATTGTTCCTCAATGATTACTGGTGTGTGGCACCTGACTTCCACGAACTAAATTGCATTTTGAAGCACTCACCAGTTCTAGAAAAGCTCACTCTTCAACTTTTTTCCAAGGTATGTGCATTTTCTGAATGGAAACCTGCTGCCTTATTACATTATTATTGATCCTGGAGAAATGCTTTTGTAAACTGCAGAGATCTAAACCTAAGTTGAGAATTAAAGGAAGCTGGAATCCACCAGAGATTGCAACTCCAATATCGGGCCACTTAAAGATAGTTGAAGTCAATTGTGAGGTCATTGATGATAAAATTATCAAAGTCGTGAAGTTCATGAGCTCTTTTTACATATGTAAGTTAACTGGAAACATTCTAATCCTTCTCATCAGTTTCTCATATGTGGAAATGGAACAGGAATAAAGTAATGAAGAAAATCTAAAATTATTAGAAAAGCGATTAGTGTATGATTAGTTACATATTTGTAAAACCTTGAGGTCATAGTTTTTCTATACTTTTAAGTTTGAAAAACAGTGACTAATTCATTTGGAAAACAATGAGTAGTGTGTGAAAGCTTTTGTGTAGTCGGAGAGATGGTGAGTTCACTAGATGCAGGGGCGGATCTACCCTATAGGCGAGGTGGAGCAGCCGCCCCAGCAACTGGACAGCGATCCTCACAGCATCCTCTGTTTTTCGCATCATCTCCATGAACGAGCTGTGTACCTTGGTGCATGGACAGAGAACCAGGAGTTAGCGACGGAAGGGGGCGATTGGAGAAGATAATCAGTTACTGGGTTTGTGTGGACATGTGGGGGAGCAATGGGCTTTAGTGGGCCAATGGGAATTAGGCAAATATGGGCCAAAAACCACACTACAGCCCAGCTGGCTAGCAGGCCAGGAATGAAACATGAAGCAATGGAGATGCATGTCACTCGACTCTCCTTGCTTTCGTCTATCGCTGCGAGTGGCGACGGCACGGCTTCAATCTCAGCAGCATCTCAAATCATAGCTCCACCATCTTGAATCAGAGCCCTAGCGCAGCATGGTGCCTGATGGAGGAGGGGCGAGGACGACGGTGGTAAGGTCGCACGCTCCCCAAACGTACGACCCGCCACGCTTTAAGTTCGTCCATTTTTAATTATTATTTTGGCTTAGCTTGTCGTAAATTTCACCCCACCAAAACAACAATTCCTGGGTCCAGAACTGTTTAGATAGCCATGACGTATGTAGTTACATATAAGTATCGTAGTGTCCTTGCTCCATATGTTCTTGAATCCTCTCTGTGTCCCTTGGCGGCAAGAATAAAGGATTCATGATATGGAATATTGGAATTTCATTTATCTGTTTGTAACTTGTTCATATGTCTGCCATGAGTTGAATTCTTATTTTAGTTTTCCTTGCTGTGGCAACTATCTGTGAATTTTTTTAGTTACCATTAAAAAAACCTTTAGTTTTGCATGTTTAGTCAAATGTTTATTTTCTCATCTCTATGTTTTAAGCTCCTGTTATTTGATGTAAATCGCCAGTACTGTCATGCAGTTTGTTGGCTTCTACGTCTACAAATTCTGCTAGAATTCTGTATTAGAGTCCATTTGATTCTCATGAGTTGGACAGACTATTATTCTCGATACATTAGTGTTTCTAGTGGAAGCTAACTCTAACTCTAACTTCATTTTCGTAAAAGATTTGTCCAACCTTGGCATAGCTGCATTCTTCTGCTGTTTGGTGAAATGAAAAGCCTATGCACTGAAGCGAATTCTTTTTCTTTATTGATTTAAACGAAACTGAAATGAATATTGTCCAATGAATTTTTTCTTATTTCTCAAGCTCTATGGTATCCTCATCCATGCCCATGGCTGAATTTTTTCTTATTTCTCAGTGAAACCCATGATCTTATTTTTATATTGAACAGGTTTCAGTTTAGATGAAGCGGAGATTTTGGAGGAGTAGAAATTGGAGTCACAAGGATAGGTCATCTAATGTGGTTCGCAATGGATGAACTTGGATTTTGTAGTTGCTTAGATAATCTACCCGGAAGCCAGGCGCCATTTGATGTTATTAATCTTGCTTCTGTTCATTTATGCTCTTTTGCAGGCTCGAGGTTCTTTGTCTTATTCTAAGCTAATAAAGGAAGATTGTTCAATTCATATTAGGCCTTCAGGCTTCATCATCTATGTCCAGTTTTATTTGACTTGATATATGTAGAATTGTGTATCTCTTGCTATTAGTAACAACCCTGTTGATTTCTTGCCCGGTTGTATATTTAGCCTCGAAGAATTTGCTTGAAATATCTTCAATTTTATTGCCGAATTGCTTAGTAGGATCTTGCTATCTACATTAATAAATTGTGTTGACTTGTTCCCATGTCTTATTGTCTAGCTAAATTTTTCTGTTCTAAAATATTTTCTCAGATTTGGCCTCGTGCCCTTGTGTGAGAGAAATTCAATTAAAATGAAATCGAGAATGGCGCACAAGGTTTAC
This sequence comes from Eremochloa ophiuroides, assembly GCA_038502445.1. NCBI lineage: Eukaryota > Viridiplantae > Streptophyta > Magnoliopsida > Poales > Poaceae > Eremochloa > Eremochloa ophiuroides. The sequence goes on from JAHLJS010000007.1 coordinate 26,939,846, forward strand.
CTGATATAAAATTTATCGCATTGGTACAACAGCTAATCATCCCCCGGGCTACTCGGGGGCACCTTGCTGCCGCCGCTCGGCCACCCAAACGTGAACTCTTCGGCCGTCGTTGTGTCCTCTGGCGTGCAGCGGTGGTGACCCGCGGACCTTGCCACCGTCGCTCGACCACTCAACCGCGAACTCTGGCATGCGGCGGTGGTGACTCATGGCAGCTCGCTAAAGCGGCTTCATGTCGCAGCCTCCCCTTAATCCCTTCCACCCTCCCACCTCTCTATCACCCCTCTAGCATGAGTTCCTCCGGCGGTGTGGCACGCTAGCTGGCTGGATCCAGGTTCCTCGGGGCGGGATCTGGCCTCTCCAACCGTCGGCTTCCTATGACGGGTTCCTGCTTGGCCGCCGATGGTGCGGTTTTCAAGGCTTGGGGCTGGCGGTCGGGTTGGCCTGCAGGGTCAGATTCAGGCTGCCCGGGCTGACGGCTTCGCGACTGCACGACGACATGAGGTCCGCGGACCTCCTCTCCAGCTTCCCACACGCGACGGGCGCTCCACAGCCTTGGGCACGGTGGCTCGGGGTCGAATACATGTCGTCATTGTCGCGGGGCTTCGAGCCTAGGTGTCGGATGGCCGCGGTCGGCCCTCCTGTTTGGGGCAATCGCTAATGCATGCAGCATAGGATCCACGTTGTGTTGGCTGGCCGTGTGGACGGCGACTACTTCGGGTCGTCCATCGCCTTTGTGAGGCCGGGTGTTGCGGAGGGGGCCCTCGACTGCAGTGGCGCCGCCTGCGCCTATCACCACTCGCGCGTTGGGTCATATGGTGGTTGCCTTAGCATGCTTCACGCCCTGTTTGCCTTCCCCGCGCTTTGTTGTGGTTGGCTTGGGTGGCTAGCGCCTAAGCGCGGAGTGGCTTCCTCGACGTCTGTAGTCTATGGGTGAAAACCCCCGCCCAGCTCTTGCTCTGGGCCATCGGCGGTGGCGCTGGCACAACCAATGTCATACATCTTTTTGGAGGCGTCGTCAAATATTCTGCTTGTCGTTGGGGCCACTTGGACACTTTGGGAGGCTGCTCCTATTCGCCCCTGGCAGCCGGCTGCGCTGGAACAACTCCTCGAGTGAAAACTCTGCCTGATTTGTTTTGGGCAGGTGATGGTGGTGCAGTGTGTGCCATGTACCTTGTTGAAGGCATCGCTTAAGGTTCTGTTCTTCGCACGGGTTGTTGGGGGTGGTAGTAGGACTAACGTCCTTCTCCTGCTCTTCTTTCAACGTGTTGGGGTCTGTGAATGTCATCCCCTTCTTGAGCTTTCGTTGGAGCACTTGTGCCACCATCCTGCTTTGCTCGCTGGAGTTGCTCTTGACTGTGTTGTGTTTGCGCGCGCTTCAGCTTTATATTCGCTTTGGTCTGTCCAGCTCGGATGTTTGGTGCTGACGCAGTCATCTACCTCTTTGCAGCAGATACTTAGCCGCTTGCACTCTTGTCGGCAGACGCTTTGTCATCGTTTGCCTAGGCGAATACTTTGTCGCCAATATCGCTCCCCTCTCGCGAATACTTTGCCGCGTGTGTTGGGAGTATGCCCTAAAGATAATCATAGAGATGATTGTATTGCCTTATATCCATGATATATTATGAGTTCATTGAATTTTCATAAAAGACAACTTGTATTGATTGGCAATTATGTGAATTGTTTGTGAAACTCTTTTACTTGTATGGTTATTCTAAAATTGTCCCTGATCAAAATTTGTGTAAGACACAAATGATTACTAAATCAGCACATTATGAGTTGATGACTATGTTTCACAAGTCATGAATATGGAGATGTTAAACTAACAATGTGGGCACATGTATGACATGGGGCTGGACTGACCCAACGTGAGATGTTGTTATTGTCTCTATTCACATCATGTATGTTATGTCCTTAGACCTGACATTGTTGTATGTATTCGAGATGTCAAATGACCTATTCAGGGGCTATCAAACGCTAGTCCGTAACAAGGTAGTTATAAAGGTGGCTTTCGAGTTTGTCGGGAAACATGTTGTGAGACATAGACAATTAAGATGGAATTTGTCCCTCTCTAAGTGAGAGAGATATCACTAGATCACTCAAATGATTAGATCAACAAATGCATGGCCGTGCTTGGGTTAAGTGTTAACCCACAAGTTGACCATATATCGTGAGGCAAGGGAATAACATGTACATAGTTTGTGGTGGTTCGTCTGATATGATCTTTGCGTGTGCATGGGAGTTGTCACGCCTTGCTAGAGGCCGCTGTCAACTATTGGGCGAGTAGGAGTACTCGGGCCATGTCTATGTGTGCGTGAACCCATAGGGTCGCATGCTTAAGGGGCTGGAAGCCTAATTCGGATTGGACCCGAATTAGACTAGGTTTAAGGTTTTCTAATGGGCCTTTAACTCGGGAGCACATTAGGGACGCCTATATAAGTAAGGGGTAGGGCGAGGCCAGGTGTACCATGCCTATTGGCAGCTGCCGTCGCCCTCCCCATGCTCGCGCTTTGCTTCTCGCGGACCTAGCAGTCTGGAGGCGCAACGCTTCCTCCCTGTACGTGTGAATACCTCGGAGATGCTGCATCTGGAGCACAAGGACGAATCGCACGAGAGGGACGGGTGGACGGACGACCACGCAACTGCACGGCACTGCTGCGACGCGTGCGTCTACATCGAGACGGCTTCCGCTGCACCTGTGCGTCTAGTGGTAATCTCGTGATCTATAACTAGCAGTTGATCCGAGTTTATGAGGTTAAAAATTTTGTTTTCCGGCTAGCGTAGCTTCCTCATAACCCTACAGCGTGGTCGTTGGCGGATGCTTTGTCGCCATTCTACATGTTGATCATGTTCGAGCGGATACTTTGCCACCGTAGTCGCCACTTTTTTGTGGATACTTTGCCGCCTAGACTTCATCTCCCTGCTGACACTCTTGTGTTGTTCTTTAGTTGCAGGTCTAGTCGATTAGGTTGTGACGGAGGGCCCTCTCCCTTCTATGTTTCTTTCTTTTGTGTTGTTTGTTTCTTACCACTCTCTGTGGTTCATGTTTTGCACTATAGGTTCTCCTATATTTGCATCGTGTAAGCCCTAATTTCGGTGCTCAAACTTCTTCTTAATGAAATACACGTGAAGCCGTGTTCTAGAAAAAGATAAAATTTATCATAAATGATTTAGTTCTGAATGAAGATGCCTTTAATGCGATGCTTCTAAAGCTCAAAGCCCATGCAAACTCTAGTTAAAGGACTGGTACTTTTGTGTTCAGCAAAGACGGTATAATGAGATTTTGTCATAGGATCGACTATCGAGAGTTATTGTTACGGTAAAATTTGCAGGATTGATTTGACAACTGTTGAGTCACGTTGAGTTTTCTTCATTGACGCTACTGCTCCATATTCTTGAGAAATTCCAAATAATTTATGAGAAAGTTTCCAAATAATTGATGAAAAAAATTTGAAAGAAATTCGAATGGTGAAGCTTCAACCGGGAACGTGCTCACAGTCTGGTGGTAGCACTTCCCATCACGGAGAGCTCGTGCCGGGGCTCAATTATTCCTAGTTTGATTGTTGTGGTATCACGGAGTTTCTCGAGAGTAGATCCAGCGTGTGTATAAGTGGCGTGTGCGCTAGACCTAATCATACGCCACCCGATCGATTTGACCTGATTCGTGTAAAAACAAGTTCTGATATGTATCGGATCAGATTTATATCATGATTTTCAGTTCATGACCTGCGCGAGATGTTAAAAAAATGGGAAAGATTGCAATCCGAACTGCTAGCGTGTTGAGTCAGGCTCAGACCAAACACTTTGATCTGACATCATTTTCTTGATAACATGTATCATGGTCAATATCAAAATTTCAATGCAATAAAAGGATCATGGAAATTTTTGTCGTCAATACGATAACAACATGAGTGGAAAATGACCACAAACCCCTTCTCCAACCTTCGAGACCCTCTCGGCATGTGTCCCACACCTAAGATAGCCCAGCTCTTCGTTGAACTTAAACAGTGCAAGCGACAATCAAAGCAAGCGTTCAATTAGATATGTACCGAGAGAGCAGAACATGAACATACCTTGCGTAGGCAGAATACCACATCCATTGAGTGTTGTGTCCAACATGTACCCAATCACCAGGTGGCAATTGATAAGCAGTTTGCTCTCCACCCAGTGGAGTGAATTGCCCAAGATGCATGTACTTATACATCACACGACCTAATTAACCTATTCTTTTTCCCGCCCGTTGGCATAGTGTCCACGTGCTGTTTTGATAAGGTGTTGTGATAATTATTGGACAGTCGCTTACAGTGCCTCAACCGCGTTCATCAGTCCAACTGATGACACGGAAATAAAAAACGACGTCACATTTGAGACGGAGTAGTATCAAGGAGTGGAGCAGTCTCATCGCGCCAAGCCATTCTCTGTGTACTGGTACAGCTACACTGTAATTCATAGAATCGAACCAACTGATCCGTCGAAAAATGGAAGGCCACTCATCCGGACCAGAACAACGTGAATACGCAAACCAAACGATTGGGCAGTGATTTTTCTGAGATGTAACTAAACGGACACCATCCCAAGTTCCCAACGATGCAGCGATTTGAGGCTTGCCACCCTTCTTTCGTTCTCTGACGTGTGGGGCCACAAAAAATGTGGCCCACCATCGGTGTCTGGTTTAACCGCAATCGTGGCTTCGTACCCTCAAATCGGATGAACAACGGTCGTGTTCCTTCACTCTTTGTTGCTCGGTCTTCCTCCTCTGGTCAGTTTGCAACCCTATCCTCTCGCAGTCTCGCGTTTGATGATGTCGTTTCCTGGTTCCACAGCATCTACGCCTGAAATTTCTGCAGATTCGTCCAAGCTACACGTCCTGGCCAAGTTGAGGTGGCCACGGGCCAAAGCCCCTCCTCCTGCTGGTTCCCACCTCCCCTCGCGTCTGCTGACCATTTATTTCTTGGTCCGTTGGTCGATGCCGGCCAGCTGCTCGGCAGAATGCATCGAGGGGAAAGTAGCAAGAGAGCTATGCCTCCAGCTGCTCGACAGCGGAGGCAGCACATATAGACGCCCTGCCGGACGGCGTCCTTGAACACATCCTCGGTTTCCTTCTTGCCCCAGAGGCCGTGCGGACGTGTGTGCGTGTTCGCGCGCCGCTGGCGCCACCTCCGGATGTCCGCCGGCCCCAGGCCTGCGCGTCGGATGCCTCGGCGATAACCACGAACGTGCCCGCCGCCGGTGAAGGAGTACCGGGAGTTGGTGGACCACATGCTCCTCCTCCGCTGAGGTTCACCGCTGGACACTTGCGACATCAGGTTGGGCGAGTTCCAGCACGACGACATGCCACGGCTGAACTCCTGGGTCATGGCACGTTATTGTATCGTGCAAAGTCAGGCTGCTCACGCTCCATATATAATTATTGGGCTTACTGTCTTGTGCTGCACGATCTGCCTCTTGTCTCCAACCACCTGACCAGGCTAGAGCAGCACTGAGAGTATGGCTCAGCAGCATCTTAATTTCTTGACTTCTCCAGCTGCCCGGCCTTCTTGGAATATCTAGAGCTGCTTAACTATAGTTTCTTGATGGGCAAGAAGATATCGTCCAACTCTCCCTAAAGCATCTAATTAAGCACTCTGGGCTCCCAATTTGGTCATTTCCCCACTCGCATTTATGCGCCTAGTCTAGTTTCACTGCTACAGCATGCCATTACTAGTGGAGGACTGGAGTCATTTGTCCGGATATATAACCGAGGATTATGAGAACTTCTGTGACAATTTATCGGCACCAACCCTTTTGGATTGCCTTTGCAAGTCATGTGACAGTGCTCGTGGTGCCACTGGAAACAGTTGTGTGCTTTTCTAGAACACGAATGCATTAAGCAGACAGGAGTTTAAAGTTGAATACAAACCGGCGACACTAACCAAGGTAACCGAAGGCCCCAAAAGAACAACACAACAAGGTTTCAGGAGGGATTACATTGCGCCAAATTTACCAAAGGAAAAGCACCATTAACGCATCTGTGCACGTGCTAACAATGACTGCAGTTGGACGATGTCGGCGGCACTCCAAGCCAGTGCCTCGTCCCGAATGCGCGACAACACCTGCTGAACCGAGGAGGGTCTCGCCTCAAAAGTCCTGGCGTTCCGTTCTTTCCAAAGCGTCCAACCGATGAAGAAGACCAGAGAATCAAAGCCTTTGCGTAGCTGTTTGTGGACTCGCTTGCACTGCCTGAGCCACCACTCGAGCACCGGTTCCTCCTGGACAAGAATGAAAGACTGGAGCTGGAACCAGGAGAGACACGCCTGCCAAACTTCTTTACTAAGGGGGCATCCTAGGATGATATGCTCAATCGTTTCAGCCGCCTGATCACACATGATGCAGGTGTTGGCTCCCTGCAAGCCATGACGCCATCTCCGGTCCGCCGTCCAACAACGACCATGCATCACAAGCCAAAAGAAGAATCTCACCCTCGGAGGCGCCTTCATCTTCCTGATGTTCCTCGCGCCAGCCGTAGCTATGGAGCCGGAGAACGTCGCTGCATAAGCCAAGGAGGCCGAGTAGCGGTGGTCCGCCGATGGAGTCCAGAAGAACGAGTCAGGCTCGTCAGTCAGCTGGATCATATCAAGGAGATCACATATTGCAGCGACCTCGATAGCCCAGTCATTGTCGCTCAAAGCCTCAGCAACCGTGGCCTTCTTCTTCCTTGGAATGACAGCCGCAAACACAGTTTGTGCAATCGCTTGGAGGCTGGCCCCACCAAGCCACCTATCCGTCCAAAAGAACGTAGATGCGCCGTTTCCAATCTTGAAAGCGGTTGCCGCCTGGAAGAGTTCCAGAACCGCGTGCTCATTGGTCGATGGTTGAGGCCCCTGGATGCGATCCTTCCAGACCCACCTCAGCCTGAGGGCCAACCCTGCACGCAAGAGGTCAATGATCCCAAGGACACCAAGTTCCTTAGGCGAGCATACACACTAGTACACAGAAACTTTATAGTGGCGGTTGATAAGCCATCTTCACTTGCATTTCACAGGGCCGCCAGTGGGAGAGACCAGTGAAAATAAATCTTTCCACTGGCGGTTGCCTGTGAACCGCCTATATTTCCACTAGCGGTTTTCTTAAGGAACCGCCAGTGTAAATATATTTCCACTGGCGGTTAAGCAAACCGCTAGTGAAAATATATTTACACTGGCGGTTGGCGGTTCACATGCAACCGCCAGTGGAGATTGCCGCCCTTTTTAGGGAATTTCAGCCCCCTACCCGGCTATATATATGTATTTATTTATTTATTGTAGATATTAAGCTGTATTAGATCATGATCAAATATAGCAAAACAAAATTTAATTATTATACATTATATTTATATACATCAAAGAACTATGCTCATAATATACATATATATATGTTCATCAAAGTTACATGTGATAACATCTCAAATTTACACATCTAATTAATAACCCTCTCGGGTAAGCCCTAACATGCTGATTTCCGTTAGCTCTCTGAACTCTTCACTTCCTAGAGTGTCTTCATTGTCGTGATAATTCCCGTTACTTGGAATAACATGTTTCATGATGAATGAGCACATGTCCTCAACTATGTTGTATAAAGTCTCCGTGCTCATGTTCTGCGCCTTGAGTTTTTTATACTTCCGCAACTGTAGTTATATATAACTATATTAATTAATATGTATAAACATCATATACACATTTGTAACTTTAAGGTTATAATGACTATTACTTACCTTATCAACGTTCTTGATGTACCGTCCGGACTCCCTCATAAACTCACAGACATAGAATCCGCAATGGACCGATCCGGGTGGTTGCTTGTGGCACTATATATGTAAACAGGTAAGCGAATATTTAATTAGTTTTAATATTGTCTTATGTGTTGTACATGGATGATAAATATGTAGTCATAGATAATTAACATACCGGCCACTTGTAATTTACTGTTAATGGTCTAGTTTTGTTCTTGTCGCGCTTTCCGCCTTTTAGTTTATACCACCTATATGCCCTATGATTTCGAAAGAATCACTAAGTTATATATTCTCAATGCAAACTCTTGTCGAGAAAAGAATACAAATATTTCTTGGCTTACGTACCTCTCTAAGAAGGTCAAGAATGGCACATATGTAGTTGGATCATAATCTGCGGAGTCAAAGACAAGCACCCTTCCCTGCCTTGGATAAATATAAAAATAAATCCAATGGTCCCTGCACGAATCAAGTCCTCGTGATGCATGGGTTGGGGCCACATATATATATATATATATATATGGATTAGGCAATAATAATATTAATTGCAAAAATAAACTCGAGCTTACCTAAAGTTGTATGGGGCCATTATGACTTGCCTATCTTGAAATTGAAGCATTGAATTTCCTAAGTATAGGCAGTATCTGTCTTCCATCTCTCTTTCTACCTTAGTAATAATCTGCTTAGCTTCTTCCTCAGTCTTGTCCTTCAATTTGTCATTGTCCTTTCCGATCCTGAATGTGTGCCGCTCCTCGCATATTTCGGTGGGGTCAAGATAGCCAATCCTCTCATCTGCGTGTGAATAAGGATCGATACCAAATCTCTCCTCCTGCTGGTCATGTTGTAGTCTGCAAGGCACATGTTCAAATGAATCTCATAGACTGAAATATAATACATCAAAATAATAATCAAGTGAGTATATGAGCAACACTTACAATGGCCACACTGTTACGAGCTGAATGTCGAGTCTCTTGAGGTTCATCATCAAGTGCATGTCCTCGAACGTGACCACGGCTTTACTTCGCCCGTTCATAAAAGCTCTTGGTGGTATACATACGCTCAGAGCGTCGATGCCAACAGAAGCTGCTCTCATGTACCAGTCATGCATTCTTTTAATTAGAGATGGGATATGGGTTACCTTTTCCCAAGTGAGAAGCGGCCTGCCCAGCACATATGTGTCAGGGATATTTTCATAATCCTCTTTCGTTGGCTTCCTGATCTGTATGGTCTTCACAGAGGATTTCCCCGATTCCTCAGCCTCAGAACACTCAGCGACACGACTTGTGCGGCTGCGTGCTATTCCTGACAACCACAACATGGTCCCAGCAGTTTTTTGCTTTGGCCGGTGTAGAGAGACCATTTTAGGAGCAACTTTCCTCTTCTTTGCTGGTGAGGGGGTTTTTTCTTTGGTTTGTGGGGCTGACGGGGTCGATGTTTGCTCATGTTGTTTGTCTTGTGGGCCCGTTGGGGTCGATGTTTCCTCAGGTTGTTTCTCTTTGCTTGCTGGGGAAGGTGGATAGTTGATAGGAGATGCTGGTGGCGGAGGTTCTGGAATTGGATGCACAGGCGAATTTGGTGAGCTAGGAAGAGGCCGGTTAGGTGATGACGACGGCGGTGGGTCATTATGAATGCTATGCTCTGTAGATGGTGGTGGCCCACTCAACCTGATGTCTCGCCTAGGCCAAAGGATGAAATTCTTGATGGCTTGTCCCAGTGTTTCAATGCCCTCGGGTGCAGGGATGTCCAACATGTCATCTTCATGTCCTTGCACTACGGTCACCACTTCGACCCTGCCGTACTCATCTGGAATGTTTGCACCATGAAATGTCCGTCCAGGGATTGCGAAGCCAGTGCCTACTTCCCTAGTACGAACATTGGTAATGCCATAGCTTATGACTAGTGAGCAAGGCGTTGGCACGTCAATGGCATTAACTGGATAGCGAACCTTTGCCGTAGACGCGACACTGCTTGGAGCATTTGCAGATTGTGCTATCAACTGCTGAGCTCCCAAGGGCTGTGTCACCGGCACCAGCTGCATCTGCGGAGACTGTTGGGTGTTCGTCCTTTGTTGAACAGTAGACATGACACCCACCAATTGCTGTGCAAGCTCGGTATCAGGATTTGCTACTAATTTAGTCACCATGTCTTTGAAGGCTTGCTTTGCCTACTCCTCAAAAAAATCTTTCAAGTCCTCCTTGTATCGATCACGCTTCTTGTACATTCCGGCCCACTCCTCGCCGAATCCTTCTTTCCATCCTAGCCTTGACGAGATGCCTCGTACACGACCAGGGTGCTCGGGGTTACCAAGACCAAGAGTAAGGATGTCCCGCTCCCTTTATGGCCTGGCACTTCCTTCCTTCACATGAGCTGCCGCATCATAAATATTCTCCGCGGCTTCTTCAACCATTGGATCAGAAAAAGATGTACTTGACTCAGATATTTCTCTTAGTTTGTGAGCACGAAGCCAGTTCGCGCTCCTTTCGCCAAGTTCCTCAGACAACACTGGCAACCCTGCTGCCTTCTTCGCAGCCTCTTCTTCCCTCCATTTGGGAACCTGCCGCTTGTAACCACCTGTGCCAAGGTGGTGGTGGTACTTGTTCTTCTTAGCAAGTGCTGAGTTCGCTTGGCTCCGGGCCAAGAATTCTGGGTTAGTCTTCTGCTCTTTGACTGACCTTCTGTAATGTTGTACTTGCTGGTGGGGTCCAACCCCGTCTTCACATATTTGCTGTTCAATTCAGACCTCCAGTTGCGAAATGTGATGGCCAACTGCCTCCTTGCATAAGCCTTCACGAGTTCCTCTGAACCCCGAGGCAGAACAAACTTCTTTGACAACTTTTGCCACAAGTTTGCCTTGACCGAATCTGGCACATCTTTCCACTGAGATATTGTGATATCAAGATTATCCCTAACTAAGAAACCAATCGCGTTCCGAAACTTAGCTTGCACCTCTTGTGGAGTTAGGGGCTCTCCTTTTGCACTTACGTCTAGCACCCTATATGTGTTACTATCCCACTTGTTTGATCCCCTGTCACCTCGTTTCCGATCACCCAGTTTCCTCTTCCTTGATTCTTCAGTGCTCGTATCGGTAGGTTCTGGCCCTTGGTCTTCGTGTTGCAATTCTTCTTCTACTAGTTGTCGCATTTGAGACACGACCTTCTGTTCATAAAATTGGGCGCACACATGAAATCATGGATGAGTACATATATAGATAGAAGGGATTCGTTGAACTCCGTGTATGTTATCTCGTCTTCTCGTGGATCGTAAGTAGGGTCGCGCTCCATTTCACGACGAGCCTTCCTATCAACGCTGGGACACGGATCACTTGGACTTTGATATTGTTGCTCACTCGGCTCGTTATGTTGAGAGGACTCTGATAGTGAAGTCGTCATCGCGGTAATCTAACATAAAATATAACTCTAATTAAACTAAATTTTATGAATGTATTGAAACAAAGTTCATCGAGCTTGCATATATCTAACATGAAAATAAGAAAATTATCACAAATTGAAGTGCAAATTGAATAACAAGCACCAACGATATAAATAAAAAAAATAGGTATACTCAATTTCTATTAACATATAACTGCATATAATGGGGTATATACAAATCATAAAGCAGAAAGAGAAGACAAATTCGGTGATAATTAAAAGAGAAGCATATTTGTCATCGTGAAGCTAGAAGGATTTAGGAATGATAGTTTGACTTTTTCTTAAATAGCTAGTCGACTTAATAAGAAAGCACTAATATACAAGAAAGAGCAAAAGTAGATCGTAGTGGACAAGAAATAAAGAATTACATTGCTACTAAACGTACAAATTGTAATATGAATATTGAACATGTGTTTACAATTTCGAGTATGATGACACTACTGATTTGATCTACAAAAATGGAATATGGTAATATTTTCAAACTTTAACCTGAAACACTAATTAAGGGCCTGTTTGCAACGTGAATTTGTTTTTCTATAACTATGTTTATTGTGTGAAAATGAACCGTATGATTTTTCTATATCACATCGCACATAGCACATCGCATATATACATCTCTCTTTATAATTTTTTTATTTTAGAATTTTACATCTGAAATAAGAGATGGTATATATATCACATATATCACACCAGCCGGCCCACTATTCATTTCTTTCGAAAATACGAAATCATTTCCTAATGAAATTGGGCCGGCCCACTCGCTAGCAGGCCGGCCCACCAGCGGCGAAGCCGCCAGGGCGCAGCCGCCGCCGTGCGCCGCCGCACCGCTCGCTGACGCCGCCGCAGAGGAGTGCAACAAGGGCCTCCTATGCGCTCCACCCATCCTCGCGCACCCATCCTCACGCAGCACCTCGGGCCACGTCGCCACCATGCGCCTAGCATCGCCGCGCCGCCACCACTGCTGCCGTCGAGGACCACCACGCGCGCCGAAGAGAGAAGGAAAACCTGGGAGAGAAAGAAACGAGAGGGAAGAGCTAGGGGCCTTACCGGAGAGCTTCGCTCGACGATGGCCGAAAGAAGAGAGGGAGATGGTGCCCGCGAGTCGGGGGAGGTCTCCGGTGATGACGATGAGTGAGGGACAGAGAGGCACGGCTTGCGGCGGCGGACGGGCGGCGGTCTCCGGTGTGGCGGCGGCGTGGCGCAGCGCAGCAGTCTGACGGCGTGGTTCGAACTGAATGGCGCCTTCGGGACTTAGGAAAATTTGGGAGTGGGGCGGGCAAAGTATATATTGAGGCCGATTTGTACTGGCGATTGACATTGTCAACCGCCTATAAAAAGGGTTTGTACAGGCGGTTGACAATATGAACCGCCAGTACAAACCCTTTTTACAGGCGGTTGACAATAGTACAAACCTTTTGTACAGGCGGTTGGTACTGTCTACCGCCTGTAGCAATAATTTTATGTGATGTTTTATGTTTATATTTATGCACATGCACATTATTTTTTGTTATATTATATTTAGGGTTTAGCTAGGTTTTTAATTAGCTTGGTTTAGCTAGGGTTTAGGGTTTAGCAAGGTTTTCAATTAGCTTGGTTTAGCTAGGGTTTAGCTTGGTTTAGCTAGGGCTTAGGGTTTACCTTGATTTTTAATTAGCTTGGTTTAGCTAGGGTTTAGGGTTTAGCTAGGGTGGTATCCAGAAATGTTTAGGTAGGGTTTAAGGTTTTTAGGGTAAACATGTTCAAATAGAGAAATGTAAACATTTTAAAATAGATAAATGTAAACATGTTAAATGTAGCATAGGATACATGTTGAGATAGAAAATGGATTACATGACAAATGACAAATAGAATCTAACCAGCTACTGTTCTTCCTTGTCCATCGGGGCGCACCCATGGCAACGAACTTTCTGGGATGCTTCGCTCAACGTGTCTTATCTTCACTGGATGGTCTACAAAGAGAGACATGTCGCTAAATTGGTTAAAATCCTCTAGATCAGTTACACCATCAACTCCTAGAGCTTGTTGCTTCCCAGGAAAAACTATATGCTTTGGTTTGTCGGAACTTTTCTTCTCAGTTTTAGAAAGAATTTGTTCAGCATAGAAGACCTGTGCGGCACGGTTAGCAAGGATTCATGGGTCATCTTTGTAACCTACCTTACTTAGATCAAGAACTCTGAGCCCATAGTTATCCACTATGACATGTTTGTCTTTAACCCATTGGCATCGAAACACAGGTATCTGAAATGTACCGTAGTCTAGATCCCATATGTCCTCAACGAAGCCAAAGTATGTACTAATCTCACCAGTTGCATCATCTATGGCCTCGCATCGCACACCACTATTTTGTGCCATGCTCTTTTTGTCCTTGGACTTGGTACAAAATGTGAAGCGACTGATGTCGTAGGTTTGCCATGTCGTGACCTGGCGTGATGGTCCACATGACAACTTCTTGATGGTTTGTTCCTCAAACGTTTCCCCATCTGGAATTTCCTGCTCCCTTAGCCATGCGACGAACGGACGCTTGTGTTCCTGCTTGACCCAATCGTCCGTGTGCCCACCATTATGTTGGCGAAGATCATTCATGTGACGCTCGATCAAAGGATCCATTATCGAGAGCTGATGCATGATGCTATAGTGTGCTTCGAGGATTACCTTGTAATCTGACGGGATAAAAGATTTCCATCCAGTCCTCGCACTTCCATGTAGTCTACCATCGTGTCGTGACGGGGGCAATCCTATTGCAATATGGTCTTTTAGGACACTATTGCAGAATGGGCCACCAGAAACAATGGCCTCTTCGGTACAATACCCTTCTATCATGGACGCCTCAGGACGAGCACAAGTTGATACATAGCCATTCAGTACTGACATGAAATGCTCATAAGTCCACATCTCATGCAAATACATGGGCCCCAATGCCTCTATTTGCGGCACCAAGTGCATCACAAGGTGAACCATTATATCAAAGAATGATGGGGGGAAACACATCTCAAGCTGTGACAGAGTCTCCACCGTGAATTCTTGAAGTGACGGCAGATCATCGCGGTCAATAACCTTCTGTAAGACCTTGTTGAAAAAGTAGCACAACCTGATGATTGCCATCTTTAAGAACACCGGATTTATAGCCCTGATGGCAACAGGGAGGAAAGTAGTCAGCATGACATGACAATCATGTGAGTTGTAATTGGTCAGTGTAAGGTCTTTCATTGACACAATACTCCTTATGCTAGAGCAGAATACAGATGGAACTTTCAAAATTTTCCACCACACACACATCGCACGTTGCTCCTCTGTGTCGAGGTTGTAGCTTGCTGCCGGGAGGTGATACTTTCCATTTTCTAGAAGAGCAGGGTGCAGTTCCTTTTTTATGCCCAAATTTACCATGTCCATACGTGAGTTGAGTCCATCCTTAGTCTTGCTCTTTATGTCAAACAACGTGCCAAAAACGCTTTCAAAGACGTTCTTCTGAACGTGCATACCGTCAATCACGTGTCGTATGTCTAACTCTTTCCAGTATGGCAAATACTTGAAGAAAATAGACATCTTCTTGAATGTAGCCCCTGGAGTTGGTTTCACATCCTTTCTTGGTTTTCCTTCTTTTTCTTCTTTCCAAAAACAAATTTGATGTTGCTGACTATTCTGAAAACTGTTTGACCTTTACTGTTACCCGATGGAGCAGTAGAATACAGTTCATCATTATTGTCAAAGTACTTATCCATCTTTCGCAAGCGGTACCTGTGCACTTTCGATAAGAACCGTCTGTGCCTCATGTACACTATCTTCTTTGATGCATCAAGGGACACGTAAGCGGTTCCATCTATGCAGATTACGCATCCAAGCTTTCCCTTGAACTGCCCTGATAATGTAAAGAGAGCAGGGTAGTCGTTGATGGTCACAAAAATAATTGCATACAGTGTGAAAGTTTCTTGGCGGTACTCGTCCAATATTTCGACTCCTGTTTCCCACAAAAATTTCATATCCTTCATTAACGGCTCCAAAAATACATCTATGTCAACACCGGGTTGCTCAGGTCCAGAAATAAGAATGGTTAGCATAAGGTATTTACGCTTATGCATCAAACAAGGTGGAAGGTTGTAGATGGTGAGGATCACCGGCCATGTGCTGTGCTTGCTGCTCCTCTCGGCAAATGGATTCATTCCATCCGTACTCAGAGCGAACCTAACATTTCGTGGCTCCTTAGCAAATTCTGGATGGTTGGCATTGAAATCTTGCCATTGCTTGCCATCGGCTGGATGTCGTAACTTTCCATCGTTTTTGTGCTCATCTGAAGCATGCCAGCTCATAAGTTGGGCATCCTTAGCGTTTGCGAACAAACACCTCAATCGATCAATCACGGGAAGGTACCACATCACCAGAGCAGGAATTTTCTTCTGCGTGTAGTAGTCTACTTCTTCTTTATCTTTCTTGGTGGGTTGGATCTTTTGTTGGGTCTTCTTTCGCTTCTTCCCCGTACACACGGTGGTGGCACAATCTTCCTCTCGATAGTCTTTATTCGTCTTGTATCTACTTGCACCACAATTAGGACAACTATCCAAGTCTTTGTATTCATCACCTCGATATAGCATACAATGGTTTCTACATGCGTGGATCTTTTCGACACCCATTGTAAGCGGACTGATTAGCTTCTTTGCGTAGTATGTGTTAGCAAGAACTCTATTCTCCTTTGGAAGCATGTCTGCGAGAATATTCAAGAACGCATCGAAGCCAGCATCGCACAAATTATACCGGGCTTTTACCATCAATAACTTTAGCACTGACCGTAACATCGTGAAATCTTTCGTGTAACCCTTAGACTTATCGGAAAAGGCTCTTGTGCAGCCTTCCTCATTTTCTCCATACCTTTCATGAAGAAGATAGATGGATCTAGAAGACTACGTAATATTGCATCTAAGAAGTCTGCATCTTCCTCAGCACTAACATTGGGCGGACCATCAGCATTAGGCACAACAGGTTCACTCTGAGGACAAGGTGTTTGTCTCTCCTGTATGAAATAACATCCGTCAGCAAGCATATCTGCACCATCAACACCGATGTTCACAGAAGTACCAGTTGTGTAAGCTGCAGAGCTACCCTCTCCATGCTTTGTCCAAATCAGGTAATTCTCCATAAATCTTCGGCACACGAGATGAGAAAATATTGCTTTCGTGTCATCAAATACGATAACATTCTTGCAGTCTATGCATGGACAATATATGTGCTTCGTATTTGACCTCCAAGCATGAATCTTAGCGGATCGATAAACCTCTGCACCTCAGGTATGTATAATGGATCAACTCGTGATAAATTGTACATTCAGAATGACCTCTCCATCATTAACTGTAAAAATATAATGAGTTTATTATGACCAATGCAAAATAAAAATGATTGTTTATAGATATTATTTAATTAACGTACCTTTTTTCCAGCAACCTTGTTCGATGAAATACAGATGAAAACCGTTCACTTGAGAACTTTTGAATTTGTAGACCTTTGGAACCTTAGTTCACTAAAATTTAGAAGAATAATGTGTGTTAAGACTCATTCTTAGTGTCAAAGATTGAATATTTTACAAATAATAAAGATAATTTATAATATAGACACCAAATTAAATAGAAGAATAATATGTTCCAACAAAGGATTGAATATAGACACCCAATTAAAAAAATAGAAAAAATTAAAAAAACTAGCTCTCCCTACATGAATACACAAGAGTACACAACATTCATGGAAAAAACTATTATAACCTAAATTGAGAAGTAATTATGAAAAGGAAGAGAAGATATACACTATCTAACCTTCATAAACAACCTAATTTAAATAAATAAAGGCAATATCCTAGCAATCATTCTCTCTAACTCATGGAAAACCCTAGATCTAAAAAGTGGCTTAAATTGAGCAAAGTAGATTAAATAGAGGCAAAAGATACATAAACTGACCTTTCTTAGCAACCTCCTCCAAAGAAATGAAGAATAAAACCTCCCCCCTTGTATTTTGGCAGATCCGGACCTCCATAAATGCTTTCAATGGCGGCTGGCTGCGAGTAAGTGTTCGGTCGGGGAGAGAAGAAGGGGTGTTTATAGCAGATTTCACACTGACGGTTGGCCTAACGAACCGCCAGTGAAAATCAATTAACACTGGCGGTTTTTTTAAGCCAACTGCCAGTGAAAAGTACCTTAACACTGGTGGTTGGCTTAGCACAACCGACAGTGTAAATGGTGTTTACACTGACGGTTTTTTTAAGCCAACCGTCAATGAAAATAGTACCTTAACACTGGTGGTTGGCTTAGCTCAACCGCCAGTGTAAATGGTGTTTACACTGGCGGTTCCTTTAAGCCAACCGCAAGTGTTAAGTTATGATTTTCACTGGCGGTTGGCTTAAGAAAACCGTCAGTGTTAATTAGTTTTCATTGGCGGTTCTTAACTCTGGCCCTCCATTTTATTTGCACTAGCGGCCGATGAATGAAACCGTCACTAAAAAAATACCCGGCGCCACTGTAGAGCTCCTGTGTACTAGTGACAGTTGGCCAGGCCACTTTGCAGTGTCCACCACAGATTCTGTCCGCCCCAGCCCAAATGAAACCCCTTCTCAACTTGTCAATGGTCTTGATCGCCCAATGCAAGAGGCACAGAGCGATTGACGTGTGAATGGGAATTGCAGACATGGCTGCATTGGCAAGTGCAGTCCTCCCTGCCGTGTTCAACATGTTTCCTTTCCATACCTGTATTCTGGCCGCAATCTTGTCGATGAGCGGCTGCTCCTCCGCTCTCTTAAGCTTGTGCACCGAAAGCGGCACGCCCAGATAGCTGCAAGGAAACTCCTGGAGGCTGCAGCAGAGTACCTCTTTGATGAGCTGCACCTCCTCAGCTGAGCAACGAATCGGAACCGCGATAATTGAATTTATTGGAACAGTTGAAAAGTTCAGATTTTTAGTGATGTCACAGTGTTTTTCTCTCGTGGTATTGCCGTGATGTCCTTGTGGATATGTCAGGAGTACTCCTTAACAAATTCAGGTGAAACAAGTACAGGACAGGACAAGAAATAAGTGGGCATTATTATTTGTTCGTCATGTGGGAGGTACATTATTGGCACAACATGTAGTCGGGCCGGCGAGCAATGGAAATTAATGCCATTTGACCGGAACGGGCGAACGGCAGCACTAACGCTTCAACAAAATGTCGACCTCCGACGCGAACCGCTCCATGGCTGGCCGCGGCAGCATCACCGGCACGGCCACAGCGTCCTCCCCGCTGGCATTCCTGACGGCGACGATGTGGCTCGCCATGAATAGGGCTTCCGCGGGGCCTCCGTACGCCGGCTCGCCCCACCCGAAGTCCACACGGTGGAACCCCGTGTGCCGGACGTTGGACACGCCGAAGGTGTTCGCCACCGTGATGCACGGCCGGCCGTGGAGCACGAGGAAGTCAAGCGTGGACTGCACGTACTCGGCGGTCACCGTGGCCTTCGCCTCCCGCACCAGCTCCACCGTGTCACCCAGCGAGCCGGCCAGCAGCGCACCGGCGGTGGCCAGCGCCGTCGGGTACGCGCACGCGTTCCCGTAGTAGCCGGCGGGGAGCCCCAGCTCGGCTACCCTCCTGAAGTTGACGACGAGCAGCAGCCGGACCTCGTCATCTGGCGAGAGCTCCAGCGCGGCGGTGCGGGCGCGCCACAGCGCCGCCGCGAGAGCCTCGAAGGACGTGGCCGTGTCCCGGAGGTGTTGCGGAAGGCCCTTCTTTATTGCGGCGACCTCCGCCGAGCCGAAGGTGAACGTCCGCATGACCATGTCGCCGGGGGGCAGCGGCGGCACCGGCAAGGCGTCAAACTCGCGGTGAAGGAACGCCGGCTTTGGAGGCGTACGAGCCTCCAGGACATTGCGGGACCACACCGGCGCGACTGTTGGTGCCGGCAGGCCGCGGGCGTGCTCGGCCACCGCAGACATGAACTGGGCGAGGCCGGTGGCGTCGCAGATGGTGTGGTTGAGGCGGATCGCAAAGACGAAGCCTCCGCAGTGGAGCCGGGTCACCTGGTGCTCATGGGAAGAGTAGTACTCTTCATATTTAGCGCAGCATGCAGTGCACGCATGGGAAGAAGCTTCATGATTATATAGCTAATAGTAACCACTATCACGTGTCACGTTTACCTGGATAAGAAGCAAGGGGGTGTTGAGCACGCCACTGTAGCCTTCAACGTCGAACAGCAGCTGATCCATGCACGGGAACGGCGCCCTCAGCCCACCAGCGGCGGCCTCCAGCTCTGCCAGCCGCACGCCGGCGTCGGCCTCAACGAACAACACGCCCTCGCCGGTGCAATCCACGACCAGCTTGCGGCCCTCCACCTCCCGCACCCGCCCGGCGAGCGGATAGTACGGCACCAGCGCCTCGCCGAGCGCGCGTCGGATGACGGTCTCCGGGTCACGATGCTTGCAGCCGCCGCCGCCGCCATGAGACGAGGACCCGCCGTGGTAGAAGAAGACGAACGGCACGTGCATGCGGAGGACCTCCTTGTCGTCGATGTCGGAGAGGCGTTTCGTCTCCCGGGGCGTTGGCCTCGCCGGGACAACCAGCGTCGGAGGCTCCCTCCGGTGTACGGCGAAGGCGAACGGTGTCGTCATTGATGTGGCTAGTGGGAGACGACAATGGACCTGCTCCTTTTGCACAGTTCAGGTCACGCGCTACCGTAGTGTTCTCGATCGTATAGAGAAAAAAGGAGGGCAAATTAGCATCCGGTTTGGGGCAAAGTTTGGGCGTATGTCCACGTGTTTTATACACTAGTCGGTCAACATTGCACAGGCTAGCAATTTATAACACATGAATAAACACATGAGTACGTGGCCAACCACCTGCTCGCCAAGCTGCCGCTAGCCTCTGGCTGGCGCGCCATGCTGGAGCTCGGCGCGCTGCCCACCAGCGCCGTGGTCGCCGTCGGTGTGCTCACGATGCCAGAGTCGGCCCCGTGGCTCGATCGTCATGCAGGGCCGTGTCAACCGGGCTCTCGCCATGCTCCGCTGCGTGTCCAACACAGCTGGCGAGGCCGACGTGTGGCTCGCCGAGATGCCGAGATGAAGAACGTGGCGGGGCTCCTGGCGGCGCACCACCCCGCCAACCGATGATGACGACGACGAAACGCTCGTCGGCAGCACACTCGTCGCCGGCGTGGGCGGTGGCGCTGTCCATCTTGATTTATGAGGAACATATTGTGAGTATGTATGTGGCCGAGAAAGATTCTTACATCTTACATGTAAGATCTTAGATGACGAAGAGCTCATACAATATGAAGTGTGATCGAACGATCGTTACATGAAATGAGATCACGTACGACAGAAGGCTTATATTGCACAATGTAGAGAGATTGAACGCTTATCGTAGAGGGAGAGTCATCCCCCATAAAAAAAACTCTGCTCTTTTATAGTGTGATAAGGTGGTGAGAGGCGATGATAACATGTAAGATTTTATTAGGTGGATGAAAGTTGCCCCTTCTCTTGGTAGACACGGTCTTCATTGCAGGCTTTCAATTATGTTCGGTGACACGTCAGTTATAAAAGTTTATTGTTATTGTAATCATTATTTGAAATGTTTAGAAAAGTGCAAGTGACAACTAATTAATTCAATTTAATTGAAGATGCAACCGTAGGAAGTAGATATATATATATATATATATATATGTGGAGAGGGTCCGCTCCTTTTCAGCATTTGTTTTTTTACTCCTGCCATAAAGGTATAATTTACAAACCAGAGAAAAAAAAACCCAAGTGTGTGTTTTTATAACATCACTGGTTTCTCATCCTCCATATTATTCTCAATTATTACGGTACAAATCGATCGACGTCATCTTAATTAGAAATGTTATTAAGATTAATATACTGATGCAGCTTTTGTACATCAAACGTGTGACACTCGGCCCAATTTAGAATTTGGCCCGTAGTGGCCCATGTGTAAGCAATAAGATATTGTGGGGGGGTTTAATCCCAACTTGGTTGTTAAAGGTGAGTTAGACCAACATATAAGGTTTCTAGAGTTCATCTCACCATCCCCGAGTTAACTTTTTTAAGCGAAACGAGGACGAAAGCTTAAGTGGGATGGTGGTAGGTGTGGTTCGCTCAGTGTGCAAAAGCTTAAGTGGGATGGTGGTACGTGTGGTTCGCTCAGCGTGCAGAGTGGATCTGAGCCGTTTGGACTCTGGGGCGTTACAAATGGTATCAGAGACGACCTTCACGGGCACGGACATGGTGTTCATGGCGCGTGTAGGCCCTGCGGGGGTGCACGGTGTGGCACATGTGCCGGCACTAGACGCACGGTCGCGTGTTAAAGGTGGGTTAGACCAACATATAAGGCTTCTAAAGTCCATCCCACCATCCTCGAGTTAACTTTTTTAAGCGAAGCGAGGATGAAAACTTAAGTGTGATGGTGCTAGGTGTGGTTCGCTCAGCATGCAGAGTGGATCTGAACCGTTTGGACTCTGGAGCGTTATAGAACGTGCATGTAATTTGCTTGGTCTCATCGCACACGCTGTTGACTTGGGCAAGGTTTGGAGCTCCACTTTCATATATCTTCTTCATCTTTGAGAGAGAATAACACAAGTGTAAAACTCATTGGAACACCAGAGATGCGAGCGTGAGCCATTCTCATGATGTTCTCGTCATGATTCATCACAACAAGATGAAGGAATTTGCGTTTTTATTCCAACAAGGTGATGATAACGCGTAATATATTATTATTAGGTGGATGAAAGTTTCCCCTTCTCTTGGCAGACCCGGTATCCATTGTATTATTCGGTGAATGCTGCGCATATCAGTTTTAAAAGTTTATTGTTATTTATGATCAAATATTCAAATGTTTAGAAAAGTGCAAGTGGCGCAACTTATTAGTTGAATTTAATTGAAGATGCAACTGTAGGAAGTAGGTATCTTGTGGACAGGTCCGCTCCCTCTCAATTTTTTTTTTTACTCCGTCCTTCCAAAGCATAATTTAATCTAAATGAGAGAAAAAAAACCCAAGTGCCTGTTTTTATAACATCACTGGTTTCTCATCCTCCATATTATTCTCAATCATTACGGATTTATGGTACAAATCGATCGACATCATCTTAATTAGAAATGTTATTAAGATTAATATATTGATGCAGCTTTCGTGCATCGAACGCGCATGTAATTTAGTTATTTGTTTGGTCTCATCGCACACGCTGTTGATGTGGGGGTATAGACCCGTATATCCGCATGGCAGAACATGGGCCAAGTCATCTGATCAGGTCCGGACTGCCAAGAACGCGTCGTTTACATGATCTCCTGAAGATCACGTATATCCGCCGAAGACTTAGCGGACAAGAAAATAGCTTTTCTAGTATCTAGCCGATTAGTTTCCTTAACCGGTTAGGATTGTAATCTATTATGTATGGTAAAACCGACTTGTAACTCTGCCCCCCAAACTATATAAGGCGGGCAGGGAATCCCCTTAACTCACCTCATCTCATAGCAATACAATACAGCAACACATAGGACGTAGGGTATTACGCTTAACAGCGGCCTGAACCTGTATAAATCTCGTGTCTCACGCTTCCAGTGTAGCTCTTGCTCATCTCAGGCGCACCTTCACCGATCAATCTACTACCTTGGGCATACCTCTCGGTAGACTATCGCCGGTATTCCGTCGACAGTTGGTACGCCAGGTAGGGGATGTGCTTCCTGATCCATGGCGAACAAGGTGATTTTTCAAGCTCTATCGAGCTCCCGACGCCAGGCCAGATCTTTACGGTGGGATCCATCACCTGGATTATCGGTCCCGACGGCGAAGGAAAGATCCTGCATGCGGCCCAGATCGCATCTACTCCAACTCCTCCAGCAAACTCCGCCCCGGCAAGAAAGTTGCCACGCTACACCCGGAAGGCCATCAACAACGACGACCTAATCAGATCCATAGATCGGATCTCCCAAAGCTTTTCCGAGAGTCTTCAGATCTTGGAGTCGACTGCAGACCGCTTTCAGCGCCCATCGACGACACAACGACCTTTTCCGCTTGGCCAGGACATGACTCTGGCCATCGCCATCACTCCTCAGGGGCGCAGCATCGAGCTTCGACCCCGAGCAGTCACGCTTTCAAGGATTTCCGACCATGACCTCCCGAGTGGCCATATGCCGTTCGGTCTTCGGAACGCGGCCTCCTGTTTTGCGCATCTACTACGCTCCTCCGACCACGCCTCCCCGAGCACGTTGCCACCAGCTCCAGCTTCATCATCGCCGACAACGACTGCTCCGACCTCGACGACGTGGAAGGCGGCGATCTCACTGATCTGCCACCTCCCACTGGACGGCTCTTCGGCGGACCCATCCTCGCCATTAGCAACGACAGCGCTCCTCCTCCAAATGAAACAGAAGAGGCCCGAGCAGCCCGCGAGGAGAGGAACACCCACCGAAGACGGTGTCGCGAATTGCAAGCCGAGGCAAGGAAGTCCACCGTGCGGAACTTGGAGCCAGAATTTGATCTGGTCGGCAAACACTAGGTCTACAAGACTCCAAGTGTAAACGTCGCCATCGCGATAGAAGAGGCCAAAAGACTGGGTTCGACGTCTGAAGTGGAGCGCCTTACGGCTTACCTACAGGCAGCCCAGGTCCAGATCAACGAAGAACGCCAGTTTCCACCTCCATCACTTTCCACTGCATCGGCCACCGAGATCATTCACGACGATGGTGGTCACTCCCGCGGCGACCAGAGACGTCGTCGCCAAGATGGAGACCAGGAGGTCAACCATTCCGACCTCTGTGAAAAGCTAAAGACCAGATATCTCCGGGGGCGTATCAAGAATTGAAGGGAAGCTAGGCACTCAGCAGAGACTGAGCGTCGCAAGGAATATGACGAGGCACACGGGCCCCCGGTCAACGACAAGAACGCTCCCGGACTCCCCTTCACGGCAGAACTCCAGGCGGTACACTGGCCGCCGAACTTCAAGGTCATTGGTGTCGAGACCTACGACGGCACCGCCGACCCCGCCAAGTGGCTTACCGTCTACGAGATCGCGGTCAAAGCCGCTGGAGGGAACTTCGACGTCATGGCAAACTACTTGCCTGTCATGCTCAACACATCCGCCAATAATTGGCTGTTGAGCCTAAAGCCGAACTCCATCGATACTTGGGACCAGCTGCGGGAACAATTCATCAACAACTACAGTGCCACCTGCAAGCAGCCTGGCACGAAATTTGATCTGGAGAAGCTTCAACAAGCGTCACGAGAATCATTGCGGGATTATATTCGGCACTTCTCAGAAACCAGAAATAACATTCCAGGCGTCACGGATGCCGAGGCTATCTCCGCTTTCATATGTGGTCTCCGGCCTGATGAGGAGCTCCAGAGGAAGTTGTACCGTAGCAGACCAGACTCCATCGCCGAGATGTTGCGCATCGCCAACAAGTACGCCGAGGCAAGCGAGGCAGCCCGCCACTCAGTTCATAGCCGTCTCCACTTCCCGGACCGACCACACCGCGAGGACTCCGACCACCGATTTGATCGGCGCCATGATGAATGAGGAGCCCGGCGAGACCATCACCGTGGCGAGCGCGATTGCCGCGACCAACATCGCTCCGATTGACGTCACCACGATGAATCAGAAGGCTCCAGAGCTGGAGAAAGACGTCGCCACTATCAAATCTACAACACCTGACCAGCTCTGAAGCGTAATTATGAAGAGGCTTATGACAAGCTCCTCGACAGTCAATGCCCGATCCACAAGTTCCACAAGCATACCATGAGAGAATGCTATGGCTTCTCCCAGGCGTTCCAGGAAGAAGACAAGAAGAGGGCTCGCATTGAGTCTGAGAGAGACAAGCGTGATGACAACAACGACCAGCCTCCAGGCTTCACTGAAGCTCACCGAACGGTCTCCACGATCATTGGTGGCCGCGTAGCCATGGAGTCGAAGAGAGAGCAGAAGCTCGTTGCTAGACGCTTCAACTCCGTCACCAACCATGATGCTCCCATCACCGACCCAAGATTCCCCCCTTGATCTCACAAGGCCATCACCTTCAGCAGAGAAGACCAGTGGACGGAGATCCCATACTTAGGGCGCTTCCCACTGATCCTTGACCCGGTGATACGCAAGACACGCTTCCGCAAGGTGCTGATTGACGGTGGCAGTGGCCTCAACATCTGTTCTCAGGAGCTGCCAAATAGCTCGGACTCCGAGCAGAAAATCTGGAGCCAACCACAGCTCCGTTTTGGGGAATTGTCCCAGGGAAGCCCTCCTATCCCCTGGGACAGATCAATCTGCCTGTCCAGTTTGGGACACCACAGTGCTATCGCATCGAGCACATCGACTTCTTGGTGGCCGACTTCGACACCGCGTATCACGCCATACTCGGTCGTCCAGCTTTGGCTAAGTTTGGGGCCATCCCCAACTATACCTACCTTGTCATAAAGATGCCAACGGAGACCGGCATCCTTACGGTACGCTCCAACCTCCAAGTTGCACATGACTGCAAAAAGGAGGCCATCGCCACGGCAGAAGCCACCGACGTCTCCATCCTGATGAATACGTGCGCCGTGGACGCACAGAAGCTGGTGCTCGAAGAACAGATAATCCCGGAGAAGACCCCGCCCAGAGCTGCTACCAAGAGCAAGGAGACAAAGGACATCGTCCTCGTCCTCAGTGACCCGAGTAAAACTACTCGCATCGGGGCAGACCTCGATCCCAAATAGGAAGACGCGCTCGTTAGTTTCCTCAGAAAGCACGTCAGCGTTGTCGCATGGAAACCCACGGACATGCCTGGCATACCGAGGGAGCTGATTAAGCACTCCTTGAATGTCTCGAAGATCGCCAAGCCCATCAAGCAGAAGCTCCGGCGTTTCTCTCCAGACAAGAAGGAGGCTATTAGGGTAAAAATAGCTCGGCTCCTAGCTACCGACTTTATAAAAGAGGTGTATCATTCTGATTGGTTAGCCAATCCGGTCCTTGTAAGAAAAAAGAATAATGAATAGAGAATATGCGTTGATTACACCGATCTCAACAAACACTGCCCTAAAGACCCCTTCGGTCTCCCCCGTATCGATGAAGCCGTCGACTCCACAGTCGGATGCGAACTACTCAGCTTCCTTGACTGCTACTCCGGCTACCACTAGTTCGCTTTGAAGGAAGAAGACCAGGAGAAAGCCTCCTTCATTACTCCCTTCGGGGCCTATTGCTACAAGACCATGTCATTTGGCCTGAAGAACGCTGGCGCGACATACCAGCGGGCCATCTAGGCATGCATCAAGGATCTCATTCCCGTCGACGACGTCGTCGCAGCTTACGTTGACGACGTCGTCATAAAAATCCGGAAGGCAAAAGACCTCGTCTCCAACCTCAAAGCAGTCTTCAAGAAGTTGGATGAATTCCAATGGAAACTAAACCCCTCCAAGTGCATCTTTGGCGTACCGTCGGGCAACCTGCTCGGCAACATCGTCAGCAAACGAGGCATCCTCCCCAACCCAGAAAAGATTGAGGCTGCCATGAGAATGAAACCCCCGACCAACGTCAAAGATGTTCAGAAGCTCACCGGGTGCATGGCGGCCCTAAGCCGATTCATCTCCAGGTTAGGCAAAATGGCCTCCCTTTTTTCAAGCTCCTCAAGGCAGGCGAAAAATTTGTCTGGTCGGAAGAAGCCGACCAGGCCTTGAAGGACCTAAAGCAGTTCCTGGTACATCCCCCGCTACTTACAGCTTCCAAGAAGGATGAAACTCTGCTCCTCTATATCACCGCAACAAGCAATGTTGTCAGCATGACGATAGTCTTCGAACGGGAGAAAGACGATCACGCATATCCCGTTCAGCGACCAGTTTATTTCATCAGTGAAGTTCTAAACGAGTCCAAAGCTCGCTACCCGACGGTCCAGAAGCTGATCTACGCTATCCTCGTCACGTCACGCAAGCTCCGCCATTATTTTGAGGCTCATCAAATTGTAGTGGTCACCCAACATCCTCTCGGCAACATCCTACGCAACAAAGATGCCAACGGCAGAATCATAAAATGGGCTGTGGAACTGGGGACTTATTCTCTGGAGTTCCACAACCGAACAACGATCAAGTCTCAGGTGTTGGCTGACTTCATCGCCGAATGGACGGAAATGCAGGAGCAAGTACCAACCAAGCACGAGGAACACTGGACGATGTATTTCGATGGGTCCCTCAGCATTGGTGGTGCAGGTGCCGGCATACTCCTCATATCACCGACCGGTGAACGCCTCCGCTATGTACTAAGAATCTATTTCAAAGCCTCCAACAACGCGGCCGAGTACGAAGCTGCCATCCACGGCCTACAGATCGCCTCCGAGCTCGGCATTCGGCGGCTGATGGTGTATGGGGACTCTGCCTTGGTTATCATCCAGGTGAACAAAGATTGGGATTGTAACAGCGAGAAGATGGATGACTACGTCGCCGTAATCAGAAAACTTGAAGAAAAATTCTTGGACATTGAGTTTCACCACGTCGTCCGAGCAGAAAACCAAGCAGCCGACGAGCTATCTAAGCTCGGTTCATCGTGAGCCGATATTCCTTCCGGCGTCTTCGTCCAAGACTTGGTCCATGCCTCCATCCCTAAAGAGGAAGAGGTCGAAGCGCATCCGTCCGGTTAGATAGCAGCCTATATCTCAGATCCTACAGATGATTGGAGGGCACCCTTCATTGCCTATTTGCTCGAAGCCAAAATCCCCGAAGACAAGATAGAAGCAGAACATCTTGTGAGACGGTCCAAGAACTACGTCCTCGTCGACAACAGACTCAAGCGTAAAAATGCTAAGAGCGAAGTATTCCAGAAGTGCGTCACGCGCGAAGAGGGCATTAAGATACTCCAAGAAGTACATGGAGGCAAGTGCGGCAACCATACAGCTTTACGCACCCTGGTCGGCAAAGCTTTCCGAGCAGGATTTTACTAGCCTACTGCCGTGCAGGATGCCGAAATGATTGTACGTCACTGCGAGGCATGCCAGTTTTTTGCAAAGCAGATACATGTCCCAGCGCAGGAGCTACAGACCATACCTGCATCCGGGCCATTCGCTACTTGGGGACTCGACATGATAGGTCCTTTCAAGGCGGCTAAAGGGGGCTACCACTGCGCATATGTCGCCATCGACAAATTCTTCAAGTGGATTGAGTACAAGCCGTTGGTGAAGGCAACAGCAGCCAAGGCTGCAGAGTTTTTCAATGACATCTCTCATCGTTTTGGCTTTCCGAACAGCATCATCACCGACCTAGGTACTACCTTCACTGGAAGCGACTTTTGGGATTTCTGCGACGAAAGGAGCATTGTGGTAAAGTATGTCTCGGTGGCTCACCCTCGAGCTAACGGACAAGTCGAAAGAGCAAACGGAATGTTGCTCGACGCCCTCAAGAAGCGCTTACATGAAGTCATCGAAAGAAGCCCAGGAAACTGGATCAATGAATTGCCAGCAGTCGTCTGGGGTTTGAGGACACAGCCTAGTCGCAATACTAGTGTATCTTCATACTTTATGGTCTATAGATCAGAAGCAGTGCTACCAGCTGACGTCGCTTTCCGAGCTCTTAGAATTGAGAACTACAACGAAGAAAGGTCCGACGGTGCACGACTAGAGGACATCGACAGACTCGAAGAAGAACGTCTGGCCTCTTGCGTATGCATGGCCAAATACCTGAAGGGGATGCGGCGATATTATAACCGAAACGTCAACGGCAGATTTTTTGTGGTCGGTGACCTCGTCCTTCGGCGCAAGCAGAGCAAGGAGGGCATGCACAAATTTTCTTCTCCATGGGAGGGACCATACATGATCAGAGCAGTGACTCGGCCAGGCTCGTACAGGCTATGCGACCTCGATGGCTTCGACATCCCCAACTCATGGAACATTGAGCATCTCCGTCGCTTCTATCCTTGATAGTGTGTCAAGGCAGATATGTGTACTTTTGTTTCATTACTTCAATAAAAGTCATATTGCCTCGATATACATGTATGTCTACAATCGTAGATCAATAAGTTTGCTGTCAATGTGTAAGCCCCGCACCTGCTCGGGCAGCACGACTTCGCCAATGCGTAAGCCCTGCACCTGCTCGGGCAGCACCTCTTCGCCAATGCGTAAGCCCCGCACCTACTTGGGCAGCACCTCTTCGCCAATGCGTAAACCCCGCACCTGCTCGGGCAGCACAATTACGGCTACGTGTAAGCCCCGCACCCGTTCGGGCATCCTAGCCGCGTCGACGCATAAGCCCTGCGTTCGACAGGCCACCCAACTTCGCCACTTCACCGACTGCCCCGATAAATTTGGGAAGCCTTCGCCCACGATAAGTGTAACACCCGCCAGGCGCGGGCAGCTTCGCCACCACGTAAGCCCCAGGGACGCCTGGGCCGCTAAGTCTTCGCTAACACGTAAGCCCCGAGGACGCTTGGGCAGGTTAGCAGCGTCTCTAAAAGCCCCGACAAGAGTACGGGCACCGGATGCAGATCTCTCCAAAGAGTTACAAACTCTAGCTACTCGCCGACCAATACGACAAATCTCAACCAAGATCGAGCGCCGCACGTCACATATGATCGCCTACGACTCTCCGAACACTCAGCGATTTTATTGAAAATAAAAGCAAATTCACATGAACTTCGTCTGAACAGTTTTTGATCAACATGATTAACAAACTGTTTACTGCACAAGCAGAACTGCATTCTTTTACTGGTGACATCACGTGTTCTCCGTGGGGAATAGCTGCATGTCCGCCGCCAGAAGTTCCGCCGCGGGCTTCGCTTCTTCTTCAAGCAGATTTTCCTGCTGCTCGGTGGTCCCGCGGGCATAACCCGTCTTCACCCTGTCATTGCTCACGCCGAGGTAATGAGAGCGCACCACGCTGAGCACGTGGGCTGCTGCATTCTCTGCTACGTTGGTACAAAAAGTCTTGAAATACCGCAATGCATTACGACTCCGGTGAACAATGTCAAAGGTCTGCGGTGCTTCAGCGGGAGGATTGCCAGGCGCATATTCAATAATGTCCAAGACAGGCTTAATGCTTTCAGCTACAGCTTCATAGCGTTCCTCGACAGACTCGAGACGCTGTGACAAATCATTCATCTGCGCCCGCGTTCTCTGCTCCATAACTGACCACAAGGAAAGATATAGATTATAAGTCTCGACATAAAGCAACGAAGCATTCTACAAGCGAAAGAAAACTTACCCAAGCGGCTCTCTTCATTCCTCTGAGCAGCTTCCCGCAGCATCGTCACTTCCTTCTCCATTTCTTTGGCTACAACAAGGAAGACAATGGATCAACATTATCTAGCAAGAACATAATCAAAGACCTAAAGAAACTACATACCTCGATTCACGGCTCCATCAAACAGTTCTTTCAGATCTACATGACAAGACCTCAGAATTAAGGAGCAAGCAAGAGCCCAGATAAACTGGCCAGCATAGCAATGGCTTCCATACCTTTGTTCTCCTGCAACAGCTTCTCCTCGGACTCCATAAGATCACTGCAATGCAATTGCAATGTATCACGTTCCTCGCGGAGGTCATTCATCGCTTCTTCCAGGCGTGCGGTCTCCTTTTGCAACCTCTCGTTCTCGGTCGCGAGGCCTGTGGCGCGTTGAAGCGTCTTCCGGCGATCCTCCGCCGTATCATGCACCGCCTGGATGACATAGACGAGCACGATGAGAAGCAGCCAAAGAAATCCCCAAATTAAACACAATAAGGAAGTTAGTACCTGAACTCGCGGAACAGTTGCCCCAGCCGATGGAGCACGTTCCTCAGGTCGACGCGGGTCCCAGCAATATTGGCCTTCAAAACCTTGAGCTCTTCGTCCATGGTTTTTTCCTCCGTGATGATGGCATATTCGTTACCAACTCTCCTCAGGGTTCGGAGTACCACTGGTGGAGCTTCGCCTGCAGCTTGACGCGAAATCTTTTCCATGTCGTGGTCCGGCAGTGCAGTGCTGGTGGATGGTCGATCAGGAACTTCAACGGAGGGGCTTTCGGTATGGGCACTTGTCCCTTGATTACGACCGTTGGGTGGCACCGGTCCATGGGCGTCGCTCTCCGGTGAATTACCTTCTCTGGTGTCTTCGGTCTGCTCCTCTGCGTCCTGACATGCGGACGGAGGTGGTGGCGGCGGCGTCGGTTCACGTGGGCCCACGGATGATGGCGACTGATCCAGTGAGTCCAAAGCCGGCTGCTGGTCCGAGATGTTTGGCGATTCATGGCCGGAAGGCCATCTGGCGGTGACTCCACTGCCATCCCCGCTCCTCGGCGGCTCGTTGTCAACGATTCCCCCACTTGGCATTTTTCAACATCTTCAGTCGATGGATCCCTGGAAGAGATGGAATTCATGAATAAAGATAATTGCAGCAGCTCCTCGACAAAAAAATAGCAAGACATGCTTGCTTACAGCTCTGATCGAAGGTGTTTCCGTGTGATGCTCTTCTTCCGACCAGAAGTTCCCTCGTCTGTAGAGTTTTTGGCCGGGGGAACCTCTCCATTTTGTCGTTTCGGCGCTGGCTCTTCGTCGTCGCTTGGGTCTAGGATCACTGCTTGGTGACGGGGCGGCTCGTCAGATATCTTGACTGGTTTTTCTGGCCTCCGAGCATCGCCGCTTGACGACCCAGGCTTATCCGACACAGCTTGCTTACCGCGAGCTACTCACTGAGACAGAGTTTCAAGGTCTTCTTCAATGTCGTCATCTTGTGGATCTCCTGAAAGCTCCGCAGTCTCTTCTTTGATGCCAGGTCAGAATCGGTGGTCAGGGATCACGCCCTGAGGCCACTCGGTGATCGGCACATCAGAGAAGTAAACTTTACGCTCCTGTCCATGGATCTTCAACCAATCAAATAAATATCAATAAGAAGCAATTGATGAAGAAGCTCAAGATGAAAAAAGATGTGCGAGATGAGTACCTCTGGAGGTGGAATTTCAATGCAGAATGGTTTATCTTGCCCACGATTGTCAATGTAAACATCTTTGTCGAATAGCTCCTCCAATCTTTTTATGGCTTCGGTGGCGGACAATTCATCTGGTACTTCCCTAGTTGGATCTGAGTGTCCTCTCCACTCGAATGCTGGGTGAATCCTATCCTTACACAGCTGCACCCGGCGCCTGATGAAGCTGGCAGCAACGCCAACACCATTCAGATTCATCCCTTTTATAATTTCTAGCAGTTTATCCAATTGCACCATCTCATCTGATGTAGGTCTGTCCGACCAGCTTGATTTTTTCTCCGGCATTTGATCTACAGCGCTGCGGACAGGCGGTTCTTGGTTTGGGATGTAGAACCATCGCTTGCTCCAGTCGCGCAGGCTGGTGTTGAGTGGGATATGAAGGTATTGAGCCAACATTCTGTCTCGAGTTTTGAGATACACCCCTCCGGCAACTCGGGAACCCACACAAGTTGACTTCACGAGCATGAATATATGTCAAAACAGATTGAAATGGGGGAGAATACCAAGGAAGGCTTCACAGAAGTGGATAAAGATAGAAACTTGGAAGATGGAGTTGGCATGCAAGTGGCATAGCGAGATCACGTAGTAATCAAGAAGCTTGCACAGGAACGGATGGCAAGGCACATCAAATCCGCGAAGAAAGTAATAAGCAAATATAGTCATTTCACCGGTACTGGGTGTAACAACTCGGGTTTTTCAATAACCGAAAATACGAGATTTTTAAAATTTTCCTTGCAATATGTGTGAAGCATGTAGCTTCTAGCTCAAACTGAGACTAATCCACTAATGAACGATGCCTTCATATAGAATTGTTTGTAGAAGTGTGCCTGAAGCGTGAGTCGGTTCTGGGTTTTGAGTCTCGTGTATTGTTTGGAGAAGCACAAGTCTGTAGCAATACCTTTCAAATCCTTCCGTGAACCTCGTTCCAACTTCCCCGTTCAAAATCTATAAATCAAGAATCCATTTTCAAATTTCCCTAAGGCTCCATTTATTTCCATGTCAATGATTTAGAAAAGGAAGAGTCCTTTTCCCTCCTTTCTATCCTCCAAATCTGATCCAGTTTATCCTTTCCTGTTACACCAAGCAGCAGCACGTATCCAGCCTTTCACTAAGTAGCATGCTCCTAATCTAGCTGTTACCCGCTCATGTCCTCTTGCATGGTCCTGTAGCTTATTAGCTAGCTGCGTGTACAACTCAAGCACGTATCTACTAGCAGCCTCCTATGGCCTTCAATCTCTAGAACAAGGGCATGCACAGACGGAAACCGAGGAAGACGAGGCCTGAACAAAACACGTACACCACCAGTCAACCAAACAAGAGGTGTACACGTATCTAGCTCGTATACATATACGTATCAACACCTAGTCAGCTTCAAGTGCAAGCACTTGGCCTCCCTGCGACCCTCGTGTGCCCGGCCCAGCTCCTTACAGCCCACACAGGCTTCACAGCTCGGCCGTGCACCCTCATTTTGGCCCGCACGCGCGTGCAGGCGGCCCGCTTGGCCTAACCGCGCCCCTGAACCCTAGCAGACGAGCACCTAGCGCTCCCAGGGAGCTGCCGCCGCCGCCAGGAAGCCACGCACACGCGACTCAACGCCCGCACCCAGTATTCTCCGTGGTTCGATGCGTGCCGCGTGTCCTGCCCTTCTCACGGACGCCGAGGATGACTGGGATCCCTCGAAGCCCTAGCCACGCAGCTATAAAAGAATGGAGCCGGCACACTGTTCATCTTCTCCCACAAGCCGCCGCCACTGCTCCGCCCTGCTTGTGCCGCTACGAGCCTCAGCCACAAGCTGCCACACCCCGGCCGCCGCGCCACCTTCCCACCTCCACCGGTGCTGACCGCGTCACAGCCAGCCGTGCACGGCTGTGCCTCCATACCGGCCTCCCCCACGGATACGCAGCTTGCTGGTCCAGCCATGACGCCTCCCCGACATGGCTCCTCGCCACTGTCCCGACCGGCTGCTCCGACGAGAGCCACACGAAGCCCGCCGACTGGCCAAGCCAGCCTCACGCCCTGGTGCCCTGGACCTTGCGCGCGGCAGCCTCTGCTGGCAACCGGCCGTGCAGAGCCGAGCTCGCCCCAACGTCGAGCACCGAAGCCGTCTCCTGCAAGTGAACCTGTCACGCCGCAACGTCGCTCTGCTCCACCGCCACAGCTCCTTCCTGGCCCCTCTTCGCCGCGCCAAGCTAACCGTGGCCACGTCTCACCGCCCGCGCCACCTCTGCAAACGCCGGTGAGCCATCGGGAAGGCTGGATTCCGCCTTTACCCTCCCTTATCCGCTGCTGGCATCTGAAACCGGCCTTCGCACCGTCATTTTTCCACTGCCACAGGGAGGCATGGACTGTGCAGCGCCTTGACCGAAGCCCCGCCACCTCTTGCCCTGCACCTGTGGCCATAACACTGCACCCCAACGTCCTCGCCATTACAGCATGAGAAGCCAGGACTCCGCAGCGACGCTATTAGAGTTGTGCACCACCAGACCAAGACGGAGCTAGTGACACCGTCGTGGATCGGCACGGCACGGCGATCACCCTGCACGGCATCAACTCCTCGCTGCACCACCATCCTTTCTTCACCAACACCACAGTGAGCACCGCCACTCTTCTCGGACCCGCCATGTGTGCCACCGCGTCCCACCCTAGGGAACGCACCGGCAGAGCCACCACCGGCTCAGGAAGAACACAATGCACTCACGCAGACCAGACTAAACCCAGCCAATCGGACGACACACCATGAACACTTATGACGGGCATCGCCGTCACGCGCATCCGGGGCGTCGCCGTCTTGACGATGTTCCCACATGTTGAAGCTACTCAACCACGACGGGCACCGCTGTCGCGTGCACCTTGCCATTTGGCATCAGCCTTCGAGCTGTGATTCCATGCCTTGTTGGGAACCCAGCCATGCTTCGCCACGTCCCAGCCACTTGACGCCACCTCCAGCCAGCCTCTGCCAGCCACTGCCTCGTTCGGCCAGCCATAGCCCCACCCGGCCAGCCACGGCCAGCAAGCAGCAGGCCACGGCTAGCCGCAGCCAGCCCACAGCAAGCCGCAGCCGGCCTGAAGCTACTAGCAGCTGGCTGAGAGGAGCTGAAACATGTAGCAGCAAGCCTCGTCACTTTCCTTTGACACCAACCCTGTCCGGCCTTCGTGCCGTAGCCGTTGCTGGAACTCCGAGACTGCCACCACCCAACTTGCATCACCGCAGGACACGCCATACGCTACTTGAGAATGGAGAAAAGCCCTAGAACCTTACATGGTCGCCTCGATGCACGCCGTCCAAGCTCTACCTTAGCCACCGCCGTACCATGACTGCCCTACCGATACTACCGTGGCTGGACATGCTAGACACTAACACCGTCTTCTCCTTTGTGCACCACAGGATCCTCAGCCCACGCCTTTGACCCCTTGATACATCAGCTAATACCCTCTGGACCTGCTAGCAAGTGAGTCATAGTAAACATTCTGCTGACACAATGGGAAGCCCCCTCTTCTTACTTCTTTGTGCATCTGTCCACCGTATGGAACCCTATCTTAACAATCTGTCTGTCCATATACCTGATGTACGCTATCCTTACACCCTGTCTATACATGTCTCTGTAATACAAGATCCATCCATCTTCGAGCTATGGAATTGTGTTACTCC
Organism: Eremochloa ophiuroides; assembly: GCA_038502445.1. Taxonomy (NCBI): domain Eukaryota; kingdom Viridiplantae; phylum Streptophyta; class Magnoliopsida; order Poales; family Poaceae; genus Eremochloa; species Eremochloa ophiuroides. Next base: position 26,975,559 of record JAHLJS010000007.1, read on the forward strand.
ACTATCTTGTCGAGTTGTTTTGTCTCGTGGTCGTGTCTCTGGTCCTTAACTGCTGGTTGTTGTGTTATTTATCTGTGTGCCGTGCCTTCAAACCGCCTGTGGGGTCGTACTTCATTCGGATATTGCGATCGCGGGATTCATCTCGCCATGGCCGTAATACCGAATCTAACTCTACCTCGCGTTATAGTTGACCATGGAGCTATACCCTCATTGCCACACTTTGGCTTTTTCGTGCCCGGCCCTCGTATGCTTGTACCCTGTGCGACCGTCGTATTTCTTCGATTCTTGCGGTGATAACTGCACCGCTACAAATCTGAGAGATAACTTAGTGCTAGTGCACCCAGGTCATGGTACCCTACGAGTGGTTTGCGCACTTTCGTCTTTTACATGTCGCTCTCTTCTGGCGCCCCGTCTATGCCGTGGCGTGTGCGTTGGAAGAAGTAGACCACTGCTTTATTATGTTTCTCACTCATTGTCCCCGTATAGCCCGCTCTACTCGATCCCGTCTTATCCATGGCAATTGGATCAAAGATTAGACTAACTCCTTTTAGTTAGCGAAGCTATGGTCTATATCAAGATCTCGGACCTATGCAAGTCGACCCGATCGACTACTTAAAACCATCTTCACGAAAGATGTGACCGAGAATATGATACGGATGTGCCCAGCTAACTTCCCCCTCTCTCTTGATTCTTGGTCTTTAGACACTTGTATGATTGTACCCGTTTGAACCACAGCATTGGTATCCTACAAGTGGATTAAGCACTCGCACTGTCATGTGTAGCATTACTTGCCGATGAATTGGACGTTTTCCCCATTCGCTTGGCTCGTCCTCCGAATACCGTCTCCTCCATGACGCCCGGATCGAAAGATCGTAAGCCGTGGTGTTTGCTATGGATCAGCTCTAGCCTAAACCATTTATCAAAAGCCATATTGGCTTGGCCGTGACATAAGCTTGTGCATAGCAAACCCCACTCTTGTTTCTTTGGCCCGATGAAATCAGACATACGCCGAGAGGGCCAACTTATGCACATTTTATTATTTCTCTGGTAATTATTGGATTGTCCCGTGTCTTGTTGTCTTTAGTGTATTGAGTGTTTTCCTGCCCTGAGTCGCTTCACGGAGTAGCCGATACTGGATTAGCAACGATCAGATCGAGACCCGCTGGAGGAGGAGAACATTTACGACAAAAGGACCCGTGGAGTGGAGTCGCCCTAGGAAGAGGAGACACAGCTGATCAACTACACTAACTGGAGAATGCTTGTACCACTACTACCTCGACAATGCAGGTGTCATGGCAGCACCTTCTTTTAGAGAATCCTATTAGACATGGCATATTTAGAATTGCTAGCGCTTTATATTTACTCCTTTGCTAGTATATGATGCATGCTACTACCTAAGCCATTATTACCCTGCTTGCAACCACTCTACCATGTTACCCAGCTTTGCACTCATGCTCTCTTATATATATATTTACCTGTCTGCCTGCTTGCACATTATATCACCATACTTACTTTAACTCCACTCACAATGTATCTATGATGTGATGTTGGTGGTGAACCCCATGGGAATGGTTTGGCTTGGGATGCCGGACTGGTGGACTGAGTGTGCTGCGTGCGTCTTGGGTGTGTGGTGAGGGTCGAGTTGACCAAGTGGGATATACGACGAGCTATGTAAGCAAGTCTTGCCGGGGGTGCAACCTGGGCATCCCCACGAGAGATACCTGTGGCAGGTAATGACTTATGAGGTGGTTCCTAGATGGATACCTTGCGTGGATTGAAACCTCATGAATGGAGGTGCCGTGATGGCACGGGGAGAGTATCCCCTAAGAGGAGATGCCTGCTTGGTCAACCTAGGATCTACTGGTACTCAGGCTCATAGGAATCCTTTACTGCTCACTCGTCTTTGATGGGCGGGGAACAGCTGGACTACTTGGTAGGGCGGTGCCACTACTGCTATGTTGAGAGGTGATAAGGGTGGGCGGTGACGGATGTCAGATTCCCGTACTGTTCTAGATGCGCACTACCACTGATTGGGCCCGGTACTACGTCTCCCAGTCTCAGCGTTATGGTGTATGATCCAGCGTGTCCCAGGGCTGAGTGGTACGGTGGCATCGACCTTGGCAAGCAAGCACCCAAAATTCTGCCTAGATGATTATACAGCATCGATGATGGCTAATCTTGTGAGTGGTAAAACCTCTGCAGAGTGTTATGGTTGATCGATCGATACATATGCCGACTCGTCGGCTATGGACCTTTCCTGTGGCCTTCTACTGGTGTAGTGAGTGGTACATTCTTTTCTCCCCCTGGATGATGATTGTCTGGCAGTGTGCCCAATGTTGTAGTGTGCCATTGAGACAGGACCCGAGAGGGAGTTGGGCCTGTCGACTGAGTGCGAGGTGTGCGTTGTGAGATGGTGTTGATATGGGTTAATACTTGATGAACTATTATAATATTTACTACTGGATACAACTTTGCATGCGCTTAGGATGCAAACCACAGCCAAATATTAGGATCGCCAGATGCTTTACTTTCTCTTTTCCACAAAAGCTCATCAGTGCTGACCATGGCCTGCACATATCTGGCGGTGTGCAGATTGCCTGACTAACAGAGATATTTTGAGATAAGAAGGTTTAGAAGGTCTCGTGCCTACACTCAAGTTTGGTTCAGGAGATGAAGACTATGCTGCGCCAAAAGCAACTCTGAAGATGCCCATGAAGGAGGAGCCTTCACTCGACGACATACTCCTCCAACTCTGATGATGACTAGATATGCTTCCGCTAGATTACCCCTATAATAGGTGTCTACTCAGTTGATGTAATATCTTGTAAGTATTATCGATGTATGACTGTAATATCAACTGATATATGATAATGTGATGAGATCAATCATTAGTTTTATCACATTATAGCTCATTCTGTGGATTTTCCCTTCGTGGAAAAATCGAGGATGTTTCACTGGGCATAGGGTACGGCTCACCTCCTCAAGGCCTCCACCCAGCAATGGCACGATCTGGTAGCAGTCCTTTCGCCACCAACCCCAGAGTGGCCTTCTCCGTCATCGTGGAGGGTTGCCATTCATTGTCCATATGGAACTCTCTAGGTTGTGGTTCCTTTGCCTTCTTTGGGGGTACGCGTGTGCTCTTCCTGGGACTCATTTCTTTGAAATCTTTGGAGATTTAGGGTGGCGGAAGGATGAATCGAAGAACTTTTTGAGGAATTGGAATTTGGCTTAAGGAATCTCGAAACCCTAGATGGCGGTGGCTAGGGAAGGCTGGAGCGGTTGGTTGTTCAAATGAGTATTAAATGGATCTGCGGAGAGGGTGAACCGTTTCCACTTCGTCCGAAGCTCTTCAAAAAGAGTGGTGCGTCGTTTTGAATACCTGCACATAGTGCGGCTGGTTGTTCCATCGTCAAGATTTTCCGAGCAGTGAATGGCTCGGGGACTTCGTCGCTTCGTCAAGTGTTTTTGAGTAGCAGACCTGCTCGGGGATTTCGTCGCTTCGGCAAGCGTTTCCGAGTAGCAGATCTGCTCGGGGACTTTGTCATCTCGCCAAGCATCTTCGAGCAATAAAAACAGCTTGGCTACTTCATCATTTTCACCAAGTGTTTCTAAGTACTAAAATGGCCTGGAAGCTTCGTCGTTTTGTCCGCACTCATGAGCATTAGAAATGCTTGGGGAATTTTATCAGTATGATGGCTCTTTTGAAGTACTAGATGTGTTCCGGTGACTATCGGCAGTTCGTTTTCAACATCATCGGGTGAGATCTTTTATTGAAGAATAAATGGAGAACAATTATACAAGAAGAGTACAATTCGGATTCTCTTAATATCATTCTACTCCGGCCTCCGTTATCATCTCTAGTTTTTTCAAAGGACTTTCAAGAGCTGAAGAAGAGGGTACTTATACACAGGATCTTCATCCCAATGCGTTGAGTAAATTCATGATCTGACAGCAATAATATACAATATGGGAGATAACTTGGAGGGGTAAAGGAGTGAAAGGAAAGGGGTTCGCAGCAGACGATGAAGCTGCTCGGTGACGGATGGGTAACATCGGCCGTTCTGGCAAAAAACCAAACCTAGAGAAACTGGTTGACCTAGAGTGAAGAAGAACCCTATGAAGAACCAATATGGGATTATGAGAATGATTTTGCATCACAGGATTTCTTCAAACTGCATCACCAAGCGGCAAGACTGCTACTAACAATAGGATCAGCCTACAGCTGGTCCCTATCACAAGATTTCTTCAAACTACAAAGGAAGTATACATAATTGCCTAGAGGACGCTCAACCTCACACACTGGCAAAGCCATAAACAAGAAGGAACAGGAAGAGAGGGTGTTCAGTGCTAGGTGCAAGGAAAATATGCAGTGCGGTTATTTATAAGCAGATGGGAAGCTGAACAGCCACCTGCCATCTCCCAACCTCCCAAGACAATAAATGCAGGGCATTCAATGGGGCAACTACCAACCAGACAGTAAATGCGTTACAATAAATGGGTCAGTTACTTTGTGAGACAGTAGATAAAGATGGTAGACGAATGGGTCAAGGTACTTTATATCCACTTCGACACGTCAGTATTTTTTATCTTTGTTTGAGAATTTTCTTCATTGCTATTGTCAAACAATCCTGAGCACCAAAGCTGATCGGGGACTTCATCGCATCGCCAAGCATTTCCGAGCACCACAGCTGCTCGGGGACTTCGTCGCCTCGTTAAGTGTTTCCGAACACCAAAGCTGGTCGGGGATTTCGTCGTCTTCGTCAAGCGTTTCTGAGCACGGGAAGTGCTGGGGAATTTCGTCAATACTCCTTGTGATTGCAAAAGAATAAAAGACTATGACCATGACAATACGTGCCTGCGTCACCTACTTTCAGGCTCGGGGACTAAGTGGATACACTTCACCTAACGGTGAAGGTCTTATTTCCAAGGAACCAAAAGTGGATACACTTCACCAAAGAGAAGGTTTTTCAAAAATTTTTCTGAGCTCCTTATATTCGTCTGGTCAAGCAACTCCGAAGATTTACACCTCCCGACGAATGCAAGGTGCTCGGGGACTAGCTGTGGGGGTCTATACCTGTATACCCGCATAGTAGAACATGGGCCAAGTCATCTGATCAGGCCCGGACTGCCAAGGACGCGTTGTCTACATGATCTCCTGAAGATCACGTATATCCGCCGAAGACTTGGCAGACAAGGAAATAGCTTTCCTAGTATTTAGCCGATTAGTTTCCTTAACTGGTTAGGATTGTAATCTATTATGTATGGCAAAATCGACTTGTAACCCTGCCCCCCAAACTATATAAGGTGGGCAGGGGATCCCCTCAACTCACCTTATCTCATAGCAATACAATACAGCAACACACATGACGTAGTTACGCTTAACAGCGGCCTGAACCTGTATAAATCTCGTGTCTCACGCTTCCAGCGTAGCTCTGCTCGTCTCAAGCGCACCTTCACCGATCAATCTACTATCTTGGGCATACCCCTCGGTAGACTATCGTCGGTATTCCATCGACAGTTGACTTGGGCAAGGTTTGGAGCTCCACTTTTATATATCTTCTTCTTCATTGAGAGAGAATAGTACAAGTGTACAACTCATTGGAATACCAGAGACGCGAGCGCGAGGCAACAGAGAAGTCGAGATTGGAAGTTGGGGGCACGCTTGCCTCAGCCATTCTCATGATTCATCACAAGATGAAGGAATTTGCATTTTTATCTCAACAAGGTGATGATAGCGCGTAATGTATTATTAGGTGGATGAAAGTTGCCCCTTCTCTTGGTAGACCTGGTCTCCATTGTATTTTTCGGTGAATGTTGCGCACGTCAGTTATAAAAGTTTATTGTTAGTGTTTAGAAAATTGCAAGTGGCACAACTTGTTAATTGAACTTAATTGAAGATGCAACTGTAGGAAGTAGGTATCAAGTGGACAGGTCCGTTCCCTCTTTCTATTTTTTTTACTCCACACTACAAGATTTGTGTGATTTTTTGACGTATTTAGTATGACAATAGATCATAATGTCATTATATCATTCGTTTTATGACATTATGTCTTATGCATTTCGACTTTGTGACAACAAAAACTTGTATATCACAAAAAATGTTACATAGCTAGTCCAATTCCATCTCCTCGCAAAAAAAAAGCTAGTTCAATTCCATCCGGTGACGATATTTACTACGTCATAGAGCCATTTTTTGTTTCACAAAGGTTACTCCACAAATGGCATTGATCTATGACAGAGTTTGTGTGTCACAAAATAATATATTGATTTTTTAACTTTGTTGTCCATGTTAGCATGTTCCATAGCCACATGGTTGTGTGGGTCCATATACCTTTTTCTTTTCATTGTTTTTCCAATAATCTTGTAGTTCACAATTTTTTGTTTAAATTCATCTCGATACCACTAGGCTACCAATGCCTCGATTGTTTGAAAAAAAAATTCAACATAGGAATTGATCATCGTTCCATCCTTATTTATGTTCATAAAGTGAAGGGTCATATGCTTTTCTACCCTACCCACGCACTCTCTTTTCTTTTCATCCGCCTGCAGCCAAGGCAGGCCAAGCCGCAAAGGCCCAGCGCGCGCCTGCCAGGCCTCCCCCCGCAGCCAAGGCGGCCACCAAGCCGCAGAGGCCCAGCGCGGTCCTCCCCAGGCCTTGGCCCACTTTGGGCTTGGCAGCAAAGCCAGCCGCAGCCCACGGCCAAAATCTGGAACCAAAAAAAAAAAAACAATCCTGCACCAAACAGGATTCGAACTTTTGCCATTCCGCACAATAGGAGTGTCACGTTCCACTGCACCATGCTTGTGTTTGCGATTGTGTACCAATATAGTACATTATATAGGTTATAAAAGAATTGGAAAATAAAATATTAGGGCTAAGAATGGTACTGCGACATTAGAAACGTTATTATGGCTCATTGGAATAGCGACCAATTTTTTTTCTACTATTAAGTTAAGTGTGACATCTTCTACGCTCTTCTATTATCTTATATTTTAAAATTCAAAATTCGAATTGTTCAAATAAAGTCGTACCGAGAAATGACTAAAATAAAAGTTATACATCTTAATGAGTTTTACAACTTTGTTGTTGACAACTTTCTTATTTGAAATCAATTACTATCCGAATTCAAAGTTCTCATATTTTGTAATTCAAATTTTGATGTGTTCAAAGAATATTGGATGGAGAAATGGCCAATATAAAAGTTGTAGATCTCGATGAATTCTACTCCCTCCATAGGGATGATTTGTAGGGCTGGCTCAATCACCAGCCGCCCTATTTGTGAGGGCGGCTCAATCACCAATCGCCCCTAAAAAGTTTTTTAAAAAAATATCAAAGATGCCATGTGCCCACTTTGTGAATCATCCATGATCCCAGATAATTGAAATTATTCCATTCTTTTTTGTGGAGCTTAGGTGGTCAAAACATGTCACTACACAGAAAATTAGGATTTTCGGACAAACTATTGAATTACTGAATTTTTTTTTACGGTTTAGGAATTTTAAAGCCTGGCAGGTGACAGCTGAAATTTGGGGCACTAAATGATCTCTAATGAAGAAGTGTTGTGTAACAAAGTTATAGGGAACAACATAATGTACAACTTTTGTATAGGTCACTTCTTTATTTGGTAGAGTTTGTAAGTTTGGAGGTTTGAATTTCATGTTTTGAGAAAGTTTTGTGCAGTTAATGGACTTAAATTTGACTCTACTGAAAAAGTTTTGAATAGCAAAGTTGGAGGGAACAATATGACCTACAACTTTTGTTTTGGTCAGTCCCACACGCTGTTGACTTGGGTAAGGTTTGGAGCTCCACTTTCATATATCTTCTTCTTCTCCTTTGAGAGCGAATAATAGTACAAGTGTACAACCCATTAGAATACCGGAGACGCAAGCGCGAGGCAGCAGAGAAGTCAGCATGGGGGAAGTTGGGGGCATGCTTGCCTCGGCCATTCTCAAGATGGTGACCCAGCAGATCGGTTCTGCCATCGGAGGGCAGATCAGACTGCAGTGGGATTTCAGCAAGGATCTCAATATTATGAAGATGATGCTAGAGTCAATTGTGGCGGTGCTCAAGGACGCAGAATGGAGGTCAATCAAGGACGAAGCAGTAAGGCTGTGGTTGAAGTGCCTTACTAACGCCATGCTTGACATCTCCGACATGCTTGATGAGCTAGAAGCCGGCAACGAACCTGCTGGACCAAAGGTATGCAGCATGCAGCAAACATATATAGTAGGGCCGTCAGCTTCACATTTGAACTTCATTTTTTTTAAAGAAAGCACGACATGGTGCTCATTTCATTGATAGAGGAAGAACAACGTTCAAAAGTGTAACCCTTCGATCGGGTCAAACACTCGATTCTGGTGCTCTACCCTCTTGTGTGATTTTAGCCCACTTTTAAAGCTTTGCAAGGATTAGCAGAAGAAAATAATTCTACCAAACAAGGCCTGTATCTTTCCCTTCCACTAGAAAAACCATGTGGGCACATTAAAATGTTCACCTCAGTTAATATAGATTAATTGAGATGGTCTGTTTTAAGCCAACCCCTCGGTAAATCATTAACTGAGGCGAGCATTCTAAAGCAACCGTCCCGATAGCCCACATCAGCTCACTATCGTGTCCAAAATATAAACTCTAACTCCTCACCCCTCCCCGACCCGAGCGCCCCCATCAACGCACTTCTCCCTCCCAGAGCACTCTCTCTCTCTCTCTCTCCTCCTCCTCCTCCTCCTCCTTGCGAGCATGACGGCAGGCGGCGGCGCCCCTCTCCCTCCGGCGGCCTAGATCGATACGGCACCTACGTGGCCAGATCTAATGGCTGGGCTGACGGATTCTGAGCAGGTGCGGCGGGCCATGGTGGCAGTCATGCAGGCAGGTGGGCGACCAAAGGCGCTACATGCGGGTCCTCTCCCAGCGGCGGCCGCGCGTGGGGATCCTTTTGCCAGCGGGCTGGCCACGGCGGGGCAGATCCGGTGAGGCCATGGGCAGATATGCCAGGGAGGTGGCGGATCCGATGGCGTTGGCAACGGATCCGGCGAGCATGCAATGGCTGAAAATGGGCTCATTGGTGGGCTCAGAAATGGGCTCATCGGTGGGCTCTGGATTTTTTTTGTTTTTTTTTGTTTTTAAGGTCACAATTAACGACTGTGACCTTGAACCGAGGCGGTTGCAAAAACCGTCTCGGTTAAAACGTTTTGCCTACCAACCGAGGCGGTTGTAAAAACCGTCTCGGTTAAAACATTTTGCCTACCACGGTTAAAACATTTTGCCTACCACGATTAAAATTTCTGTAGTAGTGCTCTATTGCTTGCCTTGATTTCAAGATGGATCGAGTCATGTGGTAAGCGTGGAGACTCTGAAGGTCAGCCTTATTCTTGGTGAGGTTATGAAGGGAAGATGATAGGAATTGCCTAACATAACTCAATAGTACATATTTCAACATCAGTGTCGATTCAAAATGCCCATTATTTTGGGTCGTTTCAATAGGCATAACCAAAACAACAGTAATGAGGGCGCTCATCTATTTTTAATACTAGGAGAGACCCCACCGAACTGCCAGACAGCCTAAAGTCACATGATATTTCACACGAAAACACGCGCTTCACGACCACTAGTGCTCGAACCTTCAACCTTCAGCTTCGCGATTTCATCCCCCTAACCACTCCACCTATAAATATGTTTGTGTTTATTTAGGACATTCATCCTCCCCATTTTATTTCACTATGGTTGTAAAATAAGTATTTGGGATCCTAAAGGAATCATGAAAAAGTTGTCAGCAATAAAATTTATAACTTTTTGAGATCTACAATGGTTTGGGCCATTTCTCCACCAGAGGTCATGTGAAGAATTTGAATTCTAGACAACTGTAATTTTCCTTAGATAGATGATTTCAAATGCAAAGTTACCAACTACAAAGTTGCACAATTTTCGAGATCTGCAACTTTTGTTTTGGGTGTATTTCATTCAAGGTCATTCAAAAATTTGGATTTTAAATTTTATAAATTAAACATAATTTTTGTTAGACATATGGTTTTGAATGAAAAAAGTTGTCAACTACAAAGTTGTATAACTTTGCGAGATCTACAACTTTGTTTTGATCGCTCCTCCATCCGAGATGCTGAACGATAACTACACACTCACTTATGAATATAGAATATATGGATTCTTTTGGTATTAACTTCTACGAAATTTTATGAATCAAATAGGAGACGTCATAATGATTTCAAATAAGAAAACTATTTACTACAAAGTTGCAACTTGTAGAGGTCCACAACTTTTGTTTTGGTCGCTTTAACATCTAAAATCCATACTATAGAGCATATGCACTCCTTTGGTATTAATCCTATAAAATCCTGTTGTGTATATTTGGACATCCAAACGATTTTAAATAGAAAAATTGGTACAAATTAATTAATAATGAACTAAGAAGCCAAATCGCGTACCTCGTGATGTAGTTGATAGACTTGCATGTCATGGTTTCGCTATAGAGAGTGAGCCATTGATATACTCACCATGGAATTTAATTAGTGGCAACGATGAACGATTGTCTATTCTATTGTTGATGAAGTAGACTTCGTTAGAGTCCTTCCATCGTCGTGCGGACTTCATCTTCTTCTATGAAATGACTTCTGCCTCTCCCTATTCCATTGTTGGGGAAGTAGACTTCGTTATAATTCTTCCATCGTCTTGCAGACATCATCTTCTTCTATCAAATGACTTCTACCTCTCCCTTTTGAGCGAAATAGTGATGATAACGTGTTAAAGTATGAAATGTAAATGGAATAATAGAATGGAAGAACTTGTCTCTTGCATTGATCTGATCATTGAAATATATACATGGTGAAGTGGTGTGGTGAAACTTTGAAAGGGTGTTTTTGTCCCAACGGATAAGGCAACCATGCATTGCCACTCTCTATGCCAAAGAACACACCCCTTTGGTCACTACGGTAACCACCTAATATATTTACTAATACCTATTTTAGTCGTCATGATGAGATCACCTGTGAGGAGATGTCTATTTGGAGGGACATCTTGAAGATGTGCCTGTTCGAACTTCGAAGAGGCACCTGTTTATTCACAACAACATCATCCCTGTTGTCCATGCACCATCATCCCTTACGTCGGTGGCCCTCGTGCCTCCCTGCCGCCTGTGTAACCACCCCTTTGGAGTTTGGAAGCATCGCTCGCCCACCCACTTTCTACCACCCTAACAGCCCATGGCACTCACCGACTTCCTGCCACCATAACAGCCCATGAACGAATTTCAGGAAATCCAGACTCAATTTGGTAAATTTTTGAGATTTGAAACACAAAATTCGATTCGGGCCTAACCAAAATGGGAGAATTTTGCTGAAATTCAAAGTATCTCGGTTGAATCCCAGACTCATGGCCGCCACGACTCGCGAGCTCAACCGAGATGCTGACACCAGAAGAGAGGAGCCTGTGGTATGCTGAGATGGATGATATACAAGGTGTGAAGAGGATGATGCCATTCCTTTTTTTTATTTGGTACAACTTTGACGCACACAACCCACACAATTCAGACTCACACCACACGCGCAAGCACACACATGTGCATCTGTATACATGCAAAGAAAGAGATTGTGAGACTGCATGGCGCGAAAAACGTGCCGTACCACCGAACTCACACATGTGCGTATATCCTCCAAATCTTGGAAAAAAATCCAAAAAAAAGTATGATCGACACCAGGATTGGGTAGTGTCGCACTGGACAGCCTACCACAAGACCGAATGCCCTTTCACATCTGGGCCATCCCCTTGATCTCTAGGGATCAGGTTAACCCGAATCTGTAGAGAATATTCTCCTTATGATGGGATCCATCCCTACTCATACATGAATCAGACAACAATGAAGTTGAGATTGCCTTGTTACATGTGTTCATAACAAAATATAATCAAAACTTTCAAGATATGCCAATCTATAAATTCCTAATATTAAAGAGCAAAAGGTTTCTGAGTCCTTCAAGGCTCACAATAATTTGATGGCGATACGAAGGACTCAAATCTCTTTCGTTCCTAGTGCAGAGTATGATTATTATTACAAAACGAACTGGAAGGCAAAGTATTTCCATGATCCAATACTGTTTTCCATGCCTGTAGGAGTTAAGCTTTATGCATGGTGCAAAATCTGATTGTAAAATCAGAATGCATGACATGATCAACGGTAAACTTCAAAACCTCATGTACCCATACAAGTTAGACCAGCATGCATTTGGGGATTTGGGCTCAATAAGTTTGATTCTTCCTAGACAATTTAGCGCATGATGTGATTGCTAAGTAAACCACACAACAATTGGACGTCCCCTTTTTTTGCGATTCAGACTTTCATTCATTCATGCCGGAGGAGCAAGGTTACATTCTTCAATCATCAGGTGACCGTTGCAACGCATGAATATATCTTTAATTTATAATTGTTTATCCCTTTGTATACGTAATGTTATTTGAAATTATCAGAAATTTCTGCGGTAACACGCGGGGTATGCTTGTAGTTGCTATAAAAATACAATCTCTTTGAAATTGGAGCAATTATAACATTATGTTTTTCAATCATTCCTAAGATTTTTGTGGATCTACTAAAATTTTTCAGCTACTTTCTTGCAGCTATACTGTTTCACTATATTCACCAGGTTTACCATGGCCGATAATATGAGGAAGATGAGAAAGCAACTAGAGGAGATTACAAATCAACATCAGCGCTTCAGTTTTAAGACTGACAGTACCTCTCATGTGCAACTAGTAATTCATAAAAGAGAAACAGATTCCAAGATAGAAGAAGTCGTTGGGAGGACCAAAGAGAAAATAAAAATATTGGCATCTTTATCTAACATGACAAATCAGATGGGTGCGGGGGAATGGAGGTGGCGGCAGGCGGTGGAGTGGCGGCGGGATGGAGCTGGGTGCAGGGGTATGGCGCTGGGAGGCGAGGGGCAGGCAGCAGTGGAGAGTTGTGGGCGGGAGGCGGGATGGAGGTGGGGGCGGGCGGGCGGTGGAGAGGCGTCGGGATGGAGCTAGGGGCAGGCGGCGAGCGGCGGGCTGGAGCTAGGGGCGCGCGGTGGAGAGGCGGCGGGATGGAGCTGGGGGTGGGCGGCAAGCGGCGGGATGGAGCAGGGGGTGCGGCAGGAGGCGGGGTGGAGTTGGGGGCAGGCGGTGGAGAGCTGGGTATGGGCGGCGCTGATAGGGTTCGGCTCTGTGTTTGGGTCAGGCTCTGTATAATGGACCAACAGAAAAAAGAAGAGAGTGCGCAGCTTGGCCTTCTTTAGGTGCCAACCCCAAACCAAGTGCGCGGCTTTGCCTTCTTGAGGCACCAAAGTGAATTCAGCCAACCAAAACGGACCGAAGTACACATTTTCTGGCAAGAACAACTACTTTCATGAGTGTTTATGTCACGAAATAACAACTTTTCATGGCGGTTAGCAGTGCACTCTCATGAAAACAGGTTTTCATGATGGGGTTTGCAGCACCTTCACGAAAATTATTAATTCCATGAGGGTGTGTTTTAAACTCTCATGAAAAATTAACCCCCTCATGAAATCTCGGTTTTCTGGTAGCGAACGAAATGGAAATCGGAAAAAGGTTGACGATTCCTGCTATAGCAAAGTAGGCTTGTAAATCAATTTTTATTGAGTAAAAATATTATAAAACTTATGTGTTGCACTTCAATAAAGTTTGAAGCACAAACCTTGTAAGTGAGAATGCAACTTTTGCTGTGGACAAATAGCGTTGTTAGTCAATGTTTTGAATAGCTCGGAAATCGAATTTGGGTCCAAATCCATTCGAAACTTAGAAAATTTTCTCAAGTCCAAAAATGGTGTGACATTGCTATATTGATGATTTAGTTCTGAGAAATCTAATTAAGCATCATGGGCATGTTTTTATTTTTAGTGACAGCTTAATGTGCCCTCTTTGGTTTGGTAAAGTTGGTTTTGTCTAAGAGTTTCATAGTTAGGGCTTTTTTGGCACTTTAAAATTCCTTCAAATGAGTTTAGGGCCTGTCTGCCCAGCCTGGGTGGCCTCTGGCCTGGCCATGCCGAGCCGTGGCTGGCTGCAGCCGGCCGCTGGCCTGCCGTGAGCCGCTGCGGCCGCTCACAGTCAGCCGAGGCTGTCCCGGCGCTGGCCATGGCTGGCTGCTGCTGCTGTGCTCCGTGTTTTTGCTTGCCCTGCTCCCTCGCTCTCGCCTGTACCACGCCATCGCACGGCAGCGTCGCCGCAGAGCTATCGGCTAGCCCTTGGCCGGTGCTCATGGCTGCTGCTGCTCTCGTTGCCGCGTCGCGATGTGGCTGCTGCGGGGGCATCACCTCGTCGTCGCGTACGCCTGTGTCCAGGTCACTGTCATCTCCCTGCTCTGCACCATCGTGTCGTCCTTGGTTCGCCATTAATGTCACTGCATGCACATTCTGTCCAGACCGCAAGGTTGGCATCCCTTGTGCGCTCGGGCCCGCTCTGCATCGCACACAGCCGGTTGCTGTCTTTCCCGTGTCCTCTTTCATTTATTGGCAGATGACGCCGATTGGTCATCGCCATTGAGGCGGACAGACATGGCCCCGTCAAGCTATTGGCGGTGATTAATGCTCTATTTTACCTGCCAACTATGGTCTAAAAAGGAGAAAAATAACATAATTCATATGCATATGTCATTATAATTCATCTAGTTCCATTTGTATGGGAGAAATATTGTTTTGCAGGACTTATACACGAACACAGTGGAAAATATGGGAAAAGGCGCAATCCGGAAGGAATATTCGCGCAGCCCACAACCAAGAAGCCAAGAGAAGCACAATTTACACCGACGAACTGGGCCAATAACCGACGTAGACATGATCCAGACCCAACCAGAAGCCCACCAAGCAAAGGCAGTGGAGAGACGGGTCAGGCGCAGCCGCGCCCAGGGTGCGCCCAGGCCCATGGCACCGTCTCTCCCACCGACCTTTGGTGAGGCGGTTCCTTAGTCGGTTAAGGTGACATCGATGGTTACCATGTATATCTTGACCCGAACCGACTTTTAGGCAATATAAATAGATACCCAGAGCTCTCTGTAAATCATATCAAGAATTAATCAAGCAGATCCACGACAACTCTCTAGTTTTATTTTCTAGTAGATTGGAGAAAGGTGCTTCGTTGTAAAGAGAGAAAGAACATCTTGGCTGTTCATAGTATGAATACATTTAGATCCATTATGTTCTTGTTCTCTTCTTATCAATATAGTAATGTTCTTGAATTAGAGCTAAGTTCTTATATTATGATCTTCGTATTAGAACTAGTTCCTAGTTTTTATATATTGATTAGAACATATAAAACTCTAAACTTAACTGATCATATCTTTGATCTAATTAGAACTAGAACTAAGACTAGATGGTGGTTCATCATGCCTTCGGGTGTGCACATGTCCTTTACCTGTCGATCCGTAGGGTCAGAGACTTGGGGGATATGTGTAGTTTTTTTTATATGCGAACGTGGTGTTCGGGTATAAGGGAACAGGTGAATGCATTTCATACTCCACGGTTGAGGTGGTAGGTAGCAGGTGGTGACAACCATGTCCGTCCTTGTAATCCCCCACGTCCGGATATGGTGTAGGAGTACTAAATTGTCACATGAGGTTGTTGGCAGACCAGTACTCGGCGGCCTCCTGATCCATCTAACACTTAATTATAATTCTTAATTAGATTGATGTATGATCAACTGTAATTCTGAACATAACTATATTAACATATTGCATTGCTCCATATTAGGATTATTTTTTATTCTTTATTTTCTTTTCCTTTTATACTAGAGAGAGCTATCCATAGACTTGTGTTCTTGCTATCCTATCCATGAAATGATTATCTTATTCCTGTTACAAGCAATTGATTATTATACACATATTAACTTACAGTCTTCTTTGTGACATTGCAACAACTTTGCATGCTCCTTGTTCCTCAACAAACATTTCAAGCATGGTATTATAGGAGTATACCACATCACCTTTGCAGGAACTCTCTTCCTAGGGCGTTCACCCTCAACATCACCAGGTCATCTCGTCTAATATTATACCGTGATGCACCACAACCCGGGCATGCATCCAAATTCTTCTACTCCTCGCCGCGGTAGAGGATCCAGTCATTAGGACATGCATATATCTTGTGCACCTCTAATCCCAGAGTGTAGACAACCTGTTTTACTTTGTATGTAGTGGCAGGCAATTCGTCATCCTTTAGAAGCATCTTCTTTATAATGTTCAGTAACTCCTCAAATCCCTTGTCGGATACACCATTATGGGCCTTCCATTGTAGCAATTCCAGTGTGGTATCCAGTTTTTTCTGCCCCTCTTCACAATTTGGGTATATTGATTTCTTGTGATCCTATAGCATTCGCTGGAACTTAATCCTCTCCTTTTCACTTCTGCATTCTCTCTGTGCATCGTGAATGGCCTAACCAAGATCATCGGTGGTGCAGACAACCTGTTTTACTTCGTATGTAGTGGCAGACAATTCATCAACCTTTGGAAGCATCTTCTTTACGATTTTCAGTAACTCCTCAAATCCCTTGTCGGGTACACCATTTTGTGCCTTCCATTGCATCAATTCTAGTGTGCTACCCAGTTTTTTCTGCCCCTCTTCACAATTTGGGTATATTAATTTCTTGTGATCCTATAGCATTCGCTGGAACTTAATCCTCTCCTTTTCACTTCTGTAGTCTCTCTGTGCATTGTGAATGGCCTAATCAAGATCATCGGTGGGCTGATCTTCTGCCGCTACCTCTAATTCTTCAGCTTCCTTCATTGTAGTATCATCAAGGGCACCGTATTCAGTGAACCAAGAAATATTGTCATCATCCTCTTCTTCTTCATCGTCTTCCATTATAACCCCGCTTTCTCCATGTTTGGTCCAACAAATATAGTCGAGCATGAAACCTGACCTAAACAAGTGTTCGTGAAGGGTCTTTGAGGAAGAATAATCCTTCACATTCTTACAGGTAACACATGGGTAGCACGTGAAACCATTCTGCTTGTTTGCTGTTGACGGTGGATAACGTCAACTTTTATTAGAACTTTAGACACCAAAGTATACATGAATACACACTAGTCTAAGGTTTTAACTAATAGTTTCTACGAGTTTTGCATGTTCTGTATTTTCCAGGGGCTATTCCAGAAAAGCATAAAAGAAGGGTTAAAGAGCATAATTACCACGAAACTTAACCGCCAAGGAAACATCATCACGAAGACCCTGGAAGAGTCTAGAACACACCCGAAGCACTGGGGCCCAAAACCCACCAGGGTGGGGCCGGCCGGCGCCTGTTGACGGTGGATAACGTCAACTTTTATTAGAACTTTAGACACCAAAGGATACATGAATACATACTAGTCTAGGGTTTTAACTGACAGTTTCCACGAGTTTTGTATGTTCTGTATTTTCTAGGGGCTATTCCAGAAAAGCATAAAAGAAGGGTTAAAGAGCATGATTACCACGTAACTTAACCGCCAAGGAAACATCATCACGAGAACACTAGAAGCATCTGGAACACACCCGAGGCACCGGGACCCGAGACCCCCCAGGGTGGGGCCGGCCGGCGCCCCCCTGCTAGGGTTTCGGCCCACCTTCTGGAGTCTTCTTTCACCGCCTTTGTGGAGTCATTTCAGCCCTTGTTTCATGTCAGTTTGATCCTACAGTGCACGTGCATCCCACCGGGCTATAAATAAAGGGGCAGACCCCCCTGGAGGCATCAACCCATCATTCATTCAAGGCATCAAGTCCTCAAGCCATCAAGAGCCTCCTAGTTCATAGTTCTAGCCTAGTTAGATTAGAGAGTAGAGGAGTTCTAGTTCTTCGATGGATCTAGAGCCCCGGCGTCTGTCTGGAGCACGGAGTTCGGTATAATTCTAGTTCTTTCTCTATTATTGTATTCTTCATTATGATTAGGGAAACATTGTTCTTAATAGTTCATATGTTCTTGATTACAATAGTCTTTGTCTACTTTGATTATATGTCTAGTATAGTTGGTTTGATCTTATTGAATTCATGTAATTGCTCATATAGCGTTTATTCATGCGTACGATGGATAGATGATGAACGATATGTAGACGTGGTGTCTAGGTATTTTGTTTATCTATGAGTGCACCCTGATGTGCCGGGTCGTGTGGTAGATCGCGTAGGTGACAGCTGCGTTGAGTCCTCTGTAGTCCACCCCCCGTATGTAGGCCAGCAGGCACGGTCGCGAAGTTTGGTGATGACTCTGTTTCACACCTTTCCTAGATGATGCCCTTTGCATGTGATCATGATATAGGATTAGTCTAACAATGATTGCTAGATGTAATTGCACTAATTAGAGTTATTCATTGATATAGTTATAGAATTACCTTTGATATTAATTCCTTAGTTTATCCATTGGCTAGCTATTACTATGACTAGAGAAGTGCTCTGATGATTATCTTTTATTTATGATGCTTGATCATAGTTATCACCTTTATCTTATTTACCTTGTGACCTCTACCTGTTATGAGTAGAGTAAATGACATCAGCAATGTCACTTATCCATTGTATACCATCACTATCAATATAATAGATTAAAGTTTATCCTTGTCCTTCCCAGTGGTATAAATATAAATCGACAACCTGGTAGAAATCCCTAGGTAAAATGCTACAAGGTATAATTATCTGTCCGCTTGCAGAACTGATCTTAGTTTATATTATTTATATTTATTTTTGCCTAGTCACATAGATTAATATATGAAACCTTTATTTATTCTTAGCTTTATTAATTAGGATTGACAACCTAGTTCTTGCATAAGAATGTTGGTAATAGAAAAGTGGCTAGTTGCTAATGACAAGTTAATTAATTACCATTCATCTTCTAATCTCGCCACTCGCATTAAAAGTTATATAGTTATATTTAGCGACGTTAGTAGATGTCAACAGCGCCCCCTAGGGTTTTGGTCCACCTTCTGGAGTATTCTTCCGCTGCCTTTGTGGAGTCATCTCGGCCCTTGTTTCAAGTCGGTTTGATCTTACGGCGCACGTGCATCCCACCGGGTTATAAATAGAGGGGCAGACCCCCCTAGAGGAATAAACCCATCATTCATTCAAGGCATCAAGTCCTCAAGCCATCAAGAGCCTCCTAGTTCATCAAGAGCCTCCTAGTTCATAGTTCTAGTCTAGTTAGATTAGAAGTATAGGAGTTCTAGTTCTTCGGCGGATCTGGAGCCCCGGCGCCTGTCTGGAGCACGGAGTTCGGTATAATTCTAGTTCTTTCTCTATTATTGTATTCTTCATTATGACTAGGGAAACATTGTTCTTAATATTTCATATGTTCTTGATTACAATAGTCTTTGTCTACTTTGATTATATGTCTAGTATAGTTGGTTTGATCTTATTGAATTCATGTAATTGCTTGTATAGCGTTTATTCATGCGGACGATGGATAGATGATGAACAGTATGTAGACGTGGTGTCTAGGTATTTTATTTATCTGCGAGTGCACCCTGATGTGCCGGGTCGTGTGGTAGATCACGCAGGTGATAGCTGCGTTGAGTCCTCTGTAGTCCACCCCCCGTATGTAGGCCAACAGGCACGGTCACGAAGTTGGATGATGACTCTGTTTCACATCCTTCCAAGATGATGCCCTTTGCATGTGATTATGATATAGGATTATTCTAACAATAATTGCTAGATATAATTGCACTAATTAGAGTTATTCATTAGTGTAGTTATAGAATTACCTTTGATATTAATTGCTTAGTTTATCTATTGGCAAGCTATTACTATGATTAGAGAGTGCTCTAATGATTATCTTTTATTTATGATGCTTGATCATACTTATCACCTTTATCTTTATTTACCTTGTGACTTCTACCTGTTATGAGTAGAGTAAATGACATCGGTAATGTCACTTATCCATTGTATACCATCACTATCAATATAATAGATTAAAGTTTATCCTAGTCCTTCCCAGTGGTATAAATATAAATCGACAACCTGGTAGAACTCTCTAGGTAAAATGCTACAATGGTATAATTATCTGTCCGCTTGCAGAACTGATCTTATTTTATATTTATATTTATTTCTGCCTAGTCACATAGATTAATATATAAAACCTTTATTTATTCTTAGCATTATTAATTAGGGATGACAACCTAGTTCTTGCATAAGAATGTTGGTAATAGAAAAGTGGCTAGTTGCTATTGCAAGTTAATTAATTACCATTTATCTTCTAATCTTGCCTCTCGCATTAGAAGTTATATAGTTATATTTGGCGACGTTAGTAGATGTCAACAAGCATTTTTGGCGCCGTCACCGGAGAAGGCACATTAAACTTAGGAAATATTGATAGTATATGTATACATAATGGATAAGATTGTATTACCGATTGATCTCTAACCTAAACAGGCACACCCTTGTTTTTTATCTTTTCTTTATCTTATGCAGGGTGATAAATGAATGGTTTTTCTCTTCCAAATAATTTCACTGATGATCTAGAGAAACTCCTGAGAAGAAAGAAGTTTGTAGAGGCGAGGGACAATTTTAAGTTACCATCAAGAACACCCATCGCTGCTCAAGCTCATTCATCAAAGGAGCCAGCTCCAACATTGGAAGAAGAACACTTAAGAGAAGATTTATCTCCTGTGTTTGAAGACATGGCTGAGAAGACGCTGTGCGAGTTCTCTGCCCCAACAACAGAAAATATCCGGACTGGACCAGCAGTCAATACTGGGGAGAATGGATTCGAGCTCAAGCCTGCTCTTATCACCATGGTTCAAGCTAGCCAGTTTTATGGAAAAGCTCATGAAGTTGCAAGTGCACACTTACAACACTTTTTAGAGATCTGCAGTACCTTCACGATTAGAGGAGTACCAAGAGATGCTATTTTACTCTATATTTTCCCATTTTCACTTTTGGGGAAAGCCAAGCAGCGTTTCTACGCCAACAAAGACAAGAACACTACATGGGACCGATGCTTAACTGTTTTCCTGGCAAAGTTCTTTCCTACAGGCAAGACGAATGCTATGCGTGGGAAAATTTCAAGCTTTAACAGCAACATGATGAATCATTCACTGAAGCATGGGAGAGATTCCAAGATTATATTGAAGACTGTCCTCATCATGGGATAGAGGATTGGCTACTATTGCAGACCTTCTACCACGGGCTAGTCTCTATTACCCGTGAGTCCATAGATGCTGCAGCCAGAGGAGCTTTCCTGTCACTTAAGCTTCTAGAAGGTAAAGCACTTGTTGAGAAGATAGCCTCAAATTCAAGCTGTAGTAAAGATCATACTCAGCCTCGCAAGAGAGGAGAAGGCATCCATCATCTCAAGGAGACTGACATGGTCACTGCCAAGCTAGACCTCATCATGAAGAAGCTCGACATAGAGAAGAAGGAAGTCATGCATATCAATGATTCTCGCATGACCTGTGAAGAATGTGGAGATTACGGGCATTCAGCTGTCAACTGCCCTACGCTGTAAGAGGATGTGAACTTCATCAACAATAACACCTACTATCCTCCTCAGCAAAATCAAGGATGGAACCAGCCAAATCAAGGATGGAATCAGCAACCTCGACAAGGTAATTACCAAGGTAACAACCAAGGTAATAATTATAATAATTACAATCTTCCGTCTTTAAGAGATTTAGTTGTTGGTCAATCTAAATTGTTAGATCAAATGTCTAGAAAAGTAGCCTCTAATGATAAAGCTTTAGAAAATATAAATAACAGAATGGATACATTTGCTTCTGTGATAAAGAATCAGCACAGCTTTAATAAAATGTTAAAATCACAATTAGCTCAGCTAGCTGCTGCTATCCCTCCATTTGAGAAAGGAAAAATTCCGGGCCAGCCGGAGTATTTAGAAACTACTAACCTTGTTGATATTCACAATGCAACACAATACCAAATTGATCCTGCAGATATACAGTGGATAGATCACTCACTACCTGAGAAGATGGGAGACCTTGAAAGACCTGTGATTCCTATCTCCATAGGATGTCACAGATTTCTAGAAGCTATCTACGATTTCAGCGCAAGTGTCAACATAATGCCCAAGGTAATCTATGAGAAAATTTTAGCTGATCCTTTGTTGTACACAGATATGTGTTTGCAGCTTGCAGATCAATCCATTTGCTACCCCGAGGCAGTACTAGAAGAAGCTGTTATCAGAGTGGGGCAATCATATGTCCCAATTGACTTTGTGATCATGGATACCGGAGAAGATGAGAAGGTACCCATTATCTTGGGACGACCATTCTTGTGCACAACCAAAGCCATCATCTATGCGGAACACGCCAAGATTGTCCTCTCCATCAAAGACAAGAAGGAGAGATTTTCATTCAAGAACTGCATCCTCAAGACTCCTGCAGTCCCGAAGCAATTCCATCAACAAGAAGAGCAACAACAACAACCAGCACCCAAGAAGAAGAACAATAGAAGATGGAGGAAGAATAAGCCCCATCATGTACATGAGGAAACCACTCAACTAATCGATGCTATCAACACAGAAAATGATCATATGCTTCCAAAACCATTTCCAACAAAGAAAGGTGACCTAGGTGTACCAATCATCAAATGCACAATCAGGGACATCACTTTTCCCGACACCATCTGCGACATTGGATCAGACGTCAACGTAATATCCAAAAAGGTATATTGTGAATTATTTGATGATTTACCATTATACCCAACATATATTCAGTTGCAGATGGTAGACCAATCACTGCGATTCCCTGAAGGCGTAGTTAAGGACGTAGTGGTAAGAATTCAAAATAAATATATACCCACAGATTTTCTAGTTCTTGACATGCAGGAAGACAATGAATCGCCTATTCTTTTGGGAAGACCGTTCCTCTACACTGCCAATGCTATCATCTACATCGGGTCTGGACAGATCGACTTCAACCTACCCACTGGAAAGGTACGCTGTCAATTTAGAACACATCTTAACCATGAGCCGATCAGGAAGCAACGCAACAGGAGGAAATGCCAAGCCCGCCGTCAGGCCACTACACCACAGCCCCAGAATAGCGACATCCCATCGGTCGGTATAGGTCGATATAACGACGTACCATCGGTCGGTATAGACCTATGCCGACCATTATCTGCTGTCGCTGTAAGTGGCGTCGGTATAGATCTATACCGACCAACATGTCTATAACGACCGACTGTGTGATGCCTTAGAGGCTATATATACCTACACATGGTGTGAGGCTATAGATAGTTTTAACAACCAACAGTTCAACGCAGATATCTACATTGAGAATATACATATATATTGGTAATTAGCAGTACATAATAACCCAAAAATAATTTGTTATCATTGCACACATTCATTACAAGATATTTGAACCATACAGTCATAGAACATTGAAAAATATGTGCACAAACCATTGACCACACTGATTCATTCATATGAGTAGCCCAATGTAATGTATGTCATGTTCAACATCATTAGTACAAAATAGATTAGAAGCTCGCAAACATTAAGTTTGTCCATGAGCAAGCCATCAACATCCCTACATCAACCTCATGTGACCAAAAGTCATACATCCAGCACTTGTGACCAAAAGCTTAGATCCCTAACACCTAAAGCCACTGCTCAAACTTCATAAACAGTGAGCTCATAGTCATCTCTATTTGGCTCAAATAAAACACAGTTTCAATGAACACTTTTGACTTGTTGACATCATCAAGTATGCTGCCTTGCAGGACCGCCTGCAATGTAGTATGAATGACAAATTAGCGATAACTTTTACCAAAGTTAGAGAAAGAAAGATAATAATATTATTGTAACTAATTGCTAACCCATACTAATCCCATTATCCCTTCAAGGTTATATATATGAAGAGCACTTGCAGTGCATTCTGTGCTTTGTTGGCTAAATGCTAGGCTAGTATCTCAGATTTGGTAGATAAGAAGCTCCAATTGCAGATTTTTCACTTCAACCAACCAAAGTTCAAAGTGTTCTGTTTTTTCACTAAGTGAATGAAACTTCTGAACTAATGAATTTTTGGCAACTAGTTCATTAATATATACAGGAGACTAAGTTCAAGCACAATTGGCTGCAAGCTGTACTACTACCTGCTCGGCTGTGCTGTTGTTATAGGCACAACTGTACAACACCAGCTGCAAGACCAAGAACCACAAATTTATAGTTGACTATCAGGACATCTAAATAGTATTTTTCTTTAACTATCTATTTTCTGTTATGAATAGCAGGTTTGCATAGACTTCTGTTGCTCCTATCCCCAAATAAGTAGCTGGTGCAATAGCAAATCCCACCCCACCCGTAGTGGATCAGATCTAGTAAATCAGATTTTGTACCAAGATTTCATCTTAAAAGGACAAGCAGTCCAGAGGGATACAATTTTTATCAGTTTGATGGTTACTAAATGAGGTAACATTTATGGTTACTGAAGCATCACAAATAAATGTTTGATGAAAGTAAAAAATAAGAAAAAACATAACATACCTGCACTAGGTTGAGATGAATTTGATACCTTGCTGGGGCTAAACTATTACAAATATCATTAATTAGAAAATTTGTTCACTTAGCACATATATGAATGAAAGAAACAAAGGCAAGTCCAGTTTATTACTCTATTATATGGCCACTGAATAGGCATTGACTTAGCATCAACCATAGTCTCAATGTCACCATAAGGGCAAGGTAGCATTGTATCCCTTTTTATCACAACCTTCACAACAACTTCACAAAAGAGCCTTCCAAGAGGTTGTCCTCCTAGTACACTGGTTGGATTTGTTGAAATAACTATTGCCTTAGCCACAACTTGTGGACGCAACAAGTCATATAAAGTGACCTCCTTTCCAACCTGAAATGGTTTATGCACTTGTCAGAAAACTTGAACAAATGTATATAACTGATAAAACTAAAAGCACCATTATAATTACAAGGTCAGCGGGTGAAACATGAGAGGCTTTATTCTTCTTTGTTGGGGCTGCACTTTTGATGGGACTGGTTGGGCTGCACTCCCCATGAGGATCAATTGATCCTCCCACAACACTCTGCAAAGAGGAGGCAGTAGTACGCTGCGCAGATGGTGGAAGAGCAGGCTGCACAGAAGGGGTAGGAGCAGGCTGTGTGGATGGAGTAGCAGCACGCTGTGCAGACGGAGCAGCAGCATGCTGCGCAGACAAGGCATAAGCACGAGCTGAGAGGGCAGCAGCACGCTGCACAGATAGGAAATTAGCATGCTGCATCGATGGGGCAGTAGGATTCCTAGGAACAATCACATAATCATCTTCATTATTGTGGTCAAAGTCTTCATTAATATCTGCAAAAACATCATCTTCAAATGGTTGAGCATGATGTGCCTCATCATTATGTTCTTCAGACCTTCCACTCTACATAAACAATACAAGTGAGGTAATTATTCACGTCACCTTATTATCCAGCATACGAAAGATAGATTATTCAATATGACTTAAGTAATTAAAAGTCTTGAAGTTATTTACCACATGGTTTCGAGAATTAGAACTGTTCTGTGAGGTGATTTCCATATACCTTCTTTGTTGCACTATCCTTGCCTCCTGCAGTTCCTCTTCCAATTCTTTTATGCGTCTCTCTAGAGAAGCTTTCTCAGTTTCAACCTTTTCATGAGCTAGAACTTCCATTTGTAGCCTTGTTGGCTTGTAACACTTCAAACCAGGGGTACCTGAAAGGATCAAGGATGCCCAAGAGGGGGGTGAATTGGGCAACTAATAATTTTTCGAAACACAATTCAACCTATCGCAATTTGCCCAAATGTCACCCCACAAGTGCTTATGTCAATTCTATTCCTAAAACAAGTTATGCAACCTAGAGCCAAGTCCTACCACAAGTATACTACTCTAGTAAAGTAGAGAACACAAAGGAAATGCGGGAATGTAAAGGGTTAGAAAGACAAATCTGATTTTTCCCGAGGTATCGGAGAGTCGGCACTCCCCACTAGTCCTCGTTGGAGCACCCGCGCAAGGGTGTTGCTCCCCCTTGATCTTCGCAAAGACCAAGTGCTCTCTACGGGCTGATCCTTTGCCACTTCGGCGCGGTGGATCGCCCACAACCACTCACAACTTCGACTTGGGCCGCCCACAAGCTCTCCAAGCGGTCACCAAGCCACCGATCGCCACCAAACCGTCTAGGTGATGCCGATCACCAAGAGTAACAAGCCTAGACTCTCACTTGACCAAGAACAAGGCCAAAGAGGGTAATGGATGCACACAAGTCACTCTTGATCTCTCTAGGGAAGAAGCTCACAAGCAATGGAGTTCACACTAATCTCCCTAGGGCTCTTGCTCTCTCACAAGATCAATAATGGTTCCTTTAGCTCTTAGAAATGGCAAGAGAAGTAGAATGGAGGCTTTGGTGGAGTATAAATACTCACCCTCTCCAAAACTAGCCGTTTCTCACTTTCCTGCGAACCGTCGGACTCTGCCGAGGCTCGACCGTCGGACCAAACGCCACGGTCCGACTCTCACACAAACACTGCGCCCAGAACTGTGACAGAGGGGCGTCGGACCGAACTCGATGGTCCGACGCTTCTGCACTGCGGGCACAGTGCCTTTCAACGGCTAGTACACGGAGCAATGGTCCGACGCACACCGTCGGACCAAGTCCGACGCTCAAACTCGCTCTGGGAACCTCTCTGGAAGCGTCAGACGCTAACAAACATTAGTCCGACGCTCCCACTCGCGACGGTCCGACGCTCGCTCAAATACCCAGAGGCACCGTCGGACTCTGGCCAATGGTCCGACGCCCATCCGGCCAGGGTCCGACGCTCCCTGGCATGCTGAAACTCGTCCAGGGGCTGCCACGTGTCGTCGGACTCTAGCTATTGGTCCGATGCCCATACTAGTTAGAGTCCAACGCCTCTAATTCGATCAAAACTTCGCCGAATCGAAAACTTTCCAAAACGAAGTTTGATCCTCTCTCTCAAGAGTATCCCTGTGCTGTCTAGAGCTATGTTGGACAAGTGTGCATCACATCTACACTCTCTAATCTTGCTCTAAGTCAAGCTACCCATCCAAACCCCTCTTAATAGTACGGTCAAAGAGAAAAAAAATAAAACCTAAGACTACGCCAAGTGTCTCTCAACTCCAAACGACACTTAGTACTAGCCTATCACCGTCTTGTCTTTCATCCTTTGAAAACCGAATCGATTTCCATCGCTAGGGGCTTGAACCTATATGTTATTATGACCTAACCTCTAGGTTATCCTACAAAACACACGTTAGTCATAATAATCGTCTTGTTGTCATTAATCACCGAAACCACTAGGGCCTAGATGCTTCAATCTCCCCCTTTTTGGTGATTGATGACAACAACCTCAAATAGATTTAGAAGGAATGAGGTTTTTAAAGGTTTGATTCATATAAGCATGTGACAATAAGGGCAAAAGGGTTAGGCATGCTTATACAAATCAAGACCACAAGGTACATATAAGATATGAAATAAGCACAAGTACCAAACGATACGTTCAAGATCGGAATGAAGTGCGAAAGCTAAGACAAGAGCGTAACCAAAAGAGAATCAAGTGACACAATATATAGATAATCATGAAGCTCAAACACATGTCACAAGCAAGTCTCAAACATGAAAATAAACATAATGCATGATAATGTCACATCCAAAAGAACAAAAGAACCAAAACCCTCTCACGCGCTCCCCCTAAATCTATGCTCTCTCCCCCTTTGGCATCAAGCACCAAAGACCTAAGACTCAGGAGGAGGAGAAGAAACTGCAGCGTCGCGGTCGGAGAAGTGAGGTCGAAGCTCAAACTGAGAAGGGTCTTCCTCGGACTCGGAGCTCTGAACAGCCTGACCCTCTGTCGGAGCACGTGAAGGAGAAGCGATCCGGGTCTACTGAGCTGTCTCTGTAGCTGCCGCTGTGACTACTACTGTCGCAGGCCCTGCTGAAGTCGGGAGAGGCTCTGAAGAGGCGACTGACGACGGTAGTGTCTCTGTAGTCCCAGTGGCAGGTGGAGCTGTGGTGGTGGTAACAGGCAATCTGAACTCAGGAGGTGTGGGTATGCCTGTGATCTCACTGAAAGTAGCACCCAAGCTCCTGGACACTGAGGGGCCACCTAGGTCAGGTGTGAAACCGGTGTGGATCGGAGTGAACCCCTGAGTGCCTGGCGTGGTAAACCACTGCTGAGTCTGCTGAGTAGGTGTGACAAACTGACTCGGTAGTGAAGCTGTGCCCTGACTCTGAAGTCCACCAGACTGTATCGCTGGAGTCACTTGGGCTGCAGTGGCTGACGGTCCAACCTGCTGGACTGGAGAGGCAGTGGCTAGGAACGGCGGGGCTCCGGTGTGCCTGATGATGTGCTCCATAAACCCAAATGTCTGTAACTGTATCTGCTGGCTCTGGAGCTGCATCTGGAGCATCTGCTGCTGGAACTGATCCTGCCTAAGCTGAATCTGAGTGAGAGCTGCAGCCTGCTCCCTGGCAAACTGAGACTTCTCCTCTGCCTGTCTCTACTGTGTCTGCTATAGGGTCTGAAGAATAGCAAGCAGTGCAGGGTCTGTCTGTGAAGTCTGAGGAGCGGAGCTGGACCCACCGGCCTCCGAGTCGTGAGCTCGTGGACGTGAAGGGATGGCCCGGTAGTCCCTGTCAGAGCTGGATGAGGAGGTGTCAACGGGGTTGTCGTCTGCAAGTAACTGCTCAAGCTCGCTATGGGCAACGTGCCTCATAGCCTCGTCCTGCTGCTGAACCTCTGCCATGTCTGCCCCTGAAGTCTGACGGCACTATATTCTGTGTAAAGCTCGGCTGCCACGGCGTCCGTCAATCAGAGAGGTCATCCGATATACTGGAAACTCTGTCTTAGTCTGGCGCAACTCACGAGAGATGCCTGTCCAAATCTGGTGCAACCTCCGCTCAAGGATGTGTGAGATCCAATGAGCGTAGGGGAGCTGTCGCCGATATCTGATGCCCTCTGCTATGGTGTCCTCCATCTCACTGATAATTAGATCGGCAATGTCAAACTCGGACTGCTGGACCAGGGCACTAAGGAGCCATAGCTGTAAGTGTGTCAAACCCTCCTTGTACCCCTCCCGCGGTAAAAGAGTATGCCTCATCACGTCGTTCAAGGGACGAACGACGGGACGAAGCTCCGAAGGTGTCCTGCGGGAGCCGTCTCCGAACGGTGATCGAAAGCATGCTGCTATATGAGCAGTACCAGGTGCCAGTCCTCCGTGAGCCCTCCTCGGCGGATCTGTCGTGGCATAGCAAATGCTGTGCAACCTGGTAGCTGACTCTGGCACTCCAAGCAGCTCTCGCAGAGCCTTCGCGTAGAGCCGGTATGGCTCTCCGCCGAAGGTGTACTGCAAGTACTCGTGGTCGGGGTCGATCCATAGGGAAGCATAGAACTCTCGGACCCACGACTCCACGTATCGGCCTGATCGGCCAAGAAGCTCCACAAGTCAAGGCAGGTATGTCAGATAAGGCCTGATCTCCTCTCCTGCTGCCTGGACTATGTCCTCTAGGGGACATACTCTGTGCTGTCGCAGTCCAACTCCTGTGGCCATGAGGGCAGTGAAGAAATCCTCGTGAAGAGTAGTGTACCAGCCCTCAGAAGCTCTGGGATCTCTCTGATCCGGAAACCAGCTGGAAAGCAACGTCAGCCGGAGCTCTCTGACTCGGGCTGCAGAGATCCTCTGCAAGTCCAAGTGAACATCTGGCTCAGGCACCGGCTGAGGCTCAGTGGTAGCAGGCACCCTGGGAACTCGGTCGCCGCGCCTCTGACCAGCGGGCCGGGGTGGCACCGAAGGTCGAGTGTGGCCCGAGCGACGAAGAGGTGGAGCTTGGGCCTGCTCCCCCTGAGTAACTGCTTCCTGCTGCTCTGGCTGCCTCGGCTCTGCCATCACTAGCTGTGCTGACTCAGTCTCCGGCTGCCTCTGAGACTGCGGCTGCTCCTCGGTCTCATCTCTGCCCGACAAACTGACAGAGATGCCTCCAATGTGTATACCCCTGCCACGCTCTGCCTCCTCTGCAGCCTGTGCTACCCTGATGGCCTGCCTCTGCTCTGCTGAAAGCCTCTTTCTTTTCTTACTGCTTTCGACGAGAGGGGCCTTCCCCTTGTCCAAAGGTGGACGAGGAGGAGGCCTCTCGTCTCCACCTGTGCCTCCCTGACTGCGGCTGACCTGCTTGCAACGAACCATCTCTGCTAACTGTCACTGTCTCTCTGAAGCTGCTAGCTGACCCTCAGAGGCTTGGCCTCATTCCGTATCCGCGAGCTTGGCCCCGGATTCACTGACGCACTGCCAAATTCTCTGACCACGACAGCTGCAAGAGAGAGATAGACAGGGATACATAAGCATATATAATCTAGAGATGAGTAATCCTAGGAAGCAAGCATATAGGATAAGAGAGGAGTAGCAGAGCAACATGAGGGAAGACCTGTGAAGAGGTAAGATCCTCTGTCAACATGGGGCACCAACGACGAGACACGGCTAGATCACCAAGACCAAGGTCACAGAGGCAGAGGGCCTGCACTGGGGACGCTCAAGGTGAACTTGATAACCCTAGAAGTCACCTGAAGGGGACAAGAGAACCCTAGGGTTAACAAACAGAGAAAAGACACCTTAAGGAGCAAAAGATCGAGCACCTGGAGGGCAGAGGTGAGGAACTCACCACCACCAACAAGAAGGAGACGAAGACATCAATCACAGCAAGAACACCGGCGTGAAGAGCGCAGTCGCCGACAGCGAGAGCACGGACAGCTCGAGCAGGAGGGCGGCGGAGATGCGGCGCGGCGGTTCGGCGGAGCGGCGGCGGCGCTGCGACTGCAGCAGCGCGCGGACGCGCGCATGGAAGAAGAGGGGGCGACCCGCACGCGCGGGAAGGCCTGGCTGCCGGCGACGAGGGCGCGGGCGAGCTGGCGGCGGAGGGTTAGGGCGCGGCGCGGCGGCGATGAGCTATGGTTAGGGCGTACGGGTGCGGCGCGGCGAGCGGCTCGGGCGAGGACGAAGAGGAGAGAACGAACTGGCAGATGGGCCCCACGCGACAGAGGAAGAAAAGAACTGATCCGCGCCTTCAAACCGACCGTCGGACCATTACTGTGCAAGCGTCGGACCAATACTCCGCAGAGTCCGACGCTTCCAGTAAGCTCCAGCGGCCGTCGGACTTAGTCCGACGCCCGTCGTCGGACCAATACTTTCGGTCCGACGTCGTGAACGCGGCGCGACACGGCGTGAACACTCTTACCCAAAAGTCCGACGCCTGAAAATTCCCGGTCCGACGCTGCGTCCGACGCTTCCTTCGGCTTTGCCATCCACCGTCGGACTGAGGCAGATAGTCCGACGCTGTGAAATCCAGCGTCCGACGCCTCGGACAACAGGGAAAGGGACCGTCGGACTGAGGCAATTGGTCCGACGCTGGGAAAATCAGCGTCCGACGCCTCGGTTCGACGCCCTAAAACCTGTTTTCTTCCAAAATTCTTCACGCCAACTTTTCCCAACTAAGTTCCAACCCCAATAAGAGTCAAATAAACACCAGTTGGAACTAGTATGAGATGCCCTCTCTCAAACCCTCAATTTTTCAAATATTTTGCCTTAGGCATATGTGAATTTTATGAAGATAGACAATTGAAATCCATGAACAAAACGACAAAACAACAACCATGCAATATGCAATGCAAATTCACGTAAATTAAACTAGTTGTTGTCAAGTTTTTCCTCGGGTAAGCTTCTTCACACGCTTTTAGGCGGTTATCTTAACCGAGTTAGACAAGCCCTACGTGCAATTCAATGTCAGACATGTTTTATGTTACAATGCAATGCACATGACAACACAAGATCAACTTTTAGTGAAGTTGCTTAGATCAAGGCAATTAAGTTCATTTCTTAGAGTACAAAAGCGTGCCTCATCCAATGGTTTAGTGAAAATGTCCGCCAATTATCATCCGTTCTCACTCCCTCAAAGGAAATGTCACCCTTGGCAACGTGATCTCTAAGGAAGTGATGGCGGATGTCAATGTGTTTTGTGCGGGAGTGTTGAATCGGGTTATTGGCAAGTTTTACCGCACTCTCGTTGTCACACAACAAAGGCACCCTTTTTAAATTGATTCCATAATCAAGTAGGGTTTGTTTCATATAAAGAATTTGTGCACAACAAGCACCCGCGGCAATGTATTCCGCTTCGGTTGTTGATAAGGCAACACTATTTTGTTTCTTGGAGGACCAAGAAACTAGAGATCTTCCAAGCAAATGGCACCCTCCGGATGTGCTTTTCCGGTCAATCTTGCAACCGGCATAATCCGAATCGAAATAGCCGACAAGAGTAAAGTTAGCTCCTTTGGGATACCAAAGGCCAATGCTCAGGGTGTGCTTTATGTACCTAAGGATTCTTTTTACCGCAACTAAGTGAGGTTCCTTAGGATTAGCTTGAAAACGTGCACACATACACACACTAAACATGATGTCGGGCCTAGATGCGGTCAAATACAACAAACTACCGATCATAGAACGATAGAGAGTTTGGTCAACCGATTTACCTCCCTCATCAAGGTCGAGATGTCCATTGGTAGGCATGGGGGTCTTGATGGGCTTGCATTCTTCCATCTTGAAGCGCTTGAGGAGGTCCTTCGTGTACTTCTCTTGCGACACGAACGTCCCCTCCCTCATCTGCTTGACTTGAAAGCCGAGGAAGAATGTGAGCTCACCAATCATGGACATCTCAAACTCCTTGGACATCATATCACCAAATTCCTTGCAAAAATCTTCATTAGTCGAACCAAAGATAATATCATCAACATAAACTTGACAAATGAAGATGTGCCCTTTGTGCTTCTTGGTGAATAGTGTGGTATCAACCAAGCCAATTTTGAAGCCCTTGTTGATGAGGAAGTCACGGAGGCGCTCATACCAAGCCCGTGGGGCTTGCTTCAAGCCATATAGCGCCTTGGACAGCCTGTAAACATAGTTTGGATATCTAGGGTCTTCAAAACCCGGTGGTTGCGAAACATAGACAAGTTCATTTATGAAGCCATTTAAAAATGCACTTTTCACATCCATTTGAAAGAGTTTTAGATTGTGATTAGATGCATATGCAAGTAGGATACGAATGGCCTCTAATCTTGCAACCGGGGCAAAAGTCTCCCCAAAATCCAAGCCTTCAACTTGGGAGAACCCTTTTGCCACGAGCCTTGCCTTGTTTCTCACAATGTTGCCCTTGTCGTCTTGTTTGTTGCGGAACACCCACTTGGTGCCTATGACTCTTGCTCCTTTTGGCTTCTCTTCAAGTGTCCAAACTTGATTGCGGGTGAAGTTGTTGAGTTCTTCATGCATGGCATTCACCCAATCCGGATCTTGAAGAGCTTCCTCTATGCTAGTAGGCTCAATACAAGAGACAAACGAGTGATGTTCAATGAATTGAGCATGTCTTTGTGAGCGAGTCATTACCCCCCTTGAAGGACTCCCTATTATGAGATCTTGAGGATGTGCTTGTAGGAGTGGAGTAGTTCTTTTATCAACCACTTGAGGAGGAGGTTGTGGAGCATCAACATCTTGTGCTTGTGCCTCAATTTCTTCTTGTGTGATGTGGATGTCTTCATGTGGATCCACCCCATCTTTATCTTCATCATCTTGAGGCACATTTGATGAAGATGGTTGATCGATCACTTGCACATCATCACCATCATCTTTTGGCTTGATGTCTCCGGTTGGCATGTTCTTCATGGCCTTCCTCAAGGGTTCATCACCTACATCATCAAGATTCTCATGCTCTCCTTGAGAGCCGTTAGATTCATCGAACTCCACATCATATGTTTCTTCAACAAGGCCGGTGGCATTGTTGAATACTCTATATGCTTTGGACTTCAATGAGTAACCAACAAGAAAACCAACATCACAACGTCTTTGAAACTTCCCTAGGTGTTGCCGCTTCTTGTAGATGTAGCATTTGCAACCAAACACCCGGAAGTAGGAGACGTCCGGCTTCTTGCCAATGAGTAGCTCATAGGGGGTCTTCTTTAGCAACCGGTGAGGGAATAGGCGGTTGGATGCATAGCATGCGGTGTTGATTGCCTCCGCCCAAAACCTCTCCGGTGTGTTGTACTCATCAAGCATAGTCCTTGCAAGGGTGATCAACGTCCAGTTCTTCCTTTCAACTACACCATTTTGTTGAGGGGTATAGGTGGATGAGACTTCATGCTTGATCCCAACTTCATCACAATATACTTCAATGTTTGTGTTGTCAAACTCTTTTCCATTGTCACTTCTAATCTTCTTGATCTTCACTTCAAATTCATTTTGTGCTCTCTTGGCAAACTTCTTAAAAGATTGGGCTACTTCGGTCTTGTCATGAAGAAAGAACACCCAAGTATATCTTGAAAAGTTATCAACAATCACTAAGCAATAGAGCTTGCCACCAATGCCTGCATAAGTTGTTGGCCCAAATAAGTCCATGTGAAATAGCTCTAATGGTCTTGAAGTTGACACAAATGCCTTGGATGGATGTGTATTTGCCACTTGCTTCCTGGCTTGGCAAGCACTACATAATTTGTCCTTCTCAAATACAACATCTTTCAATCCTCTCACCATCTCCTTCTTCAATAACTTCTTGAGTGTGCTCATCCCAACATGTGCAAGCCTTCTATGCCAAAGCCACCCAAGAGATTGTTTGGTGAATAGACAAGTCTTCAAATTTGCATCTTCCGAGTTGAAGTCCACTAGGTAGAGATGATTGTACCGAAAGCCCTTGAATATCACTTCATTGTCATCTTTTTTGGAGACAACCACTTCTTCACTTGTAAATAGGCATTGGAAGCCAAGATCACACAATTGACCAACGGATAGCAAGTTGAAGCTCAAAGAAGCAACTAGAAGCACATTTGAAATGGAATGATCATTAGATATGGCCACTTTGCCAAGCCCTTGCACTTTGCTCTTGGAATTATCACCAAATGTTATCTTTCCTTGGTCTTCTACATTCTCTTCAAGGGAGGTGAACATACGAGCATCACCGGTCATATGTTGAGTGCATCCACTATCAATTACCCAATGAGAGCCACCGGTCTTGTAGTTCACCTACACACAACAAATCAAGCTTGATGTTTAGGAACCCATACTTGAGAAGGGCTCCGGACTTTCTCAACCAAAGCTTTTGCCACCCATAGTTGCCTAGGCCTATTCTTGTTAGGGGGTCCTAGGAACATGACTTTCACTTTGCCCTTAGAATCTTTCCTTAGCATGTAATGAGCATCAAAGGCAAAGGGCCTAGCATGCTTGGGCAAAGGTTGTGGTGGCGGTGTCTTGCACTCATGAGCAAAATGACCTTCTTGACCACATTCAAAGCATCTCTTTGGCTTGGGCTTGGGCTTGTTCTTTGCTTTGTTGAGACGATTTTGAGCTCTAATATTTTGCACCTTCTCACCCATGTATCCAATCCCACTTCTATCAAATTTCATCACGGTGTTCATGACGAGATCACTTTGGAGATATTGGCCTCTTGTGAATTTTTGCAAGCCCACGGTGAGATGACTCTTTTCTTGCTTCAACTTCTTGTTCTCTTCCAATAAGCTTGCAAGGTGACACTTCTCATTCTTGAGGATCTTGTTTTCTTTTCTAAGCACTTCAACTTCATCATCTTGTTGCAC
Source organism: Eremochloa ophiuroides (assembly GCA_038502445.1). Taxonomy (NCBI): domain Eukaryota; kingdom Viridiplantae; phylum Streptophyta; class Magnoliopsida; order Poales; family Poaceae; genus Eremochloa; species Eremochloa ophiuroides. Next base: position 27,011,123 of record JAHLJS010000007.1, read on the forward strand.
CGCTTCAATGGCAATGGTATTTGTGGTTGATTGCTTCTCAAGCTCTTTCTTCAAGTTGTCATTTTCAATCTTGAGCTTCAAATAGTCATCATGGCAATCGGCCACCACCACTTCCTTGCCTTTGCTACTACCACCTTGCTCAATGTTCTCATCAATCAAGTCATCACATGATGTAGCTATGTCACACTTAACAACATGGTTAGGAGCATCATGTGTTTGATTGGAAAGCAAGTCATAAGCCATAGCAAGGTTGTTATGATTCACTTTCACTTGAATATAATCCTCTTTTAGCTTGTTGTAGCTAGTGGTGAGCTCAATGTGTATCCTCTCAAGTTTATCATGTTTTCCTTTGAGCTCTTTTATGTTGGCTTTGAGCTCCTTGAGTTTGGATGACACATTTTGATTTTCAATTCTAAGCTCGTCACTAGCTTTAGTGAATTGTTCATTTTGAGCTAAAAGGTTTCCATTCTCAAGTTTTAAGTTTTCATTTTTCCTTGTTAGCTTTCTTATAACTTTGTTATAGTCATTTAACAAGCTAGCAAGTTCATCATAGGTGGGTGAATCATACTCATTGTCACTATCACTACTCTCATCATCACTTTGTACCTTCTTGTCCTTAGCCATAAGGCAAAGGTGTGTTGGAGATGAGGGCGGTGATGGCGGTGGAGGAAGTGAAGTCCCAATCACAAGAGCGGCCACCTTCTCCTTTTCATCATCACTTTCTTCACCGGATGAGCCACTAGAAGATTCAATGTCGGTGAGCCAATCACCAACAATGTAAGCTTTGCCACTCTTCTTGCTTTTGTGAAATTGCTTCTTCTTGAATTCTTTCTTCTTGAATGGCTTGGCCTTCTTCTTCTCATCATCACTCTCATCACTAGAGTCTTGCCTTTTGCCCTTGTTCTTGTTCTTGAATTTGTCTTTCTTGGGCTTTGGGCATTGATGAGCAAGATGCCCAAGCTCTCCACAATTGTAGCAATCCATCTCGGAGATGGGCTTTCTCTTGCTACTAGTGAAGAACTTCTTCTTGTTGGAATCAAATTTGATTCCCTTGTTGTTGAGCTTCTTGAGCATCTTGGTGGTCTTCCTCACCATGAGAGCGATCTCCACATCATCATCATCATCATCACTTGTGGAGTCAAGAGAAGAGTACTTTGCTAGAGCTTTGCCTTTCTTGTCGGCCTTGAGGGCCAAGTCTTTCTTCTCTTTTTTCTTGGATGATGATCCATCTTGAGGAGTGATCTTCATGTACATCTCATGAGCATTGATCTTCCCCAATATTTGGGTGGGGGTTGCATTTGAGAGATCCGTTTGATGAAGTACGGTTACAATGTGACCATACTTCTCAATTGGAAGAGCATTGAGGATTCTCCTTGCAACCTCGGCCGGTGAGATTTGAGTGAGTCCAAGGCCATTTACTTCTTCTACAATGATATTCAAGCGAGAATACATGTCATTAGCACTTTCATTGGATAGCATTTTGAAAGAATTGAGCTTGTCAATGATAAGATAATATCGTTCCTCTCGCTCATTCTTAGTTCCCTCATGGAGCGCACAAATATCCGACCATAGTGCATGGGCGTTTTTGTGGTTCCTCACACGGTTGAACACCTCTTTGCTAAGGCCTCTAAATATGATGTTTCGAGCCTTAGCATTCCACTTCTCGTGCTCTTCCTCAATGGGTGTGAGGGTTGCGCTGGGTTTGGGAGTGGGGTACCCTTGTGTGGCGGCTTTGTGAACACCAAGGTCCACCGCCTCAAGGTATGCCTCCATACGAATTTTCCAATAAGGAAAATCGTTACCGTCAAAGACGGGAGGGGGACCATCGTGACCACCGGACATCCTTCCTCTTGGCGGTTAAGCCAAATTAATGAGCAACAAGGCTCCGATACCAATTGAAAGGATCAAGGATGTCCAAGAGGGGGGTGAATTGGGCAACTAATAATTTTTCGAAACACAATTCAACCTATCGCAATTTGCCCAAATGTCACCCCACAAGTGCTTGTGTCAATTCTATTCCTAAAACAAGTTATGCAACCTAGAGCCAAGTCCTATCACAAGTATACTACTCTAGGAAAGTAGAGAACACAAAGGAAATGCGGGAATGTAAAGGGTTAGAAAGACAAATCCGATTTTTCCCGAGGTATCGGAGAGTCGGCACTCCCCACTAGTCCTCGTTGGAGCACCCGCGCAAGGGTGTTGCTCCCCCTTGATCTTCGCAAAGACCAAGTGCTCCCTACGGGCTGATCCTTTGCCACTCCGGCGCGGTGGATCGCCCACAACCGCTCACAACTTCGACTTGGGCCGCCCACAAGCTCTCCAAGCGGTCACTAAGCCACCGATCGCCACCAAACCGTCTAGGTGATGCCGATCACCAAGAGTAACAAGCCTAGACTCTCACTTGACCAAGAACAAGGCCAAAGAGGGTGATGGATGCACACAAGTCACTCTTGATCTCTCTAGGGAAGAAGCTCACAAGCAATGGAGTTCACACTAATCTCCCTAGGGCTCTTGCTCTCTCACAAGATCAATAATGGTTCCTTCAGCTGTTAGAAATGGCAAGAGAAGTAGAATGGAGGCTTTGGTGGAGTATAAATACTCACCCTCTCCAAAACTAGCCGTTTTTCACTTTCCTGCGAACCGTCGGACTCTGCTGAGGCTCGACCGTCGGACCAAAGGCCACGGTCCGACTCTCACACAAACACTGCGCCCAGAACTGTGACAGAGGGGCGTCGGACCGAACTTGATGGTCCGACGCTCCTCAGTCCGATGCTTCTGCACTGCGGGCACAGTGCCTTTCAACGGCTAGTACACGGAGCAATGGTCCGACGCACACCGTCGGACCAAGTCCGACGCTCAAACTCGCTCTGGGAACCTCTCTGGAAGCGTCGGACGCTAACAGACATTAGTCTGACGCTCCCACTCGCGACGGTCCGATGCTCGCTCAAATACCCAAAGGCACTGTCGGACTCTGGCCAATGGTCCGACGCCCATCCGGCCAGGGTCCGACGCTCCCTGGCACGCTGAAACTCGTCCAGGGGCTGCCACGTGTCGTCGAACTCTAGCTATTGGTCTGACGCCCATACTAGTTAGAGTCCGACGTCTCTAATTCGATCAAAACTTCGCCGAATCGAAAACTTTCCAAAACGAAGTTTGATCCTCTCTCTCTCAAGAGTATCCCTGGGCTGTCTAGAGCTATGTTGGACAAGTGTGCATCACATCTACACTCTCTAATCTTGCTCTAAGTCAAGCTACCTATCCAAACCCCTCTTAATAGTACGGTCAAAGAGAAAAAAACAAAACCTAAGACTACGCCAAGTGTCTCTCAACTCCAAACGACACTTAGCACTAGCCTATCACCGTCTTGTCTTTCATCCTTTGAAAACCGAATCGATTTCCATCGCTAGGGGCTTGAACCTATATGTTATTATGACCTAACCTCTAGGTTATCCTGCAAAACACGCGTTAGTCATAATAATCGTCTTGTTGTCATTAATCACCGAAACCACTAGGGCCTAGATGCTTCAGTACCAACATCTTGGGGAGTTCGTCCAAGACCCAAAGCACGAACACGCCCTCTTGGCTCCTTTTCTCCACAAGCAACAGCAAAGACATCACCTTGCTGAATTGATCTTTCTATCAACTCTGGGCAGGCTTCAACGGTTGATTTAAGTTTGTTCTAGCAAAATGGAATATGGATATTTATACACTAGAAAGAAATATTACATACTAAAATTATTTTATGGAGAAGAACTTACAATTATTGGCTCTGCTTGTTTGGAAGGAACTCCACTTTTTCTTGTATGTGTTTTGATATAAATTTCATCTCTTCAAGGCACGCGCCCCAGCTCTACACCCTAAATTTGTTTCAATTCAGTGCTAATACTACTACAAAATAATGCACTAAAATTGAACGCAAGAGAATTTTTTTGTACCATTTCATGCCTAGAACAAGCAAAGCTCTTGCTTCCTGATGTATGATGTATCCCCAACTTTGCACGGTTAGCTTTGGATGTTTCCATTCGAGTCTAGGATAGGATTTGTTAAATTAAGCAAATGTATTGAAGTACATAAGTCCAAATATGCATATATAAAGAAGTTAGTCCTCACTTCAAATTTAGGAGAGGTCCAATGCTCAATCAGGAACTTCCAATCAGTATTTTTAACTCTGTCACCATGTTTCCGCTGCAGTTCCTCATCTGTTACTTTTTCATCAAAAATTGGGCCTTTAAGGTTGCCTTAAATTCCTTCCATTTCTTTGCAGCAGTGACTAGAAACCAGTTTTTGGCAGCCTCATCAACATCATATATTCCCTAATTTTCCATCAATATTATTAGTAATAATGTTCAAAAATATTAACACAAGGAAATGCCACTAAGACATCCATAGTTCTATTAGTTTCCCACAACAAGTACAACATACAAGATAGATGTCAACTAACATAAAACGTGATGTGTGGCAGATTCTAGCAATCAAAGCCCAAAGAATTGAAGAGGGAAAATACCTTTAACGTATTCCGCACTTGGTCTTTCTTTTTAACATCAACAAGCCTCCAGTCTGAACACCCAACTGATAATGATTTTCTCACTAGACAGCCAATGGCACTAGAAAACTGTCTACCATTCTTTTCGACAGGCTGTCCAAATTCATTGAGCATTATCTTGATCATAGGCATGTCTGGTGTTCTTGCAAATATGTTGTCCATCCTAGTGATGCTTCTTGCTTTCCTCTTCTTTGGTGGACTATTATGATGATCTGTAATAAAGAAATTTAAATAAAAAACTTGTAATATGACAAGATATTTGTGATGCAACAAGTCAAACTCCACAAGACCTTCATTGTTGCTTAAAAAATCTCTAGTTGGATCATAGTCAGGATCTTCTTCAATCTGCTCATTTGCATTTTCAGCACGATTCCTTTGCGACCTTGTGCGCAGATTGTGACCTTCAGTTGCTGCATTACTTGATTGTTGAGTTCTCTACAGAAAAGGCACATAATAGTATAAATATTTGTTAAGAAATATGCAATGATTGATGTAGTAAACAAAAGTCTATACAAAAACTTTATTCTTTTACTAGGTTGAACATTCTGCCCTGAACTGTTAATGCGAGGCAGATTTAGAGCATCAAGCTTTTGGTTATTGCTTTCAATCTAGTCAAGTCGACTTTGCGCGTACGCATTAGTGGGGACATCCTTATTGTTTCTTTTTGGTCTTGACATGTTTTCTCCTGTGAATGGACAAATAAATTAGCAAAACTCTCAGCAAAACAATAGACACATTGTTTGACAAGACTTACTTTTTAGAAACTTTTTTAGACTTTTTTGGAACAATAATACCATCTATGTCTGTTCTAACAGAAGGGACAACCCCATTAATAATATCCACAGTCACATTGCCATTTAGATTAGGCAGGTCATCAACTAGCCCATTATCATTACTTATGTGCTCATCCTCTAAATTATCAAAGTCAAACACCTCTCTTTGGACTGACTGGACAGCAGCAACCCACTCAGTATCAATTGCTTCAGGGACATAGTATACTTGAACTGCCTGTGATGCTAGAATGAAAGGCTCATCAGATATCTTTTCACCTGTATTGAAGAGATGCCTAAAATTTACAGTTGTGGTTCCAAACTGATCTGTTTTTACCCATTTGTTTTGCACACAGTTGTCAACCCAATCACACTTGAAAAGCACCACATTTCCTTTGTGGTGATAGTTCAGTTCAAGAATTTCAGTTATAATACCATAATATGCCTTGCTTCCTATTACAATGTTATCATTATTGCGACTTTCAAAGCTTGATGACTCAGCAACTAGAGCAACCCTGCTATTTTGAATAGGTCTTCCCTCATCATAGGATTGTGTATGAAAATTGAATCCATTTATGTTATAGCTACTATACTTATGTGCAAACATTGTAGGCCCCTTTGCTAAAATTTTTATCTCATCTGGTGCTTCCTCTCCCATTTCCTCCACCTGTGATTTTTAAGCTACCATTAATATAAATCTCAAATCCATATTAACTGACTTGTGTTTAGTTTTACTATTACTTACATGCAACCTAAACCACTCATGAAAGGATTCGTGCTGCATCCGACTGATGTCTCGTCTATTTCGATGACCAATTGATTGTAGATAGTGAGCATGCTTGCTGCAATGTACATCATTTTATCACTTTAGTATGCAAAGAAAACCTATCATGTGATGTAAAGTGTGATAATGGGTCTAGATAACTTACTCCAAGTAAGGTTGTATATCATCATAGTTGAACAAAACATATCTATGGGCTTGCAGCCATGTCTTGTGATCTATATTGACTATGCACTTTCCGGCTAATCCTCGCCCAATGCTACGAAAGAAAGGAGTTGTAATACAAGCTTCATTTGTAAATTGATGGCTACACTGAGTTCCATCATTTAAGTAACGAGAACAAAGTGTAAGGCATTCAGTAAAATTAGACCACTCCATAATTGATCCCTCCGGGTGACTTTTTGTACGAACAGAACCCTTCAATCTCATCAAATACCTATACACATAAATAACAGACACATTGATGTCATATAACTAGTAGGTACCTAATTTAGTTCAATATGCTAAAGTATGCCTAAGTTACCTCTCCACTGGCCACATGCTACGAAAATGAACGGGTCCAGCTATCTTTGCTTGGGCAGGAAGATGAACCATTAAGTGTACCATAATATCAAAAAAAGAGGGAAGGAATATAGTCTCAAGAAGGCTCAAGGTTTCAGCTATATCCACCTCTAAACTTTCCATATCACTTATTCGAATGACAAGGGAGGAAAGTTTCTTGAAAAAATGACACATACGGATCACTGCAGCACTCACAATTTCAGGCAATATATTTCTCACAGCAAGTGGAAGCAAGTGTTGTAAAATAATGTGGCTCTCATGACTCTTAAGCCCAAATATCTTCCTCTCATTAACATGCACATTATGACGTATATCAGATGCATAACCATCAGGAAACTTCACCGCTTTTAGTACTTGAAGGAATAATTTCTGCTCATTGGGACTCATTGTGTATGGTGCTGGTGGTAAATAAAGTTGGTCTTCCACTTCAACAGGGTGGAGATCACTTCTAATACCTAGAGCTTGAAGGTCCAAACGGGAATTCAAATTATCCTTAGATTTCCCATCTGTGCCCATGAATGTATTAACTAAGCTTTTACTCACGTTCTTCCCTATGTGCATGAAGTCAAAATTATGTCGCAACATCAAATCTTTCCAATATGGTAGTTGGAACCAAACAGATCTCCTCTTGAATATGACCAATGGCTCTCCTTCCTTGCGTCTCTTCCTAGCTGGTTTCTTTCCAGAAGGATCCTTCCCAAAAACTGTATTAAGGTCTTTAGTGCACTCCAAAATCTCCTCCCCGAAAAGTGGAGTAGGTGCTGCCCTAAAGTCAGTTTCTCCACCAAATTTATTAGCATCAAACCTAAATGGGTGGTCTTCAGGTAGGAATCTACGATGACCCATATAACAAGTCTTGCTACCATTCCCAAGTCTAAGTGAACATGTATAGTTGTGGCAAGCAGGACATGCAGCTTCACCAGATGTGACAGACCTGGACACATAGCCTAAACCTAGGAAGTCAGTAATAGTCCATAATACGGCTGCCTTCAGCTGAAAGAACTCACCCCTCGAAGCATCATACGTTCTAACTCCCTTAGTAAACATATCTAATAGATCTTGAACTAGTGGCTGAAAATAGACATCCATGTCACTACCAGGAGCATCTCGACCAGGAATCAACAATGAAAGGATGAAATTTGATTTCTTCATGCACATTGAAGGTGGAAAGTTATAGGGAATACAAATACCAGGCCAAACATTATAGCTGTTATTCATGGTTCTAAACGGATTAAAACCATCAGTGGTAAATGCTAGACGGATATTTCGGCTATCTTTGGCAAATTCTGGATGTTTCTTATCAAAGTCTTGCCATAGTGGTGAATTAGCAGGATGTCTAAGTAGACCATCCTTTTTTCGGTCTTCGTCATGCCATCTCACTAGACTTGCTGTTTTAGAGGATAGAAATGTCCGTTTCAGACATTTCTTTATTGGAAAGTAGCGGAGAACCTTTTTAGGAACCTTGTATACATGTTTTCCATCTAGGCTCTTCCTTGCTGATTTCCATCGAGAAGCCTTACATTTTGGACATGAATCCAACCCCTCATTATCCTTCCAAAATAAAATGCAGTCATTTTCACAAGCATGAATACTATTGTATCCGATTCCTATAGATTTCACCAATTTCTTAGCTTCATGAAAGTTTCTAGGCAGTGTTGTACCCTCTGGTAGTGCATCATTAAGTAGATCTAGTAGAATGTTAAAACTCTTATCACTCCACCCTCCAAGAAGTTTGGTGTGCAGTAATCTAATTAGGAAACGCAGCTGTGTATATTTCTTGCAAGTGGGGTATAATTCTCTACTATTCTCTGGGACTAACTTTTCAATGGCAACTAGCTCCTCACAAGGCTCTAGATCTGAATTGTTGTCATCAAAATCCCCTTTATCATCTAAACCAGCAGCTAGGTCTCTAAGCAAATCAGAGATATTATCATCTTCGTCATCAGACTCCTTCATAAGTTCAACACCATCATAGTTGCCATGATTCACAGAAGAGCTAACTTCTCCATGTAAGGTCCATGTTCTATACCCTTCTAGGAACCCATCACATATAAAATGCTCACGTATTTCACTTCCCTCCCTCCAAAATGAGTTAACACACTTTCTGCAAGGGCATAATATCTTGCTTCCTACTGCTGAATTCTCAAATGCAAAAGCTATGAAATTATTGACCCCTTGTTGATATATCTTGGTGTGCCTACATGCAGTTTTCAAGTTAATTCCCATATTAACTACAGATATAACTTTCAGTCTATGGGAATTGTTTGTACCTAGCATCATTATCGATCCATGATTTATCCATGTACCTCGATGAGGGATCAAACAACTTTCAAAATCAGCTATAAATAAAAAAAACATAAGCATCACAACTGCATACTTTGACAATATTGGTCATACTCATGCATCCACAAAATGGAAAGATAGGTACTATAGAAAGATAGATACTATAGAAAGAGGAATGTACCGTTACACACAAGGCGAGTCACAACCAATGTTGCAGATGTTCAAATATTCTCCAAATGCTTGCTCGTCACGCACGTCGGCTATGTGCTGTAGGTGTTTAGGCCATAGCTCCAACACACCAGTTCTGCAAATCAGTATAACTTTAGAACTGTTCAACCAATTCCATGGTTGTAAAATAATGCCCAATGCGTATTAAAAAAATTGGAATGGATGAATGATTACTTTTACGACTGAACCATAAATCAATAAATAAGTTTACTGCCCAACCAAAAACCATATACGTTTGACAAGTTCACATTAATCCTCAACATAGTCAATCCTATCCCCACCAAAAATGCACAGAAGTTGGAAGGGAGATCTCAGTACACTGCATACGTATGTCTAGCCAATGCTATTATTAGCCAATGCTATTATTAGCATACCATAGAGGCATGGATTCCTTAGATGTACAGGAAGCTTTTAGAAATTCAGAGGAAACTTCAGAAGAGAATACGAGTGGGAGTTTGTGAGTAATAGATGCAAAACAGTATGCCCTGATCCAAACAAGCACAAAAGACAAAAATCTCTGCCATCCGGCCAGGGGAAAATCTGCACAACACGTTTCCTCAAAAAAAAAATTCTGCACAGCCCCATTGCTCCCAAACTGTGGTTGATTCCACAGGAAGAGGCTCGAGAAGCACCTTACCTAATGCGACCCTGAGGTGTGCGCTGCTCCAACAGGGATGTCTGCACGGCGGCAGGGCTGGGGTCGACGAGTCTGCTTCCTGCGGTGGTTCTGGGAAAGGTGCCTGGCGTTGCTCCCTCCTTGTGCACCTCGATCTAGAGTCTGCAGCACCTCGATCTGGTTGCACGTCGCACGGTTGTGGATCTGGGCGGTTGTGTAGGGTTGGCGAGCAATGCGAAACAAGTGACGACGGAGTTGGGTGGCGGCGCTAAAGTTGGGCGGCGGCGGATTCGGGCGAGCGTGCAGGGATTTGGTAGGAGCAAGACTTGCGATGGAGGCGACGGGGATGACAGAAACTGAGGACTAAAGTGATGAGTTAGGGTTTGGACTAGTGGGTGGTATTTGGGCCTGATGATTTTGCCGCGAATGGGCCTTTTTCGTTTTTAGTTTCCCGCCAGATCCTTTTTTTCATTTGCAGAGCGCGCCATAGGCAATGGCCTATACCGACCGATTGTTCGTCCTCTTTTCTTGTCTATCCCGACCAACTATTTGACTTTATAGGTAAATATTTGTACGGACCGATTCTACGTCGCAAAAAATACATTTAACGACACTTCATCCGTGGGCAAGCTATACCGACCAACCGTTCAATGGTATTACTATATCTATAACGACACACATGTGACACTATATTGGTGTTGTGGTGTAGTGGCTGCCCAGCCTCACTGTGGATGAGAAGAGTTCTCTGGTAAGATTGTGACGTATGAAGACTGTTACAAGGAGCAAAAAGAAGCCGTACAAGCACCACGCTGGAGTGAGTGGGAAGCGGAAGCTGAGAGGATGGACCAGATTGCTAAAACAGAGAAAAAAGAGATCTAGGTACAAGTTGAAGAATCGATAAAGAGAGATGAAAAATCAAGAGAAGCATACAAGGAAGAGCTGGAGCTAGAAAAGAGAGAAGCAGAAGAGACAGAAAAGAGATAGAAGGAGAGAGAAGAAGCACCTGCTACACCACCGTAAAATGGGGAATTGACTGAGGTAACCTCAGACGATGAACCTACTAAGTACTCTCCTCTATCTAAGTCATGTCGGTAGACTTTAAATTCCGTACCCTAGCCATAAGGTTAGAATGGTAGTTATCTAATTAATTTAGCATTCATTAGTAATTTTGCTTAGAATATTGATTAGTATAATCATTTTTGCATATTAAAAATAAAACCAACAAAAATATTTACTGCTTTATTTACTGTATCATAAATATTAAGCCCCATGTGAATAAACCTATGGTGACCCTGTAGGCATATTTACTGTGGTGGCATAAAAATAAAAAATAAAAATAACAATCTATATTTATTTTGTTGCATTATGAAAATTCTAAGCCCCATGGGAATGAATATTCCCTGTGGTGGCATAAAAATTATTGTCATATAGCGTGCATATATATTTGATTTCTACATAAGAAACTTAGAAAAAATCTAAAAAAGAATTCTATTAGAATCCTGCTAAAATCCATTAATTAAAATTAACTCAAAGAATAATCAAAGTGCTCATTGGCTGACCGCTAACCCCTTGATAATTCGAGCCTCGAGTTTTGGTTTTCTTGTTGGAGTATAACTATACAGGAATAATATTATGACTAAGGAGAGAGTCTATTAGTGGCACCCACCAGGACTGCTACTAACTAGCTCACTCTGAGAAACATTCAAGCACTAAGTATTACAAACATCAAACTTTGGGGAAGAGCATCCCCTAGTTATCAGGTAATTTTACCTATGCGATTATTAAGTCTACTTTATACAAGCACAAAATACCAAAAATATGTGAACACATGAAGGTTACCATAGTGTCATAGGAAAAATCTAAAAATACCAAAAATATGTGGGCACATGAAGGTCCACGCTTTTTAGAAAAAACCCAAAAATATATGGGCACATGAAGGTCCACTCAGTTAGGAAGTTTCTGCTAGAAATATAAAATCAATTACTTACCATGGAGTGGTATTAAACCTAACCCCTCTTCATAAGATTTGGTATTTTTATTGGCAATTGAGTTTCATAGGAAAATATAAGATCAAAGAGCTAGTCAACCTGACATCTCTACGCTGTCGATACACCTGCTTCCGGAAGGATCACTCAATTTGCAACATCAAAGACCCTATCAAACGTCAAGCTTAGGGGAGGGCGCCCTCCAATTAAAATCCAGCTAAGTATAAGTTTCCTATCTTATCATTATTACTATATCGCTTTTTCGCGTGAGTTAGCTAGTAAGATAAAATTTAAAAACCAAATAAATATCTATCTATATATATTAGAGTTTGTTTAGAGTCGGTCTAGGCTAGAGTTAATCAAAAATGATGAACATTAAAATTTTGTCTTGCAGATGATGAATAGTTGTTCTGTCACAATACTTTTCAATCCCTAGTTGTCAAACTTAAATTCTCCTGAGTTTATATATTGCCGTTTTAACTTAAGAATTTACTCTGAACCTGAAACTTGTGGAGGCATATGTTTGAACTAAGTCTAGGTCATTGATTGATATGATTCATGAAAGTTGAGCTACTATTTATCTTATTCCTAGCATTACTAAGTTATGGAGATTTATTTATGAAAACTTAAAATCTACATGATGAGCTCTTGTATAACAAAATGTGAATTCCTACCAAAGCCATATATTATACATCTAGATAGGAAAACTTTTGCACATTCATGCTGCTTGCTTTGCATTGAGTTTAGTCAACCTTTGTTGTATACCATATGAGAGTCTTGTCATGCTTTTAAAACCAAGATCACATACACACCTCAGCACATATGCATTATTCCTACCCTAGGAGTAATCGCAACCATTTTCACTTTCATCAATGTTCATCATGAAAATGTTTTCTCCTGCACTGGGAGTAAGCACCCAAAAGTATACCCCGTAGGACAGCCTTGATATAATTGCTCTAAGTTCTTATTATTATCTCTCCAGTTATTTATATTCAAAGGATATATGTGGCTATTGAAAAATATAAAAATGGAGTAACAATGGGTACTAGATGCCCGCCTCCCGATTAAAAAAAAAAAGAATAAAGATATCCCATGTGTTCCTCTAAGTTACAAAGGAGAGTGAATCATTTCTAAAGAGCAAAAGTAGAATTAGGAATAGCCACTAAATACCACATATACACCTATCCACCATATTCCATACACATGCACATTTTGGTATGATTGAATGCCTCTATTTCTTTGGATCCATTGTTTGACTTTACAACATATAAATTGCAAGTATACTTAAACCTTGTTATTTCCACTCCTATGAGCTCCACTATAATCCTTGGTTATAGGAAGACATAACATTAATGCCTTAAAGTGAGATCCACAAATACCATATATACTGAGAGACTTGAGGGTTTCATACAACTAAAGCTCTGAGTCTTATTTTGAAAACTTGTAAAACTCCGGAATATTGGTACTGTGAAGAATTTGCTACATAGTGTATAACTTGATTGTTCTTTCTTTTAATTACTCAAGACTAAGGCAAGAATTGTAAAGCCCCATAGTTAAAGGTAAAATGGGTAAGTTTAAAAGTTAGAGCAGGTTTTGTCTAATCCGGAGGAGAATCTATGTTTGAAGCATGTGTATTTGGGAAGTATGAAAGTATTGTAGAAATTCCTGATCCAATTACATTAATAATTAGGCTTAATTTGTCTGCCAAGAGACTGGCAAACAGGTAAGCTTGGGGTGTTGTTGACGGTGGATAATGTCAACTTTTATTAGAACTTTAGACACCAAATGATACATGAATACACACCAGTATAGGGTTTTAACTGACAGTTTCCGTGAGTTTTGCATGTTCTGTATTTTCCAGGGGCTATTCCAGAAAAGCATAAAAGAAGGGTTAAAGAGCATAATTATCACGAAACTTAACAGCCAAGAAAACATCATCACGAGTTGTCTCAACAAAAGTTGTAGATATTTTAAAATGGAACAACTTTTATTTTGGGTGTTTTTGAAGTTCTTTAATAGAAATTTAAATTAAACCCTAATTACTACATTGAAATTCAAATTTGAAATGTGAATTTAAAAATTATTGAGAATCTGACTAAACTACCTTAATGACAGTTGTCAAGATCAACTAATAGAGCAACTTTCATTTTGGAAGATTTTCATTTTGTTAGGTATAAATTGGAGAATTTAATTGAATTAGAAATAAGATTCAAATAGTAGTTTTACCCCCTTTCAAATGTTTTCAAAACTTTTCAGAATTTGAAATTGGTCCAAAAACCAAAGTTGTGCAGCACAAGATTTGCTACAACTCTTACATTGATGATTTTTCTAGTTCCTATATAAAATGAGAAGTAATTTGAAGAAAACAGTGTTAGGGGGGAATTGATGTGGCTACAGTAATCGCCACCTCACCCTGTTCGCGAACAGGGGAGCGCGTCCGGCAGTGCGGCGCCGCCGTCCAGGGGCTGCCGGCGGCCTGTCTCCGGCGCTGTCGAGTCGTGGGAGGCCCCGGGGGCTTGTCGCCTCCATGTTCCCCTTCCCGATGGCACTTAAGCCATCGACCGCCCGTTTCCTTCCCCTTCCTCCACTCGGTCGCCGCCCTAGGTCATCTCCTCGCGCTCGACCGATTCATCACCACTAAGCCACCTCCACCCAATTCCACTCGCCCCCCCGAGTTCGCCACGCCTTTGCGTCCCTGTACAACCCATTGGAGCTGGTGACCGATCGCCGGAGCTGCGCGAACACCACCTTCTTCTCCATCACCGGTCGGAAGCGCCGTCGCGTTTGGCTCGTCGTGGCCAGTTCTCTTGGGTAGGCTACCCTCCCATTTACCCTTGCGTTCTCGACTCCCCGTGTTCTGGTGGAGCTCACCATCTAGGCGTTTTGGTGAAAGGTGCATGGGAGTCGTCGGAACAGCGTCGTCGCCGTCGGAGCCCGTCACCATCGCCTCGGTTTCGATCAACGCCCGTCTCTGGTCATCCTCGTCCTCAACCGGCTCATGGACGGAACTCCGGTGAGCACCCTGACCACGTAGCACTCTCTGGTTTGACCTCTACCGCCCCTTTTGACCGGAGCGTGGCCGCGCCGCCGTGCCAGTTGCCGCCGGTCCGCCATGGCCTCGGTGGGGAGCAGGCCGAGCCCTGCTCTGCCATATTTTTTAGCTAGGAGGATGCGGTCGGTGCTGGGGCGCGTTCAGGTGTCCTCGGCATCGCCGGGAAATCGCCGGCGGCGAGCCGCCGCGGCTGGGGCCGTCGCGCGCTCGCGCGGGCGTCTCCCCCATGCGGTCGGGAGTCGGCTGGGCCGTGCTCGGCTGTTGGGCCGGCCCAGGGACGCGCGGGTGGGAGCGGGACGCGGCGCTGGGCGCTCGGCCGCTCGTGGGCCGAGCAGGCCGGCCCGGTTTCCCCGGGTGTGATGATCTAGTTAATTTTTTTCCAATATGAATATGAATTAAATTGCTGCACAAAAAATCATGAAAATAATTGTGGCTACTCTCTGGAGCATGTAGTATTTTATAAAAATATTAAATATAAGATTTGGACACCTTCTACAGGAACTAAAAATCAGCATATTAATTAATAAATGCAACTTTGGGCAATTTTAATAAATTCCAGATTAATCTAAAAATCATGAAAGTTTATATGGCACTGTTTTAAGGTAGGATCTATCTGTTGGTTAAGTTTGGGCTCAATTGGAAACTGTTTGATCACTTGTTAATTAAATATTGGGTTAGTTGGATAATAAAATTTATTTAAGCAAATAATCCCTGTAGTGTGTGTGATTTTTGGATGGATTGGGTTCATGGATCTTTCACCGTAGTGATCCTTGACAAAAGTAATGATGTCACTTGTTAGTTGTTGTAAAGCTGTGCAGCGGCTTTCTATGATTGTTAAAATGGTCAATAAACAAAGTATGAAAACACTGTTTTGCTTTTTTAAAACGTTTACAACTTTACCGTGAAGAAAAGTTGGACTCAAGGATTGAATGGTTTAACTTTGAGCATTTCATTCATTATCTTCATGTCATGCTAAGCATGCATCATTGCATACGTGTAGTGCCCGTCACCGAGGTCGTCCAGGGATTCGACATCTGCGGAACCGAGCCCGACCCGACGCTGTACGCAATCCAAGGCAAGCCCGGTGCATTTAGCCTCTCCCTTGTGTTTTATAAAATATTTATAACTTGAGTTAATCTACTGCATTAAGTTGATAGGAGTTGATTGATAAACCAATTGCTGCATTACCAACCTTGACCAATGAAATGTCTGGTACCCATTTTAAAAATAAAATGTTTGAAATTGTTTAGCCCCGCTTGAATAATTAGATTTGCATAAAATGCTATTTCTGAGCTATTGTGATATATATATATATGCCATCGATTAATTCATGAAAGAGGGAATTGGTATATTCTCGTTCAGTGGCTGTGCACCTGATCAGAACATCGTCACAGACGAGAAGGGATTTTCTCGCTCGGTGGTTGTGAATTTGGGTTAGAGTCCCAATGCTTAATCACCGGTGGAAAAAAGGCGATTTGAAAACCTGTGGGGTTACTTGTACTTGGGTTAGAGTCCCAATGCAATGTCCCCGATGGAAAAATGAATTAGGGACCATTCGTTATAGGCCTGCTATGATCGAGACTTTGCAACTAGCCACATACTACGGAAAGCTCTGACTCCGGTGGCTCAACTACTTGAACCGACAACCACGCACTGGGAGTGGAGAGATGGCGAGAGCAGCGTGTACCCTCGTGGCCGGCTGTGCCTGGAGAGGAGAGGAGTACTGTGTTCTCGGGTGGCGCAGGATCGGTTCAGGGGTAGAAAAGCCGTGGTAGGCGGGGTTGGTATATGCAAGCTTAAGTGCTACATATGCAGTGTAGATAGGGATCCCCAGCTAGGTACTAATCAATTCGAATCTTCGTTGCTCCTCGGATATGGAGACTTGATCCTTTGACCTACAATTGAAAAGTGGTTCGGAACTAGGTGTTTTTGAGAATAATTAAGAATTTGAAAGTATGATGATATATGAGAATGAATTTGGAATTATGGATTATAATTAAAATAAAATTAAGTAAAATATTAAAATATGATAGTAATGCTTTTCTACAAAACCTTTGACTCTTGCTCAAGCCTTACCTTGACTCCCTTCAGCCTGCATTCCTGAGTCTCATTCCTTTTTCTTAGTCGGGTAAGTCTTGCGGAGTACCCCAGTACTCAGGGTTTGTTAACCCCTGTTGCAGGTGAGCCGAGTGTACAGTTCGGCTTGGGACCGTGTTGGTTGACGGATCGCGCATGATCAAGAATGTGTATATGATATAACCCTTGGGTAAGGGTATAGTTGTACACTGCTTATCCACTACGAAACTCTGGTTCGGGCTAATGTAATCTATAATTGTAAGCCTATGGTTATGTAATACTTCCGCACTCTTTACTCTGATTCAATTTATTTGTGTAGACTGTTGTAATACTGCAATGCTTACAATGAGATCCTCGGGAGGTTAGGGTTTCCTAGGAGACCCGACAGGCCACCTTGGTCAAGGGGAAACTCGTGTAGACTGATCATAAGTCCTTAGGTACGATGACGGTGCACGTGGGCCCTATGATTAAGGTGGTTCTGTCACAGGTGGTATCAGAGCATTTCATTATAAAGTACTTGCAGTATTACTTTAAAAAAACTTCAAAATGATTTCGAATGAATAAAATTGATGGGGTAGTTTGGTCCGAGTTGTTTCCGAACTTTCATCACTCATTCTATAGCATCTTTCCTCGATTATTTCCATAGATCTATAGTTAGGTTTTTGAGCTTAGTAGTGGAATAGCACCTTAAGTATGCCCTAGATTTAAAAACATTGAGTATGTGTCACTCTAGTAATTAATTTAATCAGTATAATAAGTATATATCAGGAGTATTCTGGATTGCGTTGGAACGCTCATGCATCATGACATTACAACTACTAATAATACCCCTGATATGAAATGTATCTCTACTTTCTAAAATAAAACCTATTTCCAAATATATTTTGTTAAAACAAATTCTTACCCTTCTTCTCAATAGATGGATCCGCAAGACCCTGTGACTGGAATTGACGAATGCCTGGCTATGTTTGAAACCCCTATAGTGTTATGGCAGTTACTGCAGGAAGTAGGCTACTCAGAACCACCCAAGTATCGTTGGTCCCGTACTATTCTCCTTGGATCGGCCGTGGTACGAAGTGTCCCTCCGGATCTCAGCTTGTACCACCGCTCCATTTTGGTCAGCTTGGGAAGCACAGGCTAAAGGTATGAGTCCCTAGGAAGGAGCTCAGGCTACAGCAATGGAAGTCCTGAGGAAGATCTGCTTCAGGTGTCAGAAAGACATCATAGTCTCTACTCTGAGAATGTTTCCGGCTGAGGCACCAGGCAACTGGGATGGTCTTCAACAACAAGCCAAGCAACTGGAAGAAAATTCTGATCAACAGGATCCCATATTGGTAGCCACTACTTGAGCTATGCTAGCCGTCCTTAATCTCCATTTAACCCGTGAGCGAGGACGCAAGGAGTGGCAGGAACTTTACTCTGAATGTTATGAAGCACTCAAGAATACAGAACTCAAGAAGAAGAAGGCTAGTAAGAAAGCCCTAAAATGGCAAGAGGCTTCTCAGATCAGTGATGTGGAAAAGATCGGTCTGGACATCCAGGTGGAAGCACTCGAAGCACAGCGACAAGCAGACCAGTACCGCATAGAAGAACTAGAGGGTCTGGTGGATAGTCTTCACCTTTAGACAGGACTTCTCATCCAGCAGCGCGAAGAAGCTCATTCTTATGCCGTAGTGGCAAGAGAAGGTCTTAGAGAGACCGTTGGATATCTGCAGCATCAGGATGCGATGTTTTGGGGCATGCATATCACCTATCAGCAACAACTTCAGGCAGCCCATCAGAATATTGCCGATCTGCAACGAGAAGTGCAAATGCTCCATGCCATGATTGATCCAATTCCAGATATAGAGGTTCTAGCAGCTGACCATTAGGAAGAGTCTGGTTCAGCAGAAAATGCCGATGAAGAGTTGGAGGAAGTAGCGAGTGACTCGGAGTTAGAAGTAGTGAGTGGTCGAGTTTATGAAGATAGATAGTCTCCTAGACCCAGTGTCAGATCAGATCAAGTCTGAGGTTAAGTGTCCTTATAATCCCAAAACCCTGCGTCGGTAGCAAACTAGTGCAATGGTAGTTCAATAAGTTGGAGTAAGTCGACCTAAGCTAGTAGTCAATGTGAACTAATATGTAAACCTCGAATAATCCTTTGTCATCGACCAGATCATTTCCTACTTAAGCTTATGAGTGTTAGGTGTGTTCAACAGTTGGTAAATTTTGCCATAAGACTAGGTTTTCCAATTTCCGTTAAACTTCACTCCAAAAGTTTCCAGTCCTTGGGGAACTTTGGATGCATTCGACTCGACACTAAAGACTCAATAAATCTTTGACTGTCTAAATCTACGCATATGTCAGTCTTGATTTCCTCCTTTCGCGACATATACTATTTCTTTAAAAACCGTCTATCAACATGTGTTGGTTGAAAGCTTTTGTAATTGTAGTCTATGGGATATCATGCTCCAAGACCATGACACAGCATCGAAATCTGGGGTCTCCTATGGATCGCAACCATGGGAAATTACTTCCGGACGCTCGCTATTGTCAGGGTTGATGGTCATGATCCTAGCCTGCAATTAATGTGCTTTCACTCCCTTTCAAATATTTTTTTCAAGAATTTGTATCCACATTTCTTTATGAGTTTCAAAATCCTTTTGCTCTTTATAACTATATTAAAACCCACTTTGAGAATTCACATCTGATCTCTCTGAATTCTCAAGATTCTTTGTCTTTGCAATCATCTTAATTTCATCTGGTAGAATAACAGGAACCAATTTGGAAATGATGCCTAAGATCCAATCGCTTGGAAATGGTATCTGCGATCCGCTGAGGATTTCCTGTTGTTTTATGGATTTCCGGTTATTTATAAATGCCTTGAGATCTATTTTAAAATTCACTTCTTCGGAAACTCTGGGACGCACTTTAATTCACCCACTGACTCAGGATGAAAACCTAGCACTAGACTATGACTTTTTATCTGTATACGTGTCATGCCTCGATCCGACATGTACCGCTCATTCAAATCCAACATGTTATTCCAAAATCGCTATGGTTGTGCCTATAGTAGTGCCATGACCTGTGACCACGGTGTCGTATCGGAACCTAGGGTCTCTTGCATGCCATGGCCACACGAGATTCTACTAGGCATGTGCAGGTATCGAGGTTTAAGGTTGTGATCTACTATAGCCTTACAACTAAAAAGCGCTATTCCATTTGCTATGGAATAACATGATCTACGGCTGCGATACAATAATAGCAACCCGGAATCTAATGTGACTCGCGACTGCATGAGGTTTTAAAAGGCTATATGCTTGTATCAAGGTCCTTGGTCACTTTACATCATAGCCACAATCGATACACTTTCTCTTTAACTGAGGTTACTTTAAATTATGTTTTATGATGGTATCTCGACCCATGACTATGGTGCCGTGTCGAATCTTGGAATCTTCTGTGGACTGCAGCCACATAAGGTATTACCAGGGTACGCACTGGTATCGTAGTCGGTGCTCCTAAACCATTATAGCTCGCAATTAATGCACCTCACTTTCCTTAAAACCCACCCTTAAAAGTTATTCTTTGTAATGGTTTGTTTTGAAAAACAAAAGTCAAAGTTTCTAGTGTTGAGAGACAACTGATTAGGTCAAATAAGAATCTTCAATATAACCGTTAGGAAGAAAGGTGTGGGCTAGTAGCTTACCAACTCAAGCGTCTGAACACTTGTCAGCTGCACAGGGTGTATTTCATATGCCACCAATGAGAAGTATCTTCAAGTGTCCAAACGAGTTATTGACTTGGTAGAATTGGCATTGAGTTAGATCTGACACACTCCGAGTATCCCAGTGGGAGTCCTAAACCAAAAAGAGATCGTGTTACTCAGGGGATTTCAACTGGATGATGCACAAGTACCTTGGAGTCAGTCTTCAGGGGAAGAGGCTACCCGAAAAATCAGAGAATTTCTCATATAAAAACTTTCCTAAGTCCCTTGCTACCATTTAAAATAATTTATCCCTTTCAAGTCTTACAAAATATAAAATCCCTATTTGCTCTATAGGTCAAGTTTGGAAGGTGCTTACTTGACACATTTTCTTTTCCATTACTAAAATTAAGACTTTAGCTGCATCTTAAATCTCGAGACGAGATTTATTTTAAGGGGGGAAGAATGTAACACCCCTGGTGTTACGATAACTAAAACCGGCTATGTCATCATGTGCATCTGCAAATCCATCCCGCATAAAAACCTTTTACTATGCATTCACTAAAA
The DNA here is from genome assembly GCA_038502445.1 of Eremochloa ophiuroides. Classification (NCBI taxonomy): domain Eukaryota; kingdom Viridiplantae; phylum Streptophyta; class Magnoliopsida; order Poales; family Poaceae; genus Eremochloa; species Eremochloa ophiuroides. The sequence goes on from JAHLJS010000007.1 coordinate 27,032,267, forward strand.
TAAGTTTTATTTCTACATATGATTGTGCTTAGGGATTTTAAAGTGACTTATTTATGAATGTTATTGGTGTTGCAATTGAATCCCTAACTGGCAAGTAAAAATAAATCAAAAGAAAAAAAATCTGAATTTAAGCCCCAATCGGACCCTAAAACCATAACTCAAAACCTACTTAGAATCAGGAGATGGTGTCTCAACAAAAGTTGTAGATACTTTAAAATGGAAACAACTTTTATTTTGGGTGTTTTTGAAGTTCTTTAATAGAAATTTAAATTAAACCCTAAATACTATTTTGAAATTCAAATTTGAAATGCGAATTTAAAAATTATTGAGAATCTAACTAAACTACCTTAATGATAGTTGTCAAGCTCAACTAATAGAGCAACTTTTATTTTGGAAGATTTTCATTTTTTTAGGTATAAATTGGAGAATTTAATTGAATTAGAAATATGATTCAAATAGTAGTTTTACCGCATTTCAAATGTTTTCAAAACTTTTCAGAATTTGAAATTGGTCCAAAAACCAAAGTTGTGCAGCACAAGATTTGCTACAACTCTTACATTGATGATTTTTCCAGTTCCTATATAAAATGAGAAGTAATTTGAAGAAAACAGTGTTAGGGGGAATTGATGTGCTACAGTAATCGCCACCTCACCCTATTCGCGAAATAGGGGAGCGTGTCCAGCAGCGCTGCACCGTCGTCCGAGGGCTGCTGGCGGCCTGTCTCCGGCGCTGTCGAGTCGTGGGAGGCCCCGGGGGCTTGTCGCCTCCTTGTTCCCCTTCCCGATGGCACTTAAGCCATCCACCGCCCGTTTCCTTCCCCTTCCTCCACTCGGTCGCCGCCCCGGTCATCTCCTCGCGCCCTGACCGATTCATCACCACTGAGCCACCTCTACCCAATTCCACTCGCCCCCGAGTTCGCCACGCCTTTGCGCCCCCGTGCAACCCATTCGAGCCGGTGACCGATCGCCGGAGCCGCGCGAACACCACCTTCTTCTCCATCACCGGTCGGAGCGCCACTGCGTTCGGCTCGTCGTGGACAGCTCTCTCGGGTAGGCTACCCTCCCATTTACCCTTGCGTTCTCGACTCCCCGTGTTCTGGTGGAGCTCACCATCTAGGCGGTTTGGTGAAAGGTGCACGGGAGTCGTCGGAACAGCGTCGTCGCCGTCCAGAGCCCATCGCCATCGCCTCGGTTTCCATCAACACCCGTCTCTGGTCATCCTCGTCCTCAACCGGCTCGTGAACGGAACTCCGGTGAGCACCGTGACCACGTAGCACTCTCTGGTTTGACCTGCTACCGCCCCTTTTGACCGGAGCGTGGCCGCGCCGTCGTGCCGGTTGCCGCCGGTCCGCCATGGCCTCGGTGGGGAGCAGGCCGAGCCCTGCTCTGCCCTATTCTTTAGCTAGGAGGATGCGGTCGGTGCTGGGGCGTGTTCGGGTGTCCTCGTCATCGCCGGGAAATCGCCGGCGGCGAGCCGCCTGCGGCTGGGGCCGTCGTGCGCTCGTGCGGGCGTCTCCCCCATGCGGTCGGGAGTCGGCTGGGCCGTGCTCGGCCGTTGGGCCGGCCCAGGGACGCACGGGTGGGAGCGGGACGCGGTGCTGGGCGCTCGGCCACTCGTGGGCCGAGCAGGCCGGCCCGGTTTCCCCGGGTGTGATGATCTAGTTAATTTTTTCTAATATGAATAGTGCACTGTTTTATGAATTATGTCTGAATTAAATTGCTGCAGAAAAATCATGAAAATAATTGTGGCTACTCTCTGGAGCATGTAGTATTTTATAAAAATATTAAATATAAGATTTGGACACCTTCTGCAGGAACTAAAAATCAGCATATTAATTAATAAATGTAACTTTAGGCAATTTTAATAAATTCCAGATTAATCTAAAAATCATGAAAATTTATATGGCACTGTTTTAGGGTAGGACCTATCTGTTGGTTAAGTTTGGGTTCAATTGGAAACTGTTTGATCACTTGTTAATTAAATATTGGGTTAATTGGATAATAAAATTTATTTAAGCAAATAATCCCTGTAGTGTGTGTGATTTTTGGATGGATTGGGTTCATGGATCTTTCACCGTAGTGATCCTTTACAAAAGTAATGATGTCAATTGTTAGTTGTAGTAAAGCTGTGCAGCAGCTTTCTATGACTGTTAAAATGGTCAATAAACAAAGTATAAAAACACTGTTTTGCTTTTTGTAAAACGTTTACAACTTTACCGTGAAGAAAAGTTGTACTCAAGGATTGAATATCTTCATGTCATGCTAAGCATGCATCATTGCATACGTGTAGTGCCCGTCACCGAGGTCGTCCAGGGATTCGACATCTACGGAACCGAGCCCGACCCGACGCTGTATGCAATCCAAGGCAAGCCCCGGTACATTTAGCCCCTCCCTTGTGTTTTATAAAATATTTATAACTTGAGTTAATCTACTGCATTAAGATGATAGGAGTTGATTGATAACCCAATTGCTACATTACCAACCTTGACCAATGAAATGTCTGGTACCCATTTTAAAAATAAAATGTTTGAAATTGCTTAGCCCCACTTGAATAAATTAGATTTGCATAAAATGCTATTTCTGAGCTATTGTGATATATATATATGCCATCGATTAATTCATGAAAGAGGGAATTGGTATATTCTCGTTCAGTGGCTGTGCACCTGATCAGTATATCGTCACAGACGAGAAGGGATTTTCTTGCTCGGTGGTTGTGAATTTGGGTTAGAGTCCTAATGCTTGGCCACCGGTGGAAAAAGGGGATTTGAAAACCGTGGGGTTACTTGTACTTGGGTTAGAGTCCCAATGCAATGTCTCCGATGGAAAAATGAATTAGGAACCGTTCGTTGTAGGCCTGCTGTGATCGAGACTTTGCAACTAGCCACATACTACGGAAAACTCTGACTCCGATGGCTCAACTACTTGAACCGACAACCACGCACTGGGAGTGGAGACATGGCGAGAGCAGCGTATACCCTCGTGGCCAGCGTGTCTGGAGAGGAGAGGAGTGCTATGTTCTCGGGTGGCGTAGGACTGGTTCAAGGGTAGAAAAGCCGTGGTAGGCGGGGTTGGTATATGCAAGCTTAAGTGCTACATATGCAGTGTGGATAGGGATTCCCAGCTGGGAACTAATCGATTCGAATCGTCGTTGCTCCTCGGATATGGAGACTTGATCCTTTGACCTACAATTGAAAAGTGGTTCGGAACTAGGTGTTTTTGAGAATAATTAGGAATTTGAAAGTATGATGATATATGAGAATGAATTTGGAATTATGGATTTTGATTAAAATAAAATTGAGTAAAATATTGAAATAGGATAGTAATGCTTTTCTACAAAACCTTTGACTCTTGCTCAAGCCTTACCTTGACTCCCTTCAGCCTGCATTCCTGAGTCTCATTCCTTTTTCTTAGTCGGGTAAGTCTTGCGGAGTACCCCAGTACTAAGGGTTTGTTAACCCCTGTTGCAGGTGAGCCGAGTGTACAGTTCGGCTTGGGACCGTGTTGGTTGATGGATCACGCATGGTAAAGAATGTGTATATGATATAACCCTTGGGCAAGGGTATAGTTATACACTGCTTATCTACTACGAAACACTGGTTCGGGCTAATGTAATCTATAATTGTAAGCCTATGGTTATGTAATACTTCCGCACTCTTTACTCTGATTCAATTTATTTGTGTAAACTGTTGTAATACTGCAATGCTTACAATGAGATCCTCAGGAGGTTAGGGTTTCCTAGGAGACCCGACAGGCCACCTTGGTCAAGGGGAAACTCGTGTAGACTGATCGTGAGTCCTTAGGAATGATGACGGTGCACGTGGGCCCTATGATTAAGGCAGTTCTATCACACATGGCGTCTGTCTGGAGCACGGAGTTCGGTATAATTCTAATTCTTTCTCAATTATTGTATTCTTCATTATGATTATGGAAACATTGTTCTTAATAGTTCATATGTTCTTGATTACAATAGTCTTTGTCTACTTTGATTATATGTCTACTATAGTTAGTTTGATCTTATTGAATTCATGTAATTGCTCTTATAGCGTTTATTCATGCGGATGATGGATAGATGATGAAAAGTATGTAGACGTGGTGTCTAGGTATTTTATTTATCTGTGAGTGCACCCTGATGTGCCGGGTCGTGTGGTAGATCGCGTAGGTGACAGCTGAGTTGAGTCCTCTGTAGTCCACCCCCTGTATGTAGGCCAGCAGGCTCGGTCGCGAAGTTGGATGATGACTCTGTTTCACATCCTTCTATATGATGCCCTTTGCATGTGATTATGATAAATTGCACTAATTAGAGTTATTCATTGATGTAGTTATAGAATTACCTTTGATATTAATTCCTTAGTTTATCCATTGGCTAGCTATTACTATGACTAGAGAGTGCTCTGATGATTATCTTTTATTTATGATGCTTGATCATACTTATCACCTTTATCTTTATTTACCTTGTGACCTCTACCTATTATGAGTAGAGTAAATGACATCGATAATGTCACTTATCCATTGTATACCATCACTATCAATATAATAAATTAAAGTTTATCCTAATTCTTCCCAGTGGTATAAATATAAATCGACAACCTGGTAGAAATCTCTAGGTAAAATGCTACAATGGTATAATTATCTATTCGCTTGCACAACTGATCTTAGTTTATATTATTTATATTTATTTCTGCCTAGTCACATAGATTAATATATAAAACCATTATTTATTCTTAGCGTTATTAATTAGGACTGATAACCTAGTTCTTGCATAACAATATTGGTAATAGAAAAGTGGCTAGTTGCTAATGACAAGTTAATTAATTACCATTCATCTTCTAATCTCGTCACTCGCATTAAAAGTTATATAGTTATATTTGGCGACGTTAGTGGATGTCGCCCCCTAGGGTTTCGGCCCACCTTCTGGAGTCTTCTTCCGCCGCTTTTGTGGAGTCATCTCGGCCCTTATTTCAAGTCGGTTTGATCCTGCGGTGCACGTGCATCCCACCAGGTTATAAATAGAGGGGCAGACCCCACTAGAGGAATAAACCCATCATTCTTTAAGGCATCAAGTCCTCAAGCCATCAAGAGCCTCTTAGTTCATCACGAGCCTTTTAGTTCATAGTTCTAGCCTAGTTAGATTAGAAGTAAAGGAGTTCTAGTTCTTCGGCGGATCTGGAGCCCCGGCGTCTGTCTAGAGCACGGAGTTTGGTATAATTCTAGTTCTTTCTCTATTATTGTATTCTTCATTATGACTAGGGACACATTGTTCTTAATATTTCATATGTTCTTGGTTACAATAGTCTTTGTCTACTTTGATTATATGTCTAGTATAGCTGGTTTGATCTTATTGAATTCATATAATTGCTCGTATAGCGTTTATTCATGTGGACGATGGATAGATGATGAACAGTATATAGACGTGGTGTCAAGGTATTTTGTTTATCTGCGAGTGCACCCTAATGTGCCGGGTCATGTGGTAGATCGCGCAGGTGACAGCTGCGTTGAGTCCTCTGTAGTCCACCCCCCGTATGTAGGCCAGTAGACACGGTCGCGAAGTTGGATGATGACTCTGTTTCACATCCTTCCTAAATGATGCATTTGCATGTGATTTTGATATAGGATTAGTCTAACAATGATTGCTAGATGTAATTGCACTAATTAGAGTTATTCATTAATGTAGTTATAGAATTACCTTTGATATTAATTCCTTAGTTTATCTATTGGCTAGCTATTACTATGACTAGAGAGTGCTCTGATAATTATCTTTTATTTATTGTGCTTGATCATACTTATCACCTTTATCTTTATTTACCTTGTGACCTCTAACTATTATGAGTAGAGTAAATGACATCGGTAATGTCACTTATCCATTATATACCATCACTATCAATATAATAGATTAAAGTTTATCCTAATCCTTCCCAGTAGTATAAATATGAATCGACAACCAGTTAGAACTCCCTAGGTAAAATGGTACAATGGTATAATTATCTGTCCGATTGCAGAACTGATCTTATTTTATATTTATATTTATTTCTTCCTAGTCACATAGATTAATATGTAAAACCTTTATTTATTCTTAGCATTATTAATTAGGGATGACAACCTAGTTCTTGCATAAGAATGTTGGTAATAGAAAAGTGGCTAGTTGCTAATGACAAGTTAATTAATTACCATTCATCTTCTAATCTCGTCTCTCGCATTAAAAGTTATATAGTTATATTTGACGAAGTTAGTAGATGTCAACATTTGCCTCGGCCACGTTGAGGAAGTCATGCACGCCCTGAATGAACTCTTGGAAGCATCGGTTAGCATTGTACATATATTACCGATTCATCTGCATTACATGAGTATATCAAAAACTTGAACATGACAATATCCATTACGCAACATGCATGATTAATTAATTAAAAGATCCTAAATATCCATTACACAACATTTGCATTGAACATTAATTTATTAAAGCCCTGATACAATGTAGACAATGCTAAATAGCACTAAACAAACTAAACCTAAAATGCACTTCAACAGAATAAGAATTTCGTGACCAATTCTAACTAAAACAGAAAAGTTCTTCATCAGTTCTTCATCGATGGGCTTCTTCTTCTGCTTCACCTATTCATGCACAGGTGCACTTTCATCAGCCTTCCCAGCCGATTCTTGCACATGCTTAACATAGTATTCCTCCCAGTGCCAACGGACATCCAGTACCTTCCCACTAAAATTAGAACACCAAATCAAGAACTTTAATCAAAATCGTCACAAAAATGGCTACAAACCACACATAAGAAAGAGGCCAAAAGAACTCACATTGTGATCCGAACACTTGTAGAAGATGCGGCCCTTGTTGAGATACTACTTCTTCACTTTGATCCAACACAGTCTTCTTCTTACACTCACCATACATAATGAGAGAGAGGTCTGGCCTCAGTCGCTCACAAACTCCATGCGAGGCCGAAGACTCGGAAGCAGTCGACATCTACTCTATACTTATTTGTTTGACCAAAAATACTGTGGGGGAGGTCCCCACAGTGGGTGCATTTAAATTGAAGGATCAAAGTAGAGGAGAGACTTACAAGGGCCTTAACTAAAGGCATCCAACCAGACACAAAAGGCTGACCTAAGGTCATCCTTGAAACGAACAGAATGGGAAATACATTGATGCTTGAAACTAGAAAACCAGCGACTAGGAGACGGAGAGCTTCTTTGGAACGCTTTGTCGTTACGAACTTTCCTGCAATCAAAGTTGCTTCTGTGTAGAAGGGGAGGGCATGGACTTCTCTAGCTTGGCTGTACCTGTTCAGCAATGGCAGGGACAGATCCCAGTCGATGTGTATGGTTGCCCAACAATTTCTTGTAAAGTGATAGTCAAAGAAGAGGTGATCGATGGTTTCCTCTTCACCTGTATTGCACATCACACATGCAACATCATCTTGAACATTAATATGTCTTCTTCGCAGCATGGTCTTGGTGTTTAGACGATCGACTAGGACCAGCCAAGCAAAAAACTTCACTCTGGGAGTGCATCTTGATTTCCAGATAACCTCGTAAGCCGGGTGTGCATCAATATTCCTGAACACTTGAGCATAGCATCGACGAGAGGTGTAAGAGTTTCCCCAGATTGGAACCCAACAGTCCGGTGTATCTACCTCATAAGGGAGATCATGTAAATGGGTTTGGAGAGACTCAAGTTCTGTACAAGCTTGCTGCGATAGAGGGAGATAGAAAATTGTATCCAGGTGATCTGCTTGTATATATAATTTCCATCGCCGAAGCCCGCTCATTCTTTGCAAAGGAAGCTAGTCTTGGATAAGACTGAGATAACACAGTATCTGTCCAGAGATCCTCCCAGAAACAAATGGAGTCACCATTGCCCAGCTTGCATCGGAAAATACCTCTGAAAATGGTGTTGAGTCTGAGGATATCCTTCCACCAGAAGGAACCTTGCTCCCTTGTTGCATGATGTACTTTATTGGTGTAGTATCGACTTATTTTGATCAACTAATATAAATTTCTCTATTTCTAAACCATGAAATAAGCCATACTAGCAATGAAAGGAGGATACTTATTTTGATCAAGTACTATAAGCTTTCTTCTTCTACATATACAAACTATCAAGTAAGCTTGAGCTCTAATGGGGTATAAATCAAACAAATCCACCATTATTCCCAATCTACAAGACCTCAAATTTCTCCATTTCTAAACTATGAAATGAGCTATATATACTAGCAATGAAAGGTGGATACTCATTTTGATCAACTATTATAAGCTTTCTTTTTCTACATATGCAAGTGAGTTTTAGCTCATACAAGCGGTTCTACATCAATTTTCACTGGCGTTTTCAAGAACCGCTAGTGCTAGGGGCCAGTGAAAATCAACAATTTTCACGGGCGGTGGCTTGAGAACCGTCAGTACAAATCGATTTGTACTGACGGTTCACTTAACAAACCACCTGTAGTAATGTTTTTCCGAAAATCGGGTTTTAAAAAATAGCAAAAAATATATATATAAATTCAGGGTGAGACCCATTGGACAGTGCCCACCGGTCTCCGGCAAGTCGCAAGTCACGGCATTTTTCGCGCAAAAATCGCGCGCCGGCGGGATTCGAACCAATGACCTCTCCCTCGCGCCGTACCTCCTTTACCACTGCACCACACCATCACTTGTATCTGAAAGAGTGTTTGGTTCCCCATATATTATAATGAACGATAGAAAATTGACTATTTAAAGCCCTAACCAAATTCAAATAAAAAAGTTATCAACTACAAAGTTGCATAACTTTTCAAGATCTACAACTTTTATGTTAGAAGTTTCTCCATCCGAGATCGTTTACAAAATTTAAATTTCAAATTTGACTAATTCAAACGTATTTTTCGCTGACAAGATGATTTCAAAAGAAAAGGTTGTCAACTACAAAGTTTCATAACTTTTCGAGATTTACAACTTTTATTTTAATAGTTTTTTGTACAATGTCATTTGAAAAACTTTAAAAAATTAATTTCAGATTATCTGTACAGGTAGTTCTCTTAAGGAACCGCCAGTAGTCTGCTAGCGGTTCCTTAAAAGAACCGCCTGTACAAATGAGCCATTTTTACAGGCGGTTTTTTTAAGGAACTGCCAGTAGAAATTCGTTTGATTTCTACTGACGGACGTCAAGTGAAACTGCCTCTAAAAAAATCGTAGCATCAACACAAATCACCTCTGTACTAGTGAATAAAAAAAATTCATCATTATTCCCAATCTAAAAAACCACAAATTTCTCTATTTCTAAACCATCAAATGAGCTATACTAGCAATGAAACGTGAGAGGATGAACCTTTAGAACCATAGAATGGATGGAGGAATGAAGTCTTCACAAATCCCCCAAGCATGAACTCCTTCCACGAGCAAAAGCAGAGAGCAAGAACAGAGAATGCTGGCTCAGACAGTCGGGCTGGTGGCGGAAGAAAGATAAAGTGGATACATAGCATGGACAGTAAGTCCCGGTTGGTGGTTCAGTCCGAGACTAAAGGTCATCCTCTCTAGTCCCAGTTGGAGCCACCAACCGGGATTAAAGGGGCGCGGGGGGCCTTTAGTCCCAGTTGGTGGATCCAGACCGGGACTAAAGACCGGGGTTGGTGGCTCTAACCGGGATTGATGCTTTCTTTAGTCCTAGTCCCAACAATGGCCGGGACTAAAGGTAAAAACCCAAGGTCTATTCTCTGCTAGTGTGAAAAGCTTGTCGTGCCACTCTCATTGCCTCGTTGGCATTGTCGCTCATACTTTTACGACAAAAGCTGCTTCTTCCGTTCACTAAATATTCAGAACCGGCAGACAAAGCAAAGAACCATCACACACTTATACTTTTACAAAAGTTATCAGCTTGTTCAATTCAGTTCACTTCTCATCATTTAAACATATATTCGGAACCGGCAGGCGAAGCAAAGCTACCTAGCTAGCACTTTGCACCCCACACAAGGCGTCTCTATATATTTTATTTACATGGACCATGCATCGCCACAACATGCAGGCCGCGGCTGCACACGAACACACCGTGTGTCCTTAGCTTATTGCTGGTACAAGCGGCGATAGATGGCGGCCATGTTGAGCTCCTAGGCTCGAGGTTGCTATGGCCAAGCCTAAGCACGATCCCAACCAGATTTTCTTCGATAAAGATAGGAGAAACCTTTTGTTACGATGCCAACAGGATACCCATCGACTAGCACCAATTGCACATGCCGTCCCTGTATGTGATCATCGATCATCAGCATCACACAGTAGTATGTATGAAAATGTACACATGAAGAATATATGTACGTGTAGCTTGTACGGTACTATAATACAACCATTTAAATAATAATCTTTATTACTCTGATGGTCTGATGTTTGACCATAATATACATCTCGGCCTATACTATACCTACCTCACTGTGAGTCAACTGGATCTTGGAATAGTACAGAATTGCATGATTAAATACCAAATATAAATTACGACCGAAAAAGTGACACATGCATGCATGTTTCTAGTATTAGCTAGAAAACCCGGCGGGCTTCATTTGATTTTGTGTAGGGTGCTGTGCTAATAATATTAAAACGCTACACACATACATGTCCTAATGTCCATATTCTCAATGGTGCCTGAATTGGACAAGTTATTTGAAAAGTGTAATGGTGCAAATTCATTTGGAACTACCGGTTAGTGTCTTAAATTATACAACACACCAGTATTTCGTCAAGTCTGCACTTGTGCTGTATAAATTGAAGCAACAATAATGGAGGATGCTCAGGTGGTAAATGTTAGTATTGTATATGGAAGTGCTGAGAATTGTGTATATCAAGAAGAGAAAATTAGATACACAGAAATCATAAATTTAGACACATTGCCATGAGTATAATTAAATTTAGGTATCATGATTCGTCTTAAAAAAATTATACTAATTCTATTTCAACTAATGAAAGAAATGGAACACTTTTTCCTCCTGATATATAATTAGTTCATCATACTATATATGTAGAGATAGAATACAACATGCTATGTTGATTACTAATTGAATGCCTTTAACAGAGTCTCCACGTTAGTTCTCATAAGACGCGCTAGGAGAAAAATCATAGAAATTCTCACAATAAATTGAAACATCTGGCTTTTAACCATAGTCGCCAATAATAGCCATTGGACTCTATTTTCTAAGATACCACATACCTTTGCCATCAGAAAATAAACACGTAAAGCAACCCCATAAATTTCGTCCAAGTTACCCACCTCTGGCATTAATTACAAAAAATAAATAAAATGGCCCCTAAATTTGTGCAAGGACCACTGCCAGATTAATCCACCTAAACTTATTGCCAGCCTCTTGACCGACTGGTCTCAAGCAAATTAACTCTGGGTCCCTGGGAGATGCCATATGCATGCTTCACTAAGTCTGCATGCTTCACTAGTCCTCTTCACTAAGTTAAAATAGCCCCTGGATTTTTTTTTATTCTCAACCTTTTTTATAACTAATACTTTAAAAATAGCCCATCTGAAAAATTATTTGTAGATCTAACTTTTGTAACCGCGTCATACCTGCATGAAATGACAAAAAAATCAGTCTGCCACGCCACGTGTATTAGAATGGCAAGGTGTGTGTACTGTATACGCTATAGAGTGCGCTTGTCGAGCCACTGATCAGCTTGGTATTACCTCTCATACTCTTTACAACAAAACGTTGCTTCTTCAGTAGTTCAACCGTAAGCAAAGCTAAACCATGCATCGATCACATATGCTTGTACGTATACATACTTTATAAAAGCTAGCAGCTTGTTCAGTTCTATATTCTGAACTGGCTGGCGAAGCAAAGCTACCCCGCACTTGCGCCTCCACACGGCCTCTATAAAAGGCATGCATGCAAATAAGTGCAGCACACAGTACACACCGTCGTCCTTGTAGTACTCGAGGTGATAGCTATAGATGGCGATGTTGAGCTCCTACACCCTCCTTAGCCGGGCACCGGCGCCGGCGCCGGGACCAAAGTTCTCTCCAGCCGCCGCCACGCTGCAGCTCCGCAAACAACTGCCACCCCCGGCGGTGGCGTCTGTGGTGGCTCTGCGTTGGGCCTCATGCAAGGAGTCCCCTCTCTTCGTGTGCCACGCTAATAAACCTGGAACATCCGATAAGTACGAGTACGACATCCAACCCAGTGGTAAGCTGTAGCTGGTGATAGATTTCTGAAGGCGATCGAAGTTCGATAAATACACGTACTCCGTCCTGCTGCTGTATAATGCAAGTACCTAACATGAAGATGAAGTAGAACATTATATTATATATATATAATAACTTTTCTTTTTTTTTGGAAAGCTAGCTCTGCAAACTGCTCCCAAATCATCGTCAGCGGGCAAACACTGGAATGTGATGGGAGACGAGGACCTCGTCATCCTCAAGTTCAGGGTGGGAGAGTCGGCCAAGGATAAAGTGAAGGTTAGCACAACGGCGGACCAGACGCACCTGGTCATCAAGTACACGGGCGATACCCACGACGACACCCAGGCGAGTGAGCTCAACGTCCCACTGGCGCTACCTCCCGGCTACGACGGTAGGAAGGTGCAGCCCAGGTGGTTTGACGGCTGGCTGGTTATTCTTATCGCCAAGCCTAAGCACAATCCCGAAAAGATAGAATTGGTCGAGTAGCTATTAGCTACCACTAACTGCATGCATGAATGCATGCCATCCGGCCCTGTGATCAGTATGCTGTATGGATAGACTGACAGAAGATGTCCTTTATTTAGTTTCGATCTCAGGCAACTTCTGTTATGTGCAAATAATACATATAATAATGTGTCCGTACAATCAGTAATATATGTGCTGCTACGCTTGTACTAGCTTGACAACTAATAATCTTGTATTGTACTTTGATGTTTAACGAGACAAATGTACTCTATATACCTACCTCGCTCGTTCAATGATGATTCTATTGGATGTTGGAATACTATTAGGCAGGCAGTCGCATGGCATGATTAAATACCGAATATAAATAACGACAAAAGGTGACACATGCATGATTCTAACCAACAGAATAGTTAAAGCATGCTATCATAATCTGACTATTACTAATTAGAGGATCCATAAACCCTAAAAAATTCTCATAATAATCAGAAAAATCTACACTACTGGGAAACCAAGATTTGCGGAGTGTGTTTTGTTTTGCCGAGTGTCAAAACGTGGACACTCAGCAAAGAGGTGGTTTGCCGAGTGTTATACTCAAAACACACGGCAAAAAGTTGACACTCGGTAAAAAACTGGTTTGCCTCGGCAAAATCAAACACACGGCAAACGGACCACTTTGCCGAGTGTCAACACTCGGAAAACGGATACACACGGCAAAGTTTGACAAGGGGTAGCCGCCGTCAGTAGTTTGCCAAGTGTCCACCGTTAGCACTCGGCAAAATGGCCAGTTTGCCGAGTGTCCCTTGAAAACACTCGGCAAAGTTAATTGTTTGCCGTGTGTTTTCATAGGACAGTCGGCAAACTATTTTTTTTCGTTTTTGGCTTCCATTTTTTTTTCTGTTGGCTTCCTACAATACCGTGACCAACATGTTGAAATTTGGCACAAATTTAATATATTTTGCTATATTTATTCAATTTATTTAATTTCATTGAATTTTTTCGAAAATGCAAGTTTGAACGGTAAGTGCATCAAATAATAACATTTCATGAATAAAAAATTAATATTTATGTTATTAAGTGTTGTTTGAGGCCATCTTCATGAGGAGACCCGAAATTTCGCACATGGGCTTCTCGAAATATGAACAGGAACATGCGGAAAAATAGTTTTAGAATTGTATAAACTTCAAACGGAGTCCGAAATTCATGAAACTTGCTGATAAGTCGTGATATCATATGTAGATGCAGTGATAAAAATTTGAGAAGATTTCGAGCACGTCGTCACATATCGATACTTACAAACCCTAACATGTGGGATTTGCTACCCATGATATCACATGCGGAGATGTGATGGTTTGTAAGCAGTGTATTTGACGACAATGCTCGAAATCTTCTCAATTGTTTATCACCATATCCACATGTGATATCATAACTTGTCAACAAGTTTCATGAATTTTAGACTCCGTTTGGATTTTATATAATTTTAAAACTATTCGTCCGCAAGTTCCTGGTCATGTTTCGAGAATAAGATGTAAGAAATTTCGGGTCTGTTCCTTGATACGGCCTCAGACAACACTCAATAATATCAATATCAATTTTGCATTCATGAAATATCATTATTCGATACACTTGCAGTTCAAATTAGCACTTTCCAAAAAAATCCAATAAAATAAAATAAACTAATGAAATATAGTAAAATATCTTAGAATTGTGCCAAATTTCAAGATATTGGTCAAGGTATTGTAGGAAGGCTACAGAAAAAAAAAATGGAAGCAAAAATAAAAAAAATATTGTGCCGAGTGTCTCTAGTAGACACTCGGCAAACTTGTCACTTTGCCGAGTGCCTTTAAGCTGGCACTCGGCAAAGTCATTTTTCCGCGTTTTTTTATTTTCGGGTCGGTGTGAATATAAATGAACCCTAGCTTTGCCGAAGTGCGAGATCAGAGGCACTCGGCAAAGTGTAATATTTTTTTCATAAAAAAATAGTTTGTCGAGTGTCCGATCTGGGACACTCGGCAGAGCAGTCCAAACAGCACACCCGCCAGGGACTTATCCACTTTGCTGTTCGATCAAGCCTGCTCCCTCCCTGCCCATTCAAAAAAAAAAAGAAAACCACCCTGCGCCCTACTCCCTCCCCGTGCCAACCGCCGCCCGCTGCCGCGGCAACCGGCAGAGCCCGCTGCCAACCGCCAGCGCGGCCCCCGCGCCTTCCCCCGCCGCTCCTGCCGCGGCCGCGCCAGCCCGCCCACGCCCTCTGCTCTCTCCCCGAGCCCAGCGCCGCCCACCACCGTGGCCACCGGCGCAGGAGCAGCCGGCCAGCGGTGCGGCCCCCACGCCTCCCCCCGCCGCTCCCGCCACGCCTCCCCCGCCCCTCCTCGGACCTCGCGACCTCGCGGCAAGTGTAGCGCGGAGACTGGAAATTGGGCGGCGAACGCCGGCTTCAGTCTCTCGATCGGCGAGGTAAGTGAATCGAGGCCCTGATGCAATGCCGCTGCCTGTTCCCCCCTCTTTTCTTTCTTTCCTTGGAAGAAAATTCCTGGCTGGCTTGGATTGGATATGTTGGTGGATGCGACCTTTCCCAAGATTCCATCCGCAGAAACCGACCACCTTCCATATGACAAAAAGCTGACCAAGGAAGAGGACAGGAGGGTAAATTTGTAGTCTAACATTAGTAATGATTTATTATGTGCTTAGGTAGATTTAATTTAACTTCTTATATGTCATATACTTGATGACTTGTAGGTGATTCTAGAATGGTGCTCTGGAGATCCCCGGTGCTGGGAAATGATGGTGGACAAGTGGTGCGACCCTGAGTGGCTTGTCCAGCACAACGCTTGTGGGGAGTGCCGTTTGCAGATGGCAGGTGTATCACACCATCAAGGCGGCTGTAGCCTCAGTGGATACGCGCAAACATGGGTATGAGAATTCCCCATTTGATTATAACGCTCCATTCTGCATGATTTCTAATCATCTTGCTATTTTTCTTGCAGTCGTTGTCGCATGGTGGCCAGCAGTGCTCCCAGTTCATGGCATATGCTATGGCCCACAAGGGCAAGGTGATGTCTGATGTATCCTACAACCCGGAGGACCCTACCTCGGCGTACACCAACGCGACCGTCCATAGCCGCCTCAGTCAGTACACTGAGATGGCAAGGGAGGTACATGGGCAAGACTTTGATCCTGAGCACCCAGGACTTTGACGGAGAGATCGTCATGAGGGTGAGAGGAGGCAAGAAGCATGGGCGGTACTAGATGGGCGACGGCGTCATCGACACGTCCTCTACTCCCTCTCTCTCTCCTAGATCCGAGCACGGAGCACAAGCGCAAGTCCGGCCATACGCCCACAGCCAACCACTGCTTCGCACCTTGTCAACGAAGTCCAGGTAATTTCTGTTTTATTCGTTGCTTGTTGATTTGTACGTACCTTTGTATTACTTTAACATTTGGGGTGAAATGTTGCAGGCTCAACTGCAAGAAGATAGGAGGCTGCGGTATGAGACTGGAGATGAGGCAGAGCCAGAGGATAGAGGAGCTGGTGGGGTTCGTGTCCTCTCATGGCGCCGCTATGGGTCGATCTATATCAGCTAGCCTAATCGCTCCACTTGCCCAGCCAGCTACTCCGGTGAGTTACCAATATATTAGTTACTTTGTTTTAACCTGACATAGGGCACACTAGAAAAAACATGCAATTTCAAACGTGCAATGTGGTGTTGGTGGCGGTGGCAGCAGTTGTTCTGACGGTGGTGGTTGTGGTGTTTGGGTGGTGGTGGTTTTGTTGGTGGCGGTGTATTGATATATGTGTTTGAAGGTCATCGTGCCGTTTGTTTTCTTGCAAGGTTTGGAAACCTCCCCGTGCAGGAGAGGTTCTGCCGAAATTTTTAATTGACGGACATTCTTTTCATTTTTTCAACATCAATCGGCCGCGGCATCGAATCACATTGGTGGCACTACCTCAAAAATGATTTGTAAGTGCCAGCCCCATTTCACTGTAAGGGGGATTCAATCACGAGCCCCTATTACAGTGGGTTGGCCGGGCCCAGCAACCCAACCCCTCTTACAAATGATTTGTAAGGGCGGTTCGTGAACCAACCTCCCTTACAAATGGATTTGTAAGGGCGGCTAGTGATCCAACCTCCCTTAAAAATGACCTGATTTTTAAGGACGGTTGGATCCGCCCTTACAAATCCATTTGTAAGGGGGGTTGGATCACCAACCGCTCTTACAAATGATTTGTAAGAAGCTCTGGTATTTGAACTCCCCTTACAAATGCCGGCTGTATAAAACACTAGACTTACCTTCTTCCTCCTCGAACCAGTCACTCCAACTCAGCAGAAAAAGGCTAGGATGCCTTGGGCTCCTCCCAAAAAATTGCTCTACAAAGGGGGGAGGTTTTCAACTCAATTCTTTTGGTGGAGAGCTTCTAGAAGGTAAGACAATGCTATTCTCACCCTTTAATTAAAGTTTTAATGGTTAGTTAGTGGGAAATTAGAGTCTTGTTTTCTCTCTCTTCCATGGTGCTTGAGCTTTGTGTGGAGCAAATTAGAGCTTAGTTTTGAAGCTATTAGTGTTGATTAGTTATAGAAATGAGCTCACAACCTTTATTAGTTGCTCTTGCATGATTTTTTTTAGATTATTACACCCTAGTTTCATGCATGGAGAAATCTATTTTTAGATCTAGGGTCATAACTTTTTTTTATTTTGTAATTTATGTTTCATGAATTTGAAATAGGGTTGGCATGAAAGGTAGTGGATAAAATAATAATTGTTGGTAATTGTTCTCTTTGGAATCATATATTTTTACCATTTAATATATATATATATATTGTCTTTATAAATATTTTTGTATTAATAGGAAATCAATTAATTATTCTCTACCATAGAATTTTACAATTATTCTCAAGTAATTAATTATTAATTTGTTTCCTTTGGTGGAGAGCTTGTAGAAGATAATTTTTACCATTTAATGGTTTGTTAGTGAGTAAATTAGAGCTTTGTATAGAGTTAATTAAACCCTGGTTTTGAAGCTATTTGTATAGATTAGTTAGAGAAATAAGCTCACACCCTTTATTTAGTCACTCTTGCTTGATTTTAGTGGAGATTACCCTAGTTTCATGTATGTTTCATGTATTAATTTGATTCATTTCATGTATTTTTTATCGTTTTATTTTTAAAAGATGGAGTACAGGAACTCTTGGATGTATGGTTGGTCAAGGATCGATGAAGGTTTCCGTGATGAGGTGGACAAATTTATTAAAGCCGCACAGAAGCATGCATCAAAGTTGACATATAATAGGGATACAATCATTTGTCCCTGCAAAGATTGCAAGAACCGTATGGCATTTGCAAATGTGGATACCATCAAATCACACCTGTTTATGCGAGGATTTGTTCCAGACTACACAGTGTGGATTCATCATGGTGAGACAATTGTTGTTGATGATGGCAACAATGCTCAAGGACTTGATGCCGGAACCCTGAAGCATCTGCACCAATACGACAACGATGAAGACACGTTCTATGACTGTGGCAATGAACAAGGTGGTGACTTTGGCAACGAACAAGGTGCTGATGATGCTGGTGGCGGTGACGGCACTGATGGTGGAGCACGTGAGGGGGATGGAGATGACGGTGACAATTTGGAGGACATGATTCGGGCCTTGGGACCAGAAATATTACTACAAAAGAAAGGTCTAGAAAATCTAGAGAGGGTGAAAATAGCATCGAAGGAGATTGTGTATGGTGTTGAGAAGGGTTGTCCGACACACTGGACACTACTCCGTTTTGTGCTTGAGCTACTTATTATGTTATACCCCTGAGAGAAACAGTATCCATTGTTTTGTTGCGCTTGATTATCTGGAAGTTAGATTCAATGAGAATTGAATTACTAAGGATTTCATTCTACTCAACTTTCTTGTTTGGATATGTACGGAATTCTTTTTCAAGAACTAATTTCCAAGAACAGCTCACTGCTCACATTGAAGCTGCTCACTTTGAAGCTGCTCACTTTTTTCAGAGCTGCCTGTGGTATTTGCACACACTATATATGTTGCAGCCTATCACCATAAGAAAATTTCATTGAAGTTACTAATTTGTGTATGGTTTCCCAGTGCTTGACTGCTTGTAGTATGTAATTATAGCTAATTCTTGGTGGACTATTTTTCAGATGTACACACATCAGACCATGAAGATTTGCACTGGACCTGCATAGCCGGGTGAGCATCTCTTAAGATGCATAGTGGATCTGGCCTTCGCATCATATCTGTTCATATGTTATTTTTATAATATGCAATGTCCAATTTCTTAAAATGCATAGTTAAAATAAGTCATAGTGCAGTGTGATAATATATTAGGGCACACCCAGCTATTTGTTGACTTAACTTGCTTGTTAGTGGATATCGGTAGCGTCTGCTAGTTTTATTAGTACAGACCTGTATGAGATATCAGTAGCGTCTGCTAGTTTAATCTAATTACTTTCTTGTACAGAACAAATTAACTGTCTTATTAGTGTGATCTTCAGCTTGTGTGCTAATACACTGAAACTGAACAAATTAATCGTGATCTTTTAGCTTGTGCTTTTACTATGCAAAGTTACATGGTTACATGGATTGCTGAACTTGGAATGGTAGCTTGCTGCCATTGCCCCCCCCCCCCCCCCAAAAAAAAAAATGAATATGCAAAGTTACTGTATTAGCAGATTTGGCTATTCAAAGTCAATATATCAACATATTTGAGTATGCTGGAAACTCGAATATTTGAGTATGCTGCTGCTGCATATAGTTTTATCAGATAGGAGTAAACTGGAAACCCGAATAGCATTGATTCTTATGTTTATTCCAAAATAACATAAGCCATGCCATATTGTGTGCTTGTAGAGATGCTAGAGATGCCACATTCAAATTCCAGTTCTACTTTTGCCCGTGCTTTTTTTTTCTGTTCACTAGAGAAAATGCAATGTAATGTATGTTACTGGATTGGATAGATAGAATTTTTCCTTGACTGTTATATGCTACCTGGGAGCTTGGTTTTGTCCAATACATATGCATGATCCTAGAGCTGACTCTAATCTTTATATCATTGTGAATGTCTGAAACTGAAACTGAAAGCCATTCACCTGATGCCTGCCTGTATCCGTTGTTTTGTGATAGGGGCAGGCACTAGCTGATTTGTTTGGCCTAGTCCTACTACTATTCTTCTCCTCTCCTCTCCTACTACTTCTATGTTTGCAGTAGCTGGTTTTTTTACATCTTCTCTCTATGTTTTGGTAAACAGCTGTTGCATCTGAGTGTATCTATCCAATAAGATCAGCAGCCAGTCCTTCCCTACAAAGCGGAAGTGTTCTTCGTGAGGAAGCCTCCACTGTCTCCTCATGGCTTGGCGCAACAATCGGGCTTGTGTACAGCTATCCACGGCATGAAAGCTGCTCTCCTCTTCATTTCCACATAGGTCGCATACCGGTGTTACTTCTAGGTGTCGATGAAACTTGTTCCTTTTTGTAGGACGGATATCCCTGCATAATTTCCAAGCAAAAATTTGGACCTTTGGAGGAGCTTCATTTTTCTAGACGTTTGCCCACAGCTTCCTTTGTCCATCAGAGTGCTCACTAGACCCTACATTATGCTCATGCTCAGTGGACTTCTCCATCAACGCAATGTTGTATGCCGTTCTAACAGAAAAAACTGGCTGTCTTCTCTGGTTCCCAAGCTACCACATCCTCCAACCTTCTAGGCGAAATCCTAATCCTTGAAATTTCTTCATAATCTGCTGGGTTGAAGATGCTTTGCAGCCTATTATAATCCCAGTCCGTTCCGTCTGTGCTCATAAGGTCGGCTACCCAATGAACTCGGTTTCGACAACGACGCACTGTTGAGACCTGGTGGGATGGTCCTCTTGGGATCCATGGGTCTCTCCAAATTCGAATCTGTCGTCCATTGCCAACGTGCCAGATCACGCCCTTGAGCAGCTCGAGCCCATGCATAATAGCTTGCCATGTCTGGGACGTGTTGGAGCCGAAAGCTGTGTCAAGCAAGTGTCCTCTCAGATAATATCTTGCCTTTAGCAGCCTAGCACAGAGGCTATCAGATCAGGAAACTCCAACAATAGCCATGCCTGGCGAGCCAGCAAAGCTTGATTAAACAGCCCAAGGTCTTTAAAGCCTATTCCACCGTGACCCTTCTTTTGCACAAGCTTCTCCCAAGCCATCCATGCCATTTTCCTTTTCCCTTTGTCTACACCCCACCAGCAATACTCTCTAATCATGCTCGTGAGCAAACTAATCTTGGACTCGGTGCGGACACAGGTGTGAGACTTAGTAGTCTGGATTGGTAATGAGTGATTGTCAATGGAAGTTCTCTTGGCATGTTAGGTTGGTTTGTGATGTGCAGGTGTTGAGCACGGATGCAGTGGCGGATGGCGGAGTGAAGGTCAAGCGAGCGGGCCGTGCCGATGGACTGAGAGCGATGAAGGACGGACGCGGGACTTGAGCCGAGGGACTTGGACGCTGGAGCGCCAGTTGCGGTGGCGGACACTTGGCGACATCGATAGGCGCGATCGAGCATGGTCGAGGGATTCGGAGCAGTACGTGGGCCGGCGTGGTCGAGGACCGGCGGGACGTGGCCCAGGACGGTTTTTTGGGTTTGGGCCTCAAAACCCGGGCAGAGCTGCTTCCGGGGGAAGCGGGACGACACGTGGCGGAATCTCCGAGGTTGCAGGCAAGGCGACGGCAACTCTGAGCAGGAAGCGGGGTCGTCCAGATCACATCTTCAGAGACAAGCTGTTCCAGAGTGCTTTAGGGCTAGCTGGCTCGCCTGATTAGCAGTAGTAGTAGTTAGGGGGGTATTTGCAAATTTGTAATAAGTGAATATGAAGAGGGGTATGGCAGCCCCTCCATCTCTATCTCTCTCTCATTTACTCTCAAACCTCCACCACTTAGGGTTAAGACACTTGCTTAGGGAGAGATCCACTACTAGTGTTAATGGTAGTGTAAACTCGTGATTTGAGCTGAGAATCGAGGCCCTAACCTCGTAGCGTCTCCGGGATTCGACATAAGGCATGTGTTCTTTGTGTTGTTCTTGTGTTCTTCGTTTCCCCCTCTCTTGTGTGGCTTGATTCGTGAGTTCTAGGTCGTTTCGATCCGTTCCTTTTGTGTGCACTTAATCTTTGTCGTATGGAGAGTCTTTTGACCGAAGGAAATCGTTCGATTCCAAACCTACTCGTAGATCGGGACGATTCTCCACCATGAACGAGTTCAAGAGCATTTTTGGGGGCGTTTTGATTTGCCGTTGTTATCTCGAACGACTACTCCAGCGCCTGCTTCACCTGTTTCCTGCATGTAGGAGTCATCAATGTTAATTTTAATCCAGCCCGCATCTGGTGGCTTCCATCTCTTCTGAGGTTGTCTTAGAAGATGATCACCCTCTTGTCTACTGTCTCTCTCTCTCCCATCGGTGCTTCCCTTTCACATCATCAACCATCGGAGGTCCTCCGGCAGTCAGACTTTCCCAGTAGCTCAACAGGAAGCCAACTGAGTCTGCCGTTGAAAACTTTCCTGCACCATAGATAATCTCATTATGCACGTACCAAGCTCGCCATAGTAGTAGAAAAACACTTACTCCGTTGCATCTGAGTGCATCTATCCAATAGGATCAGCAGCCAGTCCTTCCCTACAAAGCGGAAGTGTTCTTCGTCAGGAAGCCTCCACTGTCTCCTCATGGCTTGGCGCAACAATCGGGCTTGTGTACAGCTAACCACGGCATGAAAGCTGCCCTCCTCTTTATTTCCACACAGGTTAATTTGTGAGACAAATCTATTAAGCCTAATTATAAAACAAATTGTAGAAGCCATGGCTAATTTGTGACACAAATCTATTAAGCCAATTTAATCCATCAATTAGCATAGTTTACTGTAGCACCACATTATCAATATACCATGGATTAACACTACTACAAAAATTGTTTCACGAGGCACCGTCTAGGCATTAACCGATGTGGTTACAAAATCCAACTGCCTCAAAAAATGCCCAGCGATTAATCGAAGTGGTCACTTTATTTACCGAGGCAACAAAAAAATGACCGCCTCACAAAATCGATTTACAGAGAGGGTCATTTTATTTACTGAGGCAGTTAGAAAATGCCCACCTCCGAAAATGGATTTACGGAGGCAGTCGTTTTAAGACAACCCCTCCAAAAATGGTCACTATAAAGCCCGCCTCTAAAAGTACTGGTCCGGCTCTGAGCCCAAACCTTCTACTGGGCTCATATATAAGTCAGACTTAGGGTTTCTTCTCTTCTCAGTTCATTTTACTTCCCACGCACTCGAAGCCGATGGTGTCCTCTCCTCCACACTCTTTCCTCCCTCTCCCCCACAGCCAGCACCTCTCCCTCCCTCCCGAGCCCTCCCCTCTGTCGGTACATAGTACCCGATGTACCCCGTAAGGAAGGGAGAAGATCTAGTCCGACTAGTATTCCCAACATGTAATCCTAATAACAGTGCTATCCTGTAATCCTACCAAAACTCTTGTATTGTAACTGATTAGGATTCTTGCCTCCTAGACTATATATGTAACACCCCTGGTGTTACTGAAGTAAATATCGGACATGTCATCATATGGACTGCACCGCATTCATAATTAAGTTCAATTTATTATGCATAGAAATTAAAACAAATTTAATTTCATAGATTGATTGTGCTTAAGTGCTTTAGTGTGATTTAATTTTATCTTCTAATGGTTTGTTAATTGGGTGTATTAATTAATCACCGCTTAAAAATAAAATTTGGGATTAATTTAAAACCCTAAATCGGGCTAAAACCCTAGTTTCAAAACTATGTAGAATTGGGCCTTGGTCCCAAAAGCAAAGTTGTAGCTCTTATTTAGTGGAGCAACTTTGGTATACAAAGTTTTTCAAGTTATTGTTTGAAAAGTCGAATTAAATTTGAATTTCTATCCTTAAATTTGAATTTAAAACCTTAATTCAAAAATTACTTGGAATCTAAAGTTAAGTCTTAAATAAAAATTGTAAAGCTCACTAAAATGAGCAACTTTGATGTTTACAGATTTTGAACTTCTTCGATAAATATTTGAGATTTGAATTGAATTTAGAAAGGGCTATTTATCCCCTTTTCAATAATGTCAAAAATATTCAAAATTTGAAAATGTTTTCTATATCAAAGTTGTGTAGAATGAAATTCTACACATTTCATATATGGCACATTTTTCAAGTTTATACATGAATTTGAAAGTAATTTAACAAATAGACTCGGGAGAGGGGTAAATTGCAAAATGGTCATCAAGATCAGAACAGGGCAGTTGGACTCGCTGCCACGCAGCTGCTTGCCTGGCGCCGCCGCCCTCGCCGTTGCTGTGCGTTGGGGCACGTAGGAGGGTGTTGTGGCGAGCTCTGGGATTGGCATGGCAACAGCTAGGCGTTCGACCTCGACTACTTAAGCCTGGAACCGAGCTCGCCGTTTCCTTTTTCCCGTTCGGTCGTCGTCGTCGTCGAGTATGGATCGCCAGGTAAAATTCGGTATCCCTGCTCAATCTCCATCCGATTCAGCTCGGCTATAGTTTAGCCACCTCCTCGCGAACCACTTTGAGCCCCTTGTTTCTGCCTCCCATCATCGGAACTGCTGTGCCGGCCGTCATCTTCTCCAGAGCCGACGGAAGCAGCCGCCGCGGTGGTCATCTCTGTGTTCGGCACTATACGGTGGGTCTCGTCCCCTTTAGTTGCTCGTTCTGAGCTCTATGAGACGTCACAAAACATATGTGCCAGTTGGTTTCTCGATTGGAGATGCAGGGAAGCCGGAACACCACCTCGCCACTGGTTCATCCCGCCCGATCCGCCATCAACGCCAACAACAAGCTCCTGACCTTCTCCGTCTTGTCTTACTCGCGCATCACATCTAGTTGAGATTCATGTAGCTCCGTGGGTAGCCAGTTGGGCTTTTTGAGGTCTCCGCTGGTGGGAACGTGGCTGCGCCGCCGGAGGTGACCTCGGCCAGCCGCCATGGCCGTTGGCAAGCTTTTGTCCGAAGCCCTAGCAGTAGGGGAGGACCCTCTAGACAGGTACGGGAGGTTGTTGGGCGCACTCTAGGTGCCTTCATCTTCGCCGGAGGGCCGCCGATGGTGGGCCGCCGCGGCGAGCCACCGCACGCTCGCGAGTCGGCCGTCCGGCCGTGGCACTGGGCAAGGAGGAGGCACGCTGGGCCTGGCTGGGCCGAGGTGGGCCGGTCCAGTGGAGCTGACAAAATGGTTTTTCATTTTCGGATTAAAGGATTAGTGCTCAGTTTTGTTTATTTTGTATGGATATTTATGCAGCTCCAAAAATTACGAAATAAATTGAGTAGCTTCTCTGTGTACTATAGTATTTGTGAAAAATATGAAACTTGTGTTTTAACCATTTTATTTATGTGATAAAAATAGGCATTTTAATTATAAAATGGAGTTTCTATGAATTTTGTAGCTCAAAATAATTATCTAAAAATTGTGAAATTAATTGTGTAGCTATTTTGAGCAGTGAGCTACCTCCACAAAAATCTGTAGCTCATTTAGATAAAGTTTAATTGTTTTGTAATTTATCCCTAATTAATTAATAATTAAAATGATGTTTAGCATTAATGGCTTAGGGTTTATTCCGGTCTTCAAATTAGGGAATTGAGATTACCATGAGCTTAATTATGGGTCTAGGAGCTTTGCGACCCGTTGCCGCCCTCTCGGCCACCTCCGGCCGCTTGCGGCCCTGGCCGAGCATGGCCTGGCCGGCCGGTGGCCATGGCTGCGCCTCTCTGGCTTGGCCAGAGTAGGCTGGAGCCAGGGTTGGACCGGGCCATTTGTATTGGGAGTGTTAAGGGAGCCAATCTAGACCGTGTTGGTCGTTCGGGCCGGTCCAACAGTAGAGGCTGAGTAGTTAAATAAATTTATTTATTTCCTTTCTTAATATATGAAATGCATTGTGTCTTGTGGTTTTTGGATTGAGTAAAGACCAGGGATCATAAAACCTTACATGGTCCTTGGCAACTTATTTAGTAGAATAATTTATTATTATTATATGGTGGTTAATAATAGTTAATAAAATGATTATGTGAGATAATAACCATCCATGATAATAGAATCTTAATAGGAACTTAATGACCCTTATTGCTAGTTGGTAATTACCTTGAAGGTTTATCAAAACAAAGTAACCCTTAATTACAGGTTATCCTGACCTGTAGTGCCTATGAGGTTGTTTTTTTAAGATGCAACTTCATGGTTAAAAACATCCAAATAGATCGACTTCTTTTGGAACCTTTCCGTACCCTAAGTCGTGCATAGAATTCCTTATAGGTACCCGTAAACCGCTAACCCAAGTTATTGGACAACAAGCTAGTCTTGTTGGCTTGCAACTTTATTGCAAAGGAAAGTAGTATTCAACTTTATTTGATTATTTAATATGATGTATTTGTATGTTTCCACTATGCATCATGCAATGCATTTTCATCATGCATTAATATTTCTTATAGTGATCTGAAGCAAGTCCCGAGTTAGTCTTCACTGTCTGGACGTAGAGTTTCCTCGGTGATAGACTTCAGGGTTGTATCTGCTTCAAGCAACAGGCAAGCACCGGTGCATTAGTCCCCTCCTTGTGTTTTATAAATCTTTATTACCTTAAGTTAAATTGCTGCATTAGGTTGATAGGAGTTGATTGTCACCTACTTGCTGCATTTATCTGCCTTGATATATTATCCTTGAAACCTGATTTAAAGGCAAATATTTATAAAATGCTTAGCCTTACTTAATAGTTAAGCTTTTATGAAAAAGATATTTTGTATGCTTTGGGTATACTACTATGAACTATTATAATTGTTTGACAGGGCAGTAGACTTGCATTGAGAAAGGAGTCTCAATGTAGTGTCTCTGACTGTCTATTGAGAAAACGAAATGGAATCCATTAGGGACCATTCGTTGTCGGCCTGATGGATCGACACTTTGCAACTAGCCATATACTACGGAAAGCCTCTGACTCCGGTCGCTGCTCTTCTTGAACCGACGACCACGCACTGGGAGTGGAGAGATCGCGAGAGTAGCGTGTACCCTCGTGGCCGTCGTGCCTGGAGACGAGAGGAGTACTGTGCTCTCAGGTGGCGCAGAACCGGTTCAGGTTTTGGAAAAGCCATGGTAGGCGGGGTTGGCATATGCAATCTTAAGTGCTACATATGCAGTGTGGATAGGGATCCCCAGCTGGGTACTTAATCGATTCGAATCGTCATTGCTCCTCGGTTAATGGAGACTTGATCTACTGACTTACAGCGAAGAGTGGTTCGGAACTAGGTAAATGTGGGAAAGGGAGTTGATGATAAGATAACTGAATGAATCAATCTAGCTTCGAGATTAAATGCTAAGCTGATTTAGAGAGGTTTTCTGCAAAACTCTTTGACTCTTGCTAAAGCCTCTCCTTGATTCTCCTCAGCCTGCATTCCTGAGTCTTCTCCCCAATTTTTAGTCGGGTAAGTCTTGCGGAGTACCGCATGTACTCAGGTTTTGTTAACCCTATGTTGCAGGTTAAAGTCAGGAGCAGTACAGGTTTGGCTATCGCCAAGCTAGTGGCACCCGAAGAGCTGCCATATGCAGTAGATGACATGTGCTTATTAGCACTTCCTTGGGCAAGATGTCATCTATATTACTTATAACTGTAAGAGCTACCTTATCTTGTCTTTATCAACAAGGAGTTTTGTAAAGACTATCACTGGAATTTGTAAACTATAATTGTACTCTTCCGCTTTTTACTCCGATGTATTTTGAACTCTATGAATGAATGTAATAAGATGGCTGGTTTCCATCCCGTGAAATGATCCTCAATGGGACATTGCGGTGTTCGCGAGAGCACCCGACAGGGCTTCCGGAGTTATCAGGCTCCCGTGCATAGCAGTCGGAAGTAGTTGGACTACGGCAGGTGCACGTGGGCCATGGTAATTCGGGAGGTTCTGTCACAATATAAAGAAGGGCGGGACTCCTTATCGGGGTCTACACACACAATCATATAAAGCAATCTCATGCAAAGGCTCATGCCGACTGGACGTAAGGCTTTTACTCGGTTACGAGGGACCGAACCAGTATAAATTGCCTTTCCCTTACGTTACCGTCGAGTTCCTGATTTCGTCGAAACCGGAACAATCATCCCAGGGTTGTTGGTCATCAAACACCGATAGCTAGCACGCCAGGTAGGGGGTTTCAGTGAATTTGCGTTCGAGGGCTCAACGGACCTCAACATAACGTGACGTTCTTGGCGGGGTCGACCTTCACCTTCAGTTCTCTTGTGGAGATTCTAGTCACCAGCAACGACCATTGCAACTCTGACTTCTCGTGACGGCAGCTAGCGCCAGCGCGCAGCTGCAAGAACATCGTATTTGAATACGTGGAGTTAACCAACAATGGCCGATGCTCACAAGTCACCATCATGACCCCGCATCTAGTAGCAACAGGATCGATAGATCAGACTCCAGCTCCCTCGAGTTCCGTCGAGATATGATCAATCCGACACGCGTTGACAAAAGCAGAGGACATGTTCGGAGCCTTCAGCTACTGCAATTAATGCAAGTGGGAAGATTCAAATTGATGTGTTAACAATCCCAGCTGCATCGCATCAAATAGCAAACAACAGCATTCAACAGTTTGGCCGGCACGACCTGGCCGTGTACGACCAGCTCATCCCAATCGTGAATCGCTTTGTCGGCGGCGTCATCGACGAGTACTGCGACGTACGTCCTGCCGAGTTGGACTCATACTCTATCGAGTTCGACTAGCAGCTGTCCGACTACATGCACAAAAGCTAGCAGAGATGTATACATGCACGGCGGCATAGAATGAATCCCACACGAAGCCAAGGTGCAGGCAAGCTAATAGCAAACAGGAAGGCTATGTACATCTACATGCAAGACGAACCAGAAGCTAATAGACTACGTATCGTTCCTATCACGCATGCAAAGCTCAGAGTAATGCCTCTGGCTGATTGTTTATGCTTGCGTAATCCAACGACCAACCAAGGCAAATAATCAGCATGAAGCGTGCATGGCCGAGTAATTTGGCCAATCAACAATTCAAGAAAGCTGTCAAGCCTGGAGCTAGCAAGCCGTCCGACTGCTTTCAGCCACAAGCAAGTTGTTCATCTGCTACCCGACTGCACACAGGGGCGTCCCGGCAAAATGGGAGGCCCTGTACGAAAAAATTGTGAAGGCATATTCATTAGCGTCGAAACATGAAAATGATGACATATATTATTTTTTTTGCAAAGTATAATAGTATAAAGAAGGATCGATAGTACGCTTTTGATTTTCTAGTTCCTATGTCTCGACCTATTGTTATAGGGTATAATAGGGACAGCTCTAGTTTCTTAGGAAAATAGAAAGAAAGCAACAAAGCAAGCATGAAAATGAGTTAGAATCGTGTGGCCGCTTTTATCTCCCGAATGAAGTAACATGTCACCGTAGGGTTGTGAACTCATATGTTGCAGAAGGCTACGTTTATGGGCCAAAAAATACAGTGTTACTAATTTATTAATTAAAAGAAAGTTCATAATTACTATACACACTTAGAATATTTAGTAAAGTTTAGGGCCCTATAATTTTGGAGGCCCTGTTCCATCGCACGGCTCGCACGGGCCCAGGGACGCCCCTGCTGCACATCAAGCTGTCCGACTGCAGCCAGCAACACGTGGGCTATCAAGTCTACATCCATCTACTCGGATGCTACGGCTCACCGACTCCTCGACTCGATCGGCAACAAATCAAGCTAAGTCATAGCATTAATATTTTTTAAATATTCTTTATATATCTCCGGAAATTATTCATGTGCCTCCGCGGCCTACTAAAATTATGTTCTCAACTACTCAAACATCCCCGCGTTTGTAGTCGGCTCACACCACTACGGGAACCGGGCAGTTTGCCGAGTGCCGATTACACTCGGCAAAGGCAATAATGCACTCGGCAAAGCCTTTGCCGAGTGCAACACTCGGCAAAGACCCACCGTCAAACGGCTTCACGGTAAATGGTCTCTTTGCCAAGAGCCAAAGCACGGGCGCTCGGCAAAGGCTTTGCCGAGTGCCGTGTTGGCTCTCGGCAAACATTTGACGCCGTCATGAGGTCACGCCATTTATTTTTTTAAAAAAAATTCTTTGTCAAGTGCAACACTCGGCAAAGTTTTTTTTTCTTTTTTTTTAAAAACCCGCTTTGCCGAGTGCCCTGTGAACAACACTCGGCAAAAAAATTTCTTTGCCGAGTGCAACACTCGGCAAAGTTTTTTTTCTTTTTTTAAAACCCACTTTGCCGAGTGCCCTGTGAACAGCACTCGGCAAAGACTGCTTCTTTGCCGAGAGCCTGCGTTTGGCTCTCGGCAAAGACACAGCCTTTGCGAGTGCTATGCTCAAGGCACTCGGCAAACTTTGTTTGTTTTTTTAAAAAAATTCTTTGCTGAGAGCCGTGTCGAATGCACTCAGCAAACCATCTCCAAATTTTTGTTTTTTTTGTTTTTTGATTTTCCATGTGAACAACAATATATATATATATATATATATATATATATATATATATATATATATATATATATATATATATATATCAGAAACCCAAATTTAACAGCAATATATCACAAACCACATTTATATGTCAAACGACCACATTTCTCACGATAAGCACATAATCCACATTACAAACGACAAATTCACAAGTTCAAAGTCGACAATATCTTACAAACAACAAGTCTAAAGTTCAAACGTTTATTACATAAAAAACGACTCCACAAGCTGCTCACGGCGACTGAGGGGGTTGGGATGGCCCAACGTGCGACACCGGAGACCCTCCGTACTGGTTCGATGCCGCCCCCAATTGATGCCACACAAAAGAGAAGAGATTGTAAGATATTGACAAGATAAATATGTAAGCAGTTTTAAGGAAAGTTAAAAATTTCGGCAGCACCTCCCCTATACGGGGAGGTTTTCAAAACCTGCAAGAAAAACGTTGGCACGAAGGCCGACAACCACATTTCTAGCACGAGGCCGACACATCAACAAATTCGGCACGAAGGCCCACAAATGAGCAAAGCCAGCACGAAGGCCATCACTAGGTTTGACAGTAAGCATGAGCATAGGAAGTAAAACATCCGTACTCATACTCACCGGAGTAGAATCCAGACGATGTGGTGGTGGAGGTGGTGGTGGTGGTGGTGCAAGCAGTTGTTGTGGGATCTCCCAACCTTGTTGTTGCCCAATTTGTTGCATGAACTTGACCAAATCCGTCATCTGTCGCTGATCACGCTCCCGCTGGGCCTCCAAAGCTTGTATCCTCTGACGCTCGGCCTCCCACTCGGCCCGCTCGGCCTCCCGCTCGGCCAGCTGGGCCTCCTGCTGAGCCCGAAGTAGCTGCATCTCGGCCTACAACATTTGACCACAATGTTTCGATAATGTAGCGCTAAAGAATGTAAAAGTCAAAGAACGACGAATAAAACTGGAATACTTACCTGGAGTGCCGCCACCGCTGTCGGCCGTTGGCTTATGGGCACGCTAGAGCTGGTGCTCGCTGCTCGGATGCGGTTGAGAGGAGGAGTAGAGCGTGTGTCGAGGACGCCGTCGCCAAGCCAGAACCGCCCATGCTTCTTGCCTTGCCTCACCCTCATCACGAGCTCAGGATCAAGACGCTCCTCGGTCCTCGGATCGTAGTCCGGGCCGTTGACAGACCTTGCTGCCTCCGTGTATGCAGTGAGGCGGGTGTGGACACTGGAGTTGGTGTACACCTCTGGGCCTGCATCCGGGTTGTATTGAATGTTGGACTTTGCTGAGCCCATGTGGGCCAGAGCATATGCTGTGAGTTGGCCAATGGGCTGGCCACCGTGCGCCGCCGACTGCGAGAAAGACAACAACAGGTGGTTAGAAATCATGTAGAATTGAGCGCGGCTAGATTAGACAAATGGTGCAGACTTACATATGTCTTTGCATATTTGCTGAGGCTGGCACTGCCCTGATGGTGAGGTACACCTGGCATCAGCATACGCTGCTCGCTTTTCTCCTGGTGCACCTTCTGCAAGTCCACGTCCAACCATTTGTCCACCATAGCTGCCCAGCAATCGGGGTGGATGGCGCACCAGTTTGGAGTCACCTACAAGTTATCAGAAGACCAAATTAGTCATAGTTAATCTCAAAGGAAATCAATAGGAGATATTTTCTATTTACCTGTAGGTACTGCTCCCTTGTCAGCGTCTCTCGTCTTGCTTGAGTTTTGTTGATCCTTCTATTACGGAAGTTGGCGTTGTAATCAATGTGCGCCTAGATGCGTGCCTCGTAAAGCAAGTCCAAGACACGCGTTTTACAGGAAGCGTAAGCCACCTGATACGCCCTTTCCTCTTCCCCTGGCTGGCATCTGAAGAAGTCCTGCATAAAGACATGAGGCGTCCATTATTTTATTTCAATAATGTCCAATGAATATGATAAATTGAGTGTCGTAGTGAGAGGCTTACCCACAACTCCATAATCACCCGATCCGCCATGTTTCTGAACTTCCTTCCTTGGACATCTGGAGCATCCTCGACGAGGGCGTACTGGTCGAACGAGGTGGGTACCTCTGGCTCCGCATCCTCTGACGTCCACACTAGGCCAGGGAAGTGTTCCCTGCACAGAAGTCCCATGATCCCATTGACATTGCGAGCCTCGACCCCCTCGTCCACAAGCATCCGGTTCCTACAGAAGTGGTTAACAATAGTTATTATTATCTATTATTATGATTTTTGAACATATGAAATGAAGAACATGTGAAGTTACTTACTTATCCCCCTTGAGTGCAATCAATGGGCGACGGTCAACAGGAATTGGTCGCTTAGGGAGCTTCGCGGGACCTCGCAAGTAGGGTTTCGAGGTTGCAGAAGAAGTGGAACCCCCTGCCCCCTCCTCAGACGTGGGCGGAACCGCCTCCTCGGACGTGGGCGGAGCCGCCTCCTCGGTCGTGGGCAGAACGACGTCGTCGTACATCTGTGGACCCGCCTCCTCGGTAGTGGGCGCAATGACGTCATCGTCCCTAGAAGAGCACGAGGGGCCACGCTCTTGGTCAGTCTGCGGCAACCGCCTGGGCCTGCCCCTCGGCCTCCTCCGCCTCTCTGGCGGCTCCGGCTCCGTCTCCTCAAGCGCTGACGTGTTCCTCGGCCTCGAGTAAGTCGAGGGACAGCTCCTCCTAGTAGGCCCCATCACCTGCAATTAAAAATAATAGACCAGTATTAGTACAGATAAACGAGAAGTACTTAGCAAGGGATGCAAAATAAATAAAATGTAATTACAAAATAACATAATATTACATGTGTTTCTAATATTCTTCGTGATCGGGATTATCTGGACGATAGGTATCGTCATCACTATCAAGAGCCTCCAAATTGTTAACGGCCTCATCCTCATCGCTGTCATTGCCTAGTTGTTGTCCGTCAAGCATTTTCAAGTCCCTCAGATCATGCACCTCATCTGCAGCTTCCTCGTCAACAACCCACTCCTCGTCTACTTCCATTTCAGTCTCTCCGGTTAAGTCTATCTCAAGCATCCCTGGTAGCCCCTCGTCTTATTGATAGAACTCCCCGTCATGCGTGGGTGGGTTCAAGTTGTAATCATCATCGTTTGGGCTAGGTAATTTACCATGTGGTGACACCTTGTGCACAATATACCAACCCTGAAGACGTGGGTCGGTCTTGCAAGCATATGGACAATAATAAACTTGTCTTGCTTGTTGAGCCACAATATAGACATCATCTCCTGGATAGAAGGAATCCTATCTAGTTTCTACTAACCCTAATTTAGGGGACTTTCTCGATACTGCAGGATCAAACCATTGGCATTTGAATATGACAGGCTTAGGTGCTTTTTTACCATGGAATTCGAGCTGGTATATTTCTTTAACCGTGCCATAATAGTCCTCCTGGTCAGCGTCGGGCGTAACTACTCGGGGCGTAAATACTCCGGTATTCGTGGTCCTTGGATTGGGCCGACTCTTCTCATAGCTTGTTGTATGAAAGCGATATCCATTCATGTCATACGCATTGAATGACGAGACCTTATAGTCAAAGCCTTTAGCCACTTGTCGTAATTCAGCACTTATAGACACGTCCCTTTGGCACTGCAAGCTCAAGCAGGAGAGAAATGAAATTAGGCAATTAGGAACGCCAAACTTGTAATGAAAGTTGGTCAGAATGTACCTTTCTTTGAAACCATGTAATGAAATCAGGCGAACCATGTTGAAGAAGGGTCTCTCGTTTATGGTCAGAGGGTGGCCTTGGATGATGCTAGTATTCAGCAAAAAATTCCCTGCACCAACAAGCAAAAAGTTTGTTGGATGCAGAAAAGTTACGGAGTATGTAACAAGTCCGTTCAGAACTTACCCCTGATACTGGTCGACTTCGTCAAGGTTTATCAATACGTAGAGCATGATTTTGCACCACTCTTCATTGGTCGATATCTTTTTGGTCGCTCCACTTGCTCTCCCACGTTGCCCTTTGAATAGGCTGAGGGTTGATTCATTTTCGTCCTCATTGAAACGGGGGGGTGGATTATGCACGCTAGGAAGGTTCTCACTATAGTATGATGTTGTGAAGTTTGACACCTCCTCACGAATGAAAGCCTCTGCTATGGAAGCCTCAATCCTGCCTTTGTTTCCACATTTCTGGCGAGTAGTCTTTAGACATCTCTCGATTGGATAGCACCAATGGTACTGCACGGGCCCCCACATTCGTACCTCGTTTGGGAGGTGCAAAATCAAATGCTGCATCGACAAGAAAAAGCCAGGTGGAAAGATCTTCTCCAACTTACAGAGCAACTCGGGTGCTGTTTTTTCTAACTCCTCAACCACTTTCAGAGATATCTCCTTGGCACAAAGCTGGCGAAAGAAAAAGCTCAACTCTACTAGCACCTTCCATATATGCTCAGGGACGTATCCTCGTACCATCGATGGAAGAAGCCGCTCAATCCATATGTGGAAGTCATGACTCTTCATCCCTAAGACTCGGCCAGTATCTGGGTTCGCTCCCCTCCTCAGATTCGCTGCATACCCATCAGGAAACATTAACGTCTACATCCATTCTATCACTTTCGTCCTGTACTTCTTATCCAAGACGTAATCGGCCTTAGGCCTTTTCCATGGTTTGCCGTCTCTTGGAGGCAGCATCTGTAGCTTTGGTCTGTCGCATAGTGTTGTCAGGTCAACTCTGGCCTTAGGGTTGTCCTTTGTCTTGTCAGAAATGTCCATGAGTGTTGCCCAAAGTGCTTCGGCGACATTCTTCTCAGTGTGCATTACATCTATGGTATGTGGAAGGAGAAGGTCATCAAAATAGGGAAGCCTCTCCAATCCTGACTTATGAGTCCACATATGTTCCACACCATAACCCACAAAGGAATCTTTCTTTCTTTTACCCTTCTTTGGATTATCCTTCTGCGCCTGGACCACAAGAGCATCTATCTGAGCATGAACCTGGGCACTAGTCATCTTCTGAGGATTAGGGTCGGTCACCTTGTCACCTTTCGTGAAGTTCTTTATGTCTTCTCTGAATGGATGGTCAAGAGGGGGGAACTGTCGATGCTTGTCGAACGACGAGAACTTGCCACCCATCTTCAACCAGATGAACTCTAGAGTTGCCTTGCATGCTGGGCATGGAAACGTCCCGTGGACACACCAGCCGGCGAATATCCCATACGCCAGGAAGTCATGCATTGAGTACTGGTACCAAACATACATTTTGAAGTTCTTCTTTGTAGCTCGGTCGTAAGTCCATACGCCTTCATTCCAAGCACTGATCAATTCATCATAAACAGGCTCCATGTACATACCCATTTTGTTTTTCGGGTGTCTAGGAATTATCAACGTCAAGAATATGTTTTGTCGTTGAAGTAGGGCCCCGGGTGGGAGATTGAGGGGGATAGCGAACACGGGCCAACAAGTGTATGGGGCCGACATCATTCCATAAGGATTGAACCCATCCGTTGCCAACGCAACACGTACATTACGGGCCTCTTCATCTTTACGACGATGGTTCGCATTAAAGCTTTTCCATGCTTCA
The DNA here is from genome assembly GCA_038502445.1 of Eremochloa ophiuroides. NCBI lineage: Eukaryota > Viridiplantae > Streptophyta > Magnoliopsida > Poales > Poaceae > Eremochloa > Eremochloa ophiuroides. Next base: position 27,067,914 of record JAHLJS010000007.1, read on the forward strand.
CCATCTGCTGGATGAACCATCTTGTCAGGATTGTATCGAACGTCATTCTTGTGCCATGTCATTTGTTTCGCGGACTCCTCGGACATTAAAAGCCGTTGGAGTCTCGGTATGATCGGAAGGTGTCGTAGGACCTTCATGGGGATCTCCTTATTCTGCTCCTTCTTGCCATCACCTTTGTCTACCTCCACGTACCTAGAGGATTTACACTTTGGACAGTACTTTGTATCCTTGTGTTCTTTCCTAAATAGGACGCACCCCTTCGGACAACAATGTATCTGCTCATATGGCATCTTCAGTTCCCGAAGGAGTCTCGTTGACTCATACAAGCTGCTCGGCAGATGATGACCCTCTGGAAGCAAGGTCCCAATAACTGCCAACATAGCATCGAAGCAGGCTCGACTCATGTTGTACTGGGACTTTAACCCCACTAGACGCCCAATGGCATCCAGTTGAGAAACCGCTGTCTTCTCGTGAAGGAGCTTCTGTGCCGACACCAACATGGCCAAGAACGCCTTAGCGCTTGGCTCTGGCTCCTCTTCATCATCCTACTCGTCCTCCGTAGGTCTTTCAGCGAACATCGCATCCTGATAGTCACCTAACCATCCTGCTACCCTTCCATCACCATCAAATGCCTCCAAGCGTGGTCGCACGACATCCTCTCTAGGACGATAGGTTTCACCATGGTACACCCACCGAGTATAGTTTGGCATATATCCATACTTACAAAGATGCTGCCCCATGACTTTCCTTATTTTTCTTTTCTTGTTTTCACATTCACTACAGGGACAGAATGTGTCACTCGCCCCCTTAGCTGTCTTGCTAAATGCTTGATCCAAGAATTTCTCGGTCTTAGCCATCCACTCAGGGGTGATTTGAGCCTGACTTGGGCGTCCCGTGTACATCCACTCACGGTTATCCATCCTTTAGCATATACACATAATAGAGCAATATAACCATAAGTTACATCTGCACGGCGTCCCTACTGTCTAATAGGTGAGGATAGGTCCTAATCCCACCCGCGGATGCATAGATGAGGTTAGTTTCCATGCTCTACTCCGATCCAAGACAAAATTTCGACAGCACCTCCCCGCTGTTCTCCCGATACACGTCCTGCAAGGGAGAGTGTGTATCCGGAGAACAACAGGGAGGTGATGCCGAAACTCCATCTTGGATCCAAGCAGAACATGGAAACTAACCCATCTACGCATCCGTAGGTTGTCCAAACAACTTGGACAATTCAAAATAGATACGGTCATACATATGCAAAGATACACATACCTCCAACCGTATCTATTTCGGACGGGAGACGCCTAACTGGGCTACACACGACAGCCGTAAGGAAGAGAGCTTAATTATACTTAGGGTGGCGGTGGAGACAGGCTAGCGGAGCAGTGGCGAGTCGGTGCAGTGGCGAGTCGCCGCTGTGTAGGCAGGACCGCCTAGGTGCTTCGGGTCCCCTCCGACAGGTCCTTCTTTGCAAAAGAAGAAACACATCACCATAAGTTAAAAAATTCGGCAGCACCTCCCCTGTACAGGGAGGTTTCAAAACCTGCAAGAAAAAACGTCGGCACAAAGGCCGACAACCACATTTTTGGCACGATGGCCCACATATCCACAAACCCGGCACAAAGACCGTCAACGACTTGGCACGACCGTCGACAACCGTGGGGCTTTACCTTCTTCTCCGGCGAGGGACGGGGACGAACGGGGCACAACGAGGCCGCGGCAAGCACGGTCGGGGCAGATCGGGCCCAGGGCAGAACGGAGCGAGGACAGCCGCGCGAGGACGGGGCGGGCATGGCCGGCCGCGGCGGACGCGGCGGACGCGTGCAGCAGCAGCCCGGATCGGGGCGGGCGGCGGACGTGGGCAGCAGTAGCTCGGATCGGGGCGGGCAAGGCCGTCCGGGGTGACCGCGGCAACGCGGCGGACGTGGGCAGTAGCAGCCCGGATCGGGGCGGGCACGGCCGGCTGGGGCGGCCGCGGCGACGTGGGCAGCAGTAGCACGGCTCGGGGCGGGCACGGCCGGCCAGGGCGGCCGCGGCGGGCAGGGCAGGCACGGCGGGCGGTGCAGGCGCCGGATGCTGGGGCGGGCGACCAGCCGCGCAAGCCCGGGGCGGGCACGGCCGGGGCGGCTGCGGCGGGCGTGGGCGGCCGGGTTGGAGCTGGCGCGCGGGGCTGGGTCGGGGTGGAGCCGGTAGCCGAGTCGGGGCGGGCCCGGCTGGGTAGGCACGGCGGCGGCCCGCGGGGCAGGCACGGGGGGCGGGGCTGGCCCGCGGGGCCGCTGCTGGCGGCCGGGACAGCGGCGCCGGTGGGGCTCCGGCGGTGTGGCGAGGTGGTGGCGCTCCGGCGGTGTGGCGGGTTGGCGGCGCCGGGGGGCGCGCACCTGGCGCGGGGGGCTGGGCGAACAGGCGCGGGGGGCTGGGCGAACAGGCGCGGGGGGTGGGGCGGGCCCGCGGGGCCGCCGCGGGCGGCCGGGACGGCGGCGCCGGCGGTGCTCCAGCGGCGTGGCGGGGTGGCGGGGCGGCGGCGGGGTGGCGGGGTGGCAGGCGGCGGGAGGGTGTTCAAATTGGGCTGGTTCAGTTTAGGGTTAGGTGGGTGGGATTTCAATTGTATTTACCTTTTTTTTAAAGTATCTTTGCCGAGAGCCCATGACTGGCACTCGGCAAAAAACAATCTTTGCCGATAGCCGGACGATGACGCTCGGCAAAGGCATCCTTCGACAAGTGCCACAAACGGCACTCGGCAAACTTTTTTTTTGAATTTTGATTTTAAATTTTTTCGATGGTCCTTATATATTGTATAGCAACATAGGTTTGAATTTGAGACAATTTTATGACTTTTTCCTATATTTCATGAATTAAAAATGTTTACTTGCATTTTTTCTAAAAAAGTAAATTTGAATAGCATGTGCATAAAATAATGAAATGTAGCCATTCAAAAAATGTTTTTCATTGTGTAAAGTGTATTTTGAGGCTTTATTCATGAACTCACCCAAAAATTTAATCGCCTTGCTCACGAAACATGGGCACCCGCTTGTGGTCGGAGTGTTTTTAAATTATATAAAATGCGAATGAAGTCCAAAAATCACGAAACCTGTCGAGGAGTCATGTTATCATATGTAGAGGCTATGATAAAAAATTAGAAAGTTTTCGAGCAAGTTACGACGTCGAATGTCCAAAACACTAACACTTCCGCATGTTATCACTCGTGATCACATGTGAAGATGTCTGGGTTTTAGGCATCCGATAAGACAACTTACTCAAAACCTTCTCGAATTTTTATCATAGCCTCTACATGCAATAACATGACGTTTCAACAAGTTTCATGATTTTCGGACCTTGTTTGGATTTTATTTAGTTTAAAAACACGTTTTTCGCAAGTACCTCGTCATGTTACGTCAACAAGATGATCAACATTTCATGTGAGTTCCTGGATACGGCCTCCAAATACACCAAATATCATGAATATCATTTTTTGAACGATCAAATTCGATTATTTCATGCACCTACAGTTCAAATTAAAAAATTCCAAAAAATTAAACGAAACGAAATAAATTAACGAAATATTTTGAAAAAACTCAAAATTGCCCCAACTTTGAACATGGTGTTTTAAATAATGTGGGAAGGCCTCAGAAAAAAATTGGGTAAAAAAACAAAAAAAATAGTTTGCCGAGTGCCTTAAACCTGCACTCGGCAAAGAGGGCTTTTGCCGAGTGCCAGATGCTGGCTCTCTGCAAAGCAGGCCCCTTTGCCGAGCGCCTCTTCTTGGCTCTCGGTAAAAACCTTCTTTGCCGAGTGCAGATATAAGGCTCTCGGTAAACTATTTTTTTAAAAAAATTTGACGTCGTGAACGTTCTCGGCCGTTAGGAACGTTTTTTTTCCGAGTTTCACCCTTTGCTGAGTGTTGCACTCGGCAAAGAGAGCCTTTACCGAGTGCCTCTCTTTGCCGGGTGCCTTGACCTCTTTGGCTCTCGGGAAAGCCCGTCTTTGCCGAGTACAAATCTTTGCCGAGTGCAACACTCGGCAAATCTTGTCTTTGCCGAGTGCCCGTGTTTTGGCTCTCGACAAAGCATATGGCACTCAGCAAATTTTGCCTCTCCCGTAGTGCACCCAACGGGTGTATAACATGTGCTCCTCGTAAATTCTGTTTTTTCGTGCAGCCCGATTGCTCTAGACTTCGCTTAACGGTTCAGAGTAACACGAACTCACATTTGTGATGCTTGTTTACTTACACGGCTCACATTGTAACACCCGCGGTGTTACACGCTGAACAACTCACTAAACTCTGGCATGAGCATAATATTTGTGTGTTTTTGCATTTATTAGAGTGTGAAAATAAATCATTTGTCTCTTAAAATGACCAAAGACTACCAGAAAGCTGAGATTTCGTGAGAGTGGAAATACCATCGCAAAATATTGTTTTACCATCACGAAAAAGATTCATGACGAATAACTCTCACGCGATTCATCTCACAATAATGAAAGCCAGGAAAATACACTTTTCATGAGAGTTAACCATCACGATTTATTTTCGTGGTGAAGATTCATGATGGCCACCTTCACGAAAATTACATTGTTGTCACGTTTGCAATGGTCTTTTCATGGCGGTATTTCGTATAGGTCACCAACATGAAATTAATTCGTGAGAGTCTCAAAACCCACAAGAAAATAGTATTTCATGAGAGGGAGAGATCACCACGAAAAAAGTTTGAACCATCACAAAATATAAATTTCATTGAGACCAAGACACCATGATGAAAACATGTTCAACTCTCGTGGAACCTGGGAGTTCAACACCAACAGGAAAACATGTTCAAACCTTCATGAAATATGGTTTTCCTGAGAGCCACCACGAACACCTATTTCATGAGAGTAAAGCCTCCAGGAACATCTTCAACTACATTAGGCATAGAGAAAGCACGATCCAAAAACTGGTTGGTGTTTTCTATCCAATCATTAGAGGGGGCTTGTGTACGAGACCAATCAGTGTACATCCACTCACGTTATTGTTTCTGTTCTGCGCAAAATAGATTTTAGATACATAGAAATTCACATCTATCAACTAAATACTAGCACCATTTTCTAAGCTAGCGGGACCGTCGTAACCTTCTTGTATTGCTGTTTAATCGTTCGTACTGCACTCACCAAAAGTGGGAAACATAATGTGTACTGTACTTTCTTTGTGTTCGCCGAAGCAAGGAAGGTGTTGACGCAGTTTCTGGGCAACACACCAACAGGTGCTAGATCGCACACACCGCGCACAAGACGAAACAAAACAAAGCAGCAGAGCCGCAGAACCCGGCCTGGCCGGCTTTGGAACCCGGCCAAGCCGCCCTACCCGGCCTGGCCGGCTCCAGGAGCCGGCTGAGCTGCCTTCCTCGTGTTTCGCTGGGGAAGGTTAGGGTTTGATCTCTGGTCGTCGGTACGACCGATAACTTGCAGCAGAGGACGTTGATGGTCGATGTAGCGCTCGTCTTTCGCCGGAGAACTCCTGAACACCTCGTGGAAAGATCCGTCGGAGAGATGCACGTGGAGGTTGCTCTAAGAACCATGGAGGTCGCCTAGAACGCCGAGTGAACTCGCGGAGAGTCGAGCCGAATAGTAGGATAATCTACTTTTGTAGATGTGTTTTGACGATTGGATGGTTAAGATCTCAATCGGCCATGATCCTCTCATATATATAGAGGGGGTGGACTTATCCCAGTAGGAAACACGTATTAGGGTAGGTCTCCAGGTTTCCTATGCCAAAATATTGCCAAAAACCGATTTAATCTATAAATCAATTCGGACTCGACCAAACCTAACTAAGCCGGGTCCAAACCCGGCCAAGTCGGATCTCATGTGGCCTGTGAGCGTGCCACGTGGTGGGCTGCTGGGGCCGGCACAGGGACAAAACCCGGCCAAGCCGGGTTTGTCGACTTGGCCAGATTCGGCTGTCAACAGAAGACTAGGGAATACAGATACACACTGACATCATCAATAAACATTTTTTTTACATTCCTATCGAGGTTTTAAATCTCCGGCTATAACTTGTTCCGTGACATATATAGATAGCTAAATACCTTAGATAAATATCTAAACTACAGATTCTTATTTTTATTTCTTTAAAAAAAAATAAATGTCCACTACCATAATTTTGTGAGGAAGGTAAATCTACATCCCAAAAAGAAAGTAAATCTCATTTCTTGAGGATACAAAGATTCTTAATTTTGATTAATCATATATAAAAAAGTATTGATGCTCATGATGCATAATAAGTATCATTAGATTAATCATGAAATATATTTTTATAATAAACCTAATTGAAGATCTAAATATAGATAATATCTTCTATAAATTTAGTCAAGCTTAAGATTTTTTTGACTCCTCGTGAAGCGAGATTTATATTCTTTTTGAGATGGGAGAGCATATGTAGCCATGTTGGATTGCGATATGCAAAGGCATGTTTTAGATCTACGCACCGGCCATTTCGAAAATCTGTGTGCACTCAAGAGTACAAATTTTCCTATCACTCCTTAGTAGCAATTAACTTCTCACTAGAGATGACTTAGCAAAAACTAAAAGAGACCCGTTGAAGATATGACTTGCCTCTTTTGCAATGATAATGAATGCAGCAGCCCCCAATCTTATACATTGCTAAAACTTTGGTTCTAACGTCGAATTTGCGAATACAGGGTTGATATGTGCCCTCGTGATTCGCGCTGTAATGAGTGATTATTAACTGGTACTACACAACATGTCGCTTGGCGTGCGGTGCGCAGGTGTGGAGCTTAGAGATGGTGGTCGACGGTGATGGTGAAGGTCAAGCGGCTTGGACCGAGGGACCGGAGAAGCCAGGTGATAGCCGTGGTGGCTGACACCTAGGGACATCGACAAGCAGAAGAGCACATGATGGCGGACCGTGGGCCGGCGCAGTCGAGAACTGGCTGAACACTACCCAGAACGTGGGGGGCGCGTCTGAGGACGCTACTAGCGGAGGTTTAGTGGTTGAGCCCACAACCACCCCTAAGGCAGGTTTCAAGGTTTGGGCCTCAGAACCAGGGCGGAGCTTTTGAGGAAGTGAGGTGACACGTAACGGAATACTGGAGGTTGCGTCAAAGCGACGACAAGCCTAGAGAGAGCGGGGTCGTCGGATTGGATCGGTAGAGAGGGTTGTGTCAGAATGCCTTAGAGTTAGCTGGTTCGCCTAGTAGTTAGTAGAGTAAGTTGGAGGCTAAATGAAAATTATAATAAGCCTCAATAAATAGGAGAGGACTGCCCATTTCCCCTCTCATCACTTCCGTTTAGGATTTGCAGTAGTTTCCCCACTCTCTTAGGCAGACAGTGATCCGCATATGATTATCCCAGTGTAATCTTTCATCTGTGTAAACTCAAATCTTCAGGAAGCGCGGCCGTAACCGCGGTGGTTCATCTGAAATTTTGTGTCTCAATTTCGGCTTGTTTAATTCACCGTTCTTCGCGTTCTTGTTTTTCTCCTCTCCCTTTCCAATGATCGATCTCCCTATCTGCTTGATCTTTTTTGAACCGTTTGTTGCATCTTGTGCTATGAGTCCTTGTGAAGATTTCCATTGAGTTGGTTTGGGATGAGCACGTAGATCGGGCAACTTTTTGCTTTCGGTTCGTTATTCGCTTTCTCTCGGTTTTTGATCGATTTCCAAACTTGTAAGGCAATAGAAGACAATAATTTTATTGGAGTAGCATCGTAGCTACTTAAAGAGCCTGCCCATAAAATTTAGAGTAAATCATAGTTGACACAGAAGAGATCGGACTGTTTTTTATTTAGGCGCTGGTGAACAGTAGCACCGGACGCCGGCGCTGCGACCAGCACATGCGATGCGGGGTGTGAACAGTAGCACCGGACATTAAAGTAAGAGAGTCTGATGCTCTCTATTTTGCACTGTTTCGTCCATATATTGCGCGTTCGAACTCCGATTCGCCATCCGATTTTTGTGTTGGCTTTCTGGCGACGCAAAGATCGTTTTTAAATACTCTTATCACCAGTTGGCTTTGGTACTATCCATTCGGATCTTCGATTCTCGAGTCTTCGCCGGTTTGCTTGGATGTGTTTTGAGGATCTCACTGCGTCTCTTGGTCAATCACCGGAAATACCCAGCCATCAGTTAGCTCATGGATTTCTCGTGTCATGGTTATTCGCTTTTTGGGGTTTGATTTTGGACAACGGCTAAATATTTCGAAAGAAATTTGAGGCTCTCATTCACCCACCCCCTCCTCTGGTCACCATTTTCGGTCCTTCAGAATCAGTAGCTAAATTTTTGGATTTGAGGCCAAAGAACTTTTTAAGAATGTCTGTTCTCGGCAATCTTACAGAGTATTTGAAAATTACGAAATACTCTCTGTTTTTAGAACGATGTCTAGCAAGATGTGAGGAGGCTGATGAGATTGGCGATAAAGTTGACAAGAAGATGGCACGTGCTGTATACATGAAACAAGATTGGGAAAGTTGGAACTGGTGGTAAGACAAACGGAGGAAAAGGTAAGCGAGCCACCAACGATCATTTAGTGGATGGCGGACTCCAAAGCTACTGGTGGATCAAATGGGATTGGGATGTTGCTGATCTTGGGAGATGCTACAACATCTTATAGTCAACAAGCTAAGCTCTTAAGAATCTCCTACACTCGAATCATATAGTGATACAAGTCTTTCATATATAGTCTGTACCTAAACAATGTTAACGGACAAGTCCCGAATATGTTGTGCTAATAAACTGAAACAATATCTATGCGCTTTGTTTCTTTGAAATATATAAAGTGGTGGAAACATTTTCACCAAAATAAAAACATTTCTCATCCTTCCATTTCATATATTGCTTTGCAGTCATACCTTCACCTTCACATTGCAAAACACAGGAATATTGCTAGTTTGCTACTGATGGAGAGGTTCCAATACTTGATGAATACTACAGGATACAGTTTCCTTGCCGAGTGCTCGGGGCACTCGGCAAAGACCTTATTGCACTCGGCAAAGGCTTTGCCGAGTGCCACACTAGGCAAAAAGCACTCGGCAAAGAACCTGTCGGCAAAGATTTCTTTGCCGAGTGCCACGTCAGCACTCGGCAAAGTCTTTTTGGCCGTCAACTTTGACGGGCTCTTTGCCGGGTGCCAACCGTGGAGGCACTCGGCAAAGATTTTTTTAATTTTTTTTTAAAATTCTTTGCCGAGTGCTAGGCCATTGCACTCGGCAAAGAAACTGTTTTATTTGTTTTTTAAAAAAAAATTTTGCCAAGTGCCGTGGCTCTGGCACTCGGCAAAGAAATTTTTTATTTTTAAAAAAAAAACTCGGCAAATCTGGGAAACTAGTTGTCTGCAAGCCAGATTTGAGAGGTCAAAAATGCTATTTTTTATTTTTGCTTTCCATCAAAACAAACAAACACATCACATATATATCATCACACACAGCACAGAATATATCACATCCATCATTCATAATCTACCAAATGCACATATATCGTCCATCGTGCATCACATACACATAGATCGTCTATAATCTATCACATACAATCCATAATCCATCAAATACATATAAATATGTCTCTAATGCAAGTCGAACACAAGTCTAAATCCAATAGAAGTCCAAAGAACATGAAGAGAGACCACGGAAGTACCTACTGCCATCCTGGCGACCCGGGCTGTTGAACTGAGTGCCCGGACTGTGGAGGAGGGCCAGTTGGCCACCCGGACGCTGGAGAAGGGCCACCATGTGGAGTCGGGTTTGAACCTATCGACTGTGGCTGCACAAAGGAGAAGCGAAATCATGAGTATGTGCAGGAGGGGCGCAAAAGCTAAAGGAATCAACAGGTTCACATACTAACCGGAGTCCCTACAACAGGAGCAGGAGGCACAACTGGAGCGAGTAGCGATGGAGGCACGACCACACCTGGCAAGGCCTGCAGGCTCGCCATGAAGCTGAACATGTCCCGCATCCTCTTCTCCTCGGCCGCTCTTTGTGCTTGTACAGCCGCCATCTCTAGCCGATGGGACTCTGTCTAGGCCGCCATCTCTAGCCGATGGGGCTCCACCTGGGCCGCCTGTGCTGCCTGCTGGGCCTCCAACCTCCGTACGTTCTCCTGCAACATTCCACCCGCAAAGATTAAACAATGCAAAGGCAAGGTACATATATAAAAACAATGAACGACGAGTCTGTGAGTAGTAACCTGGAGTTCTGCCATCTGTTGCTGTGAGCTCGTCTGCCGAGGGCGTATGGGGAGGGAGGAGTCCTGTGCTCCTTACTCGAATATCCACGAGGCTGTCAACAGAGGCGAAGTGGACTGTGCTGTCCGCCATCCAGTACCGACCGTGCTGCTTCTCTCCTCCCAGCCTCATCAGGAGGTCCATGTCCAGGGGCTGGGTGGCCGGATCGAAGTCCTCCCCCATGGCGCTGGCGAGCCGCCGAGGTGTACTCGCTAAGCTTGCTATGGACGCTCGCGTTGGTGTACGCCTCGGGCTCGTCCACCTGGTTGTAGGTGACGTCCGGGGTCGTCGCCTTGCCCTTGTGTGCCAGGGCGTACGCCATGAACTCATTGCATTCCTGGCCTTGGTGCGCCTGGGACTGCGAGAAAAATATAAAGATGATTACAAGTAGTGAGAATTGAGTGTTAAAATAGATAAATAAAGATGAAAACACAAAGAAATTTACCCATGTCTTGGCGTACGCGCTGAGGCTCTGGTTGCCTTGGTGGTGTGGCGCCCCACTCATCTACAGGCGGCAGTCCTGACGGATCTTGTGCTTCTCCGCCCACTCGGCCGAGAGCCACCTGTCCACAATGACCTCCCAGCAGAGGCGGTGCCTGACGCACCAATTAGGACATTGCTACATGCCATCAAGTTATTAATATGTCAGAAGATGAAATGAAGCCAACCTATTATTCATGAAAGGAGTACTTACCGAGAGGTACTGCTCCCTCGTGAGCGTCCTGCTCCTGGCATCGCGCTTCCTCGCTACCTGTCCAAGGATGTCAGCGCTGTAGTTGATGATACACTGCAGCCGCGCCTCGTAGTACAGGTCCGAGAGTTGGGACCTGCAGACCTTGTCCTGCACGCGCGCTGACCTTGTCCTGGACGCGCGCTGCCTGGGCCTCAAACCCAGCGTCGGCGCTCCTTGATATACAGAATCCTGTCGAATTTCTGCGATCATACATGGGTGGCCCGTGTACATCCAATCACGGTTCTCCATACTTTGGCATATACATATGTAAGCGAGTAATATAACCAGCAATTGCATCTGCTCGGCGTGCCTACCATCTAATAGGTGAGGATAGGTCCTAATCCCACCCGCGGATGCGTAGATAAGGTCAGTTTCCATGGTTTACTCCTATCCGAGACAGAATTTCGGCAGCACCTCACCGTTGTTCTCCTGATACACGTCCTGCAAGGGAAAGTGTGTATCCGGAGAACAACAGGGAGGTGATGCCGAAAGTCTATCTCGGACAGTAGCGAACCATGGAAACTAATCTCATCTACGCATCCCCGGGCTGTCAAAAAACGTCGACAATCCGAAAGAGATACGGTCGCAGATATGCAAAGATCTGCATACCTCCAACCGTATCTTTTTTGAACGGGAGACACCGAACTGGGCTACACCAATCTACGTACAACAACGATAAGGAAAAGAGGTTATTTATACCTAGGGTGGCGGTAGAGACAGGCTAGCGGCGTAGTGGTGAGTCGACGCAGTGCAGGCAGACCCACGACGCCGACGAAGATGATCAGGGTAGCAAAGTGCTTCGGGTCCCCTCCGAAAAGTTCTGCTCTACAAAAGAAGAAACACATTACTATAAGTTCAAAAATTCGGCACACCTCCCCTGTACGGGGAGGTTTCTAAAACCTGCAAGAAAAATTATCGGCACGAAGCCGACAACCACAAACTCGGCATGAAGGCCGTCCGACTTGGCACGATGGCCGACAACCCTGGGGCTTTACCTTCTTCTCCGGCGAGGGCCAGGGACAACGATGGGCGGGCACGACGACGGGGGTGGGGTGGCGGCGGCGGGGAGGGCTGGGAGCTTCTTCTTCCTTCCTTCTCCTCCCTTCTCCTTCTTCTTCCTCCTCCTCCTCCTCCTTCTTTTTCCTCTTCCTCCCCTTCTTCTTCTTCCCCCTTCCTCCCTCTTCTTCCTCCTACCGGGGGGATGGCCGGGGCTGGGCCGGGGTTGCCGAGGCGAGGCCGGGGATGCCGGGGCTAGGGCGGCCACGGCGGGCGTGGCCCAGGAGAGCGCGGCCGATGCGGGTGCGGCGGCCTGCGCGGGCGTGGCAGCCGACGCGGGCTTGGTCGGGGCTTGCCAAGGGACGGTGCTCCGGCGGGGGGTGGGGCGCGGCGACGGCGGCGGCGGTGGGTGGGCCGAGGTGGCGGCGGGGCGGGCTGGGGGGCGCGGGGGGCGGGCTAGGGGCGCGGGCGTGTAGGGGCGCGCGGGAGTGGGAGTTAGGGTTGGGCCGGCTGGTGGCCCTTTTTGTTTTTGATTTTTCCTTTTTTTTAGAAACCTCTTTGCCGAGTGCCAAGGCCTGCCACTCGGCGAAGGACATGGCTTTGCCGAGTGCCAGGCCTTGACTCTCGGCAAAAAAAAATTTGAATTTTAATTTCAAATTTTTTTCTACACTTTTTATATATTATATACAAGCACAATTATGAATTTGGGACTTTTTATTACTTTTTTCTATATTTCATGAATTTATTTTGTTTACTTGCATTTTTTCTTAAAAGGTAAATTTGACTTGTAGCTGCATAAAATAATGAAATCTAGCCATTCAAAAAATGGTATTCATGGTGTAGAGTGTATTTTGAGGCCGTATCCAGGAACTCACCGAAAATTTTGCGCGCATCGTTCACCAAACATGGCCACCCACTTGTGGTCGGAGTGTTTTTAAATTATATAAAATGCAAATGAAGTCCAAAAATCATGAAACCTGTCGAGGTGTCATGTTATCACATGTAGAGGCTACGATAAAAAATTGGAAAGTTTTCGAGCAAGTTACAACGTCGGATGTCCAAAACCCAAACATATCCACAGGTTATCACATGATATCACATGTGGAGATATGCTGGTTTATGAACATCGTACGTGACAACGTGCTTGAATTTTTTTTAAATTTTTACCACGGCACACGCATGTGATGTCATTAAATCTCGACAAGTTTCATGATTTTTGGAATTTGTTTGCATTTTATATAATTAAAAAGGCACCCGCACGCTAGTTGGCGAAGTTACCCCAGTGAGCACGTTAATCAAAATTTCGAGACAGTTCCTGGATTTACCTAAATTTATACTAACAAATAAGGATAATGTTTTTTGAATGAACGAAATTCATTATTTGATGCACCTGCAGTTCAAACTAACATTTTTTGGAAAAATTCAATAAAACAAAATAAACTAGAGAAATATGTCAAAGGGCAATGAAAATGTCCTAAATTTGAACATGTTGCTTGTGTTAGTGTAGTGAAGCTTCAAAAAAATTAGGTGAAAAAAACAAAAAAAAACTTTGCCGAGTGCCTAGGGTTGACACTCGACAAAGTGACTGCTTGGCCGAGTGCCAAACTGCTAGCACTCGGGCAAAGAGGACAGCGTTGGATACCGTCAGCCCCCTGCAAATCTTTGCCGACGGCCACGCTTTGCCGAGACTTTCTTTGCCGAGTGTCCGGTTTTGCCCAGTGCCAGACACTCGGCAAAGAGGTCTTTGCCGAAATAAAATAAACTAAAGAAATATGTCAAAAGGCAATGAAAATGTCCCAAATTTGAACATGTTGCTTGTGTTAGTGTAGTGAAGCTTTAAAAAAATTTGGTGCAAAAAAACCAAAAAAACAAAAACAACTTTACCGAGTGCCAAGGCACTCGGCAAAGTGACTGTTTTGCCGAGTGCCAAACTGCTAGCACTTGGCAAAGAGGACGGCGTTGGATGCCGTCAGCCCCCTGCAAATCTTTGCCGACGGCCACGCTTTGCCGAGACTTTCTTTGCCGAGTGTCTGGTTTTGCCGAGTACCAGACACTCGGCAAAGAGGTCTTTGCTGTGTGCCGCACGGCACTCGGTAAAGAATGCCGTTGCCGAGTGCCCGATATTTGGCACTCGGCAAAGTGCGGGTTTCCTGTAGTGGAAGCTACTGTCTTATTCTTACAGAATCTTTATACTACTCTAACTCACAGTTGCTTTTTGCTTATCTCTTCGTTCCATACTTCATGTGGGTAGGAAATACTATTTCTTACAATTTACGAATACCTGAAGTCGTAATGTTTCAATGTGGAATCATAAGCAACAATAAAGAACTAAACTTTAACTTCACAAATTCCTTGGGCAATAAAGCTTGCGCTTCAAGCCTCAAATTGAAGCAGGCAAATTTCAGGCTCTGCAATTTTCTGTCCTACTAGAAAAGGCCGCGGCATTGCCGCTGATGGCCATTTTTCTTTTTTCTTTTTTGCTTTGTAGTTTTAGCTAAATTGGTTTTTATACAATTAAGTAGTGGTATTATCATTTACTTATGGTTTTATACGTGAACCATTTTTTTTAGCATTGATTTTTTTTTGTTCGCGGCGTTGCCGTGGATGGCATTCTATGCAGTTAGATTGATGATTACAAATAATGGTAACTGTTTTTTATATAATTTAATAATGGTGTTTCGTAATCTAGTGCATAGATCTAGTAATGAGAAATTTTTTTTCCATTTTATGGTTTGTATATATAATTTGGATATGTCGTCGTCCTTAAGGTATTGTTTTGTTTATATATTATTTTGGATCTGTAAATGTAATTATCATATCTTTTTTTACTATATTTATCGTGGAGAAACAAGGAGTTCAATTATTTTTGGCAATATATAGCATGAGAATATATGAATTTATCATTTGTTGATCTCTATATTTTAGAAGGATGAGTTGTCCTTTTTTTTAGCATTGAGATATAGACGGAAGTTTAACGTGATGATATTTTATCACGTGGAGTTCCAACCAATTGGATCTTCTATGTTTATTTTTTTAAAAAAAATTCATATTTGCCCTTTAGGAACATAGGGAAAAATTTTGCATTAAAAACTTTGTATTAAAACATGTTTTTATTTTAGATCAAGCACATAGATGTATTTTTAAGGATTCCAAAACAATTTAATTTTCTATTTTATGATTTTTGTGTGATTTACTATGCAATTTCAAAGTTGTAACAAATTTATTTATAAAAGAAAAGAATAGAAAAAGCAAAAACAGCTTCGGGCCGATTTTGGCCCAATATGGCCCATTGACGGGTGGCAGGCCGGCCCTTTAAAAGCCAAGGACTGTGGGTTCATTTTTGAAAAATTCAAAGATTATTTTGAAAAAAAAAACCTGAGAGAGGGATTGGACGGCGGGTTGATTTGCTGAAACTAGAGAGGCTTTTTTGCAAAACGACCAGGAACTCGCCCGATCTGGGCCGTCCGTGCGCCCGATCGGACGGCTACGGATTGGCCCGTGACTGTGGCCACGCTGAGAGGCCTTCTTTTGTTGCGTAAATCGTTTGGAGAGGATTACTCATCGTCATCGTCCATGCGTTTGCTGATGGCCTGCGACACGGCTTGCTGAACCATTTTCTCATCCACGCTCCCCCACCTGCTGGCCTGATCCGCCGAGCGCTTGGAAGCGGAAGGCGGTGTCGTCGGCGCAGGAGACGTCGGCGTCCAGAACATCGAGGCCGAGATCCTCCAAGGCCTCCAGCACGAACACCAGCAGCCCAGGTTGGCTCCTCTCCGTCGATACGTTGATCCGGAACCCTCTCCGCTGCTCTGTCTGTCGCGACGCGTCGTCAGAGGAGCGGCAAGCGCCGCGAGAAGGATGACGCGCGGGTGAATCACTTCGTGATGGGCTGGCGCATGCTTTTCGGAAAGGCCCAGAGATTCCGGAAGGCTAGCTAATGCGACGCTTTTCGGCCCAGAATGGATCAGCTGCGTGCGTGACGTGACCAAGTGTTCCACGTCCGCCTGTGTACGTGCGGCTACTTAAGGCGTGTACTGCTTCTAAAAAAACTTAAGACGTGTACTCTCTGCATCGCTAATGGCGTGTTTGCTAGAGGGGCCGGGTGGGTGGCCTGAGCCCCCTAGCTGCAGTGGCATGTGTTTGGTGCATCCTGTCTCAGTCTTGGAGTCTGGCTCCGCATGGAACTTAAAGCACGTTCCTAGAGAAACGAAGGAGGATCGTTTTTTCTGGGCCAGGATTCGCTGAAGTCGTCACGCGCGATGGAGTCACCTCCCGATTCCCCGTCTCTCAACCGAACATGTAGATGAGGTTGTGGTCGGCGAAGAACTTGCCGAAGGGATGGCTGATGAGGTGGAACGCGTCGGGGCGGACATTGGCGAACGCAGTGGGACAGCTCCGTGACGCGGATGAACTACGATGAACTGCCCCACCGGGAAGTTGGCAGCAAGACCCACGCCGGAGCGCTTGGCGCGCGCCGCCTGCGCGTTCCAAAACCCCGTCGGGTCGCATATCATGTGCGCCACGCTACCTAGGAACAACACCACGAGCGGCGAGCCGAGCAGGGGGGCCCTTATTCCGGTGGTAGGACAGCTGCTCCACCAGTAAGTAGAAGGCCACCGCGACCACCATGAATGGCGCCGCCGTGCGGAGGTCCAAGGTACCGGACATGGATACGGACACGGGCAGCAGAGACTCCGCCGCAGCTATTGCTCATCTTTTTCCTCTCGTCCAAGATTCTTCAGTTTGTTTTGTTCTTGTTGTTGCCTTGACGTTTCCTTCTCTGTTTGCTTCCTCCCGAGTTGGTTTGCAGTTCCATCTGCAGAGGGAGCGCCAGGTTGCCACGGCTGCGGCGTGGAGCGCGCGCCAAGTGTTTGATGAAATGACAATGTCGATGGTTGAGGGGTAAGCTTATCCTATTTCAAGTCTAGAGTCACCTTGCTCTTTTTGGCCAGTAAACAAACACGATATGAACTGAGTCCAGCTCTGCAGAAACATGCACCAACAGTTGGGACCAGGCTCTGGCTGGCCAGATGCAGCGTACCAAACACCCCATAAATATCTATCGTGCACTTATACTCGGGAAACAATTTTTTCGACTAAATATATATTAAAAGATATTAATATTATGGTACATAATTAACATCATTGAAAATATATGTAAATCTAGAGATATAAACGTTCATGTAATTTTTATAAATTAAGTTATTTTTAGCGACAGACAACGGACAAGCTTCACCTGGCGTCATCACCTGCGGACGGAGTATGGACGACCCAAGGTGAACGTGTCGGGACGTCCCGTCCTCCAATCCTATGGACAGGTGGGATCTGCCTGAATAGTGAACACCAGATCTCGCAATCCTCTTGTTTTTTTGATAATGTGATCCTCTTGTTGGTCTCCCGTTTCCCACCTCTCGCGTGCAGGATTGGGTTCCCCTAACTATCAAGGCTCTGTGTGAAGCACCAGCTATTTTTTTTTCTAAAACACGACTTCAACGTGTATTTGATTAAGACGAAGTTTCCGAGATACAAAGCCATCCGCCCGGCGAGATGCCTAGATGGTAACAACTCATCAGACAACTAAAACAGAAGGATCACATGGCGAAAAAATGAGCGGCGAAGAATATAGCGACTGACTCGGCCAACTAACTCCCAAGCGAGGGACTAGAGCTGCCACCTCCGTTGGCGGGCACGCCACACTACAGAAGACGCGTGAATTACGTTCCTTCCAAAGCGTCGAAGAGGCGAGCAAGACACCTGAGTCGAAGCCCTTGCGCAACTCCTTGGGCAAAGGCCGCCAGCAATCCAGCCACCATTCCGGCAGGGTCGCCCCCATTAAAGGTGCAAATCGCCCCCAGCTGAAATGATGAAGGAGACGGCTCCACACCTCCTACACGAAAACGCAGGAGAGCAGAAGGTGGCTAACCGTTTCATCCTCTTGGGCACACAAAGCACAAACTGATGCACAGGCTAAATTTTAGATGGTTAAATTTATCTATGGTGTATCTAAGTACCTCATAATTAAATTTAGCCACTTTAGAAACCAATGTGGTATTGCTATTGCAGGGCTGCAGCCATTGCCATGGATGCAGAGTGCAGACTGGGCAGTGCCAACTCGAGGCGCCATTATTGGCGCACAGGACTCACGCGCCAGCACTGCGGCAGCGCACCGGGGCCACCAGCCATGTGGAGGAGTACGACGCTCCGGCGACTTGTCCCCGTCGCCGCTCGCTGGGCACACGGTAGAGCGTGTATACGTAGACGGAGCTCCTCCATTATTGATTTGTTCACGGAACACTGCTGATTCTGAGTAATGTGTCATCAGATCACTGTTGCTATTGCAGTGATGCAGCTATCGGTATGGATGCAGCACACTGTAGACTGGGCAGTGCCAACTCGAGGCGCCATTATTGGCGCACAGGACTCACAGCCATGTCCATTATTGGCGGGCGCACCGGACCACCGGCCATGTGGAGTAAGATGCTCCGGCGACTTGACTCGGCCGCCGCTCGCTGGGGCGCTCCATTATTGATTATTTGTTGCTCTTCTTGGCAGCCCGACCGCTGGTGCTCGCGACTTGACTCAACCACACAGAGGAACGAGTAGATGGCGTGGCAGCCACTGTCCACACGCCAATCATGGATTCATGGCGTTGTCTGCCATGTCCATGACCTTCTTCCTCCTGCTAGTACGGTGGCGCTGGCAGCCACAAATTCATCGACCTCTCCGTTCGTGGACATGGCCAAACCGAGCTCAGGTTCATCTCCTACGCCCGCCCCCTCCCCTGTCACAGTTCTCCGTTAATTTTGCCTACCCCCGGGCATCGGCCATTAGTACATTTCCCCCCACCAAGAAGCACCACTCCACCGCCATTGCTCTCGCAGCAAGCTCTTCCCCTCCTGTTTTTTGTTTTTTTCTTTCTCCGGTTAAAGGTGCCCTGGGGCTCTCCCTCTACATGCAGCGCCGCAACCAAGCTTCAGAACGAAAAATCCTTGGGTATGAGCAGCTGTGGAGCTTACACTGGCACGCTTATTGGCTGCTTTTTGACATTGAATGTGTACTTTTTTCAGGCCATGGCCCTCGACACAATATGCTCAATCTGCACTCGCCGGCGGCTTCTTGGCGCTGACCTGTGGCCGTAGTGGCATCTCCTGAGCTCATCACCATATAGCTCTTCGCCGCCGCCGCTCGACGCCTCCACCCACCACCGCCGTTTTCCGTCGTCAAGAACACCCTCGTAGATTCCACCGGATCCGCCTCGAACTCCATGGCTCCATCCTCCGCCGCTCGCTGATGCTCCTCTGCCTCCGGACCGGAGTGCGATTCTCCGCCGTGCGGCGTCAATAATCCACGCGAACTCTGCTGAAGATAGCAAACAATCATAGTACCATGGAGGCCACCGCGCTGAGCATCGGCAAGTCTGTTCTGAGTGGAGCGCTTGGCTACGCCAAATCCGCCTTGGCGGAGGAGGTGGCCTTGCAGCTCGGCGTCACTCGCGACCAGGCTTTCATCAGGGACGAGCTTGAGATGATGCTGTCTTTCCTCATGGCGGCGCACGAGGAGCGAGACGACAAGCACATGGTGGTGGAGACCTGGGTGAAGCAGGTCCGCGTCGTCGCCTACGACGTCGAGGACTCCCTCATGGACTTTGCCGTCCGTGTGGACAAGCGATCTCATTCTTGGTGGCTGCCATGGCGCATACCGCGCACCCTGCGTGACAGGCGCCAGGTGGCCAAGCAGAGGGATATTTAAAAATTTGCCCCTCTTACGGTTGCCTCCTTTTCAATTGCCCTCCTTACAATGGCAATTAAAAATTTGCCCCAACAATCTCTCTGGTGCTATAATTTTACCCGTTTTGCGTCAGTGGCTGCCCAACTCATCGTGTCACGGTGGATTGGCTAGGGAAAAAGACGTTTCTGTCCCTGGTCCTGTCACGGTGGATTGGCTAGGGAAAAAGACGTTTCTGTCCCTGGTCCTGTTTTGCTTTCCCTGGACGTCATCTTCAGGCCACTTGTTTAATATATAAATATGGCACCCTGCGTGACAGGCGCCAGGTGGCCAAGCAGATCAAGGATCTCAGGGCCAAGGTTGAGGACGTGAGCCAGAGGAGCATGCGCTACCGCCTCATCACTGAGGGCTGTAGCTCCAAGACAGCAACTGCTAGTGATACTGCTGCTACTGTAACAGCCACGTTTGGCATCAATGAAGCATCGGAGGTATTGGCAAAACAACGTTAGCAAGATGGGTTTTCAATAATGACCAGTTTAAAGATTACTGTAAGGTGTGGGTCTATGTGTCCCAAGTTTTTGATTATAACAAAATCGGCAACTCCATAATTACACAGGTTTCATCATCTGAAGAGCAGAGCCAAATAAAGGAAAAGCAGACGATACATAATCGCCTTATAAAACTACTTGCTAATAAGAAGATCCTAATCATTTTAGATGACCTATGGGAGAAGGATACATCCCAATTAGAGGATCTGAAAGCTTTGCTGAAGGTTGGTGAAGGGAGCAAGGTGGTTGTCATAGTAACCACGCGTAATTTAGAGATTGCAAACCAAATCAATACTGTTGAACCTTGCAAAATAGAGCCCTTGACAAATGATGTGTGCTGGACAATAATGAAACAAAAATGTGAATTTGAAGCTAGACCTGATAAAGGACAGTTAGAGCAGACAGGAAGGGTGATTGCAGAGAAGCGTGGAGGTCTGGCACTAGCAGCTCAGTCCATTGGGTACATGTTGAAGTCTACTAGATCCTACAATTATTCAAGGAAAACAGATTATGAGTAATAGATATTGCTAAGTCACAAAACACATCTATCGCTAATATCTTTTCGCAGAAGCGTAGGCAAATAGAAAATGAGCATTCAGAAACAACAAAGATGATGCCATCGTCGCTATGGTTCTGTTCAGACAGAGATTACACAATCCTTAGCTACATGCATGGCTACTGTAGCCATTATGGTTCTATCCGGTCATACATCTCATGCCGATCCATTACAGTTCATGATCGGAACTCATGACTACCAAACACTATAGTCGGTAGCTTAGAGTGCCGATCAAAATACACCGTAGCCATCATGGTTCTACTCAGCCATACATAACATGCCGATCCATTACAGTTCATAATCGGAATTCATGGCTACTGAGAAACCAAAAGAGTTAGTTGCAGGCGAGGTTTCAAATACATGCTAATGAGCACTTCGCTGCAGCTAGAAGAGGCAAAAGCACATTGACCTTCCTTCCCTGATTAGTTATCTTCCGCTGATGCACTGTAAAGAGAAGAGAGGTTATGAGTGTGATGTTTAGAGCTAATGTGATTTGGCTCTTTGTCTATCTTTTAAATCATTATTCTGTAATCAAGCCACTATATTTTTTCCCACAACTATTTATGGCATTATTATTTTGAGATCATTACATTACTTTTGGTCAGGCTACTGCGAGCATCCTATATTATCTTTTACTTTGTTTTTCGTTATGGAAGGGATGCCACCCAATCCCTTCATAGATTGGTTCCACTCGGGGACCTGATCCCTGACAACCGAACAAAGCCTAATGTTGTGTTCGGTGGGCATAATCACCATGGCAGGAAGCCATAGCAAATGACATGGCATTAGTATGTAACTACTACATTGGTTGATACATATCCCTGACAAATGTTCAATATCTTGTTGAATAAAAAAATAAAGTGTAAAACATATCTCGACATATATCTATTTGCACTGATATATATTTTCAGCTAAGTACTATGCATCTTAACTGAACATTTGAGAAATCATCTTGCGTTCCTTTAAAAGAGCTAGGTTCAAAAGCAAGGAGGTACCTAGGTTCTGCACCAGAAGCAGCACCATCTGCACATCCATCACCGTTGTCATCCATGGTATCTCCATCTGGGAAAAGCTTCTTCGCAGATTTTTTTGGGCGACGAACGAGTCCTAGAAGTAAATAGCCACATGCATACATATAAGGATACCCTGTGATAGGCACGTGTGTGTGTATATATATTGAGAAGTGGTAACCTTTCCTATTCCCAATTCTCCTTGTCTTGGTTGCAGAATTGTCAGGAACATTTTTGTTAATGCTAGAACCAACAACAGCCTGCAGGGAGCACAATCCAAGAAACCATAGATAATCTTAAAAGGTAGGCTGGAAAGGCATGGATGTATGGGTGAAGTTTCTACCTTAGTCGCAGGCAAAGTAAGATGAGTCATTGGAGCATCAGTTGGATTCGTAGTAGCCGTCGCCGAGGCTAAAGCAAGCATGTTGTCCTCATGTATAGCATTCTGCACATATAATAGAGTTGTGCAACAAGTCATTTATGGACAAACAGCTAAGAAATCAACTTGTATTGAAACAAACATGGCCATTACCTCATTCTCAGCAGCAGCAGCAGCAGCATTGTAACTTTGAGGTGTATCTGGTGCCCTAGGGATCATCGGAGGCATTTTTATTGGTGTGTCACTGGATGCATGGCTAGCTTCTGAGATAGCTGGTGGCAAAGGGAGAGCATTGGTGAAACTTTTCTGAGGGGTACTCTGCATGCTACTGCTAGCATCCTTAGAGAGCATGAGACGATGACTGTGATCCCGTTGGTGTCATCGAAAGAGCATTGTCACCATCTAGCTGAGCCACAATACTATTGACCTGAAAAGAGACAATCCCAGTAGCAATTGTGTTGTCTGTGAAGCTGACATTCCACACAAACACCTTCTCCAGCAGCTTTGTGACCTCATCTGGAATGAAACCAGTTGGATTATCTGCGATGAGAGTATCAACTGGTTTTCTGGTGAGACGCTGTGCAATACGTCCAAAGATGACAAACTCAGTGTCACCCGTCTCATCTCCAGCATTTACGCATAACTTGTACCTATGAGCAGAGGCGTGACGGATTAGCAAAACCTTTTCTAGGTACAAGTCATATATTGACAAGTAGTGGAGACTATCTGACCTTGGGGTAGGCGCACCAATAGTTCCGCACGTACGCTCAGAGCACCTGAAAGAATCACGAAGAGGTTTTGCCATCTTGAGACACTTCTTGCATGCATTATACCACCATGAACTGTCAATCTTCTGTACCATCACTGTAATCAGCCACTCTGTCTTCTGTACAGATGTACTTTGGAATTAATATTTATTCAGGTTATGAATTAGCATAGACAATGAGACAAAATAATGAAGATATGACCTTGTACATGAATGAATTGAGCATTTTGATGTCCGAGACCTTCATATGTTCAGGAGCAGCAAAAGCCACAGTCTTATTGGAAGTCATATGCTGATCCCATTTGATTGGTTGATAAACGTTTGTCACACTATTCATAAAAGAAGTTTATATAAGTCTAGAGCATGGTGAGAGAAATTGTTCTTACTTAGATCAGGTTTAGAGGCCGATGACACATGTAGCTCAAAAATATCTAGACAAGCATGTTACCTTGCTGCAAGGGCCTTTGACTCAGGGACTTCAAGGTTATGTACCACTTGCATGATGATCCCCCGGACAATGACACATTATCTGAAACCACAAATGGAGGATTAAGAAGACCGAACTTTACATATGCACATTAAGTTCATATCACCCTGAAACGACATAGTAACACAATATTGTCTTGCCTCCACAGCTCTTGACAAGAGTCCCAACAAATATCACGGTCTGTGGGGTGGTCTTCCCATCTCTATGGACCTGTTCAGCTGGGAATGCAGTTGCTCGCTCACCCCAAAGCACAACATCCAGTGAAGCACCACTGTCACCCATGGTTTGTAACTTAAGCAGCTATATACATAGTGGAACATGATACAAATATAGTATGCAAGAAACACAAAACAGTTGACGTGCGACAAAGATTGTATACTATTTTACGATGTGCGACAGCAGAGGCACTCTTCACGCGTTCCTGGAACCAAAAAACGGCATCACAATATGGGCACTCATTTGGTGGCCCACCATAATATGACCTCTCTGGATACGTCTCTACAGGGGATCAAACCAGAAGAAGAGAAAAATCAGGGATGACATAACAGTATAACACCCCTGAACCATACTACAAAAGCTAGCAGGGACACACCTTTCAATGACTCTAACATACTGCCCTATCAAATGGAGCCAGGGCCACTGATCGGCTATTGGAAGCAGCTACACACCCAAGAATATAAGAGTTATGGGGCAAATACATTTTTTTTTTGTTTTATTTCAATCACAATGTAGGAAAATAGTAAGCACAAAGGCAGAGGACATGGGCAGTTACCATAGTCAACGCGGGACGAAGGCAAGAAGGATAGTCTACGCCGTGCCCTGTCAAGGCGAAGGCGCCTATTGGAGGTAGCAGCCTCTGTAGGAAAGTACATCAAAGACCTGCCTCTTTTCTGACCAGTTGATGTCTGATCCGAGATGCTTGTACGGTCAGACGGGCTTGGCATACTGGACCCAGCAGGGCTCCCATTTACAGCACAAAAAATTGGACGTTTGAGGAAACCTAAACCTCCCAGCCCATTTTAAGCAACGTTAGAGGTCAGCTAAGGGTGTTACCTAATCACACGGTAGTAATGGCATGTTCAAAGATAACTAAAACCTTGTGCTACAGCGACACGTCTTCTCTGGCATTTATCACGACAACGTGCCACTCTCTCACACGAAGGACCAGCCATAAAAAACACGCACTGCACAACGCCAGGAAGTAATAAATAATATTGGGGACACACCGGTATAGAAAAGAAGGCATCACCGCAACACAAATCATAACTACAGAAGCATTTGGTATGCAAAAGACAGGCACACATGAACAAATAGCAGATGGTGCAAACATGCATATCCTTAGAGGAAACTGAAAGTAAAACACACAAGTATCAAAGTCCTACAACATTATAAACACTATGAGCAAAGACGGTGGACTTACAGCTGAAACACGTCACGAACGCACACCGGAAAAGCGGCAGCAGCTAAGATAGCTATGACCTTCACATAACTCCACCAAAGCCTGCAGCCTTCCCTACAAGATACATAAGCACACTGAATATTGCGTTTCGGTAATGCTAGCCCAAGCACAATTATTTTTTTTCACGCGAGCTAAAAAGACAGTTAGCGGGGAGATCATCAATAGAACAGTAATTTTAGACTCGTATGCAAAATGCATTAGATCAGTAATAATGGAGAGGGCATGAAAAGGACGGTAATTTTCACTACATATCAGCCTATTGTTAATGAAACTAACAAAATTGCGTCCTATCATCTCTGTACACAACACTTTACTCTGCCAATGCAATATACAGAGAACTATAAATATCCTGATTCAGCAAGCAGACCTTTATCTCAGTCCATGCAGCTAGTACACCTAATTAATCTAACCAAAGTCTGTGTTACCCTCTACAGCTCCAAAACAAACACCCACAACATCTAGGAAAAGTAAAACCATGGCCACCATGCCGCAATCAAAGCATCCTAACCAATGCTGGATCAGAAAACTAAGGTAAACCATACATTTCAAATCTGACATGTTGCTAAATGTCAGAGGTACATCTAAATTAACCAAAAGTGAAATAAGTAAAGGACGAAACTACTGAGCAGCGGGATCTTGGTCGTTACAACAAACTGTACCTCTCTAAGAAGGGAAAAGAAAATCCAAAAAACAAAGTGAAGGGAAAAAAAGCACATAATTAGATTAATTTCAAACGGCATAAGAGTTCAGCATTCACAGGGAAGGTACGATTAGTGTATGAACTGAAAGACTTGGAATATTTAGTTTTCAGGATTAACCACTAACCAGACATGTTCTTACATTTCAGTTGACTCTAGCATCAAGATTTATGAAAAAACAGAATATACGTGGTCATTCTAAGACATCATCGGGTCCATCAACCTCTCTTGTACAGCTCTCTTGTACAATACAGTTCATTACAATCAGAAAAGAAAGGAGAAGCATTTCTTTGGTTTCATTTTCTTCATAATAAATAAAGACAAAGCTAAACCCACACAGCGGATGAATTCAGGATCAACTTCAATACCTGAAGACAAGGATCCCGGTGTCTCTGCCCCTGTGATGTGCTCTCCAAAGAAAAGGAAGCTGAATGCCAATCTCTGCACATGAAAGTTGGCAAGGAATTTAATGTCCTATACTACATTTAGTGGCAAAGCAATTTGCAGAAAATTGTGACAACAAACTCCTGAATGAGCAGTACAATGTATGCAGATTGGAACTCAAGGTGGAGAGTTCTGGCTGGTTCAATATATCTTAGATTATCAGTTTATGACTGAAAAAAATAGCCCTAATCTTAGCTGTTCAAGCACACTCTTCATCGTTTGCAGGCTGACATGCATCTAATGGCCAAAAAATGCATATTTTCAGACCATGATCAAAACCTGAATGATGTTGGGTTAGGATAGGATATACCTTTGTGCTGATGTGCAATTTGATTCCAGGAAATCTAATAGAAGGCTTGATTAGAGGTGGCATTACAGTGATGCAAGATGCATGTTCTCTTTTCAAGGGATTTTTTTTACCAAACCAAGAACATGGAGCACCAGGTGCAGGTGTCCTCTTTGTCAGTTTTGCACAAGGAAGAGATGGCATACCTCTCCTCAGCGAAGAAGATAAGATTTTCACGGCCTTAGGTCACTGACGCCATCTCCTGGGAAGCTTAGCTACAGGCACAACAAACAACAAGAGATCACACAACAAGAAACCAGTCCCCCAACCAAGATCAACACAAGAGGTAACACGTGAGAAGGCACATAAGTCAAGCTGGAGTGTCTCACGGTTGGGACTGCTAGGGCCCGGTTATATCCTAGTTCTGACGAGTGGAGAAACAGGAGAGCTCAGTGTTTGCAATGGACTATAGGGAGGGAGAGCGAGGGCTTCGGCTGTCCGAGTAGAAAAGGGGAAATAAGGACTCACCATCAGAGGAGGGCCGCCGGCGATTTTTGAAGACGAGGTGGCAGGGCCACCGTGTACTGTTCACCAGGTACAGCGCCATCAGCCGCAGAGGCATGGCCGAGCGCACGCGCGTAGGACGCACGACGAGCGCCGTCCTTGGACGAGACGCGGCAAGGGGGCAGGTAGACGCACTTGAGGACCTATATCCTCTGCTCCCTCCGTTACAAAATAGATGTCATTCTCACTTCCTGAGAAATTACTGTTTTTTTATATTTAACCAAATATATATAAAAAATATTAATATTTATAACATATAATTAATATCATTAGATAGATATTTAAATATACTTTCATAATATATTTATTTGAAGATATAAATGTTACATGTATTTTCTAGAAATTTAGTCAAAGTTAAGAAAATTTGATCAGCACGTTTCACGTAACGACATCTATTTTGAGAGGGAGGGAGTATATATTTGATCTCGCACCAGCACCCACGCGGCACCGGATCCTGAGGCTGCCTATGGGCACAAGCGCAGGAGGTCCCATCCGTCATGCACTGGGGGCAGAGATGTCGAGGTCGACTGCTCCCCCGTCCGGCCGTCGTGAAGACCAACGCAGGCGGCGCATGGAGGGGCGACCGGCGAGGGAGGAAGGCCGAAGACGCATAGCCCCATGGCACCCGTCCCTGCCAACGGGCCCAAGCACAGTGGGGGGCCATCGGTCATGGACGCCGCTGAGGACCGATTTCGGAGCGCAGGAAATGCAGTGCCAACGGGGAGAAGAGCAGTCGTGATGCGAGGTTGGGGATTTTTTTTTTCTTTTCTTTTTTTAGATCGAGAGAGAGAGACGGGGGCGGCACGGACGCTGACATGCCTGGATGGCCTTGGACGCGAGATGGCATGCGGGCATGCGGCCTTGCGGTTGGCTTGGAAAGCGCAGGACAGCTGTCGATCGCAAAAGAGGCCACCAAGGCTTTAATTTCTCTGGAGGCTCCGAATCCCAGTGACTTTTAACTTACCCCGATGACCTCCGATGAATGGTTGTCTGTAAAAAATAGTGATATATGGAATGTATTCGCTTCAACAGATGCATATTCACCACAGCATGTTCCTACATCGTTGAAGTTAAGCTACAGCAATATGCCACCACACTAGAAGTTGTGCTTTGCCTATTGTGCAATTTTTCCAAAAGGCAAAAGTATATGTAAAGATGATCTAATTTACCAATGGATTTCTCTAGGTTTCATCGAGCCAGATAGTGTATGGTCCATTTGGCAGTTTGGAGAGAAATACGTCTCTCATCTCTTAGGAATGTCCTTTCTTCAACACCGACAGTCACCTGTAGTGAGTAGTTGCATATACATCTATAGTTCACTAGTTTCATAATGTTCTTCCTCCTGATGTAAATTAACTTGCATGTAGCACATTATTCCTAAAGAAATCAATTAGTAGTAGCATGGTGGAGCCAGTGGTTTTTAATTTCATCAAGATGATGTGAACAATCTTAGGCCACAAGCTTTAAATCTTACAGTGTTACTACACTAAGCAGTAAGCACATATCAATATTGATCTATGCTTTTATAACCTTTGGTTCAGAATCTTTCTTATGCCAAGCACGTAAATAGCATCGGCCTAGACTTTTGTCCTCGCCTTATATAAAGGTAAAACTTAGAGGTGCTGTGTTTCACATGATGGTCCCAACCATTGTGAACTCTGAACGTGTGATAATCCCCCAACACTACAATGAACCTGCACTGCTCCCCATTTTGTAAGACATTAGAGATAAACACAGCTCCATCCTACATGTCACTATTGCGCCGAGTCAAACAATCCAACAAAGAAAGTAGCAAACAAGTTACAGTTCATCCTAAAATATCAATCGTTTTATCATGGGATGCTGTTGTACTGAATTTTCCTAATCCTAAATCCTTCTCCACTCCTCATAGGCTGCTTTTCGTTGCAGACTACTGGATTTATCATAAAGATGTGACATTATTTGAGATGCATGATTTGGTGCATGACTTGGCAAAATCAGTGATTGTTGATGAAATTTTAGACGCTAAGAAAGAAAGGAATACAGGAGGAAGTAGCTTCCGTTATGCATTGCTACCTGATTGTAGCAAACCACTAGAGGCTTGGACGGATTCTCCTCACAAGATAAGGGCGATGCATTTTTTGGACTGTCACAAAATTGAACTACAAACTGCTGCCATTTCATCGGCTAAGTCCCTAAGAGTCCTGGACTTAAGCGAATGTTGCATACAGAAGTTACCAAATTCTATTAGTAAATTGAAGCAATTGAGGTATCTTAAAGCTCCATGGATCAAAGATCGAAAATTTCCCAACTGTATTACCAAGCTCTCAAAACTGAAATACCTTATCCTTCATGGATCTTCTGCAATCCTAGAACTTCCCGAATCAATTGGTGAAATGAAAGATCTGATACATCTTGATTTATCAGGTTGTTTAGGAATAGACAAACTTCCAGAATCAATTGGCGAAATGACAGATCTGATACATCTTGATTTATCAGGTTGTTCAGGAATAGACAAACTTCCAGAATCAATTGGTGAAATGAAAGATCTGATACATCTTGATTTATCAGGTTGTTCAGGAATAGACAAACTTCCAGAATCAATTGGCGAAATGAAAGATCTGATACATCTTGATTTATCAGGTTGTTCAGGAATAGACAAACTTCCAAAATCAATTGGTGAAATGAAAGATCTGATGCATCTTGATTTATCAGGTTGTTTAGGAATAGACAAACTGCCAGAATCAATTGGTGAAATAGAAAATCTGTTGCATCTTGATTTATCAGGATGTTCAGGGATAAAGAAGCTGCCCGAATCGTCCCGGAAGCTTAAACGTTTGGTGCATTTGGATTTATCAAATTGCACTAGTTTTACAGAAGGTAAAACATTAGCTGGCCTCACAAAGCTCCAATACTTGAGTATACGAAATTGCTGTATTTTCAAAGGACTAGAGACCATTGGAAATCTCACTGAGCTCCGGTATTTAAATTTATCTAACCTCCCCAAAAATATAGATCTTTTTCCAAAATTCGTCAGTTCCATTTGTAATATGGAACATCTGGATCTGTCTAGAAATGTTGGGCTTGGAGAATTACCTGAATGTCTTGGTAGCCTCAAAAGTTACATACATTGGACCTTACAGGCTGCACATGTCTACGCAAGGTACCAAAAAGTATATGTGATATCGGTAGTCTGAAGATACTCATTGTGAAGGATTGCTATGAGATGCGCTCTTCTTCAGAACTACACTTTGAGGTTCATGCAGGTGATGGTGAATTAAATAGCAACCTTCTTCTCCTTAAAGATGCATATCCTACCAATATTTTGAAAATAAATGGACTTGAAAATGTTAAGTCTACAAAAGAGGTAGAGATAATAAAGTTAAAGGAAAAACGAACTGTCGTGCAATTGAGGTTGGAATGGACTAGAGGTGCTAAGAGATTTGTGGAGGACATAGAAGTTTTGGGACATCTTGTACCACCAATGACATTAAATAACTTTGATCTAAGAGGGTACAATAGTATCACATTTCCATCTTGGGTAACGTGCATTGCAGTTCATCTTCCAATTCTTACCAAGATGATAATGTTTAATTTACCTAAGTGCAATAGCATGCCACCTCTTGGTCAATTACCAAAACTGAGAGAGCTAGTTATAAGAAAAATGGACAGCATTACAAAAATTGGCATGGAGTTCTATGGCAGCGCGAGAGGATTTCCTCAGCTTAATGATTTCTGTTTGATTGAAATGGAAGGCCTAGAAGAATGGACAACAACAATCTCCGATGCCCCGGATGGTGCAAACACGTCCATGTTCCCTGCACTTGAGGCATTGACAATACGTGATTGCCCCAAGCTGAAGCTTAAACCATGCCCTCCTAGAGCTAAGAACTGGAAAATAGAGAACAGTGACAATGTAATATCGTCATGGGAAGAACGGGGACAACTGTGGTTCGTCCTCTGTTTCACGCACATATTTGAGGGTGAAATACTGCAATGCGCCTCTACATCAATGGAGGTTGCTTCACCACCTCCCTGCCCTCACAAGACTAAGCATGGAGCACTGTAGTCATCTGGCCAACAGCACAACAGTGATAATCCAAGAACTCTCCACCCTTCAATCACTTTCTCTTCAAAACATTGATGAACAGGAGTTACCCAAATGGTTGGCTGGGCTAACCTCCCTGAAGGAACTTGATATCAGAAATTGCAGGGTTATCAAGTCGCTGCCTGATAGCCTACAGGCACTCACCAAGCTTGAAGAACTATATATTTATGGCTGCCCAGAACTAAAGAGGTGGTGTGATTTGTGAATTAGAAGAAAATAAAAGGAATCTTGCACATTTAAATATAAGGTGAGTTCTCACTTCTCAGTTATGCTATGTGTCTAGTAAGTTTCTGCAACTTATTCTACCACAAATCTCTAGATGATTTGTCCACGTAAAAATTCCATATATCAAACTGCATCTGTATTAACACAACAAGAAGATCGAGTCGAGTGGAGGAAAATACCTGCCGTGGAGATCTTTTTTTTTTTTTTTTTACCTATCTCATTTCTGTACAAGAACATAACGCAAATGCTTTGATAGATGATCTCCACGGCCTTCATTGCTGATGATACTAACAGGCTATATCGTGTCATGTCTACAACTCAGAACAATGTGCCTTGATGAACTTCGATGACCTATATAGATACTTTGAGGTCTCACACTACATTCAGATAAGTATTTTCGCTCGCAAGCAGTCCATTCGTCATGGGAGCTTCTCTGGATTGACTGGAGTCTACTCCGGCGCCACCACAGCTACAAGATGAGGACCTAACCGCAGCGGCCACTCAGCTCGATGAGGACCCGCCGGCAGTGGACCCCATTCACTGGGCAGCGGGCTGTCCAACAGCAGCTGGCCCTCCGGGTTCATCGTCGGTGGACTCGTCCAGCGAGGTTAGCGACGACACCGCCAGACGCCGCCTCGACAACTTCATCAACAAAGTGACGCATAAGAGGGACTCTCCTCTTATTCATGAGCCTCCAAAGCAGCCTCCTGCAAGCGGTTGGCGGCCCAGCCCCTCTCTCTAGTGCCCGTTTCGAAGCGAGGGGAGGTGCTGCTCAAGCAGCCTATGGGCTCTATCAAGGGTCCACCACCGTATAGGCTTCATCACGGGTCCGCGACAAGGCCAGAGGTGTATGAAAAGTTCTTCGGAGGCGACATGACGGAGGGCTTGTTGGTGAACCTGATGGTGGCCGATGACGAAGCGCTGGACATGCTCTTCCAGGCCTGTCAGCTGCGAAGACACAAGGCAAGACGCAAGGCCACGTCCTAGGTGGCGTCATGGCATCAGCATTGGTTGTTTATTTTATGTAATATCGACCTAGAGATCTTTCAGGGATGTGTTGACCTCCTTGGGATGTTAACTCTTCTTGGCGCTCATTTAATGCGCGTTGTATGATTATCTAAACTCTTCTACCTAATACAATGATACGCAAATTTTTTACGTATTCGCGAAAAAAAATGCATTTGTAAGTGTTGGGATGTAAACTGTCAGAATTTTATGCCAATACAAACCCGGTTAATTTCTTAAAAAAAAAAAGCAGTGCGCTGCAGAGTAGAGATGATCATTTATCACATTTCACGAAATTTAAAATTGTTTGATTAACCAATTTAAACAATGGGCATAAGGCCCTCCATATGTATTTGTGTCCCGTGTCACACAATTGGCATTCAGTCGTCTGTCAAGCGATTGAGACTAGATCAGTAGATTAGAGAAGCCTTTGCACGAGTTACAGACACGGTGGATTCAGGATTACCCAAAATCTCTATGGTAGTTAGCTCCCATCAACAGGCACGGGCTTGGAAGCCAATGGTGAGCTTCTCCAGATCAAACACAGCCCTGAACGATCTGAGCACTTTGTTCCCTAGAATCCGAACACCTGGAACACCATCTTGTTCTGGACTGAACGCTAAGCATATCATCCGACCAAGTTGATGGAACGCATTCTCTGGCGGCAGTTTCAGGGGATTCCTCAGGAACTGCATCTCCACCGTCGGCAAGCTCCTCCAGCTGATGGGCGCACCGTTGGCGGCGTTCCTACTCCTGAAGCAGACCCCACTTGTGTCCACACGATAATACCCCCTTACCCTGCATCGCCGACACTATCGCCTCGGCCAGTGCATTGAAAAGTGGAGACGAAATGTAGGTGTCAGTAGCCCCGGAATCAACCAACATGATCTGGCGTAAGTCGACGGACGGATCGTCGACCTCCAGTGGCTTCCCGTCGACGGCCATGCCCAGCAGCAGAACCGAGTAGGCGTGCTGCCTATGCCCGTATCGATCCCCTGATCAATGTCGTGAGGAGCTCTGGTTTGCTGGGGTACGGCCCGACGGTAAGAAACCCCTCGGCTCGATGATCGCTTGGAAAGCAGTAGGCGAAGGCGTTGTAGCTCGTCAGCCGAGCCATCTGGTTGAAGAAGGAGAAGCTCTTGTTTCCCAAGCCGATGATGCCTGCCTCGTGGCCTACGTACCTGTCGTCCTCGCTGCACCCGAAGACGAAGTCGTCGAGGATGGTGTTGTTGCTGCCTAGAGAGAGCCTGTCCTTGCCTGACCTTCCCCGCCGTGTAGTAGTGCTGCGACGACGGCGACCCATACTGCACCAGGTAAAGGCAGGTGTTCGTCTCCTCGATGCAGCCGTAGGGGAGGCCATTGTGGTAGTGGATGTCGACGCAGTCCCTCTCGGAGCAGCCAACGTGGTGGTACGTGGAGGAGTTCTCAGGGTCGAACTGTTGTCCAGCTTCACGCCATTGGGTCTGGCAGAAGATCTGGCACCTTCGGCAGTGGACCCAGGAGAGCGCGGAGCCGGTGTCGATGGTGACGAGGTTGAACACGGCGGGGGTGCCCAGGCTGATGGCCATGAAGTACTTAATTGCCTTCATGGACCCAGTCGTTCCCAACCACGGTGCTGCATCTGTTACGCTTGCTGCGTGGATCATCGATGGGTCTTCATCTACACACGGGTGCTTTCTGTGGAACACAGGGAAGTGGAAGGCGCCATCTTTGCTCTGGCCAAAATCTGCTATCCACGATCAAATTAACACAAGTTAGTTGTTACCAAGTAAGTTATTGATCTGTATATATATGTATAAAGAAGACGATGATATATTCAAGACAGAAGATCTTGGGCAAGAACCGAACAAGATTACCCTGCCAAGAAGAGCAACCAGTGCAGAGGCATGGCCAAATCATGTAGCAGCTTAGAGCAAGCACCACCATAACAAGCAACAATAGT
The DNA here is from genome assembly GCA_038502445.1 of Eremochloa ophiuroides. NCBI lineage: Eukaryota > Viridiplantae > Streptophyta > Magnoliopsida > Poales > Poaceae > Eremochloa > Eremochloa ophiuroides. The sequence goes on from JAHLJS010000007.1 coordinate 27,102,033, forward strand.
CGTTCCATTTCTCGTAACTCAATCAATATTTCCTTGTCTAATATGCTTCCTCTGCAGTCTCAACAACTCCTTAGTTAGCTTGGACAACAGTGATGACACACACTCATGCAAAACGAGGTCACCACCTAACTTGCCGTTTTTGTTAGTCGCAGAATCGTCATGCGTTTCATACGCCAGCGCCCGATCGATTCCAGTCCGTCCATAAATTACTATGGGCCCCCAGCCCGGTAGATTTGACCTAAGCCCATGGACAGGAGAGTATAGAAACTATAGGCTGTTATAATCTCCAAAAAAAAAAAAAAAAAACGATAGGCTGTTGGCCTGGTCCGATCACACTAATAATGCCACCAAGAATGCCCGTGGCGACAGCCTCATCGGGACTACACAACAACCTCCTGGTCTCCTGGACCTTTGGTACTCTAGTCATACCACCAGCTAGAGGAAAACCCTTAGCCGAGATATATTCCTTTCAAAAAAAATATTTTATTGTATTCGAGGAGCAGTACATCGAGTTGATACACGACTTTAGAACGAAAAGCGAGTTGATACACGACTTTGGAACGAAAAGCTTTCAGCCTCTGCCTAAAGGATAGACACACAGCTAAAGAAAAAAAAAAGACTGAGCGTATTCTAGTGACATTTAATCCTAAGCCGGCTAAAGATATCCTTCGCCACCTGCTCCAAACGTGGCAATGCCGTCGCCACTATATCATGGAGCTATGAACTCTAAAGGATAGCCCACGAAAGGGGCCTACGGGAGATTGCATGCCTAGATAACTACAAAGGAGAATTAAGTTTTTTTCTTTTCAGAAACAATATCATTCATGTGTAACCAAATAAACCAACAAGTCACAGCTGCCCCAAGCAGAACTATTGATCTTAAATGTTTTGTAACTCCATTTAGCCATCCGCCAAACATATGTTCAACACACTGGGGTATCGTTAGGTTAAAGGCTACTTGAGAAAAACTCCAAATGAAGCGCGTGGAAGATAGTAAAAAAAAACAAGTGTTGAATTGTCTCCTCTTCGTTGCAAAAGCAACAAGTTTTGTTTCCATGCCAATTACGCTTAATTAGATTGTCCTTTGTTAACACTGCCTCTCTTAATATACCACAGAAAAAACTTTAGCTTAAGAGGCACTTTTAGTTTCCATGACCGCTTATTCAGGTTAGAAACTGGGGTTGGTATCATTGCTTTATAATGCGATTTCACCGAGAATTGCCCATTCGATGCAAAGATCTGTGAAATTCATCATGAGCTTGTAACAACAAAAAATTAGCTAGGCGTGTTAACAAATGATTCCACTCCACTAATTTGGTACATATTACGTCTCGTCTCCAGGAAAAAATAGGTGGATAGGAACTCAGTGCTTCTGAAATTGTGACAAACTTTGGCCTACAATGTTCTTTAAACCAGGGTATTGGTTCATCAAACTCTCATTGTCTAACCATTTGTCTTCCTAGAATTTGACCCGCGATTCATCTTTAATAATAAAAAGATCCAAAGCGGAGAAAATCATATATTCTAGTCCAATAAGGATTTTGCAGGCAAATATTTACTCTTTCTTGTCTTATTCGTTAATTTAGAACCTTATCAAATAAAGCAATTTTTTGGTTTGTTCCGCCATCCCACCCAATCACGTGTTAGGATTCTTTCCAATGAAATCCTATGTAGTCATAGGTTTTGTCATTCCCACAGCTTCTCCTTTAATGGTTAGGTTTGAATCCTTCAATGGAGCATCCAAAATCCTTCAACAAGCTAGTCCAAAAATGAGAATCACCTTGTTTATGTTTGTCGGGTACCAAAGTTTAGGGTACCCAACTTCGATGCAAAAACACACATTCCCGACATGGCCCGGCCCAGGTAGGGCCAGTGGAAGCCCACGAAGGCCTATGACGGCGTCAATTCCCCGATTCGCCCGAGCCTCCCCAAGAGAGCTCGGGAGAGCGGCGCCCTCGGCGCCAATTCTCCGATTCGCCCGAGCCTCCCTGAGAGAGCTCGGGAGAGCGGCACCCTCGGCACCAAATCTCCGATTCGTCCGAGCCTCCATGAGAGAGCTCGGGAGGGCGGCACCCTCGGCGCCAAATTTCCGATTCGCCCGAGCCTCCCCAAGAGAGCTCGGGAGAGCAGTGCCCTCGGCGCCCATTCTCCGATTCGCCCGAGCCTCCCCATCCCCCTCGAGCGCAATCTCACAAAGGCATCCAATGCACAGGTGATGTCAACGGAGTAATCTTGGACCACAAGAGACCTTCCTGACCACTTTACAAGCACTGTCCCGTCAGGCGAGATTCTCGACGCGACTGTGCTTCGCACGCCCCTGACGGCCATACCACCTGTCAGGATTTCCCTGGCAACAGATTTGATAGGCCCACTATGGCCGTCCTCTCCATGGTATGGTCTACGGTGTTCCGCCTCGTTTTTCGCTGGGATCTACCAACTACGACTACGACAGTCCAAGCGCCTGACGACGGGCTACGCAAGAACGGAAAAGGCGCCTATTGCGTTGTCCACTCGAAAGGACGAGCACGCCTTCCATCCGGGCCCACTTGACCCTCGGGAAACACTGTCCGAAAGCCGGAGATACGCCCGAGGGAAGATATCACCCTGCTCCATTCCATCACACCTCCACGAGCCCCGAACCTCGGGAGACAACGTCCGGGGCGACTCACCCTCTCGTCACATCGTGCAAGTAGATGACCATCAGGTGTGACACCACGTCTTGCCGTAATCCGACGACTGTTGCCGCCTTGGAACTCACTAAGATCGTACGAACCACTACGGCCATACCCCGGAGACGCAGAGACAAGACCGTAGCTGACGACAGTCAAACGGGGAACAACAACTCCCCACTGTAACATACGTGGCATTGTAAGCACTGCCCTTGCCTCTCCCTTGCGACTATAAAAGGGAGAGCAGAGGCCAACCTTAGGGGATCCCCGCAGATTCTAAGTTCTCACATACACACACACACCCCAACAACAAGCGACTTGTACACACTTAGACACTCACAAGAGACCTGGGAGCACTTTCCTCTCTCGCCTAGCTTGTAACCCCCTACTACAAGCACCCCCGGTGCAAGGAAACACGACTCTCCTCTCCACTAGACGTAGGGCCTGCTTGGCCTGAACCAGTATAATCCTTGTGTTCTCTCTTGTACACCACCCGTAGCCTCAACCGCAAAACACAGATTTACTAGCCGGTGTTAGCCCCGCTAAAACTAGCACCGACAATGTTCCACTTGAACTAAAGGTTTAGAACTTAGATATTTATTTCGTAACAATTGTTGCCATATACCATCTATTGTTAGGAGCTTGAACAACCATTTACTCAGCAAAGCGATATTCTTAAGATTTAAATTAGCTATTCTTAAACCACCTGATCCATTGGCTGGCAAAGAATAGACCACTTTGTGGGTCTGTATTTTCTCTTATGTTCATCACCTTGCCAATAAAACCTAGATCTAAAATAATCCAGTTTCTTAAGAACACCTTTTGGAATCGCAAAAAAAGGACATCATAAACATCGGGAGACTAGACGGAATTAATCAACGTCAATCTATCCCCAATTGATAGATGTTTGCTTTTCCAACTATTGAGTCTTTTCTCAAAACGTTCCTCTACCATTCTCCAACATTGGCATTTCTTATAGTTCTGTAATGTATATGGATGCCCAGGTATTTAGATTAAATGGTGACCTCACGCCATCTTGAGGCATTTAACAAGGGATGTGATGGGAGTCCTCACGACGGATTGCTCACACAAGAGACTCAAACATCTATCGATCAGATCAAGGTGATGTTCAAGTGCTTTGCACCAGAGGCATCATCAATTAATGATAAATTAATGGAGCGTTGATTTATGTCTGCATACCGGAGGAAGTCTCAACCTTGGCCCTCACAGTAGCTTTCCGCGAAACACCAGTACACAGGAGCTCTATAGTGACGCCATGTATTTTTTTTACTGGCAGTTTCGCTTGACGTCCGCCACTAGAAATCAGCGTCATTTTTACAGGCGGGTCACTTAAGGAACTGCCACTAGAAATTGATTTTTAGTGGCGGTTCTTTAAATGACCCACCAGTAAAAATGGGCTATTTTTACTTGCGGGTCACTTAAGGAACCGCCACTAAAAATCGATTTCTAGTGGCGGTTCCTTAAGTGACCCGCCTTGTAGAAATAATCTGAATTTTAATTTTTTGAGTTTTACAAATGACCTCGTATGAAAAAACTATCAAAATAAAAGTTATAGATCTCGAAAAGTTATGAAACTTTGTAGTTGAAATTTTTTTCATTTGAAATCATCTTGTTGATGTAAATTACGGTCAAAGTTTGAAATTTGAAATTTGACTTTTTGATAAAAGCCTCAGATGGAGAAACACTCTACATGAAAGTTGTAGATCTCGAAAAGTTACTCAACTTTGTAGTTGACAACTTTTTCATTTGAATTCATTTAGTGCCTCAAACAATCAATTTACTCTCGGTTTGTTATAATATGTGGGGAGCCGAAGTGGGATATAGTCACAAGTGAGAGTGTGGTGCAGTGGTAGGGAGGGGTACACGCGAGAGAGGTTGCGGGTTCGAATCCTACCGGCCGCGTAGCGCGCGAATTTTGCGCGAAAAATGCCACGACTTGCGACTTGCACGGAGACGGGCGGGCGCTGGCCGGTGGGTCCCTTTTCAGATTTAAATTTTTTGTTTTGCTATTTTAAAAATCAGGTTTTCGGAAAATTATTTTTACTGGCGGTTTCTTATGTGAACCGTCAGTACAAATCAAGCAACCGTAAGTAAAAGTCGCTGATTTTTAGTAGCCCCTAGTACTGGCGGTTCATAAAAACGCTAGTAAAAATACGTTTGCAACCGCCAGTACTAAGGTTTTGTGTAGCAGTGAAACCTTTGCAATGCTAACTTGTTCTCGCAGAAAAATGTTCACCACTACTGAGGGTCCCCACAATAATAGTTGGCTGCTGGAGATTTTGTGCCACATCAGCCATATGTCAATGATTTTTTATTATTTTCTAGGCAGCCTTGTCCTCGACCGGTGATAGAAGCTGTGAGTGTTGCATCTCGACACGCACAAATAGATAGGCTTAGGAGGTCGTCGCTAGCTCTTTGTTTTTAAACCTCTTTTCTTCACTTTAGATTTTATGTACAGTCACCACTCAAATAGCTAACTTAAATAGACTTATTGAGGACGTCCTGAGAGTAGCATCCGCCTCTAGTCTTCCTTTCTATAAATGAATGATTTGTAAAAGCAGTTATTCAGCCGTCAGCCATTTTGACAATCACTCGTTCAAAAAAAATCTCTAAAAACCAAGTATGTAAGGCGGCGTGAAATACAATATGTCATTCCCTAGAAATCATAAATCGAGCCTACAAAATAGCAAAAAAATAATATAAATCTAGGGAGACACCATTATTTGAACCCACGACTTACAACCTTGTGTATTCCTCTCCTAACCATTGTAAAGCGACTTGTACTATAGGTCATGTCTTCTCCTCGCTTTCCCTTTACATGATTTTGAAATGAGTATTTAGGATCTAAACAAATTAGATTGAGAATGTTTTCAACTACAAATTTGTTGATATTGTCGAGCACTCACTAGTACACAGGAGCTCTACAGTGGCGCCGTGTAATTTTTTTACTGGCAGTTTCGCTTGACGTCCGTCACTAGAAATCAGCGCCATTTTTACAAGCGGGTTACTTAAGGAACCGCCATTAGAAATTGATTTTTAGTGACGGTTCCTTAAGTGACCCGCTAGTTAAAATAGTCCATTTTTACTCGCAGGTCACTTAAGGAACCGCCACTAAAAATCGATTTCTAGTGGCGGTTCCTTAAGTGACCTGCTTGTAGAAATAATCTGAATTTTAATTTTTTAAGTTTTGCAAATGACCTCGTATAAAAAAACTGTCTAAATAAAAGTTGTAGATCTCAAAAAGTTATGAAACTTTGTAGTTGACAACTTTTTCATTTGAAATCATCTTGGTGGCGAAAAATACATTTGAATTTATCAAATTTGAAATTTAAATTTTGTAAACGACCTCGGATGGAGAAATTTCCAACATAAAAGTTATAGATCATGAAAAGTTATGCAACTTTGTAGTTGACAACCTTTTCATTTGACTTCGTTTAGGGCCTCAAACAGTCAATTTACTCTCGGTTTGTTATAATATGTGGGTAGCCGAAGTCGGATATAGTCACAAGTGAGAGTGTGGTGCAGTGGTAGGGACGGGTACGCGCGAGAGAGAGGTCGCGGGTTCGAATCTCACCGGCTGCGTAGCCCGCGAATTTTGCGCGAAAAATGCTACGACTTTCGAAAAATTATTTTTACTGGAGGTGGCCGGTGGGACCCTTCCCAGATTTAATTTTTTTGTTTTGCTATTTTTAAAACATGATTTTTGGAAATTTATTTTTAATGACGGTTTCTTATGTGAACCGCCAATACAAATCTATTTGTACTGGCGGTTCACAAGCAACCGCTAGTAAAAATCGCTGATTTTTAGTGGCCCCTAGCACTGGCGGTTCACAAAAACGCTAGTAAAAATACGTTTGCAACCGCCAGTACTGAGCTCCTATGTACTAGTGACTATAAGGCCCCGTTTAGAGCGTTTGCACTTCACCAGTGAAGCCTTTTTCTGAGGCTTTGGCTCCATGAACAGTATTATCCGTGGAGCTGGATTCGTTTTGATAAATCGTTTGGCAAAACAGCTCCACATATAGAGTTTCTTAAAATATGCTCTCACAGAACGCCAAGTAGGATGAGGTGAAGCTAGGAAAAGATACTATTTTTGGTTCCTTCTCACCTCAAAGCTCTGTAAGAGCACATTTTTATGGGCTTTACCGGTGCAACTGTTTTATTTTACCCCGTTTGGCAGAAAACGACTCTAAATAGCTCCTGAAGCCGCCGAAGAAGCCTTGCTAAACGGGTCTAACTTTGGCTTTGGTGCTTCTCGACCAAAGTCGTTCAAAAATTTTAAATTTCAAATATGAGAAATTCAAATATAATTTTCTTAGATAAATGATTTTAAATTAAAAGTTATCAACTACAGGGCTAGGCTTGCTTTTGGTCTTACAAATCAACGCGCTAATGGTATCTTTGTGGAAGGGTGCAACTATTCTTGTTCATGCACAACTAGCAGTCGGATATGGGGTCCCATTTATCTCCTCTATTGAAGAGGCCCTTTGCTAAATGCCATAGATGGAGTTTGAAACTTTAAAACAAACATAGGTCATTTGATCAAATAATCCAATATCCTGCAAGATAATTTGGAAATTGTTGAAACACATTGGAGACCTTGCTGTAAAATATGGGATTTATGTATTGAAAGCAATCGAACACGGGCTCTAAACCTCGTTTACGAAAAAAATGTATTGAAAGGCATGCATAGAGTACACCATAGAGGAGCGTGTAAAAATCCGTCTCCTACAATAATCTTATAAAGTATATTTCCTAATAATCAATCAGTTAAGAGGATTTGCTGCGCTAATAAGTAAGGACTAATAGCTTCATAAAAAAGGTTTATCTATATCTAAAGCAAATCCAAAGATTCGAACCTCCTGTATTTTAAAGAATGAATTTTAACCGCTGCTCCAAGAGCAACCGCTTCATCTGGTTTGATCCTTATGTTTGGCTCCTTCCCATTGAAGTAAGCCTTGACAAGTCTTTGAATCTTTGGGATCATGGTGCTTCCACCAACAAGAATAATCTCATCTATCTTGCTCCTCTCAAGCTCAGAGTTTGCCATGGCGGAGTGCAGCATGACAATGACTTTCCAGAACAGATCACCATTCAATTTCTCAAAAGTTGATCGTGATAACGACTCCGAGAAATCCATGCCTTCGCCGAATAGAGATTTGATGCTCACTTGGGCATGATATTGACTGCTCAACACCTTCTTTGCACGCTCACACGCCACGCCCAGTTTCCTTAGAGCAACGCTATCGTGGCTGACATCCTTACCGTGCTTGATCTTGATCAGGTCGACGAAGTAGTCGACGACACTGCGATCGAAATCATCTCCTCCGAGAAAAGGATCGTACCGATAAGCAAGGACATCAAAATAACCGCCATCTGTAAGCGTCACGACGCTGGCTTCAGTCGTGCCGCCGCCGACGTGGAGGACAAGCGCGTTGCCGTCCTCCCGCAGCTTCTCACCAAGACCGTAGGCGACGGCTGCCGCGACGGGCTCCGTGACCGTGCCCAGGACGTCCAGCCTGGCCATCCTGCCGGCGCCCCTGGCCTCCTGCGTCAACGCGTAGTTTGAGTGCTCCGGAACGACGATGAGGGCGTCTCTCACCGTTCCGATGCCAAGATGGTCCTCGGCCATCTTCCGCAGGTCGTCGATGACCATGGTTGCGATCTGCTGGACGTGGAGCTCCTTGGCTGATGCCCCGTCGTCCTTGGCGTCCAATTGGATGGCCGGCCCGATGCCGTATCTTGTTGAACCGATCTTGTACGGCACACGCTGGCTGAGTCTCTGCACGGTCTCCTCCTCGTACCTTAGGCCGAGCATGCGCTTGAAACCGAAGATGGCGGCCTCGGGGTGCGTGTCGGCGTGGTTCTTGGCGGCCTCGCCGACGAGGACCCTGCCGTCGTCAGGGAAGGCGACCCAGGACGGGATGCAGACGCGGAACATGGTCTCCGTCTCGACGAGTCCGCCGCGGGTGTAGCCGGCGACGCAAGAGTTGGTGTTGCCCAGGTCGATGGCGATCGCCGCTTCAGGGTTGTACCTATACCAATTCGCGGCGCTGCTGTGCGTACTCGCCTGGTAATAATGGGGAAAATCTAGCCCTGACGCCGCACCAAGCAAGCAGACAACAAGCAGCAGCAGCAGCATGTAAGCCCTGACGCCGCCGCAATGGGCAGCCATTGCAAGTTTGCAAATGAGCCAACAATCAATACTCGGAAGGCGCCGTGGAGAGGAGTTTGTGGTTTATATAAGTAGATAGATTGTGGCGGCGTGCATCTGAGGGCCGGCCGGATTCGATTCCATGTCGAGTTCGAGATGGATTCGGATAACCCAATCGATGGGCTCGTCACTCGTGTGCCTCTTGATCTGATCTGGCTAGGCGCCCAAGGAAAGTCAGGCTGCTCATTATTTATCAGTTTCAAATTATACATTTCAAGATTTTTTTTAAATGAATCAAACGGAAGAGCTACCGATTATATTAAAAAGAAGATAAACCCAACGTGAGCACAATAATACAACAGCGACTAACAACCACACGGAAAACAAACTCAACAAAAAGGGGAAAAAAGAAACAACTCAAGTCGAAAGGATCGTGGCATCAACTCAGAAAAAAGAAGCGAAAGAGAACCACCACTGCATTGCCAACTCCCGGACGACTAAGGGCACCAAGGCGAAAATACCATCATTATTAGTTGCTTGTGTCGTCATTACCGACGATGATCCACACACCGTCACTGTGAGCCGTGTAGCCATCCCGCAATTGGATTTACTTGTGCCGCCTGTCAAGACAATGTACCACACCGGACTAGCCACCGCCAAGTAAGAATAACTGCCACCAAGCCAACCCCATACGCCGAGATCCAAACGCGCGCATTGTAGCTTCTAGGACCTACCTGCCCCACCGAAGGTAGAAGTGCCACACTTGTCCTCTAGTTGTGAGTAAAAACGCCTCCTTATGTCGTATAAACAACCGCCGCTGTGTGGGACCGCCCACTTCCATATCACGTAGGTCATCTCAGCTATGCAAATCTACTAGCCACCACCTCCCACGTCGGCCACATCGCCAACTCCATGGTTGCCTCCCATGCCGGCATCCTCGCCAACTTCGTGGTCGCAACTGGCGTATGGTCCCACGAAACCGTTGCCATCCATTGGTAAGTAGATGTGACGCACTCCAATCGCTATGACAACACACTCCTCCTAACTACCTTCCTCCGTCGTGGACATTGAAAACTTGAATACTCAATTAGGCCTCAGCTTTCGACACCACAACATTGGCCATCGCCGCAGACTAACCAAGAATGAGCTTACAAAAAGGATGCCTTCAAGGAGGGACATGACGCCGCCAGCGCCTGACCAGAAGGTCAAGGTTTTCACCTAGAAAGGACACGCCATGCAAAGGGGAGAAAGGTGTTCGATGAATGCTTCCAAGGAAGAAAACGATGCTCGTAAGCGTCGCCGTCATTTGCCTGAGAGGGACAAAGCTTTTGCCATGGCGCCTCAACCCCATGCACGGCAAAGGCTACGTTCTATCCACCATGACCAGTGCATGCCATGGTCGTCACTAGCTCAAGCACCCGCCACACCGAGCATTCCACGGCTGCCAAATCCAGGCGCCACTAACACGATGTCCTGGTCGCTGTAGCTCGCGCGGCTCCCATGGCACCACACTGCCAAACTACTGTGCTGTCACTGCACCACAGCGTTGTGGATCTGCAAGCTGGTAGACCAGATCCGATCGAGGGAATGCCATACCCGGGAGCGGCAGGACGGATTCCGCCACCAGCCGCCCCCAAGAAGTCCAACCTGGGGAGCACCTAGAGAGACGGAAGAGGTAGGAGAGGGAGAAGATCCAGCCACCGCCATCCTTGCTCTATGTTGGACTACCGGCGTCGAGCTCTGGCAACGACCGTGGATGAGGGTATGTGGAGGCCTTAGAGATGGGGGGTGAAGTGGCACCGCCCGAGTCACCCTTGGCGGGAGCGACGCGGGGTGTGGGGGATGGATGCTACTTTTAGAATGGAGTAAAGTGCACCAGCGGTCCCTAAACTTGCGCTGGTGTGTCATCCCGGTCCCTAAACTCTCAAATCAACTGTTTAGGTTCTTAAACTTGTCCATCTGTGTCATCTCGGTCCCTAAACTAGTTCGGCTATGTCATTCCGGTCCCTAAACTTATAAATTATCCGTTTAGGTCCTCAAACTTGTTCAGTTGTGTCATCCCAGTCCCTAAACTTATTCGGCTGTGTCATCTGGGTCCAAACAGGGCGATTTAAAAACTTGATATGAAAAAAAATAACTCATAACTTTTTCATATGAACTCGAATGAAGATAAACTTTATATTAAAATTGTAGCCCTCGATGCGATCTACAACTTTGTAGTTGAAAAGTTTTTGAATTAAAACTGTTTAGGGTCCCAAAATATTTTTGTATGTTTATAGATTTTGAAATTTGAAATTTAAAATTATCAAACAAACTTGGATATTGATATGGCCTATATAAAAGTTATAGTTCTCAATATAATCTACAACCTTGTAGTTAAAAATATTTTTATTTAAAATCGTTTAGTATCCCAAAATTTAATTTTAAATTTTAAATTTTAAAATATGTAAACTTACAAGAAAATTTTGGAATATTAAACGACTTCAAATAAAAAAAATTTCAACTACAAAGTTGTAGATCGCATTGAGAGATACAATTTTGATATAAAGTTTGTCTTCATTCGAGTTCATAAAAAAACTATAAATTATTTTTTGATATCAAGTTTTTAGATCGCCCTGTTTGGACCCAGATGACACAGCCGAACAAGTTTAGGGACTGAGACGACACAACTGAACAAGTTTGAGAATCTAAATGGGTGATTTACAAGTTTAGGGACCGGAATGACACAACCGAACAAGTTTGAGGAGCTAAACGATCGATTTGAGAGTTTAGGGACCGGGATGACACAACAGCGCAAGTTTACGGACCGCTGATGCACTTTACTGCATACTATGATAATTCATAGATTTTATGATGAATTTAAGCACTTACTCATCCATATTGTTAAAAGAAGTTGTTTTGAACAAGGACCGTCCCCAAAGCACAACTTTGGTTTCTTTTTTTTTTACAAAAATATTTATAGAAAACTGATATATGTATATTTGTATGAAACTATTTTTCAAGACAAGTCTATTCATATGGTTTTCAAATCTCAATATTAAACCTTGTCCAAAATGGCTTATTTTACCAACCTTGTGGAAGTATTTAATATCATAAATAAATATTGGTATTTATTATAAATTTGGTCAATTTGATTTAAGACAAAATAAAATGACTTTATTGTTAGGACCGACCAAGGAGTACAAAACTACAATCCATCACATATATTTCAACAAAATACTCATCAAATGTTAAAAATCTCTCAATTCCATGGCTTATTCTGTTCTATTCCACCCAAAAAGTATCATCCAACAGTGTAGTGACAAATCTCCCCTTTTATACATGCTGGCAGATTGCCACATCGGAGTCAGATCCTCCAACTCCAATGCATCAGAACATCCATGGCTGAATCTCCTGCGAACATATCCAATCATATGCCAGGAGTTTCAGCATATCAGGAGCTTTAGCTGATGACAACAATTGGAAGTCACTATTTTGTAAGCAGGGATCACAAAAACCTCTTGACATTTACATATCCTTGCGTTACCACCTACTCTACTGAATATTGATCTCATGTTACAGATAGTTCATCATAAACGAAGGTTTCCTTGTTTCCTGCTGCCATTTTCCTTCCTATAATTTTTTCAAGTTCACCTGCGTCAGGTCCAGTTTTGATCAGCGTCAGTGCTACACAGGATAGTTGGTCCAGGTTGCTTGCCAGCCCTTCCAGTCTTGACCTGATCACCTTGTGCCTCTACACGTGCTGGTGCTGCATTGGTGTTTGGACAAAACAATTTTAGTACTAAAATTATGTGTCAAATGCAACTACTTCATGCAGAAAGTGATGGAAAGGAAGCATGTATTCACGTGCAAGACAATGGAATTCGAGACCTTCAACTGATTGGAGAAGTGAGAGATGTCCTTCGGCCCTTCGCCCGTTTTAACGAAGGGGTAGAATATTGCTTACTCCCATCTCTGCGATCACCATCCAGCGGCAACTTAGCATGGTTCTCATTTGGTTTTTCTCCTGGCTTAAACCTCCAATAGTACCAGAAGCAAACAAGCCCCATTACAAAGGCTACAGCAGCAACTATCCCAAGAGTCTTGAATGAGCTACTGTCTGTGCCATTTACCACTGGACGATCCTTATGCACAGATGTGCCCATATCACGAGATGAGATTTTACTCTTGGGACACACTGTTTGAGCAAGCGGAAAAATTAATTAAAAAGCAAACAGATTCAAATTACTGGCAACTATTAAACTAGATTCTGTAGTAATTCATTTACCTCTTGAACATGTATTAGGGAGTTCTGACCATTTCGCGACTTGATGTTTATCCTTCCCTTTGCATAAGACATAGGTTGCATCCAATTTGGAAGATGGATATTTTTGCTTCAGATAACGGCACAAGCAGCAAGCACCACTCTCACCGCTAGGTAGAGCATCATCAATGGCATACAACAATGCCCGGCAACATGTGAGAGAAGGTGTCTGCCGTGAATTGTTTCTCAGCACACAAGAAAAGGCAGCAACACTCGTCAAGCCATAATGACAGTTGCCTCGCTCTGAACTTATGTCACGAATTGGGTTTGCTACAAATGTTGACAGAAAGATCACGAGCAAGAAAAGCCCCATCCGCTGCATCCAACAAACACGGATTAAAATATTAGCTGAACTTATTATCTATGCCTCCATTTGATACATAAACAGACGCAGAACCCATACTTTCTGATGACAATACAACTGAAAATCTCACTAGAAATGGAAGCACATCAACATTTCATGTAATTCAAATGAACTGCATCAAGAAGAAGCGAATCCTAGTAAAGTCAAGAATCCGGACCCAAATCAAGAACCCTAGTACAAGAGAGAGGAGGAATCCCACTAAACTCAAGAATTCGGACCCAAATCAAGAACCCAAATACACGAGAGAGGAGGGGGAGTAAGAGAAGGGTGATGCGATACCGTCAACAAGGTGACCATCAGCGGGGATGGCCACCGGAGGGGAGACCACCACATGCCCATGTTGCCGTCACCGTCGCCGTCGCCTTCGATCCGTGTGGAGCAGGTGGCTGCCGCTGCAGTCTGCAGTGCTGCTCCGTGAAGCACACATGTCCTACTGTCAGTGAGAGAATCAATGTGTGTTACTGTAGAATAGAATAGAAAGATGGGAAACACCACACCCTTAACGTGGGGGGTGATATTCATATATATAGCCAACATGGCAGGGTGTACAAGCTTTACATAGCAGGTGCTAATCACACTGATTGTGTGGTTGCCTATTATATACTTGCCTAATATACACTTGCCTAATATATCTATCAGCCTCCCGCAGTCGAAGCGTCAGGATTCCGGATGCAGAGACTGGACCGAAAATCTTCAAACAGCTGAACCGGCAGACCCTTGGTCATGATGTCAGCAAACTGAAACCGTGACGGCACATGGAGAACTCGGACCTCTCCGAGAGCCACCTTCTCACGGACGAAGTGAATGTCAATCTCGATGTGCTTGGTGCGGCGGTGGTGGACCGGGTTGGCTGTCATGTAGACAGCGCTGACGTTGTCACAGTAGACAACTGTGGCGACCTTCAAGGGAACATGAAGTTCCTGAAGGAGTTGGCAAAGCCAACAGCACTCTGCAACCACGTGAGCAACAGCCCGGTACTCGGCCTCCGCACTGGACCGGGACACTGTGGTCTGCCTTTTGGATGACCAGGACACCAGACTGTCGCCGAGGAAAACGCAGAAGCCTGATGTAGAGCGGCGGGAGTCGGGGCACCTGGCCCAGTCAGCTTGTCGACAGGCCCAGTGCCGATGTGGAGGCCAGCCGACAGGGTGCCCTTCACATACCGAAGGATGCGCTTGATCAGCGCGAAGTGAGCTTCGCGCGGGTCATGCATGAAGAGGCACACTTGCTGTACAGCATAGGCCAGATCGGGGCGAGTGAGCGTCAGGTACTGGAGAGAGCCGGCGAGACTCCGGTACGAGGCGGGGTCAGCGACAGGGGCGCACGCCGAGGCAGAGAGCTTGGCACGAGAGTCAACAGGTGTCGACGTCGAGTGACACTCGGCCATGCCCGCCTTCTGAAGAAGGTCCACAGCGTACTGCCACTGGCTGAGGAAAAGGCCGTCGGAGGAGCGAGTGACGGATATGCCCAGGAAGTGGAGTTCCCCGAGGTCCGTCATGGCGAACTCAGAGTGAAGGCGGTCGATGATGCGTCGAAGCAGAGCGGCCGAAGAAGCCGTGAGTACGATGTCGTCGACGTACAGCAGCAAGTAGGCGGAGGAGCCGCCCTCAGTGTAGATGAAGAGGGAGGCGTCGGTGGCAGAGGCGACGAAGCCGAGTTGGCGGAGAAACGTGGCGAAACATTGGTGCCACGCCCGAGGGGCCTGCTTGAGGCCGTAGAGGGAGCGCTGGAGGAGGCAGACGGCGTCGGGTCGTGCTGGGTCGACGAAGCCGGGGGGCTGCTGACAATAGACCGTCTCATGCAGGTGGCCATGAGGAAAGGCATTCTTCACGTCCAGCTGATGGATAGGCCACTGGCGAGAGGCCGCGATGCTGAGGACGACCCGAATGGTGGCAGGCTTGACGACGGGGCTGAACATCTCGTCGTAGTCGATGCCGTGGCGCTGGGTGAAGCCGCGGACGATGCAGCGAGCCTTGTGACGAGCCAAGGTGCCATCAGAGTGGAATTTGTGCCGGAAAATCCACTTGCCGGTGACCACGTTGGCGCCGGGAGGACGCGGAATGAGGCGCCAGGTGTCGTTGTTGACAAGAGCCTTGTACTCTTCGGCCATGGCCGCACGCCACTGGGAATCGGCAAGGCCCCCCCTGTAGTCATGCGGAATGGGCGAGGCAGTGGAGTCGGTGGCGACGTGAGCAGCCGGGGCGAACCCGTACCGATCGACAGGCCTGAGGGAACCTGTCTGGAGGCGCGTCACAGGCCGGCTCGGGGGCGGCAGAGGTGGTGGCGGTGTCGGAGCAGTCACCACAGCCGGAGGCGGCGGTGGTGGTGGAGTAGCCACCACGGCCGGAGGCAGGGCCGGCTGTTCGGGAATAGCAGGCGCCGGCGGAGGACGGCTCGGTGCAGCTGGAGTCGGACGCCGCCTGGTGTAAACCTGGAGGGGTGGAGGACCGGCCGGCGCAGGCTGAGGCGCGGCTGGTGCAAGGGCCGGGCCAATCTGGAGGATGGCCGGGTCCTCAGCGAGCTCCTCCAGATGAGCTCGACGACACGGTTGCTCAGCGTCGAGTGATGATGGAGCAACTGCAGCAGTGCGGATCACCGGCGTGGTTGGACCTGCAAGAAAATCCAGAGAGCTTGGCAGCGCACTGGTGGAGTCAGATCGAAAGGGAAATGTGGTCTCGTCAAAGACAACGTGACGGGAGATGATGATTCGTCTAGTTGTGAGGTCGAGACACCGGTAGCCCTTATGGGAAGAGGGATAACCAAGAAAGACACAAGCGGTGGACCGGGGGGCCAACTTGTGTTTGGAGGTGGCGGTGAGGTTGGGATAGCATAGACAACCGAAGACACGAAGAATGGCGCAATCTAGTGGCTGCTGGTAGAGTTGCTCATAGGGAACTCGATGGTGAATGGCTGAGCTGGGGCGCCTATTGAGGAGATAGGTGGCTGTGGTGAGCGCCTCGGCCTAGTATTTAGGTGGCATGTGAGCGTGGATGAGAAGGGTGCGGCATATATCGTTCAGAGAACGGATGATGCGCTCAGCCTTGCCGTTTTGAGAGGAGGTGTAAGGGCAGGAGAGGCGTAGGTGAATGCCGCTGGAGACAAAGAAGGTGGTGAGGGCATTATTGACGAACTCAGTGCCATTATCAGCCTGTACAGCCTTGACAGGAAGTCTGAATTGTGTGTGGACGAAAGCGCAAAAGTTAATGATGTGAGTGGCTACCTCGGACTTGCGGACGAGTGGGAACGTCCAGCAAAAGTGAGTGAAGTCATCTAAGATGACAAGATAGTACTACGCACCAGAAATGCTAGCGACCGGGGACGTCCAAACATCACAGTGTACAAGCTCAAAAGGGAGAGATGAAACTGATTTGGAATTACCAAAAGGCAGCCACACATGCTTGCCGAGTTGACATGGGTGACATAGAGTATGAGCTGATTTATTACATGATATGGAATTATTTTGCCTAAGCAAATCTAGAGTGGCAGCTCCTGGATGACCAAGGCGATGGTGCCATAGGTCGGTGGAGGTGGCGATGTGGGCCTGTGGCGTGGCGGAGACGGTGTAGAGGCCGTCGGAGCTATTGGAGCGAAGAATCACGCGTCTGGTCTGCAGGTCCTTAACAGAAAAACCAAACGCGTCAAATTCGATAGTGCAATGGTTGTCACGAGTGAATTGGCGTACTGAAAGTAAGTTGCGCACTAGGGAGGGGACAACAAGAACATTGCGAAGAGAGAAAGGGGAGGTGTGGCCAGGTAAATGGGAGTGACCAGAACAGGACACATGCAATTGATGCCCGTTGCCAACAGTGATGGAAGGAGAGGAGGAGGGATGACGAGATAGAAGTATACCATCCAAGTTGTGCATGTGGGAGGTGGCGCCGGAGTCCATGGCCCAGCCGGAGTTCTGGAGCGCCATCTGGTTCAAGGCGGCGATCAAGCCGGCCTGATCCCACATTGGTGGTGGTGGAGGGGCAGCGAAGTGAGCCTGCGGGTTGGCACCCATAAGACCCTGGTGGCGCCCGCCCTGGGCATTGGGGTGCTGCTAGCCGCCGCCAGGGTGAGGGCCCTGTTGGGAGGAGTAGGACCACCCTGGGGGGCCCACGGAGTGTAGCAGAACCAGGGCACCATGGGGCGGTTGCCCCCGTGCTGTTGCCCGCCACGGCCGCCCTGCTGCCAGCCGCTTCCGCCGCCCTGTTGCCAGCTGCCGCCGCCGCCTTGTTGCCAGCCACCCTGGCCGCGCTAGGAACCCTTCTTGCCGCCCTTGCCCTTCTTGCCGCCCCCTGAACCCTTGGAAGGGGCACCAGAAGGAGCGCCGGAAGTGGAGGAGTGGCACTCGGCAGATGTGCAGCGAGAACCGGAGGCGACTACCATAGCGGAGGCCGCCGTGGTTTTCTCGTCGTTGGCGAGGCGCAGTTCCTTGAGGGAGAGCATCTCGCGTGCCCTGGAGAAGGAGGGTAGCACGGTGGCGTTGGCGATGTCGTCAGCGGTGGCGCTGAAGCACGGATTTAGACCGCGGAGGAGACTGAGGACGAGCTGCTTGTCGTCGATGGTCTCGCCGACGTCCCGGAGGGACGCGGCCTTGACCTTGAGCTTCTGGCAGAATTCGTCGATCGTCGAGTCGCCCTGCTTTAGGGAGTGAAACTCCTCAAGCAGGTAGACGGCCCGGGGTGCGCGGTTGGAGCGGAACAGGGCTTCAATTGCCGCCCACAGCTCGCGGGCGTCTGGTTCTCGTCGGTGATGGCCAGATCGAGAACTGAGTCGTCAACGGTGTTCAGGATCCAACCGCGGACAGTGCACTCGGCAATAGGCCACGATGGATCATCAGCAGGGGGAGCAGCAGACTCGATGTGCAGGAGGAGGCTGAATTTCCCACACAGAGCCTTGAAAAAGGAAGCCCACTTGGTGAAGTTGGTATTCTTCATCTCCAAGGTCACCGGGATGTGAGTTTTTACGTTGACGGCGGTGTAGGGGTGGACGAGCACAGCCTGTGGTGCCGCGGCAGCGGCAGCAGAGCCGTCAGCGCCGGCGGAGGCGTCGGCTGTGACAGACATGTCGACCAGGTGGTGTGGCGTACCACCGGGAGAAGGGTGGACGACGGTGTCGGAGTTCAGCCGCCGGGGAAAGGTGGAGAGAAGAGATGAGCGGAAGCAGAGGCCCAGGATCTGATTGATCACGTCTCTGATACCATGTAGAATAGAATAGAAAGATGGGAAACACCACACCCTTAACGTGGGGGGTGATATTCATATATATAGGCAACATGGCAGGGTGTACAAGCTTTACATAGCAGGTGCTAATCACACTGATTGTGTGGTTGCCTATTATACACTTGCCTAATATATCTATCAGTTACGGTTGGGTGGCCATTTGGTTCTCTGCTTACCGAAGGCGGCGAAGTAGGTAGCGAGGAGGCGGCGGAACCAGCGGCACGTCGAGGAGAGGCGGAGCAGGTTGAAGCCGCACAGGTGTTAGGCAACCTCTGTCCCGAGGTCCGGCTCGTACCTGCATTCAGAAATACTTGCTCAGGATTTCAACCAATTCAATGGAAAAATTGGACCCAGATTTATAATGCTGGTGTGAGCGGCTAATGCTGTGAGATCAAATTAGAGGCAGGAGCAGACAATTCAGTGGCAAAACCTCAGAAAGTTAGATGAGAAGCTTTAAATCATAAATCCATACAAGGGGAATAACGAATTCTTACAGCTGAACGCAGAGCACAGTTAATCGAACTAAATTTTATGAATCGAAATGCGTATCATCACTACCGATATAGATTTCAGGTTTCAATCAACTCTATAAAGCATGGAAACCACAAACAATTTGAGCTAAACTGGAGCTGTTCGCAGGCATCATCGGTGGATAAGCACTCTGATCTGACGCTTTTGAATTCAAACAAATCGGAAGTGCTACAACAATTCATCCAATCGAACAGCCAAACTTCCATTTCATGTTTCAAACAGGGATGCAGGCTTCGATCGAATTCAAACTCTAACAGTGCAAGCCAGGTACGCAACAAAATGCAACGAAACGAATTCGGATCATCTCTAATCTATGCTTTGATTTACTGACAATTTACTGCACGGTCCTCAAACGTAAGATGATAAGCTTTAAATCACAAATCCATACAAGGGGAATAACGAATTCTTACAATTGAACGCAGAGCGCAGTTATTCGAACCAAAATTTTCTGATTCGAAATGTGTATCGTCACTACCTGTAGAGATTTCAGGATTCAATCAACTCTCTAAAGCATGGAAACCACAAGCAATTTGAGCTAAACTGCAGCTGCTCGCAGGCATAGGTGGATAAGCACTCTGCTCTGATGCTTTTGAATTCCAACAAATCGGAAGTGCTACAACAACTCATCCAATTGAACAGCCAAACTTCCATTTCATGGTTCAAACAGAGATGCAGGCTTCGATCGAATTCAAAGTTCAAACTCTAACAAAGCAGGCCAGAGACACAACAAAATGCAACCAAACGAAATTCGGATCATCTCTAAACTATGCTTCAATTTACTAATAATTTACTGCTAGGTCCTCAAAACGTAATATGATGAGCTCTACATCACAAATCCATAGAAGGGAAATAACGAATTCTTACAATTGAACCCAGAACACAGTTATCGAACCAAATTTTCTGATTCGGAATGCGTATCGTCACTACCGGTAGAGATTTCAGGTTTCAATCGTCAACTCTCTAAAGCATGGAAACCACAAGCAATTTGAGCTAAACTGCAGCTGTTCGCAGGCATAGGTGGATAAGCAGTCTGCTGTGACGCTTCTGAATTCAAACAAATCGGAAGTGCTACAACAATTGATCCAATCGAACAGCCAAACTTCCATTTCATGAATCATGATTCAAACAGAGATGCAGGATTCGATCGAATTCGAACTGTAACAACGCAAGGCAGATGCACAACGAAATGCAGCGAACGAAATTTGAATCATCCCTAAGCTTCAATCTACCAAACACATACAGGACCTGCTAATCTCTGAGTTGCGACCGCTTTCAAAACCAAGCAGGATTCACAGCAGAAGGTTTAAAATCCCTGGATACGCAAATGCAATCACGAATTCGGAAACGCTGAAATTCGAAATGGAGAAAATCGAAGTCAGTACAAGCCAATTCCCTCCGCTAAGCACGCAGCCACGGAGCCACAAACATCATAAATAAACAAAGGGTCGAGCAGAGCACTCAGAAGTCAGAACTGGAATCAATTCCGATCGCACGCAGTAGCAGGAAAGCTAAACCTAATTCAGCACCCAACGCACACAGCGTACCAGTTGAATGGATGGCGCGGGCGGAAGAGCACGCGCGTCGACGTGCGCAGCGGCGGCTGCCGGCGGCACGTCGCAGGATGGAGCCCGGCGACGGGGCACCCGATGCCCACCGCGGCGCGGCTGGCCCCCTTCCCCGGCGGCTGCCGCTTCAGAGCCCCCGCGGCCTCGACCAGCGTCTGCGCCGCTGCCTGCTTCCGCGCCCGCTTCCTCGGCGGCAGGGGAGGCAGGGACGAGACGAAGTCCGGGTCGACGCGCCGCGGCCTTGGGCGAGTCGGGGTGGAGTCGGCTAGAAGCCTAAGCCCTAAACCCACGGTGGGCAATTTTCTTTATTTTGTTATTAACCTTTTTAATTAATTGATATATTTGGTTACTCAAAAAGAAAAGATTTTTTTTGAGGGCAAAAAAAAAAACTGCTGTTGCGTCGTACTTAAAAAAGAAAAGAATTGATATATACTTTTATAATAAAGAAATAAAAATTATTTTTTAGATCTAGAAAACTGGAAACTGCTGTTGCGTCGTACTTAAAAAAAAGTCGATAAATCAATGAGTATTCCTAGCGGCTAAAAAACGTATGAACATATTTATTGAGCTCCTCCAATAATTTTCAAAATCTTGCCCGTTAAATATGGAAGACAATTTCGCATTAAAAATCCTATAGACTATTTCTAAATCATACCAGCCACTTTTATATTTTTTCTCTCTTGTGCATATATACTAGCAAACCTGGCATATTGCTTATTCTATCCCACATCTTTTAGATTCGCTGATCGACACACGCCATTGGGTAGTTTTTCACGAGCACGGAGAGTTAGGACATAAGATACGAAGTTGTTAAAGAGCAATTTTTTAATCTTTTCATAAAAAAATCAAGATAGAGATGTGTTTTGGAAATCCTTGGAGATGCTCTTAAGAGTCACCTTGATGTCAGCATGCTTTTTTTGAACTATAGCATCGGACTCGCTACGACTTTCTTGCATAAGGTGTCGCCTTGTGGAGTGGCTCCAGGTGAACGCTGAGCATGTGGGAGCACGGGAGGGAAAAATCGTGTGTGTAGGGTAGGACAGGCTTGGATTCTATTAGGATCTATCTATATGTCACTTGGGCGTGATGCATCATATGAATAATTGTTCATCTTCTTCCTCGCCCCCACCGCCGCCAATCGCCCCTTGGGACGCCCTAGTGTTTCGCTAGAACTCGTGGCCGTGGCGACCTTCTTCCCCTCCTGATCTCCGGCTTCTGCGGCTAGCTCCGGCCATGGCGCCCCGCCCCAACCTGGCCCGGCCGTTGTCCCCACCGCCTGGCCGGCCTACCTCCCTGGAGCACCCCATCTAAAGATGTCGGACTTGGAGAAGATGACCACGTGGCATCCTTAGATTGGGTAGAAAAATTCAAGTGAGGGAAAGGCACAAATTATATGAGTGAGGGATAGCTTTTACCTTTTCTTTTGGACCATAGGTTATCCGCATCGAGTCGACCTCGAACTAGGCACACACGTAGATATAGCCGGCCCTCACACATTGCCACAATCTGTGTACATACTCCCTCCATTCTAAAATAGAGTGCATTCTGGCCCTTGGGACGTGTCCATGAATATAATGCATTTAGGTAAAAGATAATGTTTACTTCAAATAATAATACGTGATCTGCTGCTTCGTTTTTCATTTATTCTCTCTGCTTATCCGTTTATCCCCTCCCCACGAGAACTCCACCGCTCTCGTTCTTCTCCCCACCGAGAAACTCCGCACGCATGAACACCTTCGCGGCAGGTGATCATGAAGAGAAAAAAAAATAGTGCGAGTATCTGTTGATTACAGTACAGTTACAAAATAAAATTTACCTAGAGGCATATTAAGATCAATTGATGAATGGACAGCAGGGTCACGGTCTTCTACTTCATTGATTTGGTCTTCCATGGCCAGGACAACTTCTCCATGCATGGATACCCGCACCTTCTCCATCTTCAATGGTAGCACATAGATTTAGATCAGGTATTGCATCTTCATCTTCTTCACTTGGCACTACGTATCAATTGGCATGCTTGTTTTTTGTGGTCTTTGAATGATTTGTTGATGTTGCATTACGGATTGTTGGCCTCTTCTTTTATGCATCGAGGAACGGCTCTAGTGTTTGGGAGGGAAAAAGATACGGGTGGAGGCAAGATGTGTCGTCTTCCAGAAAGCATTTCTTAATAACATTTTTGAAAAGGTTTTGTACTAACATTTTTTATGAAACCATGAAAGGAATGTACGGTAAACCATGTTCAATTGGTGAATTTTCGCTGAAAATTCGTTATTTATGATAAATTTTGGAGGAGGCCAAAAGAAAGCATCCAAATTTTTTTATTATACTAAGGCATGCACTTTATTGTAAATATTTAAGTCAATTTAGATGTGCGTTATGCTCATATTTTGTTTATATCTAGAAAACCATAGCTCGTGTTGAAGTTTTCTACAAAAAAAATTAGCAGAATTTATGTGAATTTCAGTAATTTAGGCGCCGTCGGAAAATTCTAAATACTGGAATTGAAAACTCTGGGCAATATTATGTCACCAACAAGCCTGCTGAACCTGATCAAGCAACTGGTAAGACTACCCGCACTCATGTTACTCTATTTTCATCCTCTATAAGGAATATTCCATCCTGGTCATCGAGATTCTCTCCTTTAAACTCATTTTCATCCTCTATAAGGAATATTCCATCCTGATCATCGAGATTCTCTCCTCTAAACTCATTTCTTCCGCACCCATCCATACTCCATATCCATCCTCTATACCAACTACCGGCTGATAGGGCTTACTTCTCAGATTTTTTTATTTTTCTCTCCCCTCCACGGTCACTCCCTCTCCTCCCTCCTCTCTCTCCCTCTCTCCCTACTACTACTCCGCCTGACCGCTGACCCACCCCCACTCCTCCGGCTCTCTCTCCCCCAGCGCGCCGGCCCCATCCCCTGCTCGCTCCCCACCCCGGCCGCTCTCTCTCTCCCAGCAGCCGGCCGCCCAGCTGCTCGTCGGCCAGCGTAGCGGCGCTCGTAGGCGAGGCCGCGGCGCGCGAGGGGAATCCGTCGTGGCCGTACCGGCGAGCTCCACGCGCCACGGCGAGCTACTCCGCCACGGCGAGCTCAACGGCCTGGTGGACGAGCTCCACGCGCGAGGGCGGGCGGCGCTCGGCCCCGGCACGAGAGGTTGGGACGGAGCGCATCCACGGTAGAGGACCTCGAGGGCCGGCGGCGGACGACCTCGAGACACGGCTCTGGCAGATCGAGGCCTTGCTCCACTTCCTCGCCTTCCAATGTGTCGGAGCTCGGGTGTGCCACCAGCCTGTGCGTGGGGAGCAGCAGGCTTGATGGGGAGCAGCAGGGCGCACGACAGAGGAGGCTCGCCGGTGCAGAGCAAGTGGACGAGCTCCCTCCACCGGCGGGCTTGGCGACGGACCAGCCCACGACGGACTCCGGCGCCGCCGCAAGGCGCTCCAGCAGCGCGCCATGCTCCTCCTCCAGCTCCATGGCGGCGCGGGGCGAGCTCGGCGGCGGAGTTAGCAGCGGAGGTGGCGGGGGACGGGGAGGCCGAGGAGGACGCGGTGGGGCCGGATCCAGCAGCGGAGCCCTCGCCGGAGTCGTCCACGCGGTCGGGGGAGCCCTCGCCGGAGTCTCGTGGTGGCCGGCGGCCCTCTACTCCTCCCTCGCCGGCGCGCCTCCATGCCACCCCCTTCTCTCTCCCCTTCCTGCTCATGGCATGAACGAACGGACGCGTGGGCCCCGTGCCACGCTGGCCGATGGCGGATGTCCGGGACGAGCACCAAATCTGGCGGCCGGCAGCTTCGACCGGAACTTTACAGGGAGCTTTCCCGTACCCACTGCGGCGCGTTTCACGCTACATGCTGATCTGGCCCTTTAACGCTCGCGTTTACCGTCACCGGTGCGGGTGGTCTAAGCAGCCTTCTTCTGTTGCTGAACCTGATCACGATGAGGGCGCCAAGGGAAAGCAGAAGGCGGCCCGTGTTCGAAAGCCCTAGCGCAAGAGTAAGCGGGCCAGACTGGACCAAGTGACACCGACGGCCCAAGACGAAGTAACGGTCGTCAACCAACCCGTTTCGCTCTTGGCCCATGTAACGGGCGTGAGGGGCCACCTGTCAGCTCCCCTATGTATCTTCTCCTCCCTTCTGCTTTTGGACGCGAACTGAATTCGTGAACAGAACCGTGCCTAGGTGGCTGGTGGCGAGCTCTCGGCACGGCCGGAGTGTCGAACTGTCCCCGTTGAGGTTCCTCATTACCCTAATCGTTCTAGTCTGGTAACATCTGGTATCAGATTCGTTTGATCCCGTACCCAAATCCACAAATCGCCTGCGCCATCCGCATCCTCTGATCCCCACCAATTCGAGCCCAATTTTCATCCATCAGCTAAATCCTGGTTCGATCGATCTCTCAATTCCATCGGTGCGCTCCGCAAACGCTTCGGGTTAGATCGACATCCCGAATCGCAGTGAGCTGCTGCGATTTGGTTGATTTCGCCGTAATTCCCAAGCACGCGGGTACACTTGTGGCGAGATCGGGAAACTAGATTTGCCTCAGTACGGCACTCGACGCCAAACAACCATGGCGACCCCTAGAGGAGCAGTACAGGGAAGCTATTGGCACTCCTCGAGGAGAACGCGAAGGGTATTGGCAAGCTACAGAACTCCATGGTTCGAGATGTGGCAGCTCCGCACCGACGTCAATGTCTAGAAGCCGTAGATGGATAGCCGCGTCAACGATCTAGAACATGCTGTTCTGGAGCTGGGCGACAAGGTGGAGAAAGCACTCAGCGCCCTACCTCAAGCAGTACCTCTACCTACGAGCGAAGTCACCATTCCTTCGTCGTCAGCAGGAACGGAGGACAGCCAGCCGCCTTTGCAACCGCAGGCGCCGGGCTTCCGCCCACCTGGAGTCAACCCCATCCGGGGCGGCGTCAGGGGTCGATAGACCGAGGCAAGATGGGCCACTGGGGTGGTGTTTACCATCACCCTAGGCCAACACCAGCCTAAAGGTGATACACATCTGCCCAAACCTGTTCTGTCTAAGTTTCAGTCTACTGCACCTGTTAGTGATGGTTACTATAAGTCTTTCCATCATCCTGCTATGCCTGATCTTGAGTTCCCTAAGTTTGATGGCACAAATCCTAAACAATGGCTTAAAGATTGCATGTCCTTCTTTGACATATATGAAGTTCATCCTAGCTTATGGATCAAATACACCACTATGCACCTGCTTGGCTCTGCTAAACTATGGTTACAAACTGTTCAACCTAGATTATCAATCATGTCTTGGGAAGATTTCTCTGCTGTCATATGTGCCAAATTTCATAAGAATGAACACAATCAACTCCTCAGACAATTTTTCCACATCAGCCAAAAAGCCACTGTCATGTGAATACATAGAAAAATTTTGTGATCTAGTTCATCAAATCCTTGCTCATGAGCCTACTTTTTCTCCCATAACCATCACTAATAGATTTGTAGATGGACTAAAACATGAAATCAAGGTTGTTGTCATGGTTCATCAACCACAAGACTTGGATACTGCTTGTGCTCTTGCTCTCTTACAGGAAGAAAGCCATGCTAGGACCTCAATTGCATAACAAGAAGGGAGAAGGCTCATCATATTATAAGAAAGCCTAATCTGAGTCTTCCAAGTCTTATCAGCAGAACTCAAGTTATACTCCAAGATTTGCTTCAAGCCTTGGTGATGACAAGAAGTCTGTGGACTCATCTAAATCTAAGAGTACTGAAGAGGCATTGAAAACACTCAAAAATTACAGAAGATCAAAAGGACTATGCTATAAATGTGGTGAAAATTGGAGTCATGGACACAAGTGCCAATCTGTCTCTGTTCAGGGAATGGAGGAAGTTTGGTCAGCTGTTCCTAATGATACAACACCTAGCTTCAAGTCCTGAACCTGCTTCTGACTCAGATTCTGATAATGATCTGTGTGAAATATCTTTTGAGGCTATGAATGGAATTGATAACCATGCTACTATGAGATTGAGGGGGTTCATTGATGATCAAGAAGTGTATATGCTCGTTGACTCTGGCAGTTCACATTGTTTTATCAGTGAAGCTTGTGCTGCAAGATTATCAGGTCATCAACCCTTACAAGCAGTCAATTCAAGTGAGAGTTGCAAATGGACAGTTCATTGAATGCACTCATGAACTGCCTAACCAGCTTTGGCACTGTTGACGGTAGGTACCTACCATTTTTACCCATCAACTAAACATGAATCAAGGGTATAAAACAATCCACAGCATAGTTATAGGGTTTGATTCTAACAAGTTCCACTGAGTTTTTGTGTTCTCACTTGTTTTACAGGGTATGAAGGGATATTCAATTTTTCACTGATTAAAAGTATCTCAAATGAGGAATTGGAGTTCACCCTTGCATTGAGCTCAGTCGAGATGATCGAAACGGACCTATGGTTTGCTATTTTTAGAGTCTAGGAATAAAGAGATATAGATTTTACAAACACCTGAAAGATTCTAGAACCTGAGCTGCGGGATTAATTAAAGACTACGGAATTAATTAGGGCCTAAACCAGAATATGGCCCATTAAGGCCTATGTGCACTTAGTGGAAAGGTTTAGTACCACATCCCTTACCCAAGGTGGAGGGGAGGCCTAGGCACCCCCATATAAGGAACCCAGGACTCCCCCCGAGTCAAGGGCACCATTATGGAGTTAGTAGAGGCGTCCCTCGAATGGATAATCTCTCAACTCTAGATAATTAGGGCTAGACTTTTCAATATAGTAGATTAGTTCTAGTTGAGAGTTAGGGAGAGCGGAGCTGCGCTTCGGTTCTGGAGAAGTCTTCAGGAGTCTTGTATATCTTTGTATCTTATCTTTGTAAGACTTATGCTTTAATATATTTATCTTCTCTATTTACTTTATGCCTTGAATTTGATTGGTTAGTATGTTATATTTTAGTATAGGATCTCCGTCCGCATCTGGTGCTCTAGTTATCGCGCATGATTAGAGTAGTAATTAATAGTGTAGACATGCTGTCTAGACTAGAGGTTGTCTGAGATTGCACTCAGCCTTACGGATAGTTGTGGTAGCCCCAGGAAGGTGACAGCTCTGATGGCCGACGTATTCCACCTCGTGTAGGTTGATGATTGTAGGACCGTAGTTAGATCTTCCTAGCCCCCTTCTCGTCCCTTTCTGTGGCTAGTGTTCTAATGTCCCGAAGTGTTATTGTGTGATTGCTTTATCTACCATGAATCAGTTATTATAGAACCCCAAAAATAGAAAAGTATTTAGGAATCATTGAACTCTCCCGTTGTCCTCTCACTTTAGCTCTCTACTCTTTTATCATAGAATTCTCCTGTGTGTCTATGTCATTTAAGCGTAACTCCTATCATTTATTACTTACCCCTACTTTAGTCTAATTGGTGTATTGAATTAGTAGACACATGATGGTCAATTATCAAACTTCTTTAACCATTATTTCCCTATGGTAAAATATAAATAACGATACTCTGGAATATTCCTGGGTAAAAGCTACAATTGTATTCTGTGCGCTTGCGGAATCTTTCATATTCTATTTGCACTTAATCTATACCAACAAGCTCTTTGGCGCCGTTGCCGGGGAAGCAATTGGCATAAGAGTTTAATAGTGATCTTGATGTCTGCTAATTTAGTGTACCACTAGCTTTAGTAGGATTACCCTTGTTTTGTTGAGTTATGGAATAAGACAGGACAGCAGAATTTCCACAAGAAGAAATATTGAAGAGCCCAGGGTGCCTGAACATTCAAGATTATCAACTATGTAACTCTGTCATCTCACAGGTTTGCACACAAATATATATCTCTTTCTAACCCTGTGTAGACTGGAGAAGAAGGTCGTCGTCACAAGAATTCAAATCACATCTTAAGTGACAGACATAGAAGCTGCGCTACTCACATCTCACTGGTAAGTATGATCAAGAAAGGTGAGAAAGTCTTGCTCATGGACTTTAAACTTTTTGAGTAGTTATCTTTTAAATTCTTGCATCTCATTGCATATTTACTTTAATCCATGCATCCACTCCATTTAGTTTATGTTCCCTCATATTGAATTCATAGCATGTTTATTTCTTGCATACATCCATACCACTTGCATATCAAAAAGAAAAAAAATAATATTCCTTGCTATGATCATTACTCTTTCATCTCTATTTTTGAGTAAATCTCTTTATGCTTTCATGCTACCTTTGTTTGCTATAGTATGCTTTGGTTTGAAAGTACTAGTACATACTTCCATAGGCTTTTAAATTAAGCGTGGATGCTTAGGTTAAATTGCCTGCCTTAATAAAATTAGACATGGAGTCTAGTTTGATTATTGAACTAAAAATTGCTATAGTGGATATTGGTTATTTTATGGACTAACCCCTACAGAAAACTTTCAAATACAATTTGGGTAAGTCAAGAGATGAACTCACATAAGAGATTAATCAAGGCGTGTGATGAACTCCAACAACTTTGCACGAAGAGGACACATCAGCTCATCCTTCATGTAGGGAAGAACTGTAAGTATTAAAGTTTATTCACTATGTCTTTTGCTGCAAGTTACCTTTGCCTTGAACCATGTTAGAATGTAGCAAACAAATAAAAGAAAATGAAAAAAATAGATCTATGCTAAAACAATCATTTAATCATCTTTTGTTAGCATAGATAAAAATTATGGACAACAACTCATATTTCAAATTCATTGCAATCCTTCGGGTATGTGTCCACTAATATTTTGCAGGAATGAACATAAGTTATTCTTGTCAATGATTTGGGATGAACCTACCGAAAACCGAGGCACCACAACAAGAAGTGGATGAACTTGATGGATCATGAGCATCGTCAAAGGCAGCCTATCATTGAGCATTCACAAGGCTCAAGCTAGGATGATGATCGCAAGCAGGATGCAACTTCTATCGTATGGCCAAACTGAAGCCTGCCCTCATCATCTACGAAGATATCAACTCATACGCCGATGGCACAGATCAATATGATGAGATGCCCCTGCATCATAGATGACATCCCTAAGTAATTGGAGATGAAACACTCGCACAAATAAGGACAATCAAGGATGAACTTGAGTATGCATCTCCAATGATCATCAACCCGTCAACCAAGAGTCAATGAAGAAACATGTTACTATCCACATCAACGTCTCCTGGATCAGATGGTGGAAAAGAATGACAGGTCCTGCTCAAGCACAAAGAAGCCCTTTCTGATAAGTAATTCAGATCAAGACGAACTCAAGAAGCTGTCAAACAAGGTGCAACAAGTATTGAGTAGAATTTCCTTAAGACATAAGGTAACATCTTAAGATCAAGGAGGAGACACTATTCAACCCAATGCTAGAAAAACCAGCCACCCTAGGATGGAGTGATGAGACTCCTACATCAAGAGAGAAGAGGAGTGAGAAAGAAGAGACCGTGAAGAATGAGACTCCAACCTTGGTGTCAACATCAACTTCACCAACCAGAAAGGAATGGAGGAAGAGGAGTCACCTTCCAGTTCATCATCATTGGAGGTGCAACCAGGGTCACCATCATAACCAGACGATGCACCAAGTGAAGCACAAACAAGACAGGAAGTCCTGTTCGGAGGATTTTAAACCACCGAGCCTTCGCCTAAAGGTAAACTTGGTACCTATCCATATTTACTTTTCAGTATTGCATTAGTATTCTAGTTGCATATTTACTTTCCTGCATTAAAAAGAAAACAAAAAATACCTATTACTTTGCATAATAAAATCTAAAAGCCCCATGTGACTAATCTTGTGGCATAGCTCATAAAGACTATTCACTGTGGTGGCAAAAAAATAATTTGCATGCATCTAGAATAGACTTTTGCATCATATTTGCTTCCTGCATTCATAAACTTAAAAACACCAAAAATATGTGGGCACATGAAGGCCCACACTTTTTAGAAAAATACCAAAAACATGTGGGCACATGAAGGTCCACACTTTTTAGAAAAAACCAAAAATATGTGGGCACATGAAGGTCCACCCACTTAGGGAAATTTCTGCTGGAATAATAAAATCAATCACTAATCATGGAGTGGTATTAACCTAACCTCTCTCCATGAGATTTGGTATTATTGTTGGCAATTGAGTTTTATAGGATAATACATGATCAAAGAGCTAGTCAACCTGGCGTCCTTACGCTGCCAGTACACCTGCTCCTAGAAGGATCACTCAACTTGCAACATCAAAGACCATGTCATTATCCAGCTTGGGGGAGGGCATCCTCCACTTAAACCAGCTAAGTATAAGTTTTCCGACCTTATTACTGTACCATATTGCTTTTCGCGTGTGTTAGCTAGTAAAATAAAATTTAAAAACCAAATAAAGAATTGCTTAGATTAGTTAGTGGGTTCTTAGGCTTAAATAAAATAAAGAGAGAGCATTTACAATAATTTTGCTCAGACTAGATGGAAACCATGCATAGGAATTGATAAGTAGCAGCCCACCATGATTCCTCATAACACTTAGTTTTAAACCTTGAATCATCCCAAGTTTTAGACACAACTATTTTAACTTTCAGATTTACTTTGAACCTTGAAACTTGTGGGTAGCAAATGCTTGATCTAAGTCTAATTAATTGAGGGATATGATATGCAAAGTTTGAGCTGCTATTTATCTTGTTCCTAGTGATACTTGAGTTTTGGAGATTATCTTGAAAATCCATAAAACCACATGATGAGTTCCTGTATGCAAGAGCTTTACATTCCTACTACAACCATACATGCTAGATTTAGAAAACATACACATTATATGCTACTTACTTTATTTTGAGTTTTGTCAAGCTTTAGTTGATACCTTAGGAACTTGTCATGCTTTTACAATCAAGATCACATGCACTCCACCCATAATGCACTACTCATATCCGAGTGGGTGCATCCACATTTCACATATTCGATCTAGATCCACCTAAAAATGTTCTACTCCTACACTAGGAGTGAACACTAAAAATATCCCATTGGTTACCCTAGATCATTGCTCCAAAGTTCTTGTTGCTATCTCTCAAAGGAAAAGGAAAAATGGAAGTATTGTTGGAGAGAAGAGGCATGTGGCTATGCATAAGAGTGAGATGAGAGAAAACAATGGGTACAAAGATGCCTGCCTGAGAGGTAAAATGGACAAGTGTCCGAATTTATCGAAACAATGGGTACTCTAATGCCTGCTTGAAAAAAAAAGAAAAATAAAAGAAAGATAGCCCATGTTGTCCTACAGCACATTTCCCTAGTGTTTAAAAAAGGGAGAGAAATGTCTTCAAGGAGCAAACGAGTAGAATTAGGATTAGCCACCATATATATATCCACCTACCACCTCACATCCATACACATGCACATCTTGATTTGATTGTATGACTTATTCCTCTGGATCCATTGTTTGACTTTACAATACATTCACTACAAGTATGTATGAGCTGACTCCATACCCATGAGCTCCACATAAGCCATTACTTACAGGGTGAGAGAAAGAGAAGGCATACATCACTATTGCCTTGGTGAGGATCCACAAATACCACATACTGAGAGACTTGAGAGAGTCATACAAAGGAAACTTTGAGATTTATTTGAAAACTTGCAAAAGCTCCAGGATGAGAGTTGAACTGACAGAGCTTGAGACGTAGTGCCTAACAAAGACATTCTGTTCTTCAATTACCCAAGACCCAAGAGAAAGGCTACAAGCTCCATAGTTAAAGGTAATAAAGGTAAATCTGAAGGATTAGCTTGGTCTACTCTAATCCTTGAGTACTTCTTGGTTAGAAACTGAACACTTATGAGGGGTAGCTGTAACTTTTGATATATGCTAAGTTTGGCTTTACTAAGGGACTAGCAAAGGGTAAGCTTGGGGGAACTTGTTGACAGTAGTTATCTATTATTTTTACCCATCAATTAAACATGAATCAAGGGCATAAAATAATCCACAACATAGTTATAGGGTTTGATTCTAACAAGTTCCACGAGTTTTGGTGTTCTCACTTGTTTTGCAGGGTATGAAGTGATATTCAATTTTTCACCGATTAAAAGTATCTCAAATGAGGAATTGGAGTTCACCCATGCATAGAGCTCAGTCGAGACGATCGAAATATACCTATGGTTTGCTATTTTTGGAGTCCTGGAATAAAGAGATATGGATTTTACAAACATTGAAAGATTCTAGAACCTGAGCTACGGGATTAATTAAAGGCTGTGGGATTAATTGGGCCTAAATCAGAATTTGGCCTATTAAGGCCTATGTGCACTTGGTGGAAAGGTTTAGTACCACATCTCCTTGCCTAAGGTGGAGGGGAGGCTAGGCGCCCCCATATAAGGTAAACCCAGGACCCCCCCCCGAGTCAAGGGCAACATTATGGAGTTGTAGTTGCGTCCCTCGAATGGATAATCTCTCAACTCCAGAGAATTAACGCTAGACTTTCTAATATAGTAGATTAGTTCTAGTTGAGAGTTAGGGAGAGCGGAGCTGCGCTTCAGTTCTGAGAAGTCTTCAGGGGTCCGGTATATCTTTGTATCTCATCTTTGTAAGACTTATGCTTTAATATATTTATCTTCTCTATTTACTTTATGCCTTGAATTTGATTGGTTAGTATAGTTGTTATATTTTAGTATAGAATCTCCGCCCGCATCAGGTGCTCTAGTTATCGCACATGATTAGTAGTAGTAATTAATAGTGTAGACATGCTGTCTAGACTAGAGGTTGCCTGAGATTGCACTCAGCCTTATGGATAGTTGTGGTAGCCCCAGTGAAAGCCCCAGTTTTGTTTTGATAATTAATGACATCCTATGGATTAATCTAAGTTGCTAAGTGTGGTAAGGTTTAGATTGGTCAAACCATGGAATGTGGAGCCTTGGAGATGGTGTTGGTCAAGATGGCTCAACCATGGAATCAAGATTGGTGGATCAAGTGGAGTTGATCAAGTGAGTGGAGAACTTGAAGGTAAAGGTATAACCCAAATAGGCTTTTCTTTTGGTGATCAAGACACCTAGTGGGTGTGATCACATTTAGGATAGATACCCGACTATTAAGGGGAGAACGAGTGTTGGATTACCTTCAAGTGCTCTAAGTTACATTTCATTGCATTGAATCTAACTCAACCTCGAGATCATCTTAGAAACCCTTGAAAAATGTTTTGAAAATGCTAACACACTGCGCACAAGTGTTAAGAACCATGAGTGTTAGCACATAGAAGTAAGGGGTGTGAAACTAACTTGAGAAGGGCAGTTTTCAGAGCGTCAGACTGTGGCGTTGGGGTAGCGTCGGACCATTTGTTTCAGTCCGACGCCTGATCCAAGTTCTACTCTGTGTGTGAGCGTCGGACGCTCAATTTCTGAGCGTCGGACCATTCCTTCTCAGTCCGACGGTGGAGCGCAGCGACAGCTTGACACGTGGTGAGATAAGAAGCGTCGGACGCTTGGTTTTCATCCGACAGTGAGCATCGGACTGTCGTCCGATGAGTTTTAGCGTTCTGAAACCTCTCTGGAAACGTCAGACGACTGTGTTCGTTAGTCCGACGCCTCTTTCGAGCAGCGTTCGACTGTTGTGGTTTGTGGTGCGAGCAGTAGCTGTTGGAGATCAGCGGCTGAGGTCGAATCTGAGCTGACACGTGGCTAACATCCGAGCATCGGACTGTGGCGTTAGTCCGACGGGGTGCGTCCGACGGTAGTGTCCGACGCCCCGAAAAGGCTATTTAACGGCTGGTTTTTGAGGGGTAACGGCTAGTAGTGCACTTGGGGTTATTTATACTCCCTCCCTGGGCACTTGATGACTCTCTTGCACATTTGATTCATTGACATACTCTTGTGAGCACTCTCTAGCCTTCCACTCACTCATTTGTTCATCTTTGATCATCTTTGTGAGTTGAGTGATCCTCAAGTACATCTTTGCTTAGTGAATTACATTCTAGAGCACTTGAGAGTAAGCCAAGGCTGAGTTCTTATTCTCTTGGGGCATTGCCGTGTCCCTAGCGGCTTGAAGGCGATTCCGGTGTGAGGTTGATTGGTGCCTGTTCAAGCCCACAACGAGGTGATTGATTGTGAGGGGTTTTGTGGCTTATCCCCGGCGGAGTGCCAAAACCAACTCTAGTGGATTGCTCGTGGTTGATAGCCACTTCTCTTGTGTTGGTGAGCGGCTCCCGGTGAGTGATTGGCGTGTGAAGCCTAGATCACAATCCACCAAGGAAGACCGGTGCCACAACGAGGAGTAGCGTGACGGCGATCACGTGAACCTCGGTAAAAATCGGGTGTTCATTCTCTTCTCCACCTTCGAGTGGATGATTGGTTTTCTTTGTGGTTATTGGTTATATTCTTGGTGATTGGCTCTACACGGCATTTGGTCTTCACTTCATCAAGCCCTCGGTATAATCTTTCTCGATCACTGTTCCTTGCGCTTACTAATTGTCTAGGTGCCATCTCCTTAGGTTCGGAGGAGTTGGTTTCTTGCGATTGAGTGCATATTCTTGTGAAGTAGCATATTGTGCTAGGTGGCTTGCATAGGGTAGTTTAGAGCTAGTGCTTTGCAATAGCCTTGTTATATTCTAACTTGTGGTTTAAGTGCTTTGTTGAAATTTTAATAGGCAAATTACCCCCTCTAGCCTATCCGGTCCTTACAAGTGGTATCGGAGCCGAGGTTACCACCGTTTGAGGCTTAACATCCTTGTGGTGAAAAATGACTCAAATTAATGTGTTGGGGAAGCCGCCAAAGTTTGATGGCACAACCTATGATCATTGGAAGAGAAAGATGATAGTGCACTTCATGACAATGCATATTGATGTGTGGATGGTGACTGAGACAAAAATTGAGTATGAAAATGCTCAAGCTCCCACCGATGCCGATAAGAGGAAGATAGAGTGCAATGCCCATGCAATCAATGCACTCTACACCAGCTCTAGAGTCTTATGTATTTGAGCAAATCAAGGATCTTGATTTGGCTTATGACATTTGGAAGCGGTTGGAGGAGACATATGAGGGCACACAAGAGGTCAAGAATGCCAAGGTGTACATGTTGAGAGAGAAGTTTGGCACCTTCAAGATGGAAGAAAATGAGAGTGTGCCGGAGATGTTCAACCGGCTACAAGTGATACTTGGGTGAGGACATCAAAGACAAGGACTTCTCTCACAAGTTCTTGAGGTGCTTGCCTACAAGATTTGCTATAATCGAGACCTTGCTTGCAAGAGAAGACTTGAGCAAGAAGAAGCCCAACCAAATCCTCGGTGAAATCATCACTCAAGATATGAACAATGAGGAAGTGGTTGAGGAGAAGAAGAAAGAAGAGTGTAGCTCTCAAGGCTAAATCATCATCCAAGAACAAGGGCAAGGCCAAAGTGATTGAGCTAGATGAAGAATCCACTTCAAGTGATGATGAAGATGATGAGGTTATGGCTCTTCTTGTACGCAAGTTTGGCTGTTTCATGAAGAGGAAGGACTATGGTCAAGGAAAGAAGAAGTTCATCTCCAAGAACAAGCAAGACCCAAGGAGATGCTTCAAGTGCAAGAGCTTGAATCACTTCATTACCGATTGTCCCTCACAATAGTGACAATGACAATGAAAGTGATGATGAGAAGAAGAGCAAGAAAAAGGACAAGAAGAAAAGAAGAACAAGAATGTGACACTCAAGAAGAAGAATAAGGGGCAATCATGTTGTGTCACTTGGGATAATAGTGATGCCTCTACCGATGAGGATGATAGTGATGATGAGAGCAAGACCATCAAGAAGCAGCCATTGCTAGTATTGCTCTCAACAACAAGCTATCTCTCTTCGACACTCCATCCACATGCTTGATGGCCAAGCCATCTAAGGTACAATCCAATAATGAGTGTGATGAGGAGGAACTCTCATGTGATGAGTTAATGTCCATGCTTAATGATGCCAACACTTACATTGAGGCCAAGACAAAGGAGTACAAAGAATTGCGCAAAGGCAAGTTAGCTATTGAGCAATCCTTTGATGAGCTCTTGAAGTCTCATGAGAGGCTAATGGAAACCCATGAGAACCTCAAGGTAGCTCACTCCAAGCTAGAGAAAGCTCATTCCTCTCTAGTAGCCGAAAATGAGAAGAAGGCATCCATCAAGACATGTGACATGGGTTCCACATGTAATATCCTTAGTGATAAGTACAATTCCTTCTTCTACTATTGTTGTCACTAACCCTTCTTGTGGCTCTACCACTCCTATTTCACCTAAAGTTGATGACTCTAAGTCCTCAGTTGTGGTGAAAAACAAAAACCTCAAGGAGGAGGTCAACAAGCTCACCCGCGCATTAGGCAATGCCTATGGTGGGGATGCCCGCTTGCTAAGTGCTTGGGTAGCCAAAGATTTAGTCACTCTAAGGAGGGATTAGACTATACCCCCAAGAAAGGCAAGGCCACCTTTGTGACTCCCAAATCTAGCTTTGTGAGGAGCAATGGTAGGTATTGCCAAAGATGCAAACAAGTGGGGCATAATGAGCAATATTGCATGGCCAACAAGATCAAGCAAGTAAAATTTGCTAGTGCAACTTCAATTCGCCTTGATTCTTATTACATGCTCACCAAGGGAGTGAAAGGTGTTAAAGCCAAGTATATTGGTACATCTAGTGGTAACCCAAGGAAAAGATCCATTTGGGTTCCCAAGTCTTTGGTCACTAATCTCCAAGGACCCAAGAATACTTGGGTACCTAAAACCAATTGATTTACTCTTTGTAAGTCAATTACAAATCCGGAGGAAGGCATTGGATGCTTGATAGTGGATGCACTCAACACATGACCTGGAGAGTCTAGTATGTTCAAGTCAATCAATTCAAATTGCAATCAAGAGTTTGATTCTATCACATTTGGTGACAATGGCAAAGGCAAGGTGAAAGGTTTAGGCAAGATTGCTATCTCAAATGATATGAGCATATCCAATGTCTTGCTAGTTGAATCTCTCAATTTCAACTTATTGTCGGTTGCACAACTTTATGATCTCGGTTTCAAGTGCATCTTTGGGATTGATGATGTTGAGATTGTGAGTGTGGATGGTTCTAACTTGATCTTCAAGGGATTTAGATATGGGAACCTATACTTGGTGGACTTCAATGATAGTGAAGCAAAACTCTCATCTTGTTTGAT
The DNA here is from genome assembly GCA_038502445.1 of Eremochloa ophiuroides. Lineage (NCBI taxonomy): Eukaryota > Viridiplantae > Streptophyta > Magnoliopsida > Poales > Poaceae > Eremochloa > Eremochloa ophiuroides. The sequence continues at coordinate 27,139,925 of JAHLJS010000007.1, forward strand.
CTCAAAATCAAGTCTCGGTTGATTGTGGCATAGAAGGCTTAGACATGTTGGCATGAAGCAACTTGGAAGATTGGTCAAGCATGACATGGTTAGAGGCTTAAAGGATGTACACTTTGAGAAGGATAGGTTGTGTAGTTCTTGTCAATTTGTAAAGCAAGTTAGGAAATACACATCCTAAGAAAGGCATGATGAGTACATCTAGTCCACTTGAGCTATTGCATATGGACTTGTTTGGTCCAACCACTTATGCAAGTATTAGAGGAAGAAAGTATGACTTTGTGATAGTTGACGACTTCTCTAGATACACTTGGGTCTTCTTTCTAGCTGACAAAAGTGAAGTGTATGGGATCTTCAAATCTTTCATCAAGAGAAGTGAAAATGAGTTTGATACAAGGGATGAAGCAAGTTAGGAGTGATAATGGAAGTGAATTCAAGAACATAAGAGTTGATGAGCTTTGTGATGATCTAGGAATCAAACATCAATTCTCGGCAAAGTACACTCCTCAATCAAATGGTCTTGTTGAAAGAAAGAATAGAACTCTCATTGATATGGCAAGAACCATACTAAGTGAATACAATGTTAGTGATGAATTTTGGGCCGAGGCTATTAACACGGCTTGCTACACTAGCAACCGTCTATATTGTCATCTAATGTTGAAGAAGACACCCTATGAGCTCTTGAATGGAAGAAAGCCCAACATTGCATATTTTAGAGTGTTTGGTTGTAAATGCTATATCTTGAAGTAGGGCACTAGATTGGGCAAATTTGAGAAGAAATGTGATGAAGGTTTTCCTACTCGGGTACTCAACTATAAGCAAAGCATATAGAGTATGAAACTTGGCACATGGGATAGTTTAAGAAGTCCATGATGTTGAATTTGATGAAACTAATGGGTCACAAGATGAGAAGGATAATCTTGATGATGTTAGAGGACCTCAATTAGTTGATGCTATGAAGAACATGGAACATTAGGTGACATTAGGCCAAGACAAGTTGAAGATAATGATGATGAAGTCACCCCTCCTTATTGTGCAAGTGGAAGATGATACAAATCAAGCAAGCTCAAGTGACTCTCAAGTTCAAGCTCATGATCAAGATCAAGACCAAGTCCAAAATGCTAGTTCAACTCAAGTGCTTCAACCAACTCATATTGCAAGGGATCATCCTCTAGATCAAATTATTGGTGATATTAGCTAGAGGTGTGCAAACAAGGTCAAGGGTAGCTTCTTTTTGTGAGCACTATTCATTTATCTCACAAGAGGAGCCTACTAACATTGAGAAGGCACTCAAAGATGAGGATTGGATAAATGCCATGCATGAAGAGCTAAACAACTTTGAGAAAAATCAAGTATGGGAATTAGTTCAAGACCAAGCAAACATAATGTGATTGGCACCAAGTGGGTCTTCTGGAACAAGCAAGATCAAGATGGGATTGTTGTGAGGAACAAAGCAAGATTGGTTGCACAAGGTTACACTTAAATTGAATGCTTAGACTTTGGAGAAACCTATGCACCTGTGGCAAGATTGGAAGCAATCCGGATTCTATTGGCTTATGCATGTGCTCATAATATCAAGCTCTATCAAATGGATGTCAAGAGTGCATTCCTTAATGTCTACATCAATGAGTTAGTATTTGTTGAGCAACCTCCCGGTTTTGAAGATAACAAGAAACCCGATCATGTGTACAAACTCAAGAAGGCTCTCTATGGCTTGAAGCAAGCCACCAACAGCATGGTATGAGAGGTTGAGGAATTTCCTACTCTTTAAAGGGTTCAAGATGGAAAAGGTTGACACTACTCTCTTCACCAAGAAGATTGGAAATGACTTTTTCATCATGCAAATCTATGTTGATGATATCATCTTTGGGCCTACAAGTCAAGTATTTTGTGAAGAGTTTGGAGAAATGATGGCCAAAGAGTTTGAAATGTCCATGGTTGGTGAACTTAGCTACTTTCTTGGACTCCAAATTAAGCAATTGAAGAATGGCACCTTTGTGTGTCAAAGCAAGTATATCAAGGACATGGTGAAGAAGTTTGGGTTGCAAAATGCAAAAGCAATCTCAACACCAATGGGCACTAGTGGAACCTTAGAACCGGATGAAGAAGATGAATTGGTTGATCAAAAGCAATATCGGTCAATAATTGGCAGTCTACTCTATGTGACTGCTTCTAGGCCGGATGTAATGTTTAGTGTGTGCATGTGTGCAAGATATCAAGCCACTCTAAGAGAAAGTCATTTGAAGACTACAAAAAGAATCTTGAGGTATTTGAAGAGCACACCTAACATTGGTTTGTGGTATCCCAAGGGCTCCAACTTCACATTGATTGGTTATGCGGATGCGGACTATGCCGGTTGCAAAATTGATAGAAAGAGCACTTCCGGTACATGTCAACTCTTGTGAAGGTTACTTGTCTCATGGTCATCCAAGAAGCAAAATAGTGTTGCACTCTCTACCGCCGAAGCCGAATGCATTAGTGTGGAAAGTTGTTGTGCACAAATCCTATGGATGAAGCAAACCTTGAAGGACTATAATTGAAATTCAACAAGGTTCCATTGCTATGTGACAATGAAAGTGCGGTGAAGATCACAACCAATCCGGTGCAACATTCAAGAACCAAGCACATAGATGTGAGGCACCACTTCATAAGAGATCACCAAGCAAAGGGAGACATTGTAATCACAAGTGTGGGCACCGAAGATCAACTAGCCGACATATTCTCCAAGCCACTTGATGAAGCTAGATTTTGCAAGCTAAGGAATGAGTTGAACATACTTGACTACTCCGACATGTGTTGATGCACTTCATGAATATCTTATGACATGTCTATCCTCCAAAGTAAGGCAAAGGTATCATTGTTTGACATGTGCATTCATACTTTGGTAGGACTTGCTAGATCATATAGACATGATTTTGTTCTCTCTAGGTCATTCATTGAAAGTCAAAATGGTTTTGAAGTCTATATGGCATCACTATTGCTTGATTGGTTGCTTGATCTAGTGATGTCATATAACTTGTTCATGAGGATGCAAACCTAGTGTTGAATCTAGTTAAATGAGCAACTAAGTGCTTAACTCAACATAGGCAAGATAACCCCTAGCGGCGTGAAGAAGCTTGTCTTTGGTTCAAACCGAGCTAAGTAACTTGTGCAAATTTGCTAGATTGAACCAAATTTGACTAAGAATGTTTCTCACTCCATTAACTTGACCATTTTGTGGTACTTGATGCCAAGGGGAAGAAAAACAAAGATAAAGAACAACGTAAAGAACAAAGGGGAGAGAACTTAAGCTTCGCGATGAACCATCATTAAGGCCGATGATGGGAGAGCAATAGGCCAAAGTAAAGGGATCAAAATTTTGAACCTTTACTTAAGATAAGCTCACCTTGAGGGGGAGCAAACTCATGAACTTGGTTGTTGCATTTAGGAATGTGCACTTACATATGCTTGATGCATTTGCATATGTACTTATTTTTAATTGCCATGTTCTTGAGTGGTGTATGCTAGTATAAAATTGATTGATGATTTGATAACTAGCATGCTTAGGTTGTAGCTAGATGATCTTATACTTTCCAAGTGGTATTTGAGCATTGCTTATATTATTGATCTCACGGGTATGCTCAAGCTTTGTGATCATCTAGTCATCATAAGTGCTAAGGATGGAGAATTCGCAACTTCGATGAAAATTTCAATTGGTATCACGCTTCAAAGGTTTATCCTAACCATCCTAACACATATTGGTGGAAATTTACTCTCTAATAATACATATATGCAAGCTTCAAAATCCAAACTCATGCACATATGTAGGGGAGCTAAATAGCCAACAAACTGAATTTGTGTTGTTTGTCCATTCCAAGACATGATAATCTTGTTTGGACAAGCTCACAAGTTCAAAAACATTTTTATCTCTTATCTTTGTACGGGATGTCATCAATTACCAAAAAGGGGGAGATTGAAAGCCCCAGTTTGGTTTGGATAATTAATAACATCCTATGGACTAACCTAAGTTGCTAAGTGTGGCAAGGTTTAGGTTGGTCAAACCATGGAATGTGGAGCCTTGGAGATGGTGTTGGTCAAGATGGCTCAACCATGGATCAAGATTGGTGGATCAAGTGGAGTTGATCAAGTGAGTGGAGAACTTGAAGGCAAAGGTATAACCCAAATAGGCTTTTCTTTTGGTGATCAAGACACCTAGTGGGTGTGATCACATTTAGAATAAATAGCCGACTATTAAGGGGAGAACGGGTGTTGGATTACCTTCAAGTGCTCTAGGTTGCATTTCATTGCATTGAATCTAACTCAACCTAAGATCATCTTAGAAACCCTTGAAAAATGTTTTGAAAATGCTAACACACTGTACACAATTGTTGAGAACCTTGAGTGTTAGCACATAGAAGCAAGGGGTGTGAAACTAACTTGAAAAGGGCAGTTTTTAGAGTGTCGGACTGTGGCGTTGGGGTAGCGTCAGACCATTTGTTTCAGTTCGACGCCTGACCCTAGTTCTACTCTATGTGTGAGCGTCGGACGCTCAATTTCTGAGCGTCGGACCATTCCTTCTCAGTCCGACGGTGGAGCGCAGCAACAGTTTGACACGTGGCGAGATAAGAAGCGTCGGACGCTTGGTTTTCGCCCGACGGTGAGCATCGGACTGTCGTCCGATGAGTTTTAGCGTTCTGAAACCTCTCTGGAAACGTCGGACGACTGCGTTCGTTAGTCCGAGGCCTCTTTCGAGCAGCGTTCGACGGTGCTCTGTGGCAAGTACTCGAAGCGTCGGACTCTAGACTTTGGTCCGACGCTAACCCGTCCGACGGTTGTGGTTTGTGGCGCGAGCAGTAGCCGTTGGAGATCAGCGGCTGAGGTTGAATCTGAGCTAACACGTGGCTAACATTTGAGCGTCGGATCGTGGCGTTAGTCCGACGGGGTGCGTCCGATGGTAGCGTCCGACGCCCCAAAAAGCTATACGGCTGGTTTTTGAGGGGTAACGGCTAGGAGTGCACTTGGGGGTATTTATACTCCCTCCCTGGTCACTTGGTGACTCTCTTGACATTTGATTCATTGACATACTCTTGTGAGCAATCTTTAGCCTCCCACTCACTTCATTTGTTCATCTTTGGTTATCTTTGTGAGTTGAGTGATTCCTCAAGTGCATCTGTGCTTAGTGAATTGCATTCTAGAGCACTTGAGAGTAAGCCAAGGCTGAGGTCTTATTCTCTTGGGGCATTGCCGTGTCCCTAGCGGCTTGGAGACGATTCCGGTGTGAGGTTGGTTGGTGCGTGTTCAAGCCCACACCGAGGTGATTGATTGTGAGGGGTTTTGTGATTATCCCTGACGGAGTGCCAAAGCCAACTCTAGTAGATTGCTCGTGGTTGATAGCCACTTCTCTTGTGTTGGTGAGCGGCTCCTGGTGAGGGATTGACGTGTGAAGCCTACCTCGCAATCCACCATGGAAGACCAGTGCCACAACGAGGAGTAGCGTGACGGCGATCACGTGAATCTCGGTAAAAAATCGGGTGTTCATTCTCTTCTCCACCTTCGAGTGGATGATTGGTTTTCTTTGTGGTTATTGGTTATATTCTTGGTGATTGGCTCTACACGGTGTTTGGTCTTCACTTCATTAAGCCCTTGGTATAATCTTCCTCGATCACTCTTGCTTGCGCTTACTACTTGTCTAGGTGCCATCTCCTTAGGTTCGGAGGAGTTGGTTTCTTGCGGTTGAGTGCATATTTTTGTGAAGTAGCATATTGTGCTAGGTGGCTTGCATATGGTAGTTTAGAGCTAGTGCTTTGCAATAGCCTTGTTATATTCTAACTTGTGGTTTAGTGCTTTGTAGAAATTTTAATAGGCTGTTCACCCCCCTCTAGCATATCCAGTCCTTACACCCAGGAGGTGACAGCCCTGATGGCTGACGTATTCCACCTCGTGTAGGTTGATGATTGTAGGTCCGTAGTTATATCTTCCTAGCCCCCTTCTCATCTCTTTCTGTGGCTAGTGTTCTAATATCCCGAAGTGTTATTGTGTGATTGCTTTATCTACCATGAATCAGTTATTATAGAACCCCAGTAATAGAGAAGTATTTAGGAACCTTGAACTCTCTCGTTGTCCTCTCACTTTAGCTCTCTACTCTTTTATCATAGAATTCTCCTGTGTGTCTATGTCATTTAAGCATAACTCCTATCATTTATTACTTACCCCTACTTTAGTTTAGTTGGTGTATTAATTAGTAGGCACATGATGGTCAACTATCAAACTTCTTTAACCATTGTTTACCTATGGTAAAATATAAATAACGATACTCTGGAATACTCCCGGGTAAAAGTTATAATGGTATTCTGTGCGCTGGCGGAATCTTTCATATTCTATTTGCACTTAATAAATGCCAACAGGCACATTCAAGGAGTGAATTCACTAATACATTCAAAATCCTACCTCTCACTTCTTATGATGTCATCATAGGTATGGATTGGCTATCAGTTAACAGCCCCATGAACCTGCACTATGGAGAGAAGTGGATCGTCTCTGATATCAATGGCAAATCAGTTAAGATTAATGGAATCACACCTGCCACAGTTGTGGGCCCTCCTGTTACTCTCACTTGGCATCAATGCTGCATCAAGATTCTATCATTTGCTACATTACACCAAACTCTGTCAGTGCTGAAGATCCTCTTGAAGCAACTTTGCCTCCTGATATTCAGCACCTGATTGACAAATACTCTAATATTTTTCAGCCTATACCAGGTCTATCTCCTTCTAGACCAGGTGATCGTGTCATTCCTCTAATGCCAGGAGCAGCACCATTCAGACTAAGGCCATACAGATACACTCCATTTCAAAAGAATGAGATTGAGAAACAGATAAAAGAGATGTTGGACAAGGGACTTATCAGAAATAGTTCAAGTCCATTTTCTTCTCCTGCCTTGATGGTAAAGAAGAAAACTGGTGATTGGCGCCTATGTGTGGATTATAGAAGACTCAACTCTCACACAGTGAAGAATAAATATCCTTTGCCAATTATTGATGAGCTGCTGGATGAATTACATGGTGCCAGTTGGTTCAGTTCCTTGGATTTGGCTTTTGGCTTTCATCAAATTAGAATGGCAGCTGGCCATGAGTATAAAACTGCTTTCCAAACACACAATGGGCACTTTGAATACCAAGTCATGCCATATGGTGTCACTGGTGGACCAAGAACTTTCCAAGAAATTATGAACACTATCTTGGCACCAATATTGAGGAAGTTTGCTATTGTTTTCATTGATGATGTTCTCATCTATAGCAGGTCTTGGAAGGAACACATTGACCATATTGAGCAAGTTTTTTAGCTTCTACAACACAACAAATTGTTTGTCAAGCTAAAGAAGTGCTCCTTTACAAAACAAGAGCTAAGTTATTTAGGCCGCATTATCAGTCCAACTGGAGTATCAACTGATCCAAAGAAAATAGAGATTATTAAGGACTGGCCATCACCACAAAATGTGAAGGAATTAAGGAGTTTCCTTGGTATGGCAGGCTATTACAGTAAATATGTGAAAAATTTTGGCCTACTGTCTAAACCTTTGACTAATCTGTTGAAGAAAGGACAACTCTATGTTTGGAATTTTGAAACTGAAGCTTCATTTCAAACATTGAAAACAGCATTGATGACAACACCTGTCCTAGCACTTCCTGATTTCACAAAACCATTTGAATTGGAAGCAGATGCTTCTGACAGAGGAATAGGGGCTGTACTTCAACAGAATGGGCACCCAATTGCTTACATCAGCAAAGCATTAGGACCTAAAGCTTAAGGCCTATCTACCTATGAAAAAGAGTGTTATGCTATTTTACTTACTGTTGATAATTGGAGGTCTTACTTACAAAACTCTGAATTCACAATCAAGACTGATCAAAAGAGCCTCATCCATCTTGATGATCAAAGGCTTGCCACACCTTGGCAACATAAGGCATTGACTAAGCTTCTTGGTCTTACATACAAAATTGTGTATAAGGAGGGCAAAACAAATAGAGTTGCAGATGCCTTATCAAGGACAACACATGCTACAAGTCAGGATATTGCTGCTATCTCTGTGGCAAACCCACCATGGATTCACTCATTACAGCAAGCTTATATCAAGGATCTTGTCTCGTCAAAGCTACTGCAAGAGTTGGCTATCAAAACACCTTCTGGTCATTACTCACTCACCAAAGGTATCATTTACTTCAAATCTAGAATTTGGATTGGTCATGCTGTTGATATTCAAAATCAAATTCTGCAAGCCCTTCATACTAGTCCAATTGGTGGCCATTCTGGATATGAGGCAACCTATTACAGGATTAAAAGGTTGTTTGCTTGGCCTCATCTTAAGAAGGCAGTGAAGGATTATGTAGCACAGTGCATAATTTGTCAACAGGCTAAAATTGAAAGAGTGGCTTCCCCTGGACTTTTGGCCCCACTGCCAGTTCCAAATGGTGCTTGGTAGATCATCACCATGGACTTCATTGAGGGTTTACCAAGGTCAAAGTCTTTCAACTGTATTTTGGTGATTGTGGATAAATTCACTAAATATGCTCACTTCTTGGCCTTGGCACATCCATTCACTGCACTAGATGTGGCTACTTTGTTTATGCATAACATCGTTAAACTTCATGACCTACCTCAAGCAATTGTGTCTGATAGAGACAAAATTTTCACAAGCACACTGTGGAAGGAATTCTTCAACATGGTTGGCACTGGATTGCACATGAGTAGTGCATATCAACCACAAACAGATGGTCAATTTGAAAGAGTCAACCAATGCTTAGAAACATACCTCAGATGTTTTGTCCACTCTTGTCCAACCAAATGGAGTTCTTGGCTGTCATTAGCTGAATATTGGTACAACAATTCTCAGCACTCATCACTTGGCACAACTCCATTCTATGTCTTGTATGGACATCCACCCTAGAGAATTGGGCATTTCTCCTCCTGGGCCAACCAATTGTTCTGAACTAGATGAATGGCTTCAAGACAGAGATGTTATGCAGCAACTGGTGCATCAGCATTTGCTTAGGGCTCAAAGGAAAATGAAATATCAAGCTGATAAGAAAAGATCTTTCAGAACATTTATGGTGGGTGATTCTGTCTATGTCAAGATACAACCTTATATTCAGACCACTCTTGCTGCTAGACCATCAAACAAGCTGTCCTTCAAATATTTTGGACCATTTCCAGTCATTGCAAAGATCAATGAAGTTGCATATCAGCTCTAGTTACCAGAAGGCCGTTCAATACATCCAGTGTTCCATGTCTCAATGCTTAAAAAGGCTGTGGCTCCACATGTTGTAGTCAGCAAAGAACTACCTGATCCAAGTGATCACCTTCAGTATCCTGAGACAGTTCTTGATCGTCGTCTTCATATGCATAACAACTCAACTGTGCCTCAGGTATTGATCAAATGGTCCAATCTGCCAAGTGACTTAGCAATGGGAAGATGAGGAAGCTTTACGCCAGGAATTTCCCCGTGCACCGGCTTGGGGTGAAGCCGTTTCTCATCAGGGGGGGGGGGGGGGGGGGAGGGGGGATGTCACCAACAAGCCTGCTGAACCTGATCAAGCAACTGGTAAGCAGTCTTCTTCTGTTGCTGAACCTGATCGCGATGAGGGCGCCAAGGGAAAGCAGAAGGCGGCCCGTGTTCGGAAGCCCAGCGCAAGAGTAAGCGGGCCAGACTAGACCAAGTGACACCGACGGCCCAAGACGAAGTAACGGTCGTCAACCAACCCGTTTCGCTCTTGGCCCATGTAACGGGCGTGAGGGGCCAGCTGTCAGCTACCCTATGAATCTTCTCCTCCCTTCTGCTTTTGGATGCGAACAGAATTCGTGAACTGAACCGTGCCTAGGTGGCCAGCGGCGAGCTCTCGGCACACGGCCGAAGTGTCGAACTGTCCCCGTTGAGGTTCCTCGTTACCCTAATCGTTCTAGTCTGGTAACATATTGTCGCCACTGCTATGCTCTGTTCAAGTTCAGTTTTTTTTTTTCTGTAAATTTCTCGGTGTGTTATTTGAGGGTGTCTTCATGGTTTGATAGAGGGGATGCATGATGGTTTGCATCGAATTTTTTCTCAAATACTATGTCTAACTGTTCAAATTACAAATTGAAGCAATGTCACATATATATTTGCTGTGAAATTCTGTTGCATGCAAAACATATATACTTGTTATATACGACTGCGTTTATTGAGGAGGACACACGTTACAACGGAAATACAAAGACACATGCCGGTAGTACGTGACCAGCACATGCACACACGTACGTCGTGTTGTTGCATGCAGCTGGCTTATAGTACGTAGCTTTTGGTTGCAATGTTGCATATATGCTACTGTGCTAGTATACAAGGACGTACGCAACTGGGCCGCACACAGATATACAAGTACGTAGAACAGAGCAGAGACAACACGATGTATGTTTCCACTAGGCGTCGACCGGGACGAACGGGGTGGCGCAGAGCAGCAGCGGCGGACGCCGAGTCCAAGCGCCTTCCCCATGTCGACCTCCTCGACGCCCTCAGGCAGCGACCAGTCGAAGTGGTAGAGCAGCCCGATCGACGAAGGCGAGCTCCATGCTGGCGAGCCCGTAGTTGAAGCCGGGGCACATCCTCCGGCCGGACCCGAACGGCAAGAACTCGTAGCTGCCGCCGGTGAAGTCCCGGGAACCGTCCTCGAACCGCTCCGGCTTGAACTCGTCGGCGTCCGCCCAGTACCTCGGGTCGCGGCCGATGGCCCACGCGTTGATGACGACCCGTGACTTGGCTGGGATCGTGTACCCGTCGAGCTCGCACTCCTGGATGCTCTCCCGGCCCGGGGCACCAGCAGCGGCGCCGGCGGGTGCAGCCGCGCGCAGGATCTCCTTGATCACCAGCTTCATGTACACGAGGTACGTTGCTGGCCTGCAGGTCGCCCTCCGTCACCACCGTCTTCCCCTGGAACGCCTCCCTGATCTTCCCCTGCAGCTTCTTCATCACCGACGGGTTCCGCATCAGCTCCGACGACATCCCCCACTCCATGGCCGACCCTGACGTGTCCCCGTCCCGCCCGCGAACATGTCCTGGCAATGCCATGCATGTATGTTATTACACGTATCACGCGTGTGTGTGTGTGTTTATATAGGATAGGAGTATGTTATTACCAGTAGAGTTGATGGCCTTGATGATGCTGTTGGGTGAGCTGGAAACCGAAGCCGCCTTTCTCCTGCAGGCCGAGGAGCACGTCGACGAGGTTCTCGTCGATATCCTCGGCGCCCCGGCCTACTGATGATCTTCTCGTCGCGGATAGATGGCCTTGCGCTCCTGGATGATTTCCTCGAGGATGGTGTCTATCGTCTTGTGGATGTCCTTGAGGCTGCGCGTCATGCCGGTGAGCTTGGCCAGGACGGTGTGGTCCACCCCGGGAACAGTTCCGGGATGTTGAATCCGCTTGCCAGGCCGACGACGGCCGTGGTCGCCGCCAGGAACTCCGGCGCGTTCTTCCCGAACGTGGCCCGAGACACGACGCTGTTGGTGATGCTGTGGAACATCACGCTCAGGTTCACCGGCGTCGACGGCCCGGCCCCGCCGCGCGGATCTCCTCGACCCGCAGCGTCACCTCGTCCTCCCGGATCACCGGCTGCTTCCAGGGCCCCGGCGGCAGCCGCGGCCTCCGATCCTCTTGATGAAGGCCATCTTCACCACCTGCAGTAGCGTCACGGCGACGACAGAGAGGAGGAGCGACTGGTAGAAGAGATCTCGTCCATGGCCAGTGTACCTGCACGTACGTTAATTAGCTATAGCTGGTTAAGAGCTAGCCCTGTCAAAAACATATTGCTGGAGGAGTCGTTTTGTTAGTAAGAAACAGAGAAATCAATCGGAGCCGTTTTGTCATGTCTCCTCAAAACACCATATGAATGTGTAATTGGTTAAGATGTAGCGACAACATAATTTTGGGTCGCAGGTAACGGTATTCTTGTAATATGAACTTCTCTACTTCTAATAGAATGTGTGTATTCGAGAAAAATTAAACAACGTGCATAATAAAGGTTGTTTCAGTTAATAGATTCAAAATTGATTTGTGTTTTAATTAATAGTACTCCTACAAAAAAAAATTTGAAAATTGATGATGCATTGTATAAGAGTGATTCATGGTAAAAGTATATGCTTCTAAAGACTACACTACAAATGCAAATACTTACAAAGAAACGGTGGGAGTACTATAGAAACAAGCTATAGCTAGGACACCGGCTAGACCTCGCTAGCTAGCTAGTGATTGCTAATCTTCCTTGCTTGGTGAGTTCCCTGTACTGTGTGGTGGGCTTGTGGCCGGTATATATATATATATATATATATATATATATATATATATATATATATATATATATATATATATATATATATATATATATATATATATATATATATATAATATGACAAAGCTATACCTTGACGTCAGAATGCCAAGATGGAACCGATATAATCTCAAAAAGAGACCGAACCGAAATGTAGATTCTTTGCATGGATACTGATGAAAAAAAAAATCTAACCATCAATAATTTGATGAAGCGAGGGTGGACGGATGACCCTATGTGCAAACTGTGTGCAAATGATTAGACACCAATGCACCTGTGCAAAGATTGCCCTTTCACTAAGGAAGTTTGGGACTTGGGAGTTGATCAAAGTGTGGTTTGGCTTACCTGGCTCCATAAACACAACAGGCCTCGCTTCACAATTACTGGAGAAGATGCAGAAGAAAATTTGACAAATATCAAAGACGACGCTTTGATGGGATTATAATCGATTTTTGGCGAAACAACCGGAAAGAGAGGAATAGTGAACGTTCCAAAAAAAACCTCAAACCCAAACCCAAGACAAGTCGCATTGTTGTGCAAAGATGATATTAATCGGTTCTCTTTGGCGACAACTCCAATACATAATGCGGCGAACTAGCCATGGCCCTTTCCCCATTTTTGTTTTCCGATTGTTTCTGTGTTTGTGTTTGGGGGGTTCTCTTGCTCTCGGAGACTCCCCCTAGTCTCCGGTTTTTTCATTTCCTCTTCGATCAGTTGTGTTTTTTCTATTGGTTGTCAGTCGGTTTTTAATTGTCTGACGAATCCTACTGGGTGTAAAAAGGCGGAAGTTGTAAATGCTCCTTTTCTCTTTTTTTTCGTCGTCTAATAAAATACACGGTAAATTTTTTGCCGGGTGAAGAAGAAATTCCTTGCGATGATGAAATTTTGCACGGTTATTAGCTAAACCAAGACAATAATTGCCAGAAGAGTTAACGTTCGGGAAGACAAGGACATGCCAAAGCTTGGGCAAGCTAGGAGTGATTCCTGGGCAAGGGATGGTATAATGCTACACGTTTTTAGTGGTTTTACCTTCCATCTTATGCAGTGATTCGTAGGATGGTCTTTTGTTTTTGCCAGATGGTCATTTTACCTTGATTTAACAACGTCAAGTAAAAAAATAGGACGAAAGGCCATAGAAAGAAGAGAATTTTATTTTAGGACCATCCATGTAAGTTCAAAACAATCAAGTCATACAAGAAAGATGCATTTTTTTACGGTCATGCAGATAAATATCTCTATTATAAGACACGTGTAGTGACACTCTATGCTTGCATTGGCTAGTCGAATCCCACACGTGCAATGAGGCAGATGGATTAAGAATCTCTCAAGGTTGCTCAGTCTGACAGGCCATTTGCCACAGGGCCAAAAAAAGAAACTAGTACAGAGGTGGTTTTCCATGCCACAATAGAAGGAAAACAAATGTCGTCCGATGAGACTACGAGAGGGACATATCTCGGCTGAACAAGAGATTTGGTGTGGTGATTGATCAGTAGCGGCTGATGGTTGTCCTGTTCGATGTTCACTAATGGTTTTGTTATGCAGAGAAAAGTCGCTACTACTCACACCATTCATAGAGGTGGTTGTCACCTCCACTTAATTGTGTGCAATGCATGGCCTCTAAATGTCCAAGTCTAGAAACTAACCAGAGTATTCTTTCATTGTACATACAAATCAATTTCCTCACAAAGAAAAGTACATAAAAATCAATTTACAAGATGTGGATCAAAACACTAGCCACGTGCAATGCATGGCGTGCCTAAGGCCATGTACAATTAACGCAAAGATGCCTCAATCGACGCTTAAAAAAGGAAACTAGTTTATTTTTGTGCAAGCGTCCGAAGTTACAACGGAGGAAATTAGTTTTCAATGCTAATCTAGGATTGTAACCGCTATTTTTCATACTAAATCAAATAGAAGCGTCAGATGCTTTAAATTGGCAGCGGGCGCAAACTCAAGCGCCCTGTTAGGCTCCACCGTGGCACAAAAAAGAAAAAACTGCATGCAAGCACTGGTGCAAGCGCCTCCATTGTACGTGTGTCCTAGTCTAGATATTAGTAATATTCTATCTCCGTTCTGAAAAATCAATTTTCAAAATGTGGACAAAACATTAGCCATCCTAAAAATGAAACTGATTTTTAAAGACAAGCCAAAACATAAGCTATCTTTGGAGATCGAGTTCTATGCACAGATGACATTATTATTACTAGCTATCTCTAGAAATATGTTTCTTGGAAAGGTGAAAGTGTTTTGCTGCTATCTATATATATAGCCGACTGATGTTGTTTTTGTTGTGAGAGAAAACAATGTACCATTCCTAATGAGAAAAACACTATAACATAATACGGTATATAACATGGCTGATAAGCTGGTTTAATAAATTTAAGCAAACGGGCGCATCATATGCTGCACGCATGCCAAGATATTTTTATTTACACTGGCGCGAGTAGCCTACTGTCGAGTCAGCTATCGGACTCCAGTCACCGTCGCCGTCATGTCGGCAGGCCACGCAACCATCAGCGTCAAGCCGATGTCCAAAGCACCACGAATAGTAATTCAATCACATTTTTCAGATGTCAAAAATTTCTCAGATATCAAGAGCTATAGCTCTCGCACAATCATGAAGTGGTGCTCAACGACAACTAGCAGCCCAAGCCCCAAAATGACAGGCACTGGTGTACCAGATTAATGGTGCTTGATCATCTAACGATTACATCATTTTTATCCAGATTCTAAAGTACAAAAATTATAGATTCAAGTTTTTAAACTATATTTAAGTATTTCAATCCTGGTCTATATAACAGGCACGTCACTGGACCTGCCCGCAAGCTCTGCTCCCTGCGCGAGACCCCCTCGCCGCCGGCGACCCGCCCGGCTCCCTCCAGCCCCGCCGCATGCCGTTCGCCGCAAGCCGTCGTGGCTCCGCGGCCCCCTCCGGCCTCGCCGTGCGCCACTGCCCATGCTGCGCCCGCTCCCTCCCACGACGCCATGGAGGATGGGCTTCTTCCAGCAGATTCTTGCCCAGGGTCGTGCTGCTGATTGTCGCTGCTGGCAGCGGCTGCAATCCTTGGCTGTGCTCCAACTCGCCCCTTTTTCTGAGATGGAAGCGTATTCTGCCGAACTCGCCTGCAACCTGTTCGACGTATTGCCAGAATGGTAATCTGAGAAGAACACCCTAGACAGCTGTGCTTCTCTACCTGTAAGTTCACTCTGCTTGATGATGGCTCTCCCTGGTCTTAGCTTTCGTCCTGGCCATGGTGTTCAATCTGTGATTCAGCAGAAGTTTGGCCTCTCTGTTTCGCCTGTTGGCTCTTCTCGCCGTCCTTTCTTCTTGGTCGCCTCGTTCGGCCGTTGCAAGTTTAAGCTTTGCCCCGCTTCAGTTGGTCTCATTCTCCAAGCCACCATTGGGGGTTCGGCCCTTTGCTTTGATGTGATTCAACTTGGTGATCGTGTTTTTCGATTTTCGGTTGCTTCCAAGCTGGTGGACTTCCATATTTTCAGGCTAAAAGAATTTTTTCTGCTCTTCCTACAAAATCTTCTTTCATCTTTGGGGTAATGGTGGCCCTCGTTGGGACCTGAAACTTGTTAAGTTTTTCAAGGAAGAAGAAGCAACTTGGTCTGATGTCCGGGGAAAAGGTTCTCCAATCAAACTTCCATCAGCCACAATAGCAGATCAAAGAAACAATAACTTCAGCAAGCAGCGTTCATTTGCAGACGCAGTGAAGAATGGTGTTTTAACAGGTGCGAATCGCATTCCTCTGAAGGAAAACAAAGCTTCTGGGAGAATTTCAAGCTTTTGCTAGATTGCAGTTTTCAAGCCTCAAAACAGTCCCAAGTTTCTTTCCATGGTATGGATTCATTCAGCTCATTCTCGGAGCCAATTAAATTTTAGTCAGGGGAAAACTTTTCAGGATACTAGTAATGAAGAGGAAAATTTGAATTTAAAGCTGGGTCAACCCTTTGTGATACAATATCCTTCAAGAGGAAGTATTTCCTGGACCTGTTCACGATGTCTCTCTGACAAGCATCCAAGACGTGCTTGCAAGAGCCCAATCAAATGTCTGGCTTGCATGGGTCCGGGACATATTGCAGTTAATTGTACTGTTCGCAACCATCAGAGCTGCATGCACACTGAACCTTCCATTTGCAGTAAAGATAAAGGCGACCACTTGCTGCCCAACTTGGTCTCCGAGATTGAGTACATGAACCTTGGGCCGAGTACAAAGCAACCCACCACGTTTTCCCTCCTTTGTTGATTGGTGCAAAGCTTCACCTATGTTTCAATCCTCAATTAGCCCACTAGAGCCAGCCGTAATACCATGAAAAATTCACAACACCTCATTGACTATGACCCACAATGCAGTGACACAAGCTGAGCTTAACACTGAGCTAACTTTAGGGGTGCATTTTGCCTTCCATGGCTATTAGTAGAGCTGCACCACAACGTGCAAATGAAGCTTCAGAATCTCAAGAAAACCCAACGACTTTTGATTTCTTTGGCTTAGGACAACAGGCCCTAGATCACCAGGAAGAAAATCAGTAGCAACAATATCAACCGAATGAAGTGGAACTGCAAGTTTTTAGGATAGACATAAATCTGAATGTTCCACCAATTGTCGTGCTCCAAGACCTCAATGACCCCCTTAGATGATCCTGAGGAGGGGTTCTTTTACCCAGACATACAATTTATCCAAGGCACCACAACAGGGAGCTGATCAGTTAGTAGAGCAGGAAATATGGTTGCAGCAGCCTGCTTTGTCTTCCACCCAAAATGAGGTGGCTGAAAATGAGTTCCAGGGCCAAGAACAGAGGTGAAGAACAAATGGACCTGCCACAGCCTGTACTGGCACAGGATGAGATTGAAGAAGAGGTAGTAGACAATTTAATTGTACATGCTGATGTTCAGATCCCCTCTTTACAGCAACCCATGACAAACTTCCAGTCACTTGGAAATATCGGAGAATGAGTTATTGGACCTGGAAATAGAAAACCAAGAAAAGTTAGAACAAGATCGTGCAATCTCTAAGCCAGTTTCTCAAAATAATGTCCAGCTTGGAATGGTCAGAACTTTTTTCTCTAGCCATCCTGATACGGCAAAGCCCTTTACACCTGACCTTCCTCGGTCGATGCCTTGCCCCTTGGATTTGAATGGGAGAAAGGACAAGACCATAATTGAAATACCCACAAAATGGTTGGGCTTCTTTCAAGCCTTGCTTGTGGCCCCAGCCCAGCGCAAATGGGCCATGGAACTTTTGCAGTCTAGTTTCCCCCAGTGCTTGCTTGAGAACAATGAATGGATATCTAGCATTTTCCTCCAATCGAAACCTACTTCCTTGGATGCTTGTAGCCTACTCTCTGATGAACCATCTGCTGCAAAGGTGATTGAGGAAGCCATCACTGATGATAGCTTGGAAGAGGGCTCACCGAATAAGAAAAGAGGCTGAAAAGGGAAATCTGAAACCCCAATTGTGGACTCGGTCGTAAGGCGCAGTACAAGAGTGAGAGCCAACTCTAATGGCTTCATGTCGCCTACATGCAAGGCCAAAAACTGTCCAGGATGTAGTTCTAAACCGCCATCCCTTTCTCATTCCATGCTAAAGAAGATTGGAACCTCTCTCTGCTAGCTTCAGGAAGAACAACTAGATGAGCAGACCCTCCTTGCAAGAAGAAAATGGAGCCTGGTGGGAAAAAAGGTTAAGAAGAGCAAAGATAATGACAAGGACATGGACAATCATGATGAAGACAAGAATTAAACAAATGAAGAGAAGATGCGTTAGGAGAAGAATCTCTGTTTGTTCTGGGGAGCTCGTCCTTCTGCTGCCCCTCCTTGGTTCCTTTTACATTTGCTTTTAATGAATCAGAAAAGATCTTGGAAAGTGTTGAACTGGAATGTCAGAGGGCTTAACTCTGACAAAAAGTGGAACTCAATCAGAGATAAGATTGTTGAAAGTAAAAGTGAAATCATATGCCTGCAGGAAACTAAGAGAGAATGGTTAGACAACAACTATATTAGAAACTTTTGCCCACCAGATTTTGATCTTTTTGAGTTCTTGCCATCTATTGGTGCATCAGGTGGAATCCTTGTGGCCTGGAAGAGTGCTGCTTTCCTGGGGCATCTAGTGTTTAGTAACAGTTTTGCTCTCTCGATTGAATTCACATCTAAGCTGAACAATGATACATGGCTGTTGACTACTATTTACGCTCCTTGCACTCCAGTTGGCAAGAGAGATTTCTTGGAATGGTTTAGAGATATTCAAATGCCTCTTGAAATTGACTGGTTGATTGTGGGCGATTTCAATTTAATCAGAAGACCAGAAGACAGAAACAGGGAGGGAGCAGATGCAACTGAGATGTTTTTGTTTAATGAAGCCATCAACAAATTAGGAGTCATTGAACTCCCCCTTCATGGTAGACAATTTACTTGGACTAACAAGCAATTCCCCCCTCTTCTGGAAAGGCTTGACTGGTTCTTTACATCCAATTCTTGGACAACTTCCTTTCTAAACACTACAGTGAAAACCCTAGTCATGGAAACCTCTGATCACTGGCCTTGTGTGATTGATATAAGCACCAATATTCCACAGTGCTATAATTTTAGATTTGAGAATCACTGGTTAGAGCATGAGGATTTTATCTCTATAGTAGTCAGAGGGTGGGATGCACCAGAGCACATCTTAGATCTAGCAATCAGATTAACTTCGAAATTCAAGAACCTGAGAAGAGAATTAAAGATTTGGAAAAAACAACTACCTAAGTTGGCTCTAACCATTCAAAACATCAAGTCTGTTTTGCACTTCCTGGAGACAATTGAAATATTCAGAGACCTGTCTCTTCTTGAGTGGAATTTCAGAGTCTTGGTCACTGAGAAATTAATATCTCTCCTCAAGCAGCAAAGAACCTACTGGAAACAAAGGGGAAAAATCAGATGGGTCAAAGAAGGAGATGCAGGAACAAAATTTTTTCATGCTCACGCCACAATGAGATATAGGAAAAACTTCATATCTATGCTCCAGGATTGCCTTGGAAATAGTTTTCAAGGTCATGAGTAGAAGGCTGAGTTGCTCTGGCAGGCTTTCAAAGATAGAATGGGAAGAAGTGATTTCAGTCAAATGATGTTTAACCTGAATGATCTCATCCAACCTGTACAAGGACTAGAACTTCTTGAGCAACCTTTCTCAAAGACTGAAATTGACAATATTGTAGCCAACCTTCCTAACAACAAGTCCCCGGGACCTGATGGTTTTACAAATGAATTCATTAAGGGTTGTTGGGCCCTGGTTTCTGATGACTTTTACAAGTTGTGTGACAAGTTCTTTGATGGAGAAGTATGCTTGAGAAGCATCAACAGGTCTAACATTGTTTTGATCCCTAAAAAGGATGGCCCCCAAAGAGTCTCTGATTACAGGCCGATCTCCCTGCTGAACACATCAGTTAAGTTAATTACAAAGCTGATAGCAAACAGGTTACAAGTAAAGATCAAACAGCTCGTCCACCAAAACCAGTATGGATTTATTAAAACAAGAACTATTCAGGACTGTCTGACATGGGCCCTGGAATACATTCATATTCTCCACAAGTCAAAAAAAGAACTGATCATTCTCAAACTTGACTTTGAGAAGGCTTTTGATAAGATTGAGCATGGTGTCATTCTGGAGATTCTTAAGGCGAAAGGGTTTGGACAAAGATGGGTTAGCTAGGGTGCAGGCAATTTTAGATTCTGGTACATCGTCTGTCCTTCTCAATGGTAATTCTGGAAAAGTGTTCCACTATAAAAGGGGAGTCAGACAAGGTGATCCTCTGTCACCTTTGCTTTTTGTCATGGCTGCCGATCTGCTACAATCCATTTTGAATAAGGCTAGACAATAAGGTTTGCTAAATCTACTGATTCCCCTGGATTTCACCTATGACTTTCCAATTATACAATATGCAGATGATACCCTTATCATAATGGAGGCTTGCAGTAGGCAATTGTGGACTCTCAAGGCACTTTTGCACACTTTTGGGGAATCTACTGGCCGTAAAAGTGAATTACAACAATTCAGTGATGGTTCCAATTAATATTGGGCAACAAAAGGCTGGATCACCTAGCAAGAACCTTCAACTGTGAAACTGGTGCCCTACCCTTCACCTATTTACGGGCTTCCTCTAAGCCTAACTAAGCCAAGAGTCATTGACTTCTCTCCCTTAGTCAGTAAATGTGAAAGAAGGCTAGCAGCAACATCAATCTTCTGAATCAAGCAGGAAGGCTGGAAGTGACAAATTCAATTTTTTCTGCTTTGCCAACCTTTTGCATGAGTACTTTCCTTTTGCATCAAACAGTAATTGACCAAATTGACAAATTTAGAAAGCTATGCTTGTGGAGAGGGGCTGACATGAATGCCAAGCAAAAACCGAAGGCTGCCTGGACAATGGTTTGCAGAGAAAAAAGTGAGGGTGGTTTGGGAGGTCATTGACATCAAAACTCAAAATGAAGCTCTGCTGATCAATTTCCTCCACAAATTCTTTAACAAAGAAGATATCCCTTGGGTATCCCTGATCTGGGAGAAATATTACGTAAATGGTCGGCTACCTTGGTGGGCCAAAGAAGGGATCATTTTGGTGGAGAGATGTACTCAAGCTTTTGGACAAATTTAAGGGGATGGCAAAGGTTCAAATTAACAATGGAAAATCGTGTTACCTCTGGGATGACCTCTAGGAGAATGATTTGATGTCAAACAAGTATCCTGAGCTTTTCTCTTATGCAAAAAAGAAAAACATTGTATTTGTGGAAGGACAGGCTCAGATCCCAATCCATGGCCTTTTCAACTTGCCCCTTTCTCAACAAGCACATACTCAGATGTTGCTTCTTGAATCTTTGTTGCAGCAAACTCAGGTGAATGACCTTCCTGACAAATGGACCTACATTTGGGACTCTAACATCTTTTCCGTTAAAAAAACTTACAAGCATTTGAAAGGACATCAATCGCTTCACCCTGTCTATAAATGGCTTTGGAAGTCTGCAGGCTCAAAACAAGCATAAAGTCTTTTTTTGGTTGCTAATCAAAGATAGACTAAGCACAAGAGAACTACTAAGGAGGAAAAGTATGAATATGCAAGACCACAGTTGTGTTTTATGTGTTGGGCCAGTTGATGAATCTTCAAGTCATCTCTTTCTGAATTGCCCCTTTGCCATTCAGTGTTAGGCATGGATCAGAATTCAGATAGACCCTCTACTGGATCCCCTTCCAAACCCTGCAGAGCTTCAAGGACCAACTTCTAGTGCCTTTCTTTATGGAAATCATCATTGCTATGTGCTGGACAATTTGGAAATCAAGGAATGACTGGATTTTTAGACAAATTATTCTGAGTTTGCACAACGCAAAAGCTAGTTTCAGAGAGGAGCTTTTTCTGCTATCTCTGAGGATGAAAAGAAGAAATCTCCAAGAGTTTAATCAATGGATCAACAGTCTTCCCTAGCCTGGTCTCTTTCAGTTACAGATCTCATTTTCTTTTATACCTTCTTTGTCTCTTAATTTGCTGTACTCGTATCTCTAGTCTCTTTGTTTGTAAACTCTGTTGCTTGTCGTTTTAATAAAGCGCTGTAGGGGTGCAAACCCCTCCAGTTTTCTTAAAAAAAAAAGGCACGTCACTGCAAATTAAATTAGCCAACTTGGCAGTCTAGATGATTGGCAATGTTCAGCCGGGGGATATGCTGGCTGATTTCGGTTCATTCAAGTAGTATTCTGTGAGAGGAAATAAATTGAAATAAGACAAACGAACATTGATGTTGTCCTGACCTCTCCTATATCATCTGCACTGCATCTATAGGGGAATCTCTGCTCCCTGCGCTGCGGGAATCTCTAGCTAGGATGATGGAGTGATGGTCTGATGGACTGACGTGTCAAGTCATATTATTATAAGACACGTGCAATGACGCTCTATGCATGGCTGGTCCAATTCTTCGTAGACGGATTAACAAGAATCTTGTCGAGGTTGGTGAGTCTGACTACAGACCATTTGCCATATATAGGTACGGTACAGAGTTGGTTTTCGAAGCCACAATAGAAGGAAAACAATCCTCATCCGATCAGATTATGAGAAAAATATCTTGGCCTGAAAAAGAGAGATCGAGATGGTTTTGTCGTGCTCGATGTTCGTTAATGGTTGTGTTGTGCAGAGAAAAGTCACTACTACTCAGACCATTCACGGTTCATAGAGGTGGTTGTCACGTCCACCATGTGCAATGCATGGCCTCATCTAAGTGTCCAAGTCTAGAAAATTAGTAGTATTCTATTTCCGTCCTTATTTAAAAATCAATTTGCAGATTTTTTTTTGAGAATTACACAGTACAGACAAAGATGCTCACAATAGCACGCACACTCACCCCTGTGAACACACGCACGCAGACCCTACTGACTGCGACGGCAGATCTCGAGATTGACGAAGTCACCACAGGCATCTCGCTGTCGTCGGGAACGTCGCCTACCACTGAAAGCACAACGCCATTAAATCCTGGAATAAATTCAGGAAAAGGTGCGACAACCAGGATTTGAACCCTGATGGGTAGCGTCCCACTGGACAGTCTTACCATTGGACTATAAGCCCATTCACAATCAATTTGCTAGATGTGAATCAAAACATTAGCCATGCATGTGCAATGCATGGCCTCCAAGTGTGTCCAAGACTTAGAAATAGTAGTATTCTATATCTCCGTTCCTAAAAATCAATTTCCAAAGTTGTGGATCAAAACATTAGCCACGTGCTAAGCATGGCCTCTAATAAGTGTCCGAGTCTAGATATTAGTAGTATTATATCTCCGTCCTTATCAGTTTCCAAGATGTGGATCAAAACATTAGCCATCCCTGAAAATCAAATTGATTTTCAAAGACGAGCCAACACATAAGCTATCTTTTGCAAATCGATTTCCATGCACAGATGACATTATTGTTAGCTGTCTCTAGAAACGTATTTCTTGGAGCGGTTTGTAACTTTGTAAGGCTAGCTGTCCCGAAATCAAAAAGTTCTTTTCTAAAAGTTTTCTATTTAGTTTTGTAATTCATATGTAATATATTGATATATTGTTATAAAATACAAATAGTCTCGTAAATTCACATATAAATAGTCTCATAGTTTCATTATACACGTTGAGCTATTAAGCAATATACAAGTAGTCTCACAGGCTCACATATTCAACATTCAGTAACCGTCTCATAATAAATCCACATGCAGGTATAGTCTCATAAGTCCACATACAGATCTTCTTATAATAAATACACATACAAGTCATATCTCGTGAATCCTTGCGAACGTGTGTTCATAGGGCTAAGTGTGTGTGCGTATAGGTCGTCTGCATTGTACTGTGTAATCTTAAAAAAAAATATACAAGAATCTTATGGAGCAACACATATATACAAGCAGTTTCATAAATCCGTATACAAGTCACCTCATAAATTCACGTTTAAGCCATCACATAAATGCACATACAAGTAATCTATTAAGTCCATGTACAAATTACATTACCAAGCAACAAAACTATAAGTGATCTTATTTACAAATTTCTATTTTCAATACTAAGTATATATAAAAATAGGTTTGTATTGGGAGTCATTTCTTAGAGTTGGCAATAGGGGCGGGCCCAATTGAATTCAATGGTATTCAGTTGAATACACAAATTTTTTTAGCAACAAAATACATATATACTCCCTCTGTCCCAGAAAAGACTGTCGTTTTAGACTTTTTCAGACGTCACGTTTGACCATTCGTCTTATTTGAAAATTTTGTATAAATATCATTTATCTTTTTATGATTTGTTATATCATTAAAGACACTTTAATAATTATTTATTAATTTTGTATTTTGTACAATATTTTTGAATAAGACGGACGGTCAAATATAGTTTCTGAAAAGTCTAAAACGACAGTCTTTATAGGACGGAAGGAGTATAGTTTATTGAGAGAATTCCTTCGTTGCCATAAAAAATTATAAGACTTCCTTCATTGCCATCAAAAATTTTAAAATTCCCTCACTGCCATCAAACAATTTATGTGTTTCCCTGGTTGCCACTTCCGTTAAGTTATAGTCACCGACGGCTAGGCCCCACCATTAACCTCCGTTACATTTTGTTTGCTCGCACCGTTTGGTTGTAAGCGTGTAGACACGGCGGCCCATTTCATACCGCATTTCGTTTGCAACTTGTGCGGCATGCATGCTGCAGTCAATGTTGGATAACACCGCATGTGCCGCTGGTGCTACATCCAAGGAAGCCACCGCCATATGCATTGCTGAATCGCTGTTATTCCAGAAAGTTGAACTAGCTAGCTGCTAGCGGGAGCCAGTACAGTCCATGCTCCAGACCACGCGGCCATTGTAGGTGATACAGAGCATGGCCGTGGATGTGACGACCACGTTGAGGACGGTGCAGAGGCAGATGTATGCCTGCACCGCCATGGCCGTGGCCAGAGCTACCCAGCGCTGCCCGTGGCCGGGTTGCAAACTTGCACCTCGCCTGTCGCCCACGCCGCCATGGCCGGGGCTCGACCTCGCCCCTGCGCCGCGCGTGGCCGGGCTGCAGCTCGTCCGCGCCGCCATGGCCATGGCTCGAGCTCGCCCCGCAGCCCGCGCTGGTGAGGAAGATACCCTCGAGCAGCCTGTGTGCTTGCGCTCACCAACGAGGGAATGATGGCATCCCCGAACGAGGTGCGCGGAGCGGGCGGAGCCTCGGAGGCTAGAGCACCAGGCAAGCAGTTCTGCAGTTTTGCCGTGGACATGGGGCACTGGGAGGGGCCAAGCGCGGGTATAGGGACGAGCGCAGAGGCACGGCGAGTAGGACGCACCGAGGCAAGTGTGCGCACGAACCGGAGGTGGCCGATCGGCTCAATGCAGTTGGGAGCTCACGCGCAGACAAGAAAGAAGAACGGCTTGCTAACGGCAGTTGACGGCAATGGCAACCAGGGAAGAACCAAATTTATCTGATGGTAGTGAGGGAAATTTTGAAAAATTTGATGTCAACTAAGGAAGTGCTATAATTTTTGATGGCAATGAAGGAATTTTCTCTAGTTTATATACAAGTTTGCATATGAAAAAAGAAAAATACAGAGAACTGCGTACCTATAGAAACAATTGAGCCCAATTCCTACTCCTTTTCCCTTCCCATCCAAGGCAAGGGGGCTGTCCAAGGCCCAATGTAGCCCCCCAACCCATTTTATTTTATCAGCACAAGAAGGATGCACGTTAGTCAGTGGCGTAATTCCCTATTCTGCTGCTGCTCCAATCGTTGCACGGAGTAAATGGATAGACTCAGTTCGCGGCTTCGCACAGCAGGCCGGCGCCACCAGGCATCAATCACCGACGCCGATCCACAATTAGTTTTTTTGTCTACCCCATAAATATGTATAAACATTAGATCTCACGGGATGAGATAGAAAAGTTAGAATTTTAAAGAGGAACTAAAGAGGGGCTTAGTCAGTCTCTTGTTCAATATCAGGTCTCAGATTCTTGACTATAGAAATTCTGCTCACACTACAGGAAACTCGTACTTTGCCGAGTGCTGGAGGATTTGCCGAGTGCCAAATATCGGGCACTCGGCAAAGGCACTATTTGCCGAGTGCCGCACTCGGTAAAACTTTGCACTCGGCAAAGACCTCTTTGTCGAGTTTCGCGCACTCGGCAAAAGAGAACACTCGGCAAACACTGTTTGCCGAGTGCTGTGTCGAGCACTCGGCAAAGATCAGGCACTCGGCAAAGATTTGTAGGGGACCGACGGCATCCAACGCCGTCTCCTTTGCCGAGTGCCGGACGTTTAGCACCCGGCAAAGTGTTTTTTTTGTTTTTTTCACCAAATTTTTTTGAAGCTTCATTACACTAACACAAATAACATGTTCAAGTTTGAGACTTTTTGATTACAGTTTGTCATATTTCATTAGTTTATTTTGTTTTCTTGAATTTTTTTAGAAAATGTTGGTTTGAACTGCGGGTGCATTAAATAATGAAACGTAGCTCTCAAAAAAATTATATTCATGTTGAAGGGTGTCTTTTGAGGCCATATCCATGAACTCACCAAAAATTTTGAACGCCATCTTCGCGGAACATGGCGACCCGCTTGTTCTCGGATTGTATTTTAATTATATAAAATTTAAACGAAGTCTCAAAATCACGAAACATGGCGACACGTGTTGAGATGTCTGAGTTTTAGCCATCCGTCATCGCAATTAGCTCCAAACCTTCTCAATTTTTTATCATAGCCTTTACATGCCATAACACGACATCTCGACAAGTTTCGTGATTTTCGGACTTCGTTTGAATTTTATATAATTAAAATACAATCCGAGAACAAGCGGGTCGCCATGTTCCGCGAAGAAGGCGTTCAAAATTTTTGGTGAGTTCATGGATACGGCCTCAAAAGACACCCTTCAACATGAATATAATTTTTTGGAGGGCTACGTTTTATTATTTCATGCACCCGCAGTTCAAACCAACATTTTTCGAAAAAATTCAAGAAAACAAAATAAACTTAATAAATATGACAAACTGCAACAAAAAAGTCCCAAACCTCAACATGTGCAAATCTTAAAAAAAATTTGGGTGCAAATAAAAACAAAAAAATAATAAATTTGCCGAGTGCCTAGGGTTGGCACTCGGCAAAGACACTTTCTTTGCCGAGTGTCGCGCCCTGGCACTTGGCAAAGTGAGTTTTTTTTAAAAAAAAATAAAAACGAAATCAAAACCAGCCGACCCGGTCCCTAACTCTAACTCACACACACACGCACGCCTGCGCCCACAGCCCACCCCGCCCCCAGCTCGCCGCTGCCGCCGCCGCCGGAGCCCCGCCCCCACGCCGGAGCGCCGCCCCACCGCCAGAGCCCCGCCCACTGCCGCTGCCCGCCAACCCTCCCCACCCACCGCCGCCGCCGCCGCCGCCCCACCCCCCCATAGCCCCGCCCGCCGGCGAGCCCCGGTCGCGCCCGCGCCGGCGGCGCTCGCCCCGACCGGCCATCCCCAGACCCGCCCGCCCTCGCTGGCCATCCCCCGCACCGCCCCCAGCCCCGCCCGATGTTGGCGGTCCTTATGGGTCACTTTTATGCCGTCAATTTAGACTAAAAAGAAGAAAGACAAACATATTCTAACACATATGCCTTTACTACTAACAAGTTTCATTTGTACCCCTAGTATTCATGTTTTGCAGGTTTAATGGTGTAACAAGTGGAAATGCACAACATCATGGAAAAAGCGCAAAAGCATCATGCTCACGTACTTGGAAACAACTCCTAACCTCCACGGACCCCAACCCATCGGATTGACAGGATAGGTTAAGAGCAACCAAGAAGGCACGATGAACCATCACCTCATTCCTAGTTCTTACTCTATTCATACTAATTCGATGAACAATGAAGAACGACGACGAACAAATCAAGAACATGACACATAAACTATATTCTAATCTATATATTATGCTCATAACAAGATCATAACTTTGCTCTACTTCATATGCATGATCATATAAATATGATAAGAACTTGCTCATGGAAGAAGACCGAATTGTATTCATACCAAGATGATCATTTTCTTCCAAGGAGACAAGCTCTCCTTGATAGCTCTTGCCTTGCTCACAAAGTACTACTCTAAAGATACAAATGAGAGGTGTGAGGTTGATGACTCCAAAATGATGTGTGTGTTGAATGAAGAGCACCATCTATTTATAGTTGAACTAGGACGGTTTGGCGTCTCTAAACTTGGAAGGAGGTGAAACCGCCCTTGGGAAACCGCCTAGAGCACCGCCACCGAAGACTGGGCCCGGGAGGCCCCACCAGGGGGCGGTCGCACCCCTGGCTGGGCCCGCTGGCCACCGCCTTCTGGTGGTCGGTTGTTATCTGGGCCTGGGCCTCTCCCGTGGTTACGAATGGATCCAATTCAGCTTCTTGAGGTGGGCTTTCTTATTTTCTTGGTTTGCGCATTTGCGGAATACGTCGTTTGCTTTTGCGCTTTTTCCATGATGTTGTGCATTTCCACTTGTTACACCATTAAACCTGCAAAACATGAATACTAGGGGTACAAGTGGAACTTGTTAGTGGTAAAGGCATATGTGCTAGAATATGTTTGTCTTTCTTCTTTTTAGTCTAAATTAGCGGCATAAAAGTGATCCATAAGGACCGCCAACAAGACCCCCAAGCTTAACCTTTGCTCGTCCCGAGCAAATAGCTAAGTATGATTGTTGATCAGGTGTTGCTACGATGTTGATATAATTCATAAGTGCCATGCCTATAACAAAGTATTCATTCGTAATTTAAATAGGTTGGCATTCTATCCACTCTTTACCTTGATTTCTCATGGGGCCTGTAGTTTCTCCAATTTCTTGAGCGGTTGCAAGACAGAATGGTTATAACAGATTCACCAATCATTCATTCTTTGATAGACCTTCTATCCGGAGGTTTTATGAATTTTTGTAAAATAAAACATGTTCCTCAAATGATTCTCTTAATCGCTCAATGTGTATGATTACATCACCAAAGTCATTGTAGTGTTTCCTTTAAATCCTACCACTAAGGCTGAGAGTAGAGTTTTTAGGTAGGTATGTGGGCATACTTACATCACGTGTATTGCTGAGTCAAAGACCGAACCATAAGGAGATACAAGTCATACATTTTGATTGAGATGTGTAAGTGTGTGGAATATAAATATGGTGGAAACCTATCTCTAATTTTTTTGACACTCCATGCATCATGTCTCTCTTTTATTGGATGGAACAAAGTCTTTTGGAGAGATATGGGCTATAGAAAGATCATCCTCTTTTTTTTGAATGGGTATTTGGATTTTCTTTCCCGTTTGTTTTCTCATGCCCCTTGGTTTTCTTTTTTCTCTTCTTCTTCTTTTTTTTTACATAGCCCATATCTTTTTATTGACGTATGGAAACTTATGGATGGAGAGATGTCATGATGGTGAATGCAAGGAGTGAAAATTTTGTATGAAGAATGCGCGACTCTCATAGTGAGGGTCGGTCATTTTTATTTGGTAAAAACAGAGGGCGCAACTCTCAGGGTAAGAGTTGGCGTATTTTTTTGTTGGATGGAAGGGTGCATGTTGTGCGCAACTCTCAGGGTGAGAGTCGGCTTTATTTGGTGGGTGTACGTGAATCTCAATCATGGTTGCATGACTATAATCTCACTAGGTCTCAGCTTTTTGACTCGACTCAAAGTTCCGCAAGCGGCATATGACTAAAGTTTTGCAAAAGTAGAGCATGTCATATGGCCTTGATAGGTATTTCATAATCATTGGGGAACTTTTGATTTTTGAATTTTTGAAAAGAAAACTCCGGATGCCAAGTTTCTCTTAGAACAAAGTCATAGCAAAGTCTATTTGTACCATCTCATATCTTACAACAACTTAGAAAAGGATCTTGCAATTGCAACCCACAAGATTTCAAGTTCTCAGACTGAGATTTTTTTAGCCAACAAACTTAAATCTTGAGGAATACTAAGTTATAACTTAGGCACAAACGAATTATAGACAGAGCAACTATTCATCATTTCAACAAAAGAGAAACTAACATATATTAGTACATATAGGAGTGGAATTTTTTTTATTTTTTTTATTTTTTTATAAGGAAATAAAATTGCAGAATTTAAAAATGTGAGAAATAAAGTGCAAGCAATTTAAAGATACATGTTACCTCTGTGGGGTCTCCTCCCCCAAGCTAGTTCAAGGCCTAGATCCCGGGAACTGTCCCATAGACCGAAGGTAGGCCATCTGTGCCTCGTGCCACCGGCGGTTTGCATCTTTGGGGTCCACGAAGTGCTGCTGGTACTGCTCATGCCATTGAGTGGCAGTTTGGATGTGAGCGTCGAGAGTACCTTGGATCTTCCTGTTTTGTAGCTCTAGTCCTCTCATGCGTGTGTTGAGAATCTCTAGTGTGACCGGCTGTGGGTGAAGTGGAGGTGGCATGCCTTCAGAATCTGAGGAGTGCACATGCTCGTGCTGCCTTGATCCTCCTGCCTCGTGTGAGTGCTGCCATCCTGACCCTCCAGGCCCGTGAGGGTGAGGAATGTGTCCCATACCATATCCATACCCAGGGGTGAACCCGGATGTAGACATGACAGGGGACCATCCCATCCCTGGTGTCATGGTGGGCATGGCTGGTGGTGTAGGCTGTATGGATGGTGCAGACTCCTCCTCCTGTACTCCTCTCCTTCGTGATCTCCTATGGGAAACAGAACTCCTGCGTGCTTCTTCCTTCTCAACAAGGTCAAAGGTGAGAGATGGGGATTTATATAAAGCGAGATCTGGGTTAGGTAATGGTATCTCGTTTATATATCCCAGAAAATAAAATACTAAATTCTGTCCCGATTCGTCACGTTTTAGAGTGTGGGCTTGTACGAAATAGAACTCATTGAGCATAATGCGAGGAGTGGAGAGATAACAATAGTATTAGCACCATGAGGATCAATACTAGTGGCAAGACGAGTGATGAGTGAAGTGCACATGATAGGTGTAGAAGTTTTGAAAGAATTCAACCAGTGCTTAACAATATCATAGACAGGAGCGACTTTAATCTTTTTAAGCACGGCATAAAGCAACTTCAACTCAATATCATAAGCATGATGCGCGTCCTCTCTAGGAAAGAAAGAATTATCAATCCACTTAAGCATAAACCTCAAAGTAGGATGATGGATGTTGTTGATATTAGGTTGGAATTTCCCAGTCATATTTTGTCCGGTTATCAAGTGCCAAAAAGTATGACGATGATGACCCGAGAGAAAAAAACCCAAGTCAACAGAGCATCGCTCATGAAAGCCTAAGTGGTTAGCAAAATCCTTCCAATAAAGACTATGCTCCTTCCCAAAGCAGCGGAAAGTAATACCATAATCGACAATTTGTAGAGTGCCCAAGACTTGGATGGTCAAAAGACGAGATCCAAGTTCGTGCACAGGGGCAACTCGGCTCCATCCAACATTTTCAAAAATGGTATTAAATTCGACGTCCATACCTGTCTGCTGGAGAAAGTGTGGGTCGAAGGCTGGTGTATGCAGGAACTCGCATTCCTTGAGGAGGTTGTACGCTTGCATCTCCCGCTCTCTCTCCAAGTCGATGAAGGGGGAGTCGGCCTCGTCGATGGCGTGGCCTCTTGGCGCCTCCTCTTCTTCATGCAGCAGGCTCTCCTCACTTGCGGGGGGCCTTGGCTAGACTCCCCACGAGAGCGACGGCCTTTCCGGAACATGCCGGAAATCCGACCTCCGATCCCACTCATGGTGAGTGAGTTTAGCACGAGAACTTGTTTTATGGAAGAGGTTTTTGCAGGGTATTTTCTTGCACTTGATCTTTGTGGAAAGAAGTTGGAGAGTGATGGAGCAAAGGAGTGATGGAGGGAGTGTAGAATGTGCGTGTGAGAGGGGTGAGGAGCTCCACCCGAACTCTCTGATATTTATAGGCTTGATCGCAGGCGGGGGGGAGTGTTGCTTGCAACAGCTAGTAGCCGTTGGCAAAAGGCCGCTCCACAGAGCCGTTGGGCAGGGGGTGGTCGCCCCTGGGACCGGCTGGTCCCCTGGTTGGGCCGGTTCTGTCCCGTTTTTTTTAGCTCCCTCTAACGGCTACCCTTAAGATGTAGCCGGTTACGAATGACTCCCATTCAGAATTTTACCCCAGATTTTGATTTTTCACAAATTTATTTGCACTTTTTGTTTTCAAAAAAATTAATTAAAAATAAGATTTGGTCAATACAAAAGCCAAACTTTCAGAAAATGATTTCTATAGGATTTTTTTGGAGAAAAGTTTATTTTAGACTAAAATAGAGTTTTATAAATCTAGAAAGAGGAAGACTCTTTTTGAATGCAAAGAAATAATTTTATGAAATATATCTATTTATTATATAAATATATATATATTTATTTATTATATATATATTTTTTAGAAGGATAAGATACAATACCTGAGTGGGGACACCTCCCCCAAGCTTGAAAGATGGTGTGGGCCCTTTCAGATATTTATTTATTACTTTATATTTATTTATTTTTAGATAACTGCCGATAATCTTCGGCAAGGGCTCAACGTTTACAGTCCGTTGGCAAGACTCTTCTTCCTTTATTGCTCTGCAGCTTCATGAACAAACTCGGGAGAAGCCTCGGGTTGCCTCGGGATTTTTCCCGTATTGTTGACAGGGATAGAAGTAGCTATTTGGGTTTCTATCATTTTGTTGAAACTTGCTTGATTTTGAACAGAAGAAGACAGAGTTTCAAGCTTTGCATTTATATTTTCAAACATTTTATCATTGAAAGACAGCTTTTTGGTCATATTCTCATTAATCTTAGCTTGTCATAACACGAGGTCTTTTAAGGAAGGTTGGTTTGAATTGTAATTTGAATTAAAATTATTACCTTGCGGACGGTGTTCGTTGTTCCACCCATTATTACCTTGCTGAGGTTGGCGAAACCTATTATTGATGTATGAAGCTTCTTCTTGGGTTTCGGGGCAGTTGTTCCCCGAGTGGCCAACGTTCCCACAGACTTCACACGTCATGTGTGAGTCCATGGCTTGGACGGTACTCATGGTAGGGTTGGTGGCACGATTGTCCAGCTTCTGCATAAGCAAGTCTATTTTTGCGGCAAGCAAGTCCGTCTCCTTCACGATATGCGTGGTTTTTTGTGTTTTTCTTCCTTCTCCCCAACTCTGGTTGGCCACCATCTTCTCAATAAGTGCAGTTGCATCCGCTATGGTGAGGGAGAGGAATGCACCTCCAGCTGCGGCATCTACGTGCCCTTTTGAAATGGCCGTGAGGCCTTCATAGAAGTTTTGGAGCACGAGCCAATCTTACATTCCATGATGAGGACAGGCTCGGATGTAATCCTGAAGCCTTTCCCAAGCTTCAGGGATGGACTCTAGCGAAGATTGCTGGAAGTTTGAAATCTTTCCCCTTAGAGCGCTGGTCTTGCTCATGGGGAAGAACTTGGCGAGGAACACCGTGGAACATTTGTCCCATGTGTTAACACCTTCCTTGTTTTGGTAGAACCATTGCTTCACTTTCCCCGTGAGGGAGAAAGGAAACAAGCGGAGTCTGATGCTGTCCTGTGCGACATTCTTGATGATAATGGTGTCGCACAGCTCAAGGAAGTGTTGCAGGTGAGCATTTGTGTCCTCACTTGGCAAGCCACAGAACTGACTCGCCTGCACCATCGAGATAAGGCCCGTACGGATCTTGAAATTTCCATCTCCAACATTGACAGCTGGCCCAACGGGCACGTTGGCAACAACGGGAGTGGAGTAGTCACGGAGTGTCTTGGCCATAGCGGTAGTGGCGGATGGTGCGAGACTGACCGGTTCGTCTGCCGATGGGGTAGTAGAGGAAGAAGCGGTACGAGACATTTTCTTCCTTAGGAGTGCTTCCGGATTTCTGGCTCCGTTGCCGGGGAGGGCAAAAACATCTAAGCTGGCATAAACATCGATTGCATAATAAAGCATTGGTAGACGTAGTTTAAACAGGCTAACTTCGCTGTTTTCTTCCTCTTTTCATTGGAATGAAAACAGGATAGTGTATGAGCGATTTTGCTCTACCGAACAATTTCACCAGTAATCCGGAAGCACTCCTAAGGAAGAAAAGGTCTCATACCGCTTCTTCCTCTGCTACCCCATCGGCAGACGAACCGGTCACTCTCGCACCATCCGCCACTACCGCTATGGCCAAGACACTCCATCACTACTCCACTCCCGTTGTTGCCAACATGCCCATTGGGCTCGCTGTCAATGTTGGAGATGGAAATTTCGAGATCCGTACGGGCCTTATCTCGATGGTGCAGGCGAGTCAGTTCTGTGGCTTGCCAAGTGAGGACGCAAATGCTCACCTGCAATACTTCCTTGAGCTGTGTGACACCATTGTCATTAAGAATGTCGCACAGGACAGCATCAGACTCCGCTTGTTTCCTTTCTTCCTCACGGGGAAAGCGAAGCAACGGTTCTACCAAAACAAAAAAGCTGTTAACACGTGGGACAAATGTTCCGCGGCATTCCTCGCCAAGTTCTTCCCCATGGGCAAGACCAGCGCTCTAAGGGGAAGATTTCAAACTTCCAGCAATCTTCGCTAGAGTCCATCCCTGAAGCTTGGGAAAGGCTTTAGGATTACATCCGAGCCTGTCCTCATCATGGAATGTAAGATTGGATCGTGCTCCAAAACTTCTATGAAGGCCTCACGGCCATGTCAAAAGGGCACGTAGATGCCACAGCTAGAGGTGCATTCCTCTCCCTCACCATAGCGGATGCAACTGCACTTATTGAGAAGATGGTGGCCAACTAGAGTTGGGGAGAAGGAAGAAAAACACAAAAAACCACGCATACCGTGAAAGAGACGGACTTGCTTGCCGTAAAAATAGACTTGCTTATGCAGAAGCTGGACAATCGTTCCACCAACCCTACCATGAGTACCGTCCAGGCCATGGACTCACACATGACGTGTGAAGTCTGTGGGAACGTTGGCCACTCGGGGAACAACTGCCCCGAAACCCAAGAAGAAGCTTCATACGTCAATAATGGGTTTCGCCAACCTCAACAAGGTAA
This sequence comes from Eremochloa ophiuroides, assembly GCA_038502445.1. NCBI lineage: Eukaryota > Viridiplantae > Streptophyta > Magnoliopsida > Poales > Poaceae > Eremochloa > Eremochloa ophiuroides. The sequence continues at coordinate 27,174,758 of JAHLJS010000007.1, forward strand.
TAACGGGTGGAACAACCAACACCGCCCGCAAGGTAATAATTTTAATTCAAATTATAATTCAAACCAACCTTCCATAAAAGACCTCGTGTTAGGACAAGCTAAGATCAATGAGAATCTGACCAGAAAGCTGTCTTTCAACGATAAAATGTTTGAAAATATAAATGCAAAGCTTGAAACTCTGTCTTCTTCTGTTCAAAATCAAGCAAGTTTCAACAAAATGATAGAAACCCAAATAGCTCAAATAGCTACTTCTATCTCTGTCAACAAGGTACAAGTGGAACTTGTTAGTAGTAAAGGCATATGTGCTAGAATATGTTTGTCTTTCTTCTTTTTAGTCTAAATTGACAGTATAAAAGTGATCCATAAGCTTAGGAAAGACTTCAAGATTACATCCGAGCCTGTCCTCATCATGGAATGGACTCTAGCGAAGATTGCTGGAAGTTTGAAATCTTTCCCCTTAGAGCGCTGGTCTTGTTCATGGGGAAGAACTTGGCGAGGAACGCCGTGGAACATTTGTCCCACGTGTTAATAGCTTCCTTGTTTCGATAGAACCATTGCTTCGCTTTCCCCGTGAGGGAGAAAGGAAACAAGTGGAGTCTGATGCTGTCCTGTGCGACATTCTTGATGACAATGGTGTCGCACAGCTCAAGAAAGTGTTGCAGGTGAGCATTTGCGTCCTCACTTGGCAAGCCACAGAACTGACTCGCCTGCACCATCGAGATAAGGCCCGTACAGATCTCGAAATTTCCATCTCCAACATTGACAGCTGGCCCAACGGGCACGTTGGCAACAACTGGGAGTGGAGTAGTCACGGAGTGTCTTGGCCATAGCGGTACTGGCGGATGGTGCGAGAGTGACCGGTTCGTCTGCCTATGGGTTAGCAGAGGAAGAAGCAGTACGAGACTTTTTCTTCCTTAGGTGTGCTTCCGGATTACTGGTGAAATTGTTCGGCAGAAGTACGTGAGCATGGTGCTCAGGTATGTGGAGATCAGTGAATATGTCGGTATCCCACGGGCAGAGGGGTAGGTGGGCAGGTGGTGACAGCCCTGTCCATCCCTAGCACTCCCCCACGTTCGGATATTGAAGTAGGAGTTTGTAAAGTCTGTATCGTCTGGCAGACCAGCTGCGGGGATCTCTCTATCACCCCAGACTTAGTCCTGATACTAGACTTACTAATTAGATGTGTTGCTAGCAGTTCTTTGCATAATTATATATGACCAATGCCTGCTCAGTTAGTTATATTCTTTTGTTCTTTATTTTCCCTTTTTATCCTTGAGGTTGACCCAGATGTGTGTCCACTATTTTGAAATCATGTCTTATTCTTGTTTACTCTATGCCTACCATTGCACTCAATAAGTGATCATGTTTACACCACGCTTGATGCATATTGCCCTTCTACGGGAAATTATAAATACGACACCCTTGAATACTCACGGGTTGAAATGCTACAATGATAGTTCTATGCGCTTGCAGACTAATCTTATTTCTTGCTGAGCTATCGATTGGCGTACCTAAGTACCATTACTTAAGGATTGTAATTCTTGTGCACCCCACGGCGTCGCAGTCACAGTTTTGCATATCGTAAGTAATGACGGTTAGGAAGGCCAATCCGGCACTTCTAACTGCTATTACCAGACTGCATTACCTAGGCCGGCGCCATTAAGGGCCAAGGGTTACGTTTCTGAAGTAATGGTGATTGGGAATGTCAACTTATGTTTCTAGTATTATTATTAAGGACGGACTTATAGTCTATCTTTAGTAGTGATGCTAAGAAACGCCAACACCCGACAGGAGGAAGAAGAGGAAGGAAGGAGGAAGAAGAAGAAGGGGAGGAAGAGGAAAAAGAAGAAGGAGGAGGAGAAGAAGAAGGGGAGGAAGAGGAAGAAGAAGAAGGAGGAGGAGGAAGAAGAAGAAGGAGGAGGAGGAGGAGGAGGAGGAGGAGGAGAAAGCCCCGGCCGCCCCGTCGTCCCCGCCCATCGTTGTCCCTGGGCCTCTTCGGAGAAGAAGGTAAATCCTTTGCGGTTGTCGGCCATCGTGCCAAGCCGGATGGCCTTCGTGCCGGGTTTGTAGTTGTCGGCCTTCGTGCCGATAATTTCTCTTGCAGGTTTCGGAAACCTCCCCATACAGGGAAGGTGCTGCCAAATTTTTGAACTTTTAGCGACGTGTTTCTTCTCTTGTAGAGCAGGACCGGTCGGAGGGTGCCCGAAGCACTTTGTCGGCGTCGTAGGTCTGCCTGCACCACATCGCCTCGCCACTGCACCGACACGCCACTGCCTCGCTAGCTTGACTCCACCGCCACCCTAGGTATAACCCCCTCCTCCTTTGCATGCATGTTTTATATGGTCACATAGCCCAGTTAGGCGTCTCTCGTTCGAAAGAGATACGGATCGAGGTATGCAGATCTTTGCATATCTGTGACCGTATCTCTTTTCGGATTGTCCATGTATTTTGGACGGCCCGCGGATGCATAGATGAGGTTAGTTTCCATGGTTCGTTCTGGTCCGAGGCAGAATTTTGGCATCACCTCCTTGTTGTTCTCCGGATACACACTCTCCCTTGCTGGACGTGTATCGGGAGAACAGCGGGGAGGTGCTGCCGAAATTCTGTCTCGGATAGGAGCGAAGCATGGAAACTGACCTCATCTACGCATCCGTGGGTGGGATTAGGACCTATCCTTACCTATTAGATGGTAGGCACACCGAGCAGATGCACCATGGTTATATTACTCGTCGCTTATATATGTATATGCCAGAGTATGGAGAACCGTGATTGGATGTACACGGGCCACCCAAGTTTGACCCCAGAATGGATGACTAAGACTAATGCTTTCTTAGAGCATGCTTTTGGCGAGGCTGCTAAAGGGTCGAGTCGGATGCCGTGTCCCTGCTGCAAATGTGACAACCGTAGTAAGAAAGACTAGGAAGGCCGTGGGGGAAGATTTTTGCAAGTATGGATTCACGCCAAACTATACCTGCTGGATCCACCATGGTGAAGCCGATCTTATTAGAGAGGAGGTGGTGATACCACGCCTCGAGGCTTTTGATGGAGATTTTGGGGTAGCAGACTGGATGGATGACTTTTACGAGGCATGGTTTGGTGAAGGATTGGAGGATGACCCAGAGGAATCCGCAAAGACGTATTATGCTATGCTGAATTCGGCCCAGAAGCCCCTTCATGAGAAGACAATGGTTTCACAACTGGATGCCATTGGATGCCTAATGTCGTTCAAGTCAGTTGTGTAGTATGAGTCGAGGCCACTTCGATGTTATGTTGGTAGTTTTTTGATCCCTGCTTCCGGAGGGTCACATGTTGCCGAAGAACTTGTACGAGTCCTAGAGACTTCTTCGTGCACTTAACATGTCGTATGAGCACATTCATGTTTGTCCGAATGGGTGTGTCCTATTTCGGAAAGATCACGAGAAAGCAACGCACTGTCCAAAGTGCAAGTCCTCTAGGTATCTAGAGGTTGACACTAGTGATGGCAAGAAGGAGCAGCTTGGTATCCCCGCTAAGGTCCTACGGTACCTTCCTGTCATACCGAGGATCCAACGGCTATACATGACAGAGGAGTCCGCGAAACAGATGACATGGCACAAACAAGGCAAAAGATACAGCCCTGGCAAGATGGTACACTCATCGGATGGTGATGCATGGACCCACATCGATGGCATACATCGTCGTAAAGCTGAGGAGGCTCGGAAGTGTAGCACTGGCAACAGATGGGTTCAACCCTATGGATTGCTGGCGGCCCCGTACACTTGTTGGCCCATGTTCGTGATTCCCCTCAACCTCCCCCCCAGTGTCATGTTTCAACCCAAGAACGTTTTCTTGTTGCTGATAATTCCTGGACACCCGGGGAACAAGATGGGAGTGTTCATGGAGCCTCTCATTGATGAATTGATCATTGCTTGGGAAGAGGGGGTACTGACATACGACCGAGCTACAAAGAAGAACTTCACAATGCATGTGTGGTACCACTACTCCCTGCATGACTTCCTGGCGTATGGCTTATTCTGCGTGTGGTGTGTTCACGGGAAGTTCCCATGCCCAATATGCAAGACAGCTGTGAGGTTCACTTGGCTGAAGAGGGGTGGCAAGTTCTCTTCGTTTGACCAGCATCGTCAATTCCTCCCTCTTGAGCATGCATTCTAGCAAGACATCAAGAACTTCAGGAAAGGGGTTCAAGTTACCGACCCTGCACCTCAAATGATGACCGGTGCCAAGGTTCGTGCTCAGGTAGAGGCTCTCAAAGATGATAAAGAGAGAGGTGGTTTTATTGGATATGGGCAGGAGCACCAGTGGACTCATAAATCGGGCTTGACTAGGCTCCCCTATTTCGATGACCTTCTTCTTCCACACAACATTGATGTAATGCACACACAAAAGAATATCGCCGAGGTGCTTTGGGCTACACTCATGGACATCCCTGATAAGTCAAAGGACAACGTAAAGGCTAGACTAGACCTCGCAACAATGTGCGATAGACCAAAGCAAGTGATGAAGCCTCCCGCACCCGGCAAGAAATGGAAAAGGACTCCGGTCGATTTCGTATTGAAAAAGGACCAAAGGAAGGAGGCACTGCAGTGGATCCAGTCGCTAATGTTCCCTGATGGGCATGCGGCGAATTTGAGTAGGGGAGTGAACTTGTCTACCATGCGAGTGTTAGGGATGAAGAGTCATGACTTCCACATATGGATTGAGCGGCTTCTTCCTGCGATGACTCGGGGATACGTCCCCGAGCATGTGTGGCACGTCCTGGTAGAGTTGAGCTTTTATTTCGCCAGATTTGTGCCAAGGAGTTATCTCGGGACGTCATTCTTGACTTGGAGAAAGTGGCACCTGTGTTGATCTGCAAGTTGGAGAAGATCTTCCCACCTGGCTTCTTCCTAGCGATGCAGCATCTGATTTTGCACCTACCGTACGAGGCACGAATGGGGGGTCCCATGCAGTTCCGTTGGTGCTATACAATCGAGAGAAGTATAAAGATTCTTTGGAAAAAGTGTAAAAACAGAGCCAAAATTGAGGCTAGCATGGCAGAGGCATTCATTCTTGAGGAGGTGTCAAACTTCACAACATCATACTATAATGATAGCCTTTCCAGCGTGCACAATCCTCCCCCTCGTTACCACGCCGAAGAGAGTTCATCGAAGCTCAGCCTTTTCAAAGATCAACTTGGAAAGGCAAGCGCACCAAGCACCAAGAGCTTAAGGCATGATGAGTGGTGCATTATCATGCTTTTGATGAAATGAAGCCTTATGTGCAGTAAGTTTTCAATGAGCTTGTTACATACTGCACCAACACCTTATGCTTTATCCCCTATGTATCCACCCCCTTGTCTCTTGTTTTTCAGGGAATTTCTAAATACATACTGGACAAGGAATAGGGCTCCTTCCCCCTCAAGAGGAAGATAATCTTCTCAAAGATGGTGTGCCCGATTTCATTTCCTGGTTCGACACGAAGGTACCTGGTTAATTCATTGCCTTTCCCACTTCGATCATAAGAGGGAGTAATGTAACGTTCTATCTTGCCTCACCTTACAGGCCTGCAAAGATAGGGCAATGGATGCTGAGTTGAAAGGGCTAGCCAAAGGCTTCGCCTACAAGGTCAAGACATTCACCAACTATACTGTGAATGGCTATCGCTTTCACACAAGCGACTACGAGCGGAGTCGGCCCAATCGGAAAACCACAAATACCGGAGTTCGTACGCCCGGCACCGATGGGCACGACTACTACGGCATAGTAGAAGAAATATACCAGCTCAATTTTGAGTGTTGCAAAGCTCGTAATCCAGTCGTACTCAAATGCCATTGGTTCGATCCTAACTTCACGAGAACAACCCCTGAGATTGGACTAGTCGAAATTCGACACGATTCTATATATCAAGGAGAGGATGTCTATATTGTGGCTCAACAGGCCACGCAAGTTTATTATCTCCCATGGGTGTGCCAAAAAGACCCCAATCTTATGGTTGGTACCTTGTGCAGAGGGTATCGCCCCGCGGTAGACTACCTATCCCAAACGATGAGGATTACAATTCTGACCTCCACACACAGGAGTTCTATCAACCAGAGGGGCTAGAAGGAAGGTTTGACATAGACATATTTTCGCTGATGGGAATGGAAGTAGACAATGAGATTGATCGAGGGGATGTAGACGAGGACGAGGGAGAAGAGGTGCAAGATGGGAAGGACTTACAAATGCTTGAGCGATTACAGTTAGACGATGACAATGATGACAACGATGGAAAAGAGGATGGGGGAGAAGAGGTGGAAGTTGACAATATTGATAGTGATGACGACACTTATGATCCAGCCGATGCCGATCGTGAAGAATATTTCTAATTCATGTAATACTATATTATTACTATTATTACAATTATTATTACTACTATGTTCAATTCATTTTGCATCTCTTTATAAGTACTTTGTAATTTAACATTGCTAATTGGTTTACTCTTTGAAATTGCAGGCACTCGACAAAATATCGGGCGGAAGGCAGGGCCATCGTCAGGTCAGCTCCGTCTACATGAGGGACCGCTCGCCACCCGCAGCTGAGGAGGAGCCTGTGCCGGAGCCGGCATAGAGGAGGAGGCCGAGGACCGGCCGCCGCCCCGGCCGTCCGAGGACGTGCGTGGAGCGGACTCCCAACCCGTCGGCGAAAGAGGACGAGCAGGCGGAGGACGTCCAGGCAGGAGGGGGTGACACCTCTTGTGACCCGTCGGACCACGAGGAGGGGGCGACCGCGACAGCAGGGGGTTCCACTTCCACTGCTTCTGGCTCTACCTCGTCGGAAGTGTACTTGCACGGGCCCTCGAGGCTCCCGGCGTGGTCGATCCCACTTCACCAGCGCCCGGTAATTCGACCCCAGGGCGACGAGTACGTATCATTTCATTACTGTTTCATATGACATGCATTTTCTTAATGACTAACAATTGTTCTTAATGACTCTTGCAGCAACTGGGAAGTTGTGTTCGGGAAGGGCCACCATGTCAATGGCACGCTGGCCCTTCTGATCCGGCAGCACTACCCTGGGATGGTCACCTACGCTGGTGCTCCTTCGCCGCCCTGGACGTGGGAGCACTTTCACGCCGCCGAGGACAGCGAGCACGGCACCGTTGCGGCGCGGGTCAAGGCCGAGTTCTGGGTGAGTCTGCGTCACACTAAATTGGTCAATACTATGTATTCATCGGTCGCTCTAAAAAAATAAATAATACATGATGTATGCATGTAGGACTTCTATAGGTGCGACGCTGGGTTTGAGGCCCATGCAGCTCGCGTGCAGGACAAGGTCTGCAGGTCCCGACTCTCGGACCTGTACTACGAGACATGGTTCCAGTGCATCATCAACTACCACGCCGATATCCTTGGACAGTTGGTGAGGAAGCGTGATGCCAGGAGCATGACGCTCACGAGGGAGCAGTACCTCTTGGTAAGAAGTACTTTCATGAACAGTATGTTGGCTTCATTTCATGTTCTGACATTTCAATAACTTGATGACATGCAGCAATGTCCTGATTGGTGCGCCAGGCACCGCCTCTGCTGGGAGGCCATTGTGGCCAGGTGCCTCTCGGCCGAGTGGGCGGAGAAGCACCAGATCCGTCGTGATTGCCGCCTGCAGATGGGTGGGCCAGCACACTACCAAAGCAACCAGAGCCTCAACACGTACGCCAAGACATAGGTAAACTTCTCTGTGTTTTCATCTTTTTTTATGTATTCTAACACTCAATTCTAACTACTTGTAATCGTCTTTGTGTTTTCCTCGCAGTCCCAGGCGCACCAGGGCCAGGAATGCAACGAGTTCATGGCGTACGCCCTAGCACACAAGGGCAAGGCGACGGCCCCGGACGTCATCTACAACCCGGCCGACGGCCCCGAGGCGTACACCAACGCGAGCGTCCACAGCAAGCTTAGCGAGTACACCTCGGCGGCTCGCTAGCACCATGGGGAGGACTTCGATCCGGCCACCCAGCCCCTGGACACGGACCTCCTGATGAGGCTGGGAGGAGGGAAGCAGCACGGCCGGTACTGGATGGCGGACAGCACAGTCGACTCCTCCTCTGTTGCCAGCCTCGCCGATATTCGAGTAAAGAGCATGGACTCCTCCCTTCCCATACGCCCTCGGCAGCCGAGCTCACAGCAGTAGCTGGCAGAGCTCCAGGTTACTACTCACAAACTCGTCGTTCATTGCTTTTACACATGTATCTTGCCTTTACATTGTTTAATCGTTGCGGTTGGAATGTCGCAGGAGAACGTGCGGAGGTTGCAGGCCCAGCAGGAGGCACAGGCGGAGGCCCAACGCCAAGCGATGGAGGCCCAGGCAGAGGCCCATCGGCTGGAGATGGCGGCTGTGCAAGCACTAAGGGCGGCCGAGCAGCAGAGGATGCAGGACATGTTCAGCTTCATGGCGAGTCTACAGGCCTTGTCAGGTGTCACCGTGCCTCCGTCGCTGCTCGCTCCAGTTGCGCCTCCTCCTCCTCCTGTTCTAGGCACTCTGATTAGTATGTCAACCTGTTGATTCCTTTAGCTTTTGCGCTCGTCCTGCAGATAGTCATGATTTCGCTTCTACTTTGTGCAGCCACAGTCGGCGGGTTCGGCCCCTGACTCTAGAAGGTGGCCCTTCTCCAACGTCAGGGTGGCCAACTGCCCCTCCCCCACAGTCCGAGAAAAGGTGGCCAGGACCAAGATGGCAGTAGGTACCTCTTCATATTTTTCTGACTTGTTCAAAACCCAAACTTGTGCTCGTGATCCACTAGAGACACTAGAGACATATTTATATGTATGTGATGGATTCTGGATTGTATATATCAATTATGGACGATATGTGTGTATGATGCACGATGGATGGATGAAATATGTGAATTTTATGGATTATGCATGATTGGATGATAAATGTGATATATTATGCTCTGTTTGTGATGGTGTATGTAATATATATGTGATGTGTCCTCTTCGTTATGATGGAAAGCAAAAATAAAAAAAATAGCATTTCTGACCTCTTTGCCGAGTGCCACACTCAGCAAAGAAGCCTTTGCTGAGTGCCATGGCTCTGGCACTCGGCAAATCTGGAAAACTAGTTCTCAGATTTTCTCGATTTGCCGAGTGCCAGGGACATGGCACTCGGCAAAGAATTTTTTTAAAAAAATTAAAAATTCTTTGCCGAGTGTCACAGCAGCAGCACTCGGCACAGGTTTTTTATAAAAAACAGCCGAGCGAATTTCTTTGTCGAGTGCGTATGCTAGGCACTCAGCAAAGATTTTTTTCAAAAAAAATAAAAAAATCTTTGCCGAGTGCCAGGTCAAACGACACTCGGCAAAGAGGCCGTCAAAGTTGACGGTTGGAACATTTTTTGCCGAGTGCTAGCACTCAGCAAAGAAACATTTGTCGACAGGATCTTTGTCGAGTGCGCTTTGCCGGGCGCAAGAATGTCTTTGCCGAGTGCCCCAGGCACTGGGCAAAGAACTTGCATCCTATAGTGTCAATTTTTAAACTATATTATATAGTTTTAAGTACGTAGCATTATACATGCCGTTAAAAAAATAGTGCATATTTTGAATATCCGGTCCTCAAATCCTGGGCCCGCCACTGGTGGGCAAACAAGGTATATGATATTTGGATTAATAGCTAAATAAGAATATAAGATTCCTTATACTCTCGATTACATTATGGTGGAAGTCGCTTTGTAAATTTGGTGGACTCTGGTGGGAAATATCTCTGGATACGAATTACTATCATCCTCACACAAATCATTGAACCATATATAGGACTGCCCATTGCTTTACCAAATCACAAAACCAAGCTATATATATCAAAAAGGATCGGATCGTCAGGTCACACGGGGGGCAAGGTGAAACCGTGAAAGCTGGGTGGACTTGCGTGAGCAGAGGCGAGGTGAAAGCCGGGTGGACGATTCCTTCAGTAATTTTTAGTTGTAGAAGAGATAGATCTATAGAGATTAGGTCTAAGCGCTTAATTGGATCAAAGTCCAAACATGTACATTGACAAAGGTGTTAAATAGGTTCAACGTGAATGAGTCCAAAAAAAGGATTCATATCTGTCACATAGTGTAACCTTGAGCAATACTCGGTATGCATTGTGGCGTGATGAGCATGATATATAGGATGAGTAGAGTGGCATATGCTTCAGCTATTGGCTCTGCTATATATGTCATGATGCCATGTGCCTAGCCTAGATGTTTTATATGCTCTAAGTATTACGAGCAAGTACCAATCAAATGTAGATGATTATGGGCCGGGGACGCAGTAAATAAAGGACACCCTTACTAAGTACATGGTCATATTGGTTGTACTCTAGTGTCATTAGGAGATTGTTGGATAGATTCCCAAGACTCAGACCCAAGTGGCCCATGATGAGCTTGTTTATATTGAACTCCCTCCATCTCAAAATAAACGCACATCTCGTGGCCCATGACTCATTCTAATTGCGGACCACCCGAAAGCACTTCATTTTCCACTTCTGAATCCGATCCAAATCCCTGGGATAAGCTTTGCAGGAATACAGCAGATCTGACGCTGCAAGTCAGAGTCGGCAGCGAACATCTCACCGTCTGCGGAAACCACGCATTGCATCCAGTTGCCGCTGCCTCAGGTTGCCATACTTCCTCCTACGTCGTCCATTCCCGGCAGCAGCCTGAAAGACAGTTGCAATAGCTTTTTAACAAACAGGTGTATGCCAAAAATTAATTGTTAAGGTCTGGAGTCTAGACTAGAGATGTCTGTTTACCTGAGTCTAGACTAGAGATGTCTGTTTACCTGCTCCTCAGCTTTCATTGATTCCATGAGCTCGTCCATATCTGGCGACTCTTTCCCTTGTATAGCACCCATCATTTTCTGCATTTTTGCACGCATTTGGGAGAGTTGCGCAACCAATTGCAGTTAATCAGATCTCCTGGTGATTAGTTTGGTTTATACTGGAAAATGTAGGAAAAGATTGTGTATGATATGAACTGAACCTGCTGTTCAGTCTTTCCAGAGTCCTTTGGCCACTCGTTTCCTTCTCTCGCGTGATTCAGCTAGTAACTCTGGTCTTTCCCTCTCCTCTGCACAAGCCCCGATAAACAATTGAGCATACATATGGGGAGATGAAGTTATTGCGATCAAGGAACATAGGATTAGTTACCGACTGAGACACTGTTTAGTTAGTGGCCATAGATTTCAGCCTCAAAGTTAAATATGCTATGTAAGGTGAAGTAAAAAAAAATCAACTCCAACAATGAATGAATGCAACCCTCTTGTCAGAGTTCAGACTCGTAAAAGAAACTTGTCAAATATATTTGTAGAATTGTAAAGAAAAAATAGATATTTTTTTGGAAGTGGAATAATATCAAACTGAGGCAACTTAAAGCCTCTCTTGCAAATGTGAGAACAGTAGAACACCAACCAAACAGAAGTGGAAGCTAATCTATATAGTCACACTATTACATGCTTCGTAATGCTGGTCAAGCAAGCTCAGACAAGGTATTGACTTTGTGGCAAATCATTGAGCTCAAAAATCAAATACTAAATAAGTTTCACATACAAGCTCCAAAAATGTGTTGCAAGACTTAAAACAGTATATAAGAAACATTGGATAGTAAGAGTTCACGAGGAATATGCAAAAGAAGATATTTTTCAGGATGTCTCTTGACTATGGAATACATACCAAGAGTCATTACATTGATCATTGATTCCATAAATTTGAGATTCTTCTCAGCTTCACGGATTTGTGCAGGGGTAACCTATTTAAACATCACAAGATTTGTCTTAAAATCTGTTTTATAGCTTCGATATGATCATCAATTGCTTTCATAAGACATAATTCCAGAGTATGGTATTAAATGAGGTCCAGAAGTTCATATTTATACCTTGTTCATGCCCGGAATCATGCCAATTAAACTACTAAATGAACCTATTTTTGCGATCATTTGTGTTTGCTTCAGAAAGTCGTTAAAATTAAACTTTGCACTCAAGATCTTCTTCTGTAATTCCTCAGCATCTTCTTGACGCATCTACTTGTACAAACAGGTAATGTCATACAGTCATAGAATATCAAATTATAGTCTAACAAAAGACAAGACAAAAGGAACATTTCACAAGAAGGGACTTACCACTTCTTGTGCTTTTTCAACAAATGAAAGTACATCTCCCATTCCCAGGATTCGCTGTGCCATACGATCTGGGTAGAAAGGCTCAAGATCTTCAATACGCTCTCCTTGTCCTACAAATTTAATTGGCTTTCCAGACACCTGCAAATTTTTTCAATTTTCGCATTTATCAGAATGTGTACTAATCAAAGGAACGACGGAAGAACACCTGCTAATGAATGTAGTCGTACAACAAGTAATCGTTGGGCATTTACGGTTTAATCACTTGTAAAAGGGGGAGACAAGGAAATCATGGGACATTACCAATTGAACACATTAAGGGCCTGTTCGGTTCTAGGCCCTAAGAAACCAAGCCAAAATTTGACCTGCCCTAAAAAATTGTCTATTATCTAGTTTGAGACCAAATTTGTCCTCACCAGAGAAATCTGTCAGTGGTGAGCTACAGTCAACAACGAAAGTTGGCCTCCCTCGGGGAAGCAATTTGGCCAGGCTGCTAACCACTTCCATGGGTGAGGTGTCAAGCAACCATTGCGACATAGATCAAAATTTGAAGGTAATCAAACTTCAAATGCTAATGTAGACCATGTGTATATTTTTCAATTACTTTTACCATAATATTCCTGGCAATGTTTTCTCTTTTTTAGATAAAGCCTTGCAATGTTTTCACACGGCTAGGAATGTGAGCCGTGCATGTCAGACTCACATTTTGACAAAACTTGACATCGCTACATCCAAACATTTGTTCTGGCCATGTCCAAATTTTGGCATGGCTATGAACGAACATATTTATTGCCACATTTTGCCATTGACCATATTTGGCTATGACCAAAATTTGGCTTGGCCACTCCATGTCATAAACCAAACAGGCCCTGAAGCCATGATGCATTTTTATATTAAATGATCCTAAAAATGTGTGGTGTTACCATGAAATAGCAGTTTACTTGTGGAGAACCATGGATCAATAGAAGTTTTCTGAAGCTAATCTGTGAAACAAAACGACAGAAAATAAGAAACCTCTTTTGTCTTTAACACTCAGTGCTGCTCCACCTCTTGAGTCACCATCCAGTTTTGTCAGTATGGCACCAGTTATACCAATCTCATCATTGAAGGAGCTGACCAACCCTGACCATATCATTAAAAGAGGGTAAATTTGCAAATCAAAGAATTTGATATTTATATGGCATGTCCTGCTACTTATATTGGGCACCTTATGCTTCCACTCCTACGAGAAGAACGCAAGAAATCATGTATAATAATATGATAAGGTACTATATATATATATATATATATATATATATATATATATATATATATATATATATATATATATATATATATATATATATAGTTATATATATGCCAATGGCATATTCTCGAAAAAATAAAAGGTTACTATATATTTTGAACTGCAAAAAGGTTACTATATATACATGAGACATAAAAAATGTGGGAACTCCAAATCCAGATGGGGAAATACAAGAAATTCATACACAAGAAGCTATGGAAAAGTCAAGTTTCAACCTGTGAAATTCTTTTTCCCAAAACATGGGAGGAGCATTAGATAAGCTAAAATCATATTAAGTACAAAACATGTTCTGCTACTTAGTTGTCTGCTTGTTTCTGTTGCAAGGCCGGTGGTCGGTTTGGGTGCTGTTTGACTGAACCCTGGGTGTTCATTTCATTCAGCAGGTTTTGGTAGCTTTGGTATTTGAAACTCGAATGGTTAAACTTTGTAATTTAGTTACTGCTAAGTAATGAAATTCGATTCGTCCATGGTGGGAAAAAAGTACAAAACAATGATGAAATAGAGCCCTAAACCCAACTTTAGAATAAACAAGATGCAGCTGTATACCTGCAGCTTCTTGGCCAGTCATGGCATCAACCACAAGAAGAACTTCTGTAGGATTCACTGATTTTTTTACTTCTTTCAACTCATTCATCATTGCTTTATCTACCTAGTGGTACAAAAGATTAATCAGATGACATCAATGGTACTGATCAAATTCACTGCAAAAAGTATGAAGGACAGCAAGCTGCCAATACCCCAATCATAAAAATTTTAAAAATGAAAAGTTCAAAATTACATCGACATGCATCAGTTTAGCAAATTGGAAAGTAGTAGATTGAAATTATGCTATGGAAGACAGTTTTATGTTGTCAAACACTTATTTTCACAGAAACTCATGACAGATTATTTGTTGATTTACTTTAAAATACTATAGTGGACTTACCACTTTTGAGTTGAAAAATTATTTTGAGATTCAAAGAAGCAAAGAACATCAAAAGCTCTGTTTGGCTGAATAGCATTTTGAGTTGAAATATTATTTTAACATTCAAAGAAGCCATAGCATTTCTATTTGGCTGAATAGCCTGTTGTATAGTTCTCTTGCGCTTCTTGACAGTTCTGTTTTGTTTTCTTATCTTTATATTTTTTATGTATTATAATTATATAATACCACAGTAGGGTATTCCGCTACTGCATGTCTCTCAAAAAAGAATATCAACAATTCAACATCTCATTCAAAGTCAACATTTCAGACCAATTTCATGTTATTACCAACTTAATTCCTTACAAGAAAACAAATAGTGCACTTTAACTGCATATGTAAAGTACAACCTAACATTTTCAAAGTTCAGCATGATTATGACCTGGATCCAAGATCTTATATAGTTGCCCTTTATCATTTATACTCAGTAACTCACAGCTGAAACAATACTCAGTAACTCACAGCATAAACAAATCAGTGGAACAAATAGTGAAGCAACATGTGTATGACCTGCAGTCTTCCAGCCGTGTCCACTATAATTACATCAGTCTTATTGGCTTTTGCCTCCTTCAAACCGTTTTTGGCTATTTGTGAAGGTTTTGCTTCAGTTCCTTCTGAGTAAACTGGTACACCAACCTATGAACATTCAATTCTACTGAAGAGTCAGTTATAGCAGAATATTCAAGCAAATGTGTATTCTAAAAGAGATGGAACATGCATCAATGGCAAGTTCTACAGCTTTTACTTTTTACCCAGAATAGTGAGTGGATCAATAGCAGCAGGCCTGTAAACATCTGCAGCAACTAGCATACAATTCTTGCCCTGTAATCTGAGACAGGTCTATAAGTACCAAAAGTCTATGGATGAATAAGAAAATGTTTAAATAGTTAAAGTACAGGCTTAAGGAAAGCACCATTTTCTTTAGATAGAAGGCAAGCTTCGCACAAACGGTAGTTTTTCCAACACCCTGCAGACCTGCCAACAAGATAATAGTTGGCCCAGATTTTACAGACACCAAATCTGATACCTCCCCGCCCATTAGTTGCACCAGTTCATCATTGACAACCTGCATCACTGAGATAACTTAGTCTTCAGTGCAAGCACATGAAATATCTTGTGAAGAACCATTAGTTAAGTCGATATCAAGCACCAAATTTCTTTGATAAGGTTGCTTCTGCACACAATATATCGTATCCATTAATTTATCTGCCTCTCCCAGAAAGGACAATGAGTTTTATTTCAAAAAAAAAAAGGAAAATGAGAAAAATTTTTGATAACCATGCAATTAAAAGATGGCTAAGAAGCCAAAGTCACAAAAGGAATTGAACGTGCAATACTAGAATGGTATGTTACTGCAGTATGGGTATACCTTCACCAACTGCTGGTCAGGTCGGCCACCTCGGATCACATCGGTGCCTACAGCCTTTTCACTTACAGACTCAATAAATCTTCTTACTACTGGCAAACTTACCTGCAAAATAGGTTTCGCATAAGATTTGAAGGAGGGAAAAAGAATACAAAAAAAATATCATGCAAAAGTACAAATCAGACATACATCTGCCTCCAAAAGTGCTCTTCTTATATCCCGCGTTGGTTCGGCTATGTTTTCCTTTGTCAATACATCTTGAACCACAAAAAACATATTGCTTAATGAAAATAGAGGATGCAGACATAAATGAAAAATGCAATGTAAGAGCATATCAGCTGACAATCTCATAGTAGAATCATACACAAGTTGCCCATTGGTAACTTTGGTACACTCAAACGGTTTTCTATTTTGTTGCAAAAAAAGGACGATTTTGATATCTGCCTAAATTAATAAGACTGGATAGGACATACATCTTGAATCAGTGATCGGTCAGGGAGGCCTTGTAAATGAAACTACAGGCAGTGCCATCAAGCATTTCCAAAATGTTTGGCCAATGGTTAGAACAAGCATTTGAAAAATAATAGACAATAGAGAACAGCATCATATTATTGCCACTATATTATATACCTGTTAGATACATCACAAATAAAGAGACATTTCGAAACAAAATTTGGTATACGACATATTTACTCGTGCTAAAATTCTGAGCTGTGTCTACTCTTTTTCTTTTGAATTAGAGACAAAAAATTTGGACTGGAGCGTCAAATGTGACAAGCATTTGAAAAAGAAAATGTCCTATAGAGAATATCAAAAACTCACAATTGTTGCCATTATACTATATACCTGTTACGATACATCACAAATAAAGAGACATTTGGAAACATAATTTCGTGCTAAAATTCTGAGCTGTATTTTCATCACAAAAAAAAATCGTAGTTGTGTCTACTTTTTTTTTAATTAGGCACAAAAAATTTAGACCGGAGCATCACATGTGACAAGAGTTATATTCGCGGAAGCAACAAAACCAGCTCACCGACTCCCCTCAGCTTGTTCCAGGCTGACTCGAGGCCGGTGGTGAGCTGGCCGAAGATCTCCGCACGAACCACCAGCCCGCCCGCCCTGCCCCGCCGCCTCCATCCCTGATATCACAACAGAGCAAACAGGTTAAACTCGCTTCAACCCCAGAACGCAAAACTCTCACCGAGGGAACGGGAGAAACGAAAGGCCGAGCATGAGCAGCGAAGGGTACTGAAGCGCGGACCTGCTGGAAGGGTGATGACGGGTGGGGCAAAGCACTGGGCTCCGGGCGGCGCGGAGGTGGAGCGAGGAGGTAGCGGAGAAGCGGCGGATACCACTAGACATGTTTGGTTCGGTCACCGGTAAAGGAAACGCTATTGAAAACAGTTTGCGGGAGGAAATGGAGTGCGTTACTGTTTAACCATTTTGTTTGGTTGCCCATCGTTAAGGTATCCAATACCAATACGGTGTTTTGTTTGCTGCTACAGTATTGAGACCCATTTTTCAAATTTGAATATGACGGGGCTATCCAATGTGATACAAGTGGTCCAATGTTATACAAGCTGTCCATGCTTACTAGAGCATCATCCCAAGTAAAAATAGACATGCTTCACAACACAAATACGAAAATATATTTTTGATAATAACAATTGAAGATCACCAAAGATGTGTAGATTTAGAATTGGCAAAAATACCATTATTACAGTAACAAGTTCATCCAAAATGAAATATCCACCATGTGAAAGAAAATTGCAAACCAAGTATAGCACTAGAGCAAATCTGAGATCCAATCTAAATAAAAATCCAGCATTGTTTAGCACTTGAGAAAGGCTATACAATAAAAGATAACCAGCATTCTCAACACTCCCCTTCCACCTAATCTTGAATGAACATGCAAATCCTATCTTGCTCCACCTTCTATTGCCTCCTCTCCTCACCTACAAAAAAAATGAGTTTATATAGATAATAATTCTGCAAGTTTGATCAAGTGCATGGCTAATGAAGACATGCAGGCGTTTAGAAAGGTAAAATCTGAATTATGGTGACAGCAAGCTGATAGCTCTTATCATGCAGGTGTTTAGAAAATGAATCATGCAGGTTTAGAAAGGTAAAATCTTTTAAAGTACCCACTCAACCCACTGCTGGTTTGTACAAATAGTATGCTTATATTTAAAGCACAGCCACTGGTCATAAATACTAGTTACTGCAGTACTATAAGGTCACAAAGCTAGTTACTGCAGTACTATAAGGTTTACTTAATAGGCCTACTTCAGGTCACAAAGCTATTAACAGAGTCGACCAAGAACACTTTAATACAGAGATAGACAGAACACTCCAGTTGTAGCGATGATGCATAGGTAGGACAGCAAAAGGCGGACAAATATTTCACTGCCATGAAAGCATATGCATTGCCTAGAACATGCATACAGAGTATGTGTACCACACTGCATAACAATCTATAATCTGGGGAAATGGTGTTCATGTTCATCAGGGAAAATACTGATTTAGCCCATGACCAGCAGGACCCTTAGCTTGCCACCAGCGGCATGATCTCTAGGGGTGTTAATAGGTGCACCTAAGGTTAACCTGTGAACCTCTTTAGTTCGAAGAAATGAACTAACTTCTCCAAAGTATGGGAGATTTTGGAAAGTTAGTTCATTTTGTTGAACTAAAGAGGTTTAGAGGGTAACCTAATTGGTTTTAGTTTTCACCCATAATGATCTCCCAAAATCAATTCTGAAGCCCATCTCCACACACCAGCCATTATTCAATTACGGTGATGGAAACTTTATTTCATCAGTGATGGCAACTTTATTTCATCAATAGTTGCACAACAAAACAAGAAGTAACATTACTAGAGCTATGTCCAATCAGGATTATCCTTAATTGATGTGAATAATTTGCACTATTTTGAAAAAATATTTTGACAAAACATAAGTCACAGTTTACAAGGACCAGCAATCATGTCTACAAATAGTGACAACTCTAACTCTCTCAGAAGTATACAAATAGTGTTTACATATATTTAAACAATAAGACAATTAACTCTCTGCTAGTTGCGACAGCACCACAGTTATGCAACTATGCAGTATAGGTCAACATAGATATGCATATGTAAAAACAAAAGAGATAGCATACCTTGCAATGTGTATAGTATTAAGTTAATGAAACGACCTTGATTTCCACGAAGGGAAATCCACAGGCACGCATTGTAATTAAATAGACTATAGCGAACAATCCATTAAATTACCCGATTCTCAGTTGACACCAGGATCCATACAACGATAACAGAGTCTTTCATAAATATTTATTACATCGCCACACTGACGGAACAGATCAAACAGAGAAGCTTTGTAGAAGCGGAAGCGAATCATCCTTCATGGCCAACTCGAGTGTAGCACAAGACCCTACTCCTCCCAATCATCTCCATCAAAGTCGTACTCTTGCTCGTCACCTGACAGCAAATTTATCAGTACGATATGTACTGGCCACGGCGCCCACCTATGATAGCAGTTGCCTTGTGGAAAGTGGATGCAAGGTTTACAAACAGATCTATAGGCTAGGGTTTCCTATGCAAGTGTAATCAGTATAGTAATAGTCAAGTTTTATCTTATCACACCACCAATCTCATCCTATACACCACACCTCACACTCATTCGACAGGCCCAGCTCCCTCTCGGGCCTATCTCAGCGGCACACTGCCACATCGGGCACACTGCCGGAAAAGCATCATCCGGGGGGGGGGGAGAAAAGAATATACCACTCCTTATCTAGTGAAGCATGTCACAGGAAAGGTCCATAGCCGAAGATCCGGCCTATGTATCGATCGATCAACCAAACACTCTGCAGAGGTTTTACTACTCACAAGATTAGCCATCATCGATGTCGCGCACGCATCTAGACAGAATTCCGGGTGCTTGCTTGCCTAGGTCGATGCCACCCTACCACTCAGCCCTGGGACATTCCGGATCCTACGCCTTCACGCTGAGACTGGGAGAGACAGTACCGGGCCCACTAGTGGTAGGACAGCATGGGAACTTCCAGCATCCGTCATCGCCCACCCTTATCACCTTCCAACCTAGCAGTTGTGGCACCGCCCTACCAAGTAGTCCAGTCGTCTCCCGCCCATTCAGAAGCGAGTGAGTAGTAAGGATTCCCGTGATTCTGAGTACTAGTCAGTGTACTAGGGTTGACCAAGCGGGCATTCTCCATCTCAGGGGATACTCTCCCCGTGCCATCATAGCACCTCCATTCGCGAGGTTTCAGACCACACATGCCATTCGTCTCGGAATCGCCTCATGTCCTTTTACCCGCCACAGGTATCTCTTGTGGGTAAGCCCAGGTTGCTCCCTGGCAAGACTTGCTTACACAGCTCGTCGTATGGCCCACTTGATCGACTTGACCCTCACCACGCACCCAAGACACACGCAGCACGCTCTCCTGGTGGTTAAGTTCAGGTTCATATAGACCGTTTCCAGCTCCACTTACTAATCAAAATCCAGTAGCAAGTAGTAGTAGAAAGTCTTTTATTAAATAGCAGCATCTACCCTATCAGCGGATAGCAAGGTGAAAGTTTAACAAGGCAGGGTAATCAAGAATTCTACCATGCAACCTAAGCAGTTATAATCATATAATTCATAAAGCAATAGCAAGTAAGACATTGGCAATGCGTAATAGGAGCTAAGGGATTGGTGGGACGTGGCACCTTCGTAGTCATCTCCTAACTTCTGAAGGTACTCGTGGTCGTCCTCCTCAGTCAGATTCTCCTCCGGCTCTGAAAACAGAATCGATATAGTCGCGTCAGCGACCCTTATAGATGATTCAAAAAATCCAGTAAAAATAGAAGATCCAAATGCACTCAAACATGGGTTCAGATTGTAGATCTCATTTTTCTGAGAATTTTGATATATGGTGCGCAATTTTTGAACATCGTATGAATAAATTATGAATTTTCGAAGTTTATCCTATTTTTTGAAAATGAAAAAAGGCTAAATAATCAGAGGGTGACACGTGGCGGCCTATGATTGGTCGTGTTACTGTTCATGTTGACTAAGTCAACGGTCCGGCTAGCATCGGGTTTGCTGACGTCAGCATGACATCACTGCTGACGTCAGCGGCTCGGACATGTGTCGGCTCATGGGCATGCCACAGTGGCGAGCCTGGCCCGCAGGGAATGTTCGGCGTACGCCCCTTAGGTACATGGTGGACCTGCGTCCTGGAGTCCAGTGCACTGCACACACGGGTGCTCGTAGACCGCGTCCACCTACCCTTACTCCTTCTCGGTTCATGGTGGACCAGATCTGTGGTGGTGGCGCTGCGGAAGGGCGTGCTCCCGGCTCACGACCGTGCATACGCCAGCACCCGCCAGGTGTTCGACGCGGTGTCTCAAAGGCTCAGCCGGCAGCGGTGAAGCACGTCGGCGGTCATGCGGAAGCTTTTCTAGCACGCCAGTGGGTGGGTGGATTCATCTGAGGTCGTGGAATAGTGGTTTGAGCCCTCGGCCGCCGGATCTCAGAGTCACAGCGGCCGGCGGTCCTCTGCAAACGATGGCGATCGACGGCGAGGCGACAGCTCTAGCGGTTTGGCACGATCAAGCGCGGCTTTCTCTAATAGGCATGGCCAGTAAGGTCTTCGGCCTACTAGTGGCAACCTAGGGGTCACGGCGGGGCCTCTCTTTGGCTTTCGGCTCACGGCGGCGCTCCGGTGAGGTCGCGGCGCACGCGGCCAGGGCGATTCGGTGCGATTTCGGCTTCAACTGTCAAAGTGGCTTCGTTGCAGGGTCTCGGTGAACTTCCACGGCTCCCTTCCGCAGTGTGAGGTGACTGGCTAAGCCCAGAACGGACTTCGCCATGGCGGAACGCGTCGATGGTGAGCGCGTCCCCCCGTGAACACGTCGTGCTGTGTTCCGGGGCCAAAAGGGGTTGGATCTAGCGAACTAGGCCTGTCCGAGGCGTTTGCGTGACTGGTGGTTGTGCTGGTTGGTCGTGGTAAGCAGCTAGCGGCTTGTGCACTCGGGAACACCGTTGAGGCGGCGGCGCTCCAAACGCACGTGACGGCGGTGCCCGTCGGAAGTGTCCAATCGTCCGTAACCGATGTTCAGTTGGTTTGATGGCCGGACGTGTTCTCCTCGAGCCGGTAGGGGCTCGTGCCTGCGCGTTCCCGAGGCAGAACGCCATGGCAGTAAGCACGGCGAGGTTCGACAGGGGGCTTTAGGCAACTCACCGTGGTGTCGAGAGAAGGCAGGATAGCGACGCCGTGTCGAGTCGAAGCCGTGCCGATGGTTCACAGTGCTGTGCCGAACTGCGACGGGGCGCTGGCTCCGTCTACGCCTTTGGCTCCGGTGCACTCCGCGGCAAAGGCGCTCCAGCGGACTCCTCTTCCTTCTTCCTTCTTCCCCTTCCTCTCTATCTCACGGTGTGGTGTGGTGAAGTGCCACCAGTGGCGGCGGCGAGCGGGATGAGGATAGGGCTTCGGGTGCTCTCCTTTTATACACGAGCTCCAGAAGGATCCATGGCGGGCGATCGTGATTAATCGTGGTGGATCGGGTGGCCACGGGCTCTCGGGCTTGGGTTGTGGTCGCGGCTGCGGTGCTCCTTGGCGGTCAAGGCAAGGGAACAGGCGGGGACAAGCTCGCAAGGGCGTGGCCCTGTCGGCCGCGTGGGGCCGAGGTCATGCGTTTTGCGTGCCTCTGTTCCCCGTCGCTGCTATTGGGCCGGCCTGATGGGGTCGTGGGCTGGGTTGACAGGCCGGCTGGCTCTCCACTTCCTTCCCCTCTCTCTTTTGTTCTTTTCTATTTATTTTCTGATTTTCTAGTGTACAAATATACATTTGCATTTGCTTTCATATATTATATAAATACTTAGGCCAAGCACAAAATGCAAATAAAACTCAAATATGCTGCATAGATTATTAACTTAATTTGAAAAGGAATTGAGGTGCAAGTGGCATTCACATATTTACTATTTGCATAATTAATCCTACATGCATGCACAAAGAATGGGTTTGGATAAATAGAATGAAAAATTTTAACTGGTTGGTATTTTTGGTGTTTGGATTTTTCTGTGTTGTTACAGTCCTCCCCCTCATTAGGATCTCGACCTCGAGATTAAGAGGTGACGTACTCTTCAAAGAGGTAAGGAAACATGATCCGCAGATCGGACTCTTTCTCCCAAGTTGCTCCTCGCTCCGTGTGATTGCTCCACTATACTTTGCACATTGGAATTGTTTTGTTTCGAGTTTCCTTTGCATCCCGTGCCAAGATCTTGATCGGGTGTTCCTTGTACTCAAGCGTGTCTTGCAGATCTAGCGCATCTGTAGGGACTTGTTCCTCGGGGAGTTTCAAGCACTTTCATAATTGGGAGACATGGAATACGGGGTGTACTCCAGATAACTCCACAGGCAGCTCTACTTTATAAGCAAGCTTTCCAACCCGTTTTTAAATTCTGTATGGCCCAACATACCTTGGGGCTAACTTCCCTTTCACATGGAATCTGACGGTGCCTCGAAGTGGGGATACCTTGAGATAGACATGATCCCCAACTTCGAACTCGAGTTCTCTGCGCCTTCTATCTGCATAGCTCTTCTGCCTGCTTTGAGCAATTCTCAGGTTCTCCGTAACTTGTGTGACACCTTCTTCTGCTTCCACAATCTTAGTAGGGCCAAAGAATGCTCTCTCCCCTGGTTCTGACCACATTAACAAGGTTCTCTAGGGTCTTCCGTACAAAGCTTCAAATGGTGACATTTTGATGCTTGCCTGATAGCTGTTGTTATATGCAAACTCAGCATGAGGTAAACACTTCTCCCAACTTGCCCCATATTTTAGTGTACAAGCGCGAAACATATCCTCCAGAATTTGATTTACCCTTTTAGTCTGTCCATCAGTCTGTGGGTGATAAGGTGTGCTATAATCAAGTTTGGTCCCAATAGACTTGTGTAAGGATTTCCAGAATTGCGACACGAATTGTGATCCTCGATCGGATGTTATGCTCGAGGGTGCTCCATGCAATCTCAGGATGTGTGCTATATATAAATCGGCCAACTTCTCAGATTCATATTTCCTCTTTACGGGGATGAAGTGGGCAACCATAGTCAAGCGATCCACAATTACCCATATAGAATCGTATCCATTCTCAGATTGGGGTAGGCCGACTATGAAGTCCATGGATATGCTTTCCCACTTCCATTCTGGCACAGCGAGAGGCTGTAACAGTCCCGCTAGGCGTTGATGTTCCGCCTTAACCCTGTTACATGTGTCGCACCTTGCCACATGTCCTGCTATTTCGGCCTTCATGTTCCTCCACCAGAAATGCTTCCTTAGATCGTGGTACATCTTGGCTGACCCTGGGTGAATGCAATACTTGGAATCATGTCCCTCTGACAGAATTTCCTCCCGCAATGCTGTCTGTTGGTACGCAGATCCTATCTTTGTACCAAATTGTTCCATGCTCATCTCCTCGGAATTCTGGGCCTCTCCCTAGCTTCATCAAACCTCGAATGTAGTCAATCTCAGGGCAGTCCTTTTGTGCGGCACGAATACGAGAGGTGAGGTTGTACTCAATACGCAGCTCGCTCAGCATGCCGTGAGATACTATCTCAAGTTGGAATGCATCCAATTCCCTTTTAAGCTCAGGGGACATAGACTCGGTTATGAGAGTATGGCAATAACTCTTGCGGCTAACAGCATCAGCGACTACATTTGCCTTCCCAGGATGGTAGTGAATCTCCAGATCGTAATCTTAATGAGTTCCAACCATCTACGCTGCCTCATGTTCAGGTCCTCTTGCGTGAAGAAGTACTTTAGGCTCTTGTGATCGGTGTAAATATCACACTTGTTTCTTATCAGATAATGCCTCCAAATCTTGAGTGCGTGTACCACAGCCGCAGGTTCTAAGTCATGAGTTGGGTACCTCTGTTCATGTTCTTTCAGCTGTCTCGAGGCATAACCTAGCACTCTTCCCTCTTGCATCAATACGTAGCCCAATCCTTGCCGAGAGGCATCGCAATATACCACAAAGTCCTTGTGAATATCAGGAAGGGCCAATACGGGAGTAGTGATGAGTTTCTGCTTCAGGGTCTGGAAACTCTTCTCACATTCAGGAGTCCATACAAACTCATTGGCCTTCTTCAACAGATTGGTCATGGGTCGTGCGATCTTGGAAAAGTTCTCGATGAATCTGCGATAATATCCCGCAAGTCCCAGAAAACTTCTAATTTCAGACACATTGCGGGGTTGTTCCCACTCTTTCACGGCTTCAATTTTGGCTGGGTCTACTGCAACTCCTTCAGCTGACAGCACGTGGCCAAGGAAGGCAACTTCCTCAAGCCAAAACTCGCATTTGCTGAACTTGGCATACAACTGATGTTGCGCTAACCTCTCTAACACGGTCCTCAAATGCAGCTCATGCTCCTATGCTGTGGCGGAGTAAATCAGTATGTCATCGATGAACACCACCACAAACTTGTCTAGATCGTTCATGAACACCTTGTTCATCATGTTCATAAAATAAGCTAGGGCATTGGTAAGTCCGAACGAGACTACTGTGCATTCATACTGCCCATATCTGGTGACAAATGCAGTCTTTGGAATATCCTCTTCCCTGATCTTCATCTGATGGTATCCTGACCGGAGATCAGTCTTCGAAAAGTACTTGGCATTGCGCAATTGATCCAGCAAGTCATCAATGCGGGGCAATGGGTACTTATTCTTGATCGTGATTGCATTCAGATACCGATAATCAATGCACATCCTCATTGAGCCATCCTTTTTCTTAACAAACAAGATGGGAGATCCCTAGGGCGAGGCACTTGGCCTAATATAGCCCTTCTCCAACAATTCCCCTAGCTGCTTCTTGAGTTCCTTCATCTCATCTGCTGACATCCGGTATGGTCTCTTAGCAATCGGTGCAGTCCCTGGCATGAGGTTGATAACAAACTCTACATCCCTATCTGGTGGCATACCTGGTAACTCCTCTGGGAACACATCAGCATAATCTCTGACCACAGGCACATCTTCAACTGTCAAGGCTTTCTTATCTCCTTTGGTCTCTAGGGCACATAGGAGGGCATGGACCCTATCGGTTTGGGGTATGCATCGGACAGCTTGGCCAGAGAGTGGGTCACTTGGACATATCTGGGTGAACAGGATATCCACAGTGCTTGGTTAGCCAATCCATACCAAGGATGACATCTAGGCCATTGGAAGGTAGCAAAGTGAGGTCGGCTCGGAAAATCAAACCCTCGATTGTGATTCTCACTCCCTTACATATGTGGATACTCCTAAAGGTTCCTAAAGGTGAGCTGGTTAGGATTGGGTTTGCTCTGGGGGTTATAGGTATATCATGATTACATGCATATGCAGATGAAATGTATGAACACGTAGCTCCTGAATCAAATAGGACTGTGGCCATGATACCATGTACTAAAAACATACCGTATACTGCACCTGGAGTGGCCTCTGCCTCCTCAACGGTCATGTGGTTCAGGCGTCCACTGGGTAGCGGATCCTCGGGCAGGTGTACTCTGGACAGCAGCTGGTGTGGCGGCTCTGTCGAGGCAGTAAGCAACTCTGTGCCCAGGCTTCACGCATCCAAAGCAAGTGAGAGGCACACTGCCTGCTGGGGTTGTCGCAGGGACCTTCCAGTTGCTTGTCCTTGGCGTGTTTGCAGCTAGAGCGGGTGTGTTTGGCACAGCCCGAGCTGGCACAGGGTAGGTCTGAGCGGGGCGGCTGTAGTTGCTGTTGTAGGTACCACCACCATGGCTCGTACCTGAGGGCGGTCCCTGGCGAGTCTGGAAAGGTGGAGGTGCCCCCGTTCGCTGTCTCTGGGGTGGAGCGATGCGAGCGGGTCTCTCAAAGCGGCGCTTCTTCCCCTTGTTCTAGGTCTTGAACTCCAGGCGTGCTTCCATGCGATCCTTCTCGATCTCAATACAACGGTCAATCAACTCATGAAGGGTGTAACCCCTGTTACCTGACAGCGCCAACCTGATCTTGGTCTATAGCCCCTTCCTGTAGTAGTACATCTTCTCCTTCTCAGAACTCACGCAAGACGCAGGTGCGTAGCGGAGTAAGCAGTTGAAGCGGGTGGTGTATTCATGGATCTAGTCAGCTCCATGTGAGATGTTGCAGGAACTCGTTCTCCTTGGCCTCCATAACTCCCTCGGGAATATGGTGGTCATGGAAGGCCTCAGTGAACTCCTCCCAGTCGATGTGAGCCGGG
Organism: Eremochloa ophiuroides; assembly: GCA_038502445.1. Taxonomy (NCBI): domain Eukaryota; kingdom Viridiplantae; phylum Streptophyta; class Magnoliopsida; order Poales; family Poaceae; genus Eremochloa; species Eremochloa ophiuroides. The sequence goes on from JAHLJS010000007.1 coordinate 27,201,726, forward strand.
TCCTGGTGAGCGCTGGTGAAATTGTCCCACCAGGCCCGTGCAGCACCTGTCAGCTGGTGGCTTGCAATCCCAACGCACTCTTCATCAGTGCAAGGTGGTCAGGTCCAGCTTCTTCTCCATCTCCTTGAGCCAGTTGTTGGCAGCGAGGGGATCGCTGTCGGTCCCATCGAAGGTGGGTGGCCTCAGCTTCAGGAATCCCTCAAGCTTCTTTGGAAGTCATTCTGGGGTAGGACCATGGTGCCTGTTCAGTCCCCGTGGCAATGGCATTCAATAGCTGTGTCTGCTGAGCCATCACTTCCGCCAACGTCGGTGGCGGCTGGCGGCAGTGGCGGTGGTGGAGGTGGCGGTGGCACGTCCTCGCCATGCGGTGGTGGGTTGTTCACTGGTGGTGCATCTCCAGCCTGGCGTAGCTCCTCCTCCAAGGTTGGTCCCGTCATGCCTTCTAGCTGGTCGTCCACTGGCCACGACCACGCCCACGTGCAGGTGCGGGTGAAGGTTGGCGGTTCTCCAGATGAGCGAAACTGTCTCATCGACATCTGAAATCAGTTGAGTACGTGCTCAGTGCAGTGGTAACAAGTATTACTTTAAGTGGGAGTTAGGTGTTTTCAACGATTTAAACGAATTTAAACATTTTTCACTCTATCCTGCACTCAACCAAAGAAGCATGAAGAACCATAAGATGCATTAAGATCTGAATAGCACTCATTACATGGGTTCTTATTACATAATGGTCCCTAGTGTTGACGGTAGTTATACCATGTTTTTACCCCATCAAAACCGTCAACAAGACATTCTTTCTGGAAGGAAACCACCAAACACATAGTGACTTAGGTACAGATAACTTGGTTCCACATGTACTTGTCATTATTTGGTTCCAGGCACTCAGAACAGGTACTTTTCAGTGTCCGGAAGCTCTATATGAAGGTTGGGCAACCTACCAAGTATGGCCAAATGACAAACCAACTTCACATTCAACAATATCACAGCTTCTGGAGACGATGTGCAAAAGATGCGCACAATGAGTGGTTCGGCCGAACCACCCAAAGGCAAGTTAGCATCCACCATTGTGCTTAGAATTGCATGGAGAAGACACCTGTAAAAGATGGGCCTTCGATTCCACCAAAGGTAGTTTGGCCGAACCACACTTGGTGGGCCCCTGAAGTAACCAACACCTGGGATGGACTCTATGACATGTGGGGACACTCACCCATGGTCCCACCTGACAATAAGTGGGTCGGCCGAACCCCACTTTGTGGGCCCCAAAGCTCAGCTGCACTCCAGCGTGTTGGGGAGACCTTCTAGAAGACCCTGGCTGGGCCCACCTGCCATAGGGGGTCGGCCGAACCCCTTCTTGGGCCCAGCCAGGTCGGTTGAACCTCCACCGCCTTCCTCATGTTGAACATGTGCTGGAAATCCTCCACCCTTGATCCTAAGGCGGTCATATGGCGGTTGATCCAACGGTGCATGCTGGAGGTCACGCGGATCGCTGACGTGGTGCCGCCCTTCATCCCCCTATAAATACCCCCATAGGCCTTCACTTTAGAGCTTGATTCAAAGGAGAAAACACTATGTAGTAGCTTAGCTCTGCTGTAGTGCTGTGCTAGTTGAGAGAGAGTGAGGGAAGTCTTTAGGAGAAAGCCCCGGGCCTGTCGGGAATCTTCTCCAAGGTGTACCTCAGCGGATGCGAATCTTCAAGTAAGTCTTACATCCGAGTCCTTCGAAGTATTTGATATTCTGGTTTTGGTATTTTAAGTATATACTGTCTTCACCCGTATATTGCTTTACTTAGTGAAGTGCTCTAGTCTTTCGCGAAGGTTAGAGTAGTAAGTTTAGTGTAGACGCGGTGTCTAGACTATATCTTGCCAGTGTAGGCCGCTTGTCGCACGGATTGTTTGTGGTAGCCAGCAAGTGGTGACAGCCTTGTCTGGTCTTCGTAGTCCACCACGTGTGTAAGACAAGTTATTAAAACGGCAAGGCATCAAGACAATAGCACAGCCGCCTCGGGTAGGAGTTTTGTCTCCTACTGTTTTGCCTGTCGCCTCTTGTGAAGGGAGGAGCTGACTAAGCTCATTATACTTAGAACACCAAAACCAAATATCTTTTGCTACATAGGAACCTCTCTACCTAGTTATCATAGATCCTTTGTCTCATCACTGGACGGCCTTGGACCTAGTTAGAACACTTCATGTTCCCCGTGGAAAATACGATACCTGGAATACTTCCGGTGAAGGCTATATTGACTACCGTACGCTTGTGGTATATCCGTTTGCCACTTCTGGTGTTAACACCTAGCAACTATAAAGATCGTGCTACGTGCAGGTAGCTAATGAAAGGACAGCTCTACTTCTAGATATGATATTATTGATCATAGGGCCACGCAGGGTCCCATGAGCTACTACTACTGCATGAGATGAAGTACGGCGGAGGGAATGCGGCTGTCTTCCGCCTCGATCTCATCGTTGGTCATGGTCAGGCGTTTGACGTAGTCGAGGGCCTCTGCTAGCTCTGGAGTGGGTCCAATCTCCTGCATCCTCTGAGATGGGCAAGCTCTCAGGTTAAGGGTGGTGGGCGGTACACGGAAGTCTCCCTGTCGGGGCTTTGTCTTCTCTGCCACGAGTAGCTGACTCTGCACCTTCCTGATCTCAATGACCCTACTTGGCATCAGACTCCTTCCACGCTGCCTCTGTCCTCCGCACCTTGTCCTTCAAGTACTCCACCATCTTCACACGGTCGATGAGGTGCCCCTAGTTGCGGATGGACTTCTCCTCAGACTCCTCTAGCTGCTTCTCCAGCTCCTTGATCCTGAAGCGTAACCTAAGCATCTCAACACCGTTGTCCCTACCCTTCTGCTCCCTCTCAGCAAGTGCTTTGTCCTTGTCATCAAGCCTCCTTTCCAGTCCCAGAACCCTGCTGTCTAAGTAGTGGTTGCGGATCCCGAAATCTCCGACCTTGTCCCGTAGGTCAGCGATCTCTGCCCGGTGCGAACTCGTCCCTGCGCTGCATCTCCTGTTGTAGGTCTGTGACTGCCTTGCTCAAACCCTCCTAGCGTCTGAAGTCGCTCTCAGTAGACTAGTCCTCAGCCTCTGCCAAACGTGCTCGGTCACGCTGCCTCCTCTGCTCCAGTGAGCTGATGTACTCGTCCTGCTCCTGAAGGTGGTGTGTTACAAGTGCGTAGGCAGGGGTCAGTCTCGGCCTAGGCGATTTGGTCAGGCGTACAGAACTCTCTGGACGGGGTCAGGGTGCAGCTCCAAAGCCTGAGGTAGTAGACGGAAGTGGGTCCCCCTGAGGTACTCGTAGGCGGTGTATACCACTATGCATAGTACCTTGCAGGAGACGGACTGTACTCCGTCCTCCACGGTCTCTCCAGCAGTGTAGTCTGTGAAAACCGGTAACCCTGGAAGTGTCTGACTGGTAGGAGTCTCTACCCTGGTGGTGAGTGGTCCCTCAAACTCCTCATCTGCAGCGATCTTTCCCCAGCAGAAGTACTGGATCTGGTCGGCAGGAGCTCCAAGCTCCTCGAGCACCTGCCGAAGGACCATGGCAAACGTAGTTCTTCCCGTAGATCTGAATCTTGGTAGTACCGTCATACAGCGGTGTTGACACAAAAAATGGTTCCTTGCGCTCAACACAGCAGCGAAGCCGGAGATGATCCTTGAAAGCAATGGAGCTCTCGCAGATCCAGCTAGCTTCGTGCCCGGTCTGAGAGTGTTGATAACACCCAAACGTGCTAGTCAATTTGACCTACAATTGACATGGAAAAAGAGAGTGATCAGTAACACAAGGTAGAACCAACTGGTGAATCCAGATAGTTCCAACTGTATGGCTCAAAGAGCCGATCTGATCGAAAATCGACTCAAGAGCTGATTCCGGCATGGCATGAACCGATTTTAGTGAAATAAGCATTATTAACATGGAATAACCGATTCATGTGCAGCGATAATGATAATAACTTGCATGAGGTGAGGTTACGGTGTAAATAACATATGCAGGACAGGTTAATTCAATCATAAGATATTTCAATGTAAAACAAAGTGAAATCGGCTAATCAGCCGATTCAACACATACGAGCAACATAAAGCCTACAAGATGAACAATGCTCTGATTCTCAAATTAATAGATCTAATTCGTTGCCTTACAACAGTAGGGATCGAGCGGATCGAGGCAGCCATAATGTAAACCATGATTCAAACCTATTAGTTATCAAATCTAAACAATGTTATCTTATTACTTGAGTGCAACCCATATACAATCAAGATCTAAATCCAATCGGCTAATGCAAGGCATTCTATTTATCAATGTATAAGCATATAAAAATCATGTTTCATTGAACAAATCGATCTTATAGATGTAAAGCTAACACAAATAGATCAAGATTGGGCAAATTTAGTGAAGGGTACATGTATATAAATAAATAAACCAAACATCACCGATAACTTAATGAATCTAACTAAGATTGCCGAATCTAGTTAGAGCCGATAACTAATTCATGCACATTGACCGCCTTAATCTACTCCCACGTCCACATGGATGACGTTAAAGGCATAGATTAAACAAGCAAACACACATGAATCGATAACTAATCCTTCTTCAACATGAACCCACAGTCCACCGGATGACGTTAAAGGCATGTTGAACAAGAATCGACCTTGATCTACCGTGTTCCCACGTCCACCGGATGACGTTAAAGGAACAAAGCTTAGCAAGGACCCTGATCTACCATACTCCCACGTCCACCGGATGATGTTAAAGGAACATAGCTTAGCAGGGGGTGACGATACTTACAAGCAAGCCTGCGTCCACTGGATGACACTCAGCCCGTTCGAAGAAACTCGCCGGAATCTACTCTACTCCTACTCCTAAGGGTTTAGCCGGAGCCGAAAGGTGTTGTATTGATGTGTACGTATTACAATTGCCGAGCGTTTATATTTATACCCTTGGGCTAACAAAATAGAGTCCTAGTCGAATTACAACTCAAAACAAAAGATAGTAACTAACAAACTATCCAATTTTTATGGTAACTTGGAGTCCAATCTTCCCTTCTCATAAAAGACTCCGATCGTGATCGCTTCCTGGCGGCGCGGGGTCCTGCTGACAGTCACCAATAGCTGATATTGCCTTCGATCGCATATCTTCCTATCTCGGCTCATCAACCGATTTGACGTCCGATCGGCTATCGCTGGTCCACCACCTGACAGTCTCCGAAACCGATTATCTGCTCCCATTATCGGCTATCTAATTCTGAACCAAATTTTGGTGTAAACACATGCCCCCTAATTTTGGGATAAACTAGCTTTGTTCCAAAATTAGCATCTAAATTCCAACAGCCCTTATCTCAAATCACAGCCAAAACCGCATCCTCCAGCTCAGCATTCTTGAAACTCCGCCCAAATCAAAACCCTAGCAAAGTGGAAAACTCTCACTGCATCGCCGCTTCGATCCGCTGCCCTCAAATCAATGAGCAATGACGACTCCTTCTGAAATCCCCGAGGTATGAATCTCACTAATCCATCCTTCGGTTTGTGAATTTATGCCTCAATCGGTCACACATATTGCTCGCCGCCTCAGGCCCTGAAGGACGAGATCTTGATCCCGCTGAGCGACGTCCCTGACCACCTTTTACCTAGGCCCAATAGGGTGATCCGGACCCCAAAGTGTTCATCATTCAAGAGACCAATCAAATCCCCTTTAGGAATCCATTGATAGGTGCGTCATCGTGGGCCAAATCATTCAGAAACTGGCCAAACATACCCACTGGGTGGAGGAACTGGTTTCGCCGTGTCTCGGAGAAGAAACAAGCAGATTGGGAACTGCGCAGCCTGAGCCAATGCCTTGATTTGTCACTATAAGAGATGAAGAAGAATGAGCCCCTTTTAGTAGCCGCTAGCCATTTCTGGTCTAACTCCCTTGAATGCTTTTGTGTCCGGGGACGGACCAAAAATCCATCACTTTGGGTGACATTCATATGTTGACCGGTCTCCAAATCACTGGATCCTACCATTTTTGGGACCTCTGCACTGGTGGTGAGAAAAACTTGCCCAAACTGGAGGAGTACAAGGGTTGGAGCAGGCTATATCAAAACCCACCACAAGACTTCTTCTTCTGTCAGCGAGAGAGAACATGTAGCATTTCTGATTTTATGGCTGGAGAGATTTGTATTCTGTGGTGCTACTCTCGGACCAGCTTATCCTTTCAAAGTGCTTGCAGAGAAACTAGCACAGGGAAACTCCATCCCCTTAGGGCAAACTTCTTCTGGGAGCAGCATACAGCTTGATGAACCGAGTGGCCGGTTACCTGACAAAAGGTGATGAAGTGCAATGTGTAACTGGCCCTTGGTGGCTAATCTAGTTATGGCTCAATCTGTATTTGCACAAATTAGTGAGGCATGACCTTCGAAACCTCAGCTACCCCTCCATCGATTATGCAGAAGAGGACAAGGACATGGTCACCACAGGTTGTCAGAGCTTCGGTGAGGCTGCTTCGACCTAACTATCAACACCAGCCAAGGCCAGATGCTGGAAACACTATATCGAGGCCTGGGACCAAATGTCATCACCTAGGTTCCCTTATGAAGATGAAGAGGAGTTCCCAATACCTTTCAGCTTCAAATTTAGCACAGGGTGCTCTGATGAGGGAGCAACTGCAATTTTCAATACTATCATAAAACCCTGTGCATTGCCAGTCAACTTCAAACATCTTCGAAGCACAAGCAGTAAAGAACCTAGTTGGCCTTCATACGAATTCTACCATCCCAATATCGCAGCAAGACAACTGGGCTTTAGCTAACTGCCTCCAAAGCTCCCATTTCTGCACTGTCCTGAAACCCAGAGAAGAGATCACTGAAACTCTTCAAGCTAGTAGAATTTTTGAACTGGGCACAGAACTGCCACTTTGCTCAGTAGCACAATGGAGCCAAATCTCAATTGCCCACCAAATCCTTTGAAGACTGGTGGCAAAAATGGCACCTTCACTTGTCCTTGTCAATCTGTTCATGAGAAATGCAAAGCATTGGACAGCACCTTTAACTCTGATCGAGTAGTAAGTATGTTTAACCGATCCTTCTCAAACTGTCTTCAGCCCATTGTCCTCTTAACTGTGCCTCTGCAGGATCCATCAACCAACCCATCGGAGCAATTCAATTATTACCCTCCTTGCTCGGTGTTAAGATTAGGCTCTCAGGCTCCCTCACTGAAGAAAATGATAAAAGCTCCTGCCAATTTATTAACTGCATCAAAAAGAAAGGCTCCATCCGATCTTCAAAAGGTGACCACCAAGAAGTGTAGGTCCAGGAGAAAACCGGCTCAGGTACCAAATTCCTAGCTTCTGTCGATTGCATGTCATATCTTAGTTACTAAAACTGGCCATATCAGGGGATCACACAGCCGATCCAGACCACATCAGACGAAGCCCGAGATGAGGGCCAAATAGGCTCTGCCGACCATTAAAAGACTAACACCTAGGTATTCCATGTTGAACTCCTCAACCCTTCTTGTCTTGGGCTTCCTTAATTGATTAATCATCTGTAAAAAATGCATGCCAAACAGCCCCTCTGAAGAAACATGGGCCCAAATCGAGGGAGAAGAATCACCACAGGCCCAACCTCCAGGTAATGCCATCCGACTGTTAGCACTAGCTGTGCTTTCACTGCATTACTTATTTCTCACTTTCGTAGAAACTCAATCGGACTGAGGAGATCCAGACTGAGGCTACATCCACGGCCGAGCAATGGAACGACTCTAACAGTGCAGTTCGGCAACTTCTTCAGCCCTACTCCGCTTGGCCTCTGAGCAGGTGATCATTCTTCTTCCTTATTGACTGATCATCTTCCAATTATTATCACCTGACACATGATTGCAGGCACAACAACCTTCTTCCCCCAGCTACTCCTTTGACCTGGAAGAATGCTGCGATAAAGAAGAGCTTAGTTCCAAATCTCAGTCATTATCAGAGCCAGATTTCAAGAATCGGCTAAGCGAGCTTCTTCCTCAGCTGGAAAGGAATCTAGTCGACCTGGCCACGCATCTCAGACCGATCGATGAAGCCATTCTGCTAACTCAACAACAAGCTCACTCAGCAGCCTTCAGCTTCTTGCAACAGCCTCACCAAACTCAGGGCTGTGGCGCCCAACATTGCAGTTGCACACGTAAAGCTGTCGGAGCTTGAGCAGCTGAAAGACGGTAAACTATCCAACAAGCAAGAAGCCAGTGGTCTGGTCAATCAAGTGAAACTTCTGAAGACTTCAATTGATTCAGCTGAATCAGCACTCGAAACTCTGAAAGCCAGACACGATCAACTGAGAAAAGAACTTGAAGGAGTCGAGCTGGCCATTACTCAACGTGAGATCACTAGTTTCGACCAACACCATTGATTATTCTCAGAAGAGAAAACAAATCAGCGCCTTAGTCGTCGAAGGCAGACAAATCCATCAGCGTCTGAACCTTCTGAAGTCAACAGCTCATGAGGATCAAAAAGTATTACAGGTTGACCAGAATCTTCAATCTGAGATCGTTGCTTCCATTCGATCATTCTTAGCCTCATAACACTGATTTGTGTAATATACATCACCCCAGGTATGACCTTTTAATACTTTTGAAGCCATACATCGGCCATCACCTTTCTCTGCATCGGAATCATCTAATTAGCCAGATCCCTTGACCTCTATTCCTGAATTGGCTAAACTGCTCGAGCTTCCAGTTTAGGACAAACCGATTCACTTAGCCGATCTGACCAACAACCGACTGATACGTGTCTCGCTCCAAGCATTGCGTCCGTTCCAGATTCAAGAACCACGGATCAATTCCAGCATAAAATCTGCCGCGCCGTCTCGTCTCCTGAGGAAACCGCCTCGACTGCTTCCGTCCCATAAATAGACGCCAGACCCGAAACGAGCAACCTCACACGCCACTTGATCTTGGCTCATCCGGCTTTCTCTTCCTTCGTCTCTTCGTTTCCAGATCGAACCGAGGCTACCCTCGACACCACCATGGCCAGAAGTGGAGATCGCGGCAAGTGCCTAGCTTCGGAACCGGCCCAGGGTGACGGACTTTTCACGAGCCTTTCACCACCTCCGGCCTCACGCCCGCCTGATAGGGCCTCTCTTGAGGTATCAATACTGTTCATTTTCTTGATTTCTTCGCTGAAAACCCCAATCCGACCATCCTTGCTCTCACAGCAATCTGGAGTCCAACAGGGCTCCGGGGACTCACGCCGGCCCTGCTCAGGCAGCCCCAGCGGCAGGCCAGACTCCACCGGCGACCGATGACGCTGGCGGGACCACCCCAGGGCCAACAGCGCTTCGCCACCAACCGGCAACTGGCTGCCTATAGCAGGTAAGCCGATCTATTCTCGCGTGATTCAGATTTCAGCTTTTCAGACCTGATACCGTTCTCTTGTCGATTGCCATCCTTCAGCCAGCAGCGTCTGCTCCACCTGCCCTCCGGCGCGCCGATTGGCGAGAGTTCCAGGGTGCACCGCGCGGCACCTCAGCCGATCTCCCATGAGGATGAGTACTCTAGTACTTCATCCCGGGAAGGAACTGGCTCGGGATCGCCCACGCGTTCAGCAGGCCCCTACACCGCCGCCGACGGTCGCCGCTTCCACCATGAGATGGTGCAGTACCGTAACTTCTACTCAAAGGCTACGAAGCAGAACGGCCGGCTGGATGGCATCATCATAGCCCAAGCCGCCGCACTTGAATCTGCCGAGGCCAAGGTGGCGGCCATGAGAGCCCGTCTCACTGAGTCGGACACGGCGGTGGCAGGTAATCGCTCAAATCCATCCACTACCGTCGATGACAATCTCAGCGCTGATCTGACTCCCTTCTTTGCAGTCCTGACCGCGCAGCTGCACCACCTGCAAGTCACCGCTGAGGGCGCCACCAATGCTGTCAACGCCCATGGCGATACGCTGGCGCAGCAGCTCTAGAACGTCCAGCACCAGGTCCGCCAGGTAGCCACGACTGGCGTTCATCATCGCGCCGCCGGAGCGCTCGTGGTGGCGTGGCTCCGCTCCGGCATAGCCCTTGAGGCCACTGAGCCAGGGTTTCTGGAGGGGCAGGACATGGGAGAAGCTTCTGACCAGCTGGAGCTGTTCTCCCCTCATGCCGACGGAGTGGCCGCCGCCTTCAATGTCGACGAGATCATCGATAATGCCACCAAATAAAAGCCTAGGAATGTTTCATGGCATTTTGTAAATACTAGTAGTATGAACTCTGTTAGCTTGAAACAATCCAATCTCATATTTTTACTCTAAAGGTGACGCGTCTCGCATCGGCTGTTACACTCCAGCGAGAGTGCTACATTCTGCGCTAAAGGCGATCCGCTGAGTGAAATCGGCTATTACACTCCTTCGAGAGTGGTTTATTTTTGCGCTAAAGGCGACCCATCATCACGGAGTCAGCAATTTTGTCCAGAAGGTGATCCTTTGTTCAGAATTGGCTGTTGGAGCCGGACTCAAACGAATCGGCTGTCATCCCCCAACTGGAATGCTGGGATAGTATTTCCTTAGGTACATTCCATTGATTGCTCTGGCAAATCTTGTTCCTTCTAAATCTTCCAGGATATAGGCGTTGCCAGGGGCGCATTCCACCACCCGATACGGGCCTTCCCAATTTGGTGACCATTTGCCGAATCGACTATCTTTAGTACCGATGGGTAATATGACTTTCCACACGAGCTCCGATTCGGCAAAACTCTTGCTCCTCACCTTAGTGTTGTAATACTTGGCTACCCGTATCTTGTTCTTTTCAATGCACTCCAAAGCTCTAAGCCGATGACAGTGCAAGTCTTCGAGGCTATCCATCATGATTTCCTTATATTCACCGGCTGTAAGCTTATTTTGTCAATGTAACGCGCCGTGTTTCAGACTAAATCTCCCAAAGTAGGACAGCAGCGTGTCCATAGACTAATTCATAGGGCGTAGCCTTGATCGATCCATGCTGTGCCATCCGATATGCCCACAGCGCTTCACTCAGCATCAAATACCACCTCCTGGGTTCTGCTTCAATCTTTTTCTTGATAACCTTGATCAAAATTTGATTCGAAGCTTCTGCCTGACCATTGGCTTGATCATAATAAGGTGAATAATTATAAATTTTGATGCCCATACAATCGGCAAAGGTCAAAAACTCTTCTGAAGTGAACATTGTCCCCTGATCGGTTGTGATAGTCTGAGGTATCCCAAACCTGTAAATAATGTATTCCTTCACAAACTCGATCACATCAGCCGAGGTGGCATTCTTCAAAGGGATAGCTTCCACCCACTTAGTAAAATAATCAGTGGCCACCAGTATCCATTTGTGACCTTTACTCGACGGCGGGTAAATTTGGCCGATCAGATCGATTCCCCATCCCCTAAAAGGCCACGGCTTGATGATTGGATTCATAGCAGAAGCAGGCAATTTCTGCACATTCCCAAACTTCTGGCACTCCTGGCACCCTTTGTAATATCTGAAACAATCTTCAAGCATCGTTGGCCAATAGTAACCGGTCCTCCTGATAATCCATTTCATTTTATGAGCCGATTGATGAGCACCGTAAACTCCTTCATGGACCTCACTCATCAGTTTGACCTGATTCTTCAGTCCCCAGGCATTTAAGCAGCACTCCTTCAATAGTCTTGTAGTACAAGCTGATCATCCAGCAATACATACTTAGTAGCCTTGTATCTTAGCTTCCTGCTGAACTTTCTGTGAAGGATTTGCCAAATATCCTGTTATTTCAGGCCCTCCAGTCATTAGCCGATTGCTCAGTATTGAAAATCTCATGCATCGACCGATATCCTGACGCTGCTCTATGCCAGCCGTTTTGCTTCCTGATTCTGGGCTCTGGGAATATAATGGAGGGAAAGTGCCATAAATCCCCGCATTAAAGCTTGACATTGATCATGGTAACCCCTGAGAATATCATATTTACACTCATATAGGCCGAGCAATTGGTTGATGACTAACTATGAATCCCCAAACACCTCAACTGCATCGGACCTTTGCTTCGTGCAGAAGCTGAAATCCTTTCCAGATTGCCTCATATTCAGCTTGATTATTTGTCACCGTCGGACCAGTCTGAAAGGCGTATCCGAAACATAGCCCTCGCGGTGAGATGAGTACTACGCTGACACCTCCCCCTTGCTTGCAGGACGAGCCATCAAAAACATGGTCCATGGTGCCACGCCTGCTACAGTGACTTTACCACCATGATGCTAAGTTATGAAATCAGGTATTGCCTGCCCTTTGACTGCCTTAGCCGATTCAAATTTCAGATCGAATTCTGACAGTGCTAAGATCCACTTGCCGATCCGCCCATTCAGGATCGGCATTGATAGCATGTGCTTGATGACATCTTCCTTGGACACCTACTACACACTCGGCCGATAGCAAATAATGCCTCAACTTAGTGCATGAATAGAATAGGCACAAGCACAGCTTCTCAAGTAGATGTGTATTTTGTTTCAGGATCTAAGAGCCTTCTGCTTAAATAGAAAACTGCTCTCTCTTTCCCTTCAAAATCTTCAAAAAGGGCTGAACCAATTGTATGGCTTTCGGCCATCACGTACAGCTTGAAAGGCTTCCCGGCCTGTGGTGGTACTAAGACAGGTGGAGACTTCATATATTCTTTGATTTCCTCAAAGGCCTTCTGCTGCACATCACCCCATCTAAATTCTTGATCATTCTTGAGCTTAAGCAGTGGCGAGAATGGCAGCACTTTTTCTGACAAGTTAGAGATGAATCTTCTGATGAAATTGATCTTACCGAGCAATGACTGCAACTCCTTGTTAGTCGGGGGGCACTAGCTGATCAATAGCTTTCTTGCTCTTGCTGCCAATCTCAATCCCCTTGCGATGGACCATGAAACCCAGAAACTCACCAGCCAATACCCCGAAAGCACACTTATTGGGGTTCATCTTCAGCCCATGCTTCCTTGTACATTCCAGAGTAGCCTTCAAATCGGCTAAGTGCTCCTTGTAGCCTTCGGATTTCAGAACCACATCATTAATATAAATTTCAACTATTTTGCTGATCAACCTATGAAAAATATAATTCATAGCTCTTTGATAAGTAGCACCGGCATTTTTGAGACCAAAGGTCATTACCACCCACTCGAACAAACCGATCACGCCAGGATACCTGAAAGCCGTTTTCGAGATATCTTCTCAGCCATAAAAATTTGATTGTAACCAGCATTATCATCCATGAAGCTGATGACCTAATGATCGGCAGCCGAATCGACCAACATATCGGCTATTGGCATAGGATAGCCATCCATCGGGGTAGCTCTGTTCAAATCCCTGAAATCGATGCAGACTCACAACTTGTCCATTATTCTTATAAACAGGGACGATATTCGATACCCAGTCGGCGTAACTGGCAAGCTCAAATGAACTTGGCTTCCACCAATCTCACAATCTCGGCCTTGATGTCAGGTAAGGACTTAGGCTTGAACCGCCGTGGGGGCTGCTTAAACGGCTCATAGCCAGGCTTAATTGGCAGCCTGTGCTCGACAATTGATTTGTCCAATTCCGGCATCTCATAGTACTCCCAGGCGCAACAAACCTTATATTCTTTCAGCAATTCAATCAGCTCTCGCCTGAAATCGGGGTCAAGGTTGGCGGCAATGAATGTCGGCCTTGGTCTATCACCGGACCTGATGTCTACTTCTTTCAGTTTATCGGCCGACGTGAAGCCTTGCCCAAGCTTGCCCTCAGTGCCATCGATTGGATTTTCGATTTAATAAAAAGACTCAGAGCCGATTGCCCCGAATCAGCTGTTGACTCTCATCACCGACCTTGATGGAGCCTTCTTCCCAGGTCTTGCCTGAAAAACAATCATGGTCCTCTAGCTTCCCAGTAGGCGGCGTCAGCTATTGCCACACTAACTGAGTCGTCAGCTGGGACCACTTCAACTTCTTCGCCATGCCACTGAATGACACACTGATGCATCATGGACGGCACACAGCAGTTGGCATGGATCCAGTCACGCTCGAGCAGCAGACTGTAGGATCCCTTGCTATCGATCACGAAGAAGGTGGTGAGCAGCGTCTTCTTCCCGACCGTCAGTTCGACGTTGATTGCCCCCCGAGTGTTGGGAGTTGCCCTCGAAATCTTTGAGCATCATGTCAGTCTCAATCAAGTCATCGGGGCCTTTGCCTAGCTTGCGAAACTGTGGTGTAGGGCATGAGATTCACTGTGGCGCCATCCGTCCACCAGCATCATTGGTCATGGGCATGCCATCGACGTACCTCGTCAGGTACAGGGCCTTGAGGTGTCGGTGCTTGGCAGGCTTGTCAAAGGTGGCCTGCTGCACCAGGATTAACTTGGCCACCCCCTCTTCGGCTTCCTGATCCTCCAGAATCAGAGGACGTATCATAAACTCTGGCCCTGGACGCTCTGAAACTCAGCAGGAAGCACGAACACCATCTGTGCGTCGGCTACTGCCTTTCCCTTGTCCTGTGAGGGCTTCTCGCTGCCACACCTGCCTCGTGCGCTCCTCCGCCTTGAGTTCCCTGCTCCTCAGGTGCTGAACCCTGCGTCTCTGGCTTCTTGTCAAATCTCCAGGGCACCACTGGTTCTCCTGCCAAACTGGCTGATTCTGTTCGGCTGTTGCTGTTTCAAGCCGATCGTGCACTTCTCTTTTTTCACGTCTGATCCTGCATGTCATGTGGGCGTCCAAGCCTCTCATGCACAGACTGGTGGTTGGTCTGAGAATGCCTATACCCTCGATACTGATCGCTGCACTTCGGGCAATTGCGGAGAGTCGGCAACCTCAAACCTTCATTCCAGCAATGCCGGAAAAAACGGACAGTGCCAGTGACTTTCTTCTTCTTCCCGGCGACGGGCCAACTCTTCTTGATAATGGAACCTCTTCCTCATCACGAGCCCATCTCCGGTATTCTTCTTCCTCCAGCTGCCTCCGGTGAGCCTTCTCCTTCTGTCAGTCGCCACTTGTTCAATAAATCCCTGGAAGTTGGCCTAGTCTTCTTGGTCCCGCTGGACTCCCCTGTCTCCAATCGGCTCTTGCTCTGATCCCTGCTCCTCTTGATCATCTCTAGTTCTTCAGCAGATATCTGCATGTCAGGGTCGATCGATGCACTCTTCTTAGCCTGATTAGAGGTCAGTACCTTCATCTTGCCTGCGGGAGCTGCCACTTGGACCATATTTTGACCCATCGGGAACGGGAACTTGTCGATCTTCATCTTCCCTTTGACAGGGGCCTCAAACTTCAATAGGCCACGGGCAATTGCCTTCTAGATCACACTCCTGAATATGCGGCAGGTGTTGGTGGAGTGTGAACTAAGGCCAGTGATACTGGCAGAACAGGCTTCCCCTTCAGATCTTCAGGGGAGGGCTTAACATAATCTGCCGGGAAAACTATGTGTCCGGCGCTGACCAGCAGGTCAAAGAGCTTGTCCAGCTTGTGTGTATCGAAATCATATTGATCTTCAATGCTCCTAGTTCTTTGGTATAGCCATGGGCTTCTTGCACCACTTTAGCTCTACAGCAGCCACCTCGTCATCTTCTTCGTCTTCCGAGTAGGAGTTGCAAACATAGGTGGTGTGCTTGTACTTCGCCTTCTTTCCTGATGTTCTAGGCCTGCAATTCTAGCACAGCCACCCTCTGAGCCACCTAGCTGATATTGTCGAAACTAGTGCCCACTAGCTTTTCCTGGACGTGTGGCAGCAGTCCCCCGACGACCAACTTGGCCAGCTGCTTATCGGTCAGGTTCAAAGAGTAGTACATGTTCCTCATTTCCCTGAAGTGCTTGATGAATGATGACTCGGTTTCATTATTCTTCTGGCGCATGCTGGTCAGATCAATAATGTCCTTTTCACCGGTGCCATAGAAGAAGTAGCTGTGGGACTTGCTTTCTAGATCTGCCCAATTCTGAATCGATCCTGGTTCCAGAGTCGTGAACCAATTGAAAGTCCGGTCCCATCAATGACAGCGAGAAAAAGCGGACCCTAGTGGGCTTCCTCATATGATGCCTCACCAAGCTGGGTCAGGTAACGGCTGATGTGCTCAAGAGTGGATACTTCATCCTGCCCTGCTAAACTTAGTGAAATCAGGCATACGATATCTGGGAGGAAGTGCCACCCGATCAAACCAATCCGGGTAAGGACGCCTGTACCCGAGCATGACTCCTGCTTTCGGCTGCAAGCCGAACGTGTCCCGAAGCATGGTGCTCATCTGATCTAGCAGCTGACTGTTAGGCGACTGGGCATACCCCGGATGCGGCGCTGCTGAGAGCTCCTGATAGGTGAGCCCCTCAATGAAAATCTGGCGTGGGATTGGGTGTGCTGGTGACCGGTGCGCCTTCCGGTCGTCATGTTCCCTGTAGCTTGCATGTAGGCAGCAATCTGCTCAGGAGTGTAGTCTCTGTATAGTCTGGAAGTAGAAGCTATTTTTGGAGCCGAATCCTCTGTTGCCTTGGGGTTCTGGAAGGAGGCCTTCGGCTGTTGCGGTGGGGTTTTGGACGTCCCTGCCGCTGCGCTCGGGTCCTGATCCTCTGGTGGTATGTTGAAATATGCCGGACCTAGAGATTCCCAATCATGCCGCTTGAGGACTGTCATCATGATCTTGTAGAATGTCTGCAGGAAAACTGTTGTGGTGATGCCCAACGGGACGAGTAGGAGGCCTGTCCAGATGTTGCTCTGCAGATACTCCTTGAACTCTTCTTCGCCCCTTGTCAGTGTGACCGGGCATGACCCACCTCGGATACAGGTTTTTCTTCACGACAGTACCTTCACGAGTCTTGCTAAAGGAGAGCAGGCAGGCATCAGTGAATTCCTCAACTATCTCGTTCAGAACCGTAGCGTCCTCATCACTGAGCTCTTCCACCTTGACCCTGAGGACCCCGTCATCCCTGGGAGCATCATCAGCAACGTTCTTGCCTCTCGTCATGGTCTTCAGCGATAGTGTCCCACCGGGCATGCCAAAAAGTGTGTTGGCACAAAAAATGGTTCCTTGCGCTCAACACACCAGCGAAGCCGGAGACGATCCTTGAAAGCAATGGAGCTCTCGCAGATCTAGCTAGCTTCGAGCCCGGTCTGAGAGTGTTGGTAACACCCAAACGTGCCAGTCAATTTGACCTGCAATTGACAAGGAAAAAGAGAGTGATCAGTAACACAAGGCGGAACCAACTGGTGAATCTAGATAGTTCCAACTGTATGGCTCAAAGAGCCGATCTGATCAGGAAATCGACTAAAGAGCCGATTCCGGCATGGCATGAACCGATTTTAGTGAAATAAGCATTATTAACATGGAATAACCGATTCATGTGCAGCGATAATGATAATAACTTGCATGAGGTGAGGCTACGGCGTAAACAACACATGCAAGATAGGTTAATTCAATCATAAGGTATTTCAATGTAAAACAAAGTGAAATCGGCTAATCAGCCGATTCAACACATACGAGCAACATACAAGCCTACAAGATGAACAATGCTCTGATTCTCAAATTAATAGATCTAATTCGTTGTCTTACAACAGTGGGGATCGAGCAGATCGAAGGCAGCCATAATGTAAACCACGATTCAAACCTATTAGTTATCAAATCTAAACAATGTTATCTTATTACTTGAGTGCAACCCGTATACAATCAAGATCTAAATCCAATCGGCTAATGCAAGGCATTCTATTTATCAATGTATAAGCATATAAAAATCATGTTTCATTGAACAAATAGATCTTATAGATGTAAAGCTGACACAAATAGATCAAGATTGGGCAAATTTGGTGAAGGGTACATGTATATAAATAAATAAACCAAACATCACCGATAACTTAATGAATCTAACTAAGATTGCCGAATCTAGTTAGAGCCGATAACTAATCCATGCACATTGACCGCCTTAATCTACTCCCACGTCCACCGGATGATGTTAAAGGCATAGATTAAACAAGCAAACACACATGAATCAATAACTAATCCTTCTTCAACATGAACCCACGTCCACCGGATGACGTTAAAGGCATGTTGAACAAGAATCGACCTTGATCTACCGTGTTCCCACGTCCACCGAATGACGTTAAAGGAACAAAGCTTAGCAAGGACCCTGATCTACCATACTCCCAGTCCACCGGATGATGCTGAAGGAACATAGCTTAGCAGGGGGTGACAATACTTACAAGCAAGCCTTGCGTCCACCCGATGACACTCAGCCCGTTCGAAGAAACTCGTCGGAATCTACTCTACTCCTACTCCTAAGGGTTTGGCCAGAGCCGAAAGGTGTTGTATTGATGTGTACGTATTACAATGGCCGAGGGTTTATATTTATACCCTTGGGCTAACAAAATAGAGTCCTAGTCGAATTACAACTCAAAACAAAAGATAGTAACTAACAAACTATCCTATTTTTATGGTAACTTGGAGTCCAAATTTCCCTTCTCATAACGGACTCCGATTGTGATCGCTTCCTGGCGGTGCGGGGTCCTGCTGACGTCACCAATAGCCGATATCGCCTTTGATCGCATATCTTCCTATCTCGGGTCATCAACCGATTCGACTGTCCGATCGGCTATCGCTGGTCCACTACCTGACAGTCTCCGAAACCGATTATCTGCTCCCATTATCGGCTATCTGATTCTGAACCAAATTTTGGTGTAAACAAGCGAGGCTGAGGGAGTGGGTGTCCAAGGCTGGTCATCTGCAAGTTTTTACAAGAAACGAGTTAGCAGGTCCAAGTATTAGATGAGCCATTGCATAAAAAGTGAATGCAAGGTCGGTGATATAACCGAAAGAGTCTGGTTCCCTATTCTAACATCCTATTTTCTACGGGTCTTAGTCCTACAGTCAAGTATGGCTCTGATACCAACTGAAACGACCTTGATTTCCGTGAAGGAAAATCCACAGGCACGCATTGTAATTAAATAGACTGTAGCGAACAATCCATTAAATTACCCGATTCTCAGTTGACACCAGGATGCATACAACGATAACAGAGTCTTACATAAATATTTATTACATCGCCACACTGGCGGAACAGATCAAATAGAGAAGCTTTGTAGAAGCAGAAGCGAATCATCCTTCACGGCCAACTCGAGTGTAGCACCAGACCCTACTCCTCCCAATCATCTCCATCCGAAGTCATACTCTTGCTCGTCACCTGACAGCAAATTTATCAGTACGATATGTACTGGCCACGGCGCCCACCTATGATAGCAGTTGCTTTGTGGAAAGTGGATGCAAGGCTTACAAACAGATCTATAGGCTAGGGTTTCCTATGCAAGTGTAATCAGTATAGTAATAGTCAAGTTTTATCTTATCACCAATCCCATCCCATACACCACACCTCACATATACACACCTCACACTCATTCGACAGGCCTAGCTCCCTCTCGGGCCTATCTCAGCGGCACACTACCACATCGGCCACACTACCGGAAAAGCATCATCCGGGGGGGCGAAAAGAATATACCACTCCCTATCTAGTGAAGCAGGTCACAGGAAAGGTCCATTGCCGAAGATCCGGCATATGTATCGATCGATCAACCAAACACTCTGCAGAGGTTTTACTACTCACAAGATTAGCCATCATCGATGTCGCGCATGCATCTAGGCAGAATTCCAGGGTGCTTGCTTGCCTATGTCGATGCCACCCTACCACTCAGCCCTGGGACATTCCGGATCCTACACCTTCACGCTGAGGCTGGGAGAGACAGTACCGGGCCCACTAGTGGTACTGTCAGACTAGGACGGCACGGGAACTTCCTGGCATCCGTCACCGCCCACCCTTATCACCTTCCAACCTAGCAGTAGTGGCACCACCCTACCAAGTAGTCCAGCCGTCTCTCGCCCATTCAGAAGCGAGTTAGTAGTAAGGATTCCCAGTGATTCTGGGTACTAGTCAGTGTACTAGGGTTGACCAAGCGGGCATTCTCCATCTCAGGGGATACTCTCCCCATGCCATCACAGCACCTCCATTCGCGAGGTTTCAGACCACACAGGCCATTCGTCTCGGAATCACCTCATGTCCTTTTACCCACCACAGGTATCTCTCGTGGGTAAGCCCAGGTTGCTCCCTGGCAAGACTTGCTTACACAGCTCGTCGTATGGCCCACTTGGTCGACTCGACCCTCACCACGCACCCAAGACACACGCAGCACGCTCTCTAGGTGGTTATGTTCAGGTTCACATAGACCGTTTCTAGCTCCACTTACTAATCAAAATCCAGTAGCAAGTAGTAGTAGAAAGTCTTTTATTAAGTAGCAGCATCTACCCTATCAGCGGATAGCAGGATGAAAGTTTAACAAGGACAAGGGTAATCAAGAATTCTACCATGCAACCTAAGCAGTTATATCATATAATTCATAAAGCAATAGCAAGTAAGACATTGGCAATGCTGTAATAGGAGCTAAGGGATTGGTGGGACGTGGCACCTTCGTAGTCGTCTCCTAACTCCTAAAGGTACTCGTGGTCGTCCTCCTCAGTCAGATTCTCCTCCGGCTCTGAAAACGAATCGATATAGTCGCGTCAGCGACCCTTATAGATGATTCAGAAAATCCAGTAAAAATAGAAGATCTAAATGCACTCAAACATGGGTTCAGATTGTAGAGCTTATTTTTCTGAGAATTTTGATATATGGTGCGCAATTTTTGGACATCGTATGAATAAATTATGAATTTCCGAAGTTTATCCTATTTTCTACAAATAGGAAAAAGGCTAAATAATCAGAGGGTGACACGTGGCGGCTTATGATTGGTCAGGTTACTGTTCATTTTGACTAAGTCAACGGTCCGGCTGGCATCGGGTTTGCTAACGTCCGCGGCTCAGACACGTGTCGGCTCATGGGCGTGCCACTTGGCGAGCCTGGCCCGCAGGGAGTGTTCGGCGTACGCCCCTTGGTCCATGGTGGACCGCGTCCTGGAGTCCAGTGCACCGCACACACGAGTGCTCGTAGACCGCGTCCACCTACCCTTACTCCTTCTCGGTTCATGGTGGACCAGGTCTGTGGTGGTGGCGCTGCGGAAGGGCGTGCTCCCGGCTAACGACCGTGCATACGCCAGCACCCGCCAGGTATTCGACGCGGTGTCTCAAAGGCTCGCCGGCGGCGGTGAAGCACGTCGGCGGTCATGCGGCCCCTCAGCTTCTTTGGTTAAAGCTTTTCCAGCATGCCAGTGGGTGGGTGGATTCATCTGAGGTCATGGAATAGTGGTTTGAGCCCTCGGCCGCCGGATCTCAGAGTTACAGTGGCCGGCTGTCCTCTGCAAACGGTGGCGATCGACGGCGAGGCGACGGCTCCAGCGGTTTGGCACTGATCAAGCGCGGCTTCCTCTAATAGGCATGGCCAGTAAGGTCTTCGGCCTACTAGTGACAACCTGGGGTCATGGCGCGGCCTCTCTTTGGCTTCGGCTCACTGGCGGCGCTCCAGGTGAGGTCGCGGCGCACAGCAGCCAGGGTGATTCGGTGCGATCTCGTCTTCAACTGTCAAAGTGGCTTCGTTGTAGGGTCTCGGTGAACTTCCTCGGATCCCTTCCGCAGTGTGAGGTGACTGGCTAAGCCCAGAACGGACTTCGCCATGGCGGAACGCGTCGATGATGAGCGCGTCCCCCCACGGAACACGTCGTGCTGTGTTCCAGGGCCAAAAGGGGTTAAATCTAGTGAACTAGGCCTGTCCGAGGCATTTGCGTGACTGGTGGTTGTGCTGGTTGGTCATGGTAAACAGCTAGCGGCTTGTGCACTCGGGAACGCCGTTGAGGCGGCGGCGCTCCGAACGCACGCGACGGCGGTGCCGGTCGGAAGTGTCCAATCATCCGTAACCGATGTTCAGTTGGTTTGATGGTCGGTCGTGTGCGTGTGTTGTGCACGTGTTCTCCCTGAGCCGGTAGGGGCTCGTGCCTGCGCATTCCTGAGGCGGAACGCCATGGCAATAAGCACGGCGAGGTTGGACAGGGGGCTTTTGGCAACTCACCGTGGTGTCGAGAGAAGGTAGGATAGCGACGCCGTGTCGAGTCGAAGCCGTGCCGATGGTTCGCAATGCTGTGCCGAACTGCGACGGGGCACCGGCTCCGTCTTCGTCTTCGGCTCCGGTGAGCTCCGCGGCAAAGGCGCTCCGGCGGACTCCTCCTCCTTCTTCCTTCTTCCCCTTCCTCTCTAGTCTCAGCGGTGTGGTGTGGTGAAGTGCCACCAGCGGCGGCGGCGAGCGGGATGAGGATAGGGCTTCGGGTGCTCTCCTTTTATACACGAGCTCTAGAAGGATCCATGGCGGGCGATCGTGATTAATCGTGGTGGATCGGGCGGCCACGGGCTCTCGGGCTAGGGTTGTGGTCGCGGCTGCGGTGCTCCTTGGCGGTCAAGGCAAGGGAACAGGCGGGGGACAAGCTCGCTAGGGCGTGGCCCTATCGGCCGCAGTGGGGCCGAGGTCATGCGTTTTGCGTGCCTCTGTTCCCCGTCGCCTTCGTGAAGAAGAAGAAGAACAGGGACTGAGGGGCGATGCGCACTAACAGGCGGGGCCAGGTCGTCAGCGGCTCAGGGTGAAAGACGGGCGCGCGTGCGGGTGCGGAGTCTTGGGCCGCGACTTGGGCCGGCCTGGCTCGGTGGGGAAGCAGTGCGCGCGCGTGTGTGCCTTGGGCCTCGCTGCTATTGGGCCAGCCTGATGGGGTGGTGGGCTGGGTTGACAGGCCGGCTGGCTCTCCACTTCCTTCCCCTCTCTCTTTTGTTCTTTTCGATTTATTTTCTGATTTTCTAGTGTACAAATATACATTTGCATTTGTTTTCATATATTATATAAATACTTAGGCCAAGCACAAAATGCAAATAAAACTCAAATATGCTGCATAGATTATTAACTTAATTTGAAAAGGAATTGAGGTGCAAGTGGCATTCACATATTTACTATTTGCATAATTAATCCTACATGCATGCACAAAGAATGGGTTTGGATAAATAGAATGAAAAATTTTAATTGGTTGGTATTTTTGGTGTTTGGATTTTTCTGGGTTGTTACAGTTAATATGCTATAACCTCTAAAATAAATTCACAATAAATCCTCAAAAATAAAGATGGAAAACAGAAGTAATTGAATAAGAAGGCATGGACCATAACAAGGATATTAAGTTAGATTATTGTGAGCAGAGTGAGAAAATAGCTGACTATCAATTAATTAAAAGTAGGAATACACTGCACTAGCACTTCAACAGCTGAATATCACTGAATATCAGATTAAGTCTATGTCATCTAAACAACTAATTAATGCACCTTCTATTTACTGTTGATCTATAAAAAAACAATGACTAATACGCCACGAAGAGGCAGAGCGTCACAAGTGATGCTAAACTAGCATTACTCAATGCTTGAGCCGCACAAACAAGAAGAAATATCGAAGGAGGACGGCAGGTGGCCTATCCTGATGTAGTGGCCTTCTCCGACGTCCTAACCACAAGCTCATTGAGCTTCACCTTGGCGCTCGCCCGCTTCTCGTCGGCCATCCGACGCGTGGTGGCCAGATAGGGAGGGAGGGAGGGAGGGATTTCTTATTACCAGAGATAGAGAGCAGGCGAGGTGAATCTCTAGTCCACGCCGAACGGATGGACTTGAGGGCGGACGGCACCCTGCTCCACGCCGGGGGAGTTGGATCTCTAGTCCACGCCACGGCACACGACACCGCAGCGTCGATCCCTAGCAGATGGGGAGAGTAGGGAGGGCGGAGTAGGAGAACACCATGCCCGTGTCCATGGAGAGTGGGTGGATGGGGATTGGTTTCGTCGCCGGCCGTCGCCGATCCGTAGCAGAATAAACTGGATCTAGGGTAGGGCTACGAGAGCAATTATCCTCTGGTTTTGGGGAGAAAGAGAGGAAGGGAAGATAGAGAGGAAGGAGGGGAGCTAAGGGAGCCAGAGAACTCACCGGCGACGAGTAGCTGTGGCCACCGGCGCGTGGGACGACGAACACCGCGAGCTCGCGTGCGTAGTCGCGGCCTTGCAAACGGAGCGGCAGAAGCCCGTAACGTTAACGGATAGGAGTCCAAGAGCTCCCGTATCAGCGGTGAACTGACCCTTATCCGATTCCAGGGGATCTAATAACGGAAGGGCGGTGAAACAAACGGTTGTAACGCTATTAGATATCCTCTGTAATCTATTTGCGTTACATTTGGCTGAACCAAACAGCTCGTGATATCATATTTGTTTTCATATTTCTAGTCGGATTCGGATTCGAATACGGATAGTGCCAGCTATGCCGATAGGATGGGATTAGATGTCGATATCATAAATATACGATTTGAGTATTCGGATACTGATACGGTATCGGATATTAAATATCCGAACTCGGATACTGACAGATCTGAACACCTCTAAATGGATTTGATCGAACGAATGGTCGAATAAATATCCGTACCATTTTCATCCCTAGAGGACTGGGGTGGGGACCGAGTGTGTTCTGCGGAGGAGGAGGAGGAGAGGGAAGCGACGCGGCCGGATAAGAGCGGTTGGAAACTGATTCTCCCTTTCAATTGGGCCTGTTGGGCTTTGTGGGCTCGTAATGCTTCAGATGTGTGGGCTCGTAGTACTTCTGGTCTAAAGCGGGCCCTGGATGCCAAGCAGGCTTCAAAATGAATCGATAAATCTCCAGGCCTGCTGCTGCATCCTACATTACTACTACTGCAGTGGGCTCTTCTTCATCTGTGGTGTAACTATCTGTCGCACTTCATGGCAGCCAGGTGAGACTACAGTTCCCCTCAAAAAAAAAGGTGGGACTACAGTTGAGGGATTCGAATTGGTCATTTTGGACGTTGTTATTAGCATTTATATCAATCAATAAGAAATTTTGACACTGATGGTTTTGTTAATATATACATTTATAAATTATAATTATTATATCAGAATCAATAAGGTTGCATCAGGACGAACGGTTTTGAAAATGTCATGTTATTAGTAGTTTTGCAATGTTACAAAATCAGCTGATGGTTTCTATGGCTAATAAGTCGAGACTGGTGCTTGTGAGGAAAATATTATAGCTGATAAGCTGGACTCAGTAAATTCAAGCAAATAGAGCCATGCATTGGTAAGTTAAAAGGCATGTTATAAAAAAAATCAATGTTGTGATTTCAGGTGTCTAAAATAAAAGTTGTTTTCTGCCACATAAAAAATGGACCAAATCCTTTTGCATCCATTTAGTAATGGAAGAGTCCAACTTAACTGGTTGGGTAGGAGGCGTGACGTAACACCACTTAGATTTGAATTCTCTTCAACTTAAAAGTTGATGATTACTTACTACATATATATATATATATATTCCTCTTAAAGGGAAAAAAACTAACTTGCTCTTCTTTGGTCGGTCACATTAGGCTAGTCTAGTCTTAATGGAAGTGTCATTTGAGTTTTATTTGTATTAAGTAGCTAGGTTGTCATGTAGGTATTTTTATGACATGAAAAAGAGAGAAGAAAATAAATGTTAACTAGACGAGACTCTTAGCACAATTACTTGAGCCATGAAATTAAATGTCTATGAAACTCTGAAATGGAACTTTACATTAAGGCAAGGCGTTTTATTCCAGTTTCATTTCATTCGCTACGAAAGAGTACTAATCCTCTATCGTAAAGACCTCTACCGCCTTGACCTGCTTAACCTGCCTCGATCGATGTGCCGCCCGTCTGCTGGCTGCTGCCATTGCCTCGCTAGCTTCTTCCTGCAGCTCTCACGCGAGATCTCTAGCATTTCTTCCATCTTCGGAGTCAGGTACGCCACAGCCTTGCTCGTCGACTGCACGTCCATCCCCATCGCCGAGGCGGCGTGCTGCTGCGCGTGCGTGCGAGCTCATGCATGCCGGCCAGAATGCGCGCGCGCGCGCCCCGTCTGCTCCTACTTCCTCCGGTCGCCGACGCTTATGCTGAGGTCACGCATCTCCTCCTTGAGCGCCTCCAACGTCCCTGGCGACGACTGCTCCATGGCCTTCAGCAGCTTGGACTCCAGGATCCGTGCGGCGCCGGAATGCTGCCCGCCGTCCGTGCCGTAGTGCGAGCAATGTATAGCAAGCAAGGTCGTGCTAGCTAGCTCCTCGTTTCAAGGATCACGGGCTTCTTTGTGTGCGAGAGCTGCGAGCCACGAGTTGCTGTGCGCACGAGCCGTGTACATCTATCCTGCGAGAGCTGCGAGCACGAGCCGTGTACCCGCACGCACGAGCCGTATACCGAACGTAGCCTCCGCTGCCAAGAACGGGAGACAATGGTTTTTGGACCGTCTATGCACCAAGATAACAAGTTGTTGCTTCCGACAGAGCAGATTACAAGTTGTTGGGGGTAATTTGCAGGCACGCGTATAGTTGTTGTACTCCGGATGCAATTTACTCTTTAATCAACATAACCCAAAGCAAAGTTCTGAGTAGGCATTTCTAGAACATGGAGATCTTAAAGCTGCTGTCATTGCACAATGAGAGGAATCAACTATGATGGTTCGTCCCTATTGAACCATGGGGCTTGGAGCCTTAGAATCAAAACAACCCACATGGTCATGCCTCATTGCACTGTAGTGTTGATGGTTGCAGCGGAAACTTGGAAAGGAGGTTTGTTTGCAAAGTGTTTTGTTTGTTGAGTGGGGTTAGCTGGTTATAACACCCAACATCGTGCTCACCGACTTGTAGGTGTTGAATGCACACCCACTTTGGATTTCAGGAAAACAAAACACTTTGCAGAACAACCCTCCATGAGCACCTTTGTATCACTTTGTTGATACTGGTTGGTGAAAAGGCCACTAGCGTGCAAATACTCGCCAAGATCAAGCAGATCGCCGACCTGTGGATTGAGGCGGGGGCGCGCCATCTAGGAGATTTTGTCCGCGAGTAATCGCCATGTGTAACCCGAGAGGGGAGGCAGTGCTTATTGTAAATCTAATCCTCCCAAAACGCGCCCGTGCACGATGTAAAAACTCTTCTACTTAATACAAAGATGCGCAAATCTTTTGCGTATTTGAGAAAAAAGAAAAGGACAACCTGATTGTCCATTCAAAAAAAGAGAGAACCCGATTTACGGAATCCAACAGGCGATACTAACAAGTACTGGTACTATTATATTAACAAGGGCAAATATAACTTGCACCAAAGTGCAAATTCAGACTTTCAAATCCATCCACAAACAACTTCTAGTGCGCAGCATGTGGTTGACTTAGAACATGTAGAACAGAAGTTATGTGAAGTCCTAGGCAGAGTTCATGAGAGGCATAGAACATGTAGAACAAAAGCTGCAGGATTTGCAAGTGAGTAATGGATCAGCGACCTCGTCCCTAGAACCATGGGAAACGATCAACAGGAGTCAACTCCAGCAGCACATTCGCAGAAGCCCTTGGCCAGAGATGGAGTTCCCTTTGGGCTGCCTCGAGCTTGGCTGCATGCTCCGGCTTGACCTGCGAATGATGGTACACGATGCTCATTCTTTTGAGGAATCTCGCGTTCATCACCAGGAACTTGCAAATGCCCCCACAAGGGTGGCCTTCCAAGAGCGAATCAGTGTAGAAAGCATAGTTTTAAATAGCCTTCTGAGACAGGGTGCCGCTATTTGTGTTCATGTACAATTTAGCCGTTATATCCCGCTATAGCCCGATATAGCTTCGCTAATAGCTGTTTTAGAGATAAACCGCTAAACACCTTAGCCCGCTATTTAAAACCTTGGTAGAAGGTGACACTTGACAGGTGATACAGAAATCCGTCTGCAGTTATCTGCTTCTCCCAAAAGTCTGCAGCTAAGGGCACAGGGATCCCCAGATGCCGAAGCTCCTGATAACACAAAGGTGAACTATTTTACCAGCAGTTAACAGGAAACAGAACAGAATGGAAAACATCAGCTGTCTAGGACTTACGATGATTCTGAGATCCTTAAGGTAGGGAGAGCTGTTCAGCAAGCATGAAACTAAGGTAGCAAGAATTTCATGGTTGTGATCCAGAGTAAGGCTGAGTGATTTCAAGCCAACCAGGTACTTTTTCTTGGGCAAACTCATCAAAGTTGAAGCCTTGGCCATCTTCAAAACCTAATCAAAACACAAATAGATGAAAGTTTGTACCTTCTGTAAACTACATTGTATTGTGAAAAAGACCATTTGAATAGGTTTCCAATGACTATATGCTTTATTGCACTACTCAGTACTTGTCATGTGAACTGAATCAAGTGTTAGTCCTAAAACAGATAGACTAGCCTAAACATTGGGCATTGCTAGAATTATTACAAACTGCACTAGAAGAAGAAAATCAAAACTCGAATTTTATTATATGAGAATAGAAATAGCAAGCCAGACGCCCTGCATGTACTATATTTTACATGATACTAACCAAATAAGGAGTACGCATGATTCATGAACATACACTGAGGACTAATTTCTAAACTCAAAAGTTAGATATTCTCTGGAAAAAGATATATAATCTGCAAGAAATACCAATCCTCAAGTAATCTTATTACAAATACAGTGAATATATGCTGATGATCTGGTGGGATGCTAGACTCACCAACACAACTACCGGCCACGTTCTTCTCCATCATAGGACTGATCAGAAGCAACAACAAACAAGTCCAAGCCAATGACTTGCACGATGAAATTGTAACAGGGTGTTTCAACATACCTCTTATACCAACAAGGGGAATCTTAAGTAAATTATTCTGAATTATCATATAAAATAAAAGATGGGTCTCCCATATAATGCTCAAATCTATAGACCTTGATATATGTTACAAGATTATATTTTATTAGATAGCAACCTGCCCTTGATCAACTAAAAGATTTTCATTGTAACGAGCCACTGACAAGCAAGTAACAATTACAACAATTCAGGGCTCACATCTGGTACTGGTAGATATGTAATCTTGTCTCTTCCACACCAGTATATAGATTCTAAGTGTATGTTATTCGACCAAAAACTAGTACCATCCTTGAGCTATTCAGAATAGTTTCTTGGTGAGATGGGACAACCTTGAACTACCAAGTGCCAATAGTGAAGGATGCATGACAGTAGCTCACATTAATATGAAGTGTGATATGCTATCATTGCAAGAAAATGGAGGAATTATGACAAGCAATAGAGTATGATAAAAGACCTGTTTTTTATGTCATCATGGAAGCAGGTTGCAATTTAACATGACCACACTAAATGATGCTAGTAGTAAAAGAGCCAAAAAGATGCACACTGAGCCAAAACAAACTAACCTCGGAGTATTCAGTCGATAAGTGCAACTGGAGCATCTTGGTGCAGCTGAGTGTAGTGAGGAATGTTTCCATGTTCTTGATCTCATCCGTCTGCTTGTGCTCCCTCTCAGCCATCGTCTTGTAATCAAGCATCTCCTCGATCTCATGAATGGAGTAGAGTACTCCCTGTTGGTGTCCATGGTGTCGTGGAGGCTCCTAAGAATGCTCAGGGTAGCCGTAGGAGAGGCTCAGCCTCACCATGTTCAGTGGCTGTGCCTTTATCTTCCTGAGGGAGATGCAGAGCGGACGATACGAGTAGATGTCCAGCTTCTTGAGGCACGGCGCGCGTATGACGATGTTCCGCGCCATGTGGATGTCATGGATCTCCAGACGCTCTATGGCTGAGCACCGCGAGACGATGAGACGGATGTCGCTGTCCCTCACGGCCACGTTGCGGAGGCGGAGCGACTGCAGGGCGCGCAGGGCCATCCCACTGGCCTTGCTCGGCACCTGGTCTGGAGCCAGCAGTTGTAGATGTCCAGCGAGGTGAGCGTCGTGTAGGTGTACACCGCGTCGGGCAGCACGTAGCATTCGTTGTGGTCGGTGTTGGCGATGCTGAGCTCCAGGAGCCCGCCGCTCCCGCAGAGGTCCCGGAAGACCCAGGAGAAGCACTCGCCATAGGCGCCCATGAACGCGCAGCCGATCTCGAAAGCCGCGACCGGCGCGGCGCGGCGGCCGAGGACGCAGCGGAGGGCGCCCATCCAGCGCGCCGGGTCCTCGGAGAGGTCCTCGTCGTCGGCGAAGCCGCGGCGGTTGAAGGTGCCGGGGAGGAGGACCAGGCGCGGGAGCGTGGCGAATACACGGGGCCAGCGGCGGGAGAGCACAGTCGTGGCTGCCGCATCGCGGAGCGGCAAGCGGGCGAGGATGGCGTGGAGGGTGGCGTCGTCGAGCGCGCCGAGCGGCGGCGTGCGTTCCTGGTCCATAGGAGGAGGGGAGGAATGCGACGAAAGAGGGGAGTGAAGATTTTGCTGCGGATGGCAGGCGTGCTTTTCTTTTCCACCAGATTTAGTGCAATACGCTCCCTTTCCCGATCCTTTTTTTTAGAGGGAAATCGGAAATGTTGAGACTTTTCGGTTGAAATGCTGCGTAGGCGGGAGCCCCGATGGATCGGTGTGCAGTGTACTCGAGCGGCGGCGGCGGGTGCGAGAACGACGAGTTCGAGGGAGCGGCGGCGGTGGCTGCCTGGGCGGCTGGCCCGGGGCCATTGGAATTCAGGAATGGGCCGATGATCAGACAGTTTTCTAATTGGACTATGCATCCACACTAGAAACTCTTCGTATGGATGAATGGATTGAAGACTTTTTTCAGATAATGGATAACATTCGGCTTCATCCCTATTAATGTGAATCGAGATGAGGCAGTCATTCAACATCCGGCTAAAAGATTTTGCTTGCAGCCCACTCCATATGGAGCTGACACTATGGGCGTGTTTGTTTGCTTGGACGAGGCCTTGGGCCTGGCTGAGCCGGTGCAGGCAACCTTGTTTGTTTGCCTGCACGGCCATCGGGCCCGGCCCGCCCGAACCTCAAAGAACCCCTCGGCCTGGCCCGCGAGCGAAGCTCGAATCAGCCATTCCTCCAGAGCCAGGCCCGAGCACGTGCACCCCGCGGCCACCCTCGTCCCATTTGGGCGGTTGCTGGGCTGCTCCCCCTCGTCTCCCGCGGGATGGTGAAACTTCACCCTTCTCCTTCTTAAGCCCTCTGCCTCAGCCGCTAGGGTTTGAGCTCCTCCACTCCACTCTCCTCACTCTCTCTCGCTCTCTCCTGTCCTCTCCTGCTCTTGCTCCTGGATCCGGCGGTGCGTGCTGGCGGCGGAGTCGAAGCGGCCTCGAGGGTTCGCAGTGGCTGCTCCTCCTCTGTCTCGCCGGCGACAGGGGCTGGTCTTCACCTCCGTGTTCTTCGCCAGTGCGAGGCCGTGCCAGGTTAGGGTGCTGTGTTTGTTTGCCTGGATCTCGGGCCTGCGGTGGCGAGGCGAGGTGCTGGTGTTGCCAGGTTCGTGACTAGATCTGCTTCCTCCTCCCCAAAGTCGCCGCCTTCGTCTTCCTCCCCTAGTCGCTGACTTCATGCCTCCTCTCCGTCGGCACAGCAAGGTGAAATCTGTGCATGGCTCTTTCACGGGACCCGATTTCAGGTGGTCCGCGTGTTGATTCGACGGATCTAGTGCGGTTGCCTTCTCTTGGCGAGTTCTTGTGTGATTCACTAGACCCGATTTCGGTGGTCTATGTGCTTATTGCGATGTTGGTTCACCATGCAATTGTATATGCTTTCTCTGATCTAGGGTTTACTGTTTCGATGTACAGAGATTGGGATGCAGAGATGCATCCCATTAGTTACCTTTGATCCCTGTTTATGATGTTTGCATGTGCTGATTTATTATGATGCTTTGTTGAGCACTGCAATTCGCTGAGATTGGGATCTTGTTGTTATTGGTTCAATTGTTCGATTATCGCCTATGATGATTTAGGTGTAGGATGGATTAGGATGCATGCCTTGCAGTGTACTTCCTGCGCCTTCTCATGCTACAGAACCGAAGCCTTGGTTTCGCTACTCAGCAAGGGAAGGCGGGGGAAGTATACTTAGGGTTTGTAACCAATCAACCACATCACTGTTCAGGCCAATGTTGTTGTACCATTCTTGTTTTACCATTGCTGTTATTTGCTGAAATCCATGCTAAATATCATCATGTAGATGGATTCCCAGCAAGAGAGGTCTCTCATGGTTTCGAGGGCATCTTCCTGTGTAGTTGTGAGGGTAGCCATAGTTTCTTCAAAGCTCAAAAAGCCTAGACATGATGAGGATGTGGAGTCCATTGTGTATGGCCCTAGGTTGGAGGCAGATGAGCACAGGTTAAAGGTCCTTGGCAAGATTTACGACTCCATAGATAGTGAGTGCATAGCCATGCTTAGGATGGGCAGAGCTCCATTTTTCTCATTGTGCAACCTGTTTAGGCAGAGGGGTCTAGTTCTGGACTCTTTTAATGCATCAATTGAGGAACAGGTTGCCATGCCAAAGCATACATCAGTTCTGGACTCTTTTCATGCTGCAGCTTTTTCATTGTGCTGTGGATGTGGTCCAGTGCATCATCCTGGACATGAACAATCTTTGTTGGCTTGATGGGCTGTGCTGTGGGGTTGCATCAGTCACCCCTGACATTTGAACTTGTAAACTGTTTGGTGGCTTTATGCCACAAACTATGTAATAAGTAAGGGACAAATTGGGTGCATGATCTGATGAGGATCTGTTGAGCTTGAGGGTTGGCCGATGATGACATCAAGTTGAGAAGAAGTGGCACTGGAGTTGGATTTGTTATTTGTGTTTCTCAGGATAGTCATCAAATCATGCGACACATCGATGCCTAAGCAACTCCTATGCATAGCTGGGTTGATGGCTTAGGCTCGATGGGTCTCATGATTCCATGCCTGCTTTGATCTTGGTTTAGTCTTTTCGGTTTTAAAACTCAGTGCCACCAATGATTTCTCTTGGTATAGCATTACAAATGAAATTTATATCTGAAGCCAAATGAGGAAAAAAACTTATGTGGTTTACCATCTTATGGTTTTTCTGATACTTCTTTATGTCCAGTGATGATCATGTTTGGAGCTCATTCTGTTGTTTTCTCATGGCAGTTATCAAGTCGTGAGACACATCCATGCCTTAGTCGTGAGTCTTAGGCTGGATGGGTATCATGATTTCATGACTGCTGTGAATTTTGAAGTAATCTGAGGCCATGAAAAATGAAAGTTTGCATGTTTTCCTCTCTGTTGTGGCCGCTTGCTGCTCTCGGTGGTGGCCGTTGGTGCTGGTGATGCAGGCCAAGGGGGTGCAGGCAAACAAACACCGTCCCAACCTGACAGTTGGGAGTTAATTGGGCTACCTACCACCCCGTGCAGGTAAACAAACAGCAGCACAGCCCCCAGCCATGCCAAGCTGGTCTAGGCAAACAAACAAGGCGCCCTGCACGAGCTGGGCCTGGCCAAGGCGGGCCTGGCTAGGTGGCATGGGCCAGGCCGAGTCGGTAGCAGGGAAACAAACAGGCCCTATGCATCCATAGATTAGGCGTGGCGCTGCAGCTAGGCGTCCAGACCCTAGTGCTTGAGACCGACGCCAAATAGGTTGTCGACGCCATCCATGGGAATGATTTCAGACTCTCCTGGTTGGAGGACTGGTGCATGAAGTGAAGGAGCTGATTAGTTGAACATTTTTCGCAATGTCTAGTGTTGCGTTAGCTGCTCTAGGCAGTAAGTGTGATTCCGTGTAAAGGATGATCCTGTACCCTTGGTCCGCTTGGTAATGGAACCGTGCATTCACCATTGAAGCCTCAGTGGTCCCTCCATGCAAACACACACTAAAGCAACAACACTTTAAGGCTGTTCCACTTCGAATTTTGTACTAGTCTGTCTCAAATTGTAGTTTCGTTTAACTTTTTTATCCCAAGTTTGACTACTCGTCTTATTCAAAAATTTGTTTAAAATAACATTTCTTTTGTCGTGGCTTGCTTTATTAACAAAAGATTTTCGAGAATGACCTAAATTTGACTAAATTTGCTCAAATCTTTTAAATAAGACAAGTGGTCAAACTTGAGGTTAAAAAAGCTAAACGAACTATAATTTGAAACGGAGGGAGTACTATCTTAGATCATCTAGAAGTGGAATTAGGGCTAAACGAACGAGCCCTTAACCTTTTAATTGGTTGGTATGGTACACTTGGGCTAAACGAACAAGCCCTTAACCTTTTAATTGATTGGTACGGTACACACAACTCAGGGTCTATTTGGTTCCTATGACTAAAACTAAAGTGGACCAAAATGTTTTAGTCACCTTTTAGTCTACCTTGAGTGACTAGTGCAACTAAAGTGTTTTTTAGTCACCTTTCAGTCATTCTGTTTGGCACTTTAGTCCTAAAGTGACTAAAATTTAGTCCACTTTAATTTTAGTCATGAGAACCAAACAGGGCCTCAATAGTATTAAATTAAAGCAAAGCTTCAAATAACAAATTGGAATGTCTAACCAAAATATTAAGCATGGGCCCTTCGAAAAGAAAAGAAAAAACATTTTCCCAATAAAATCCGATATACTACATCTGTCAATTAGTTCCACGTTACAAACTTGGTAGTGCAACATAGTAGATAGATAAAAGAACAGACGCTCTGTAAACATCAACTGTAACTTTAAAGGAGCTATGGCAGTTGCATAGCACTTAATTTACTCTCCTCTTCATCACGGTGGCAATGATGCATATGCATACTATG
Source organism: Eremochloa ophiuroides (assembly GCA_038502445.1). Lineage (NCBI taxonomy): Eukaryota > Viridiplantae > Streptophyta > Magnoliopsida > Poales > Poaceae > Eremochloa > Eremochloa ophiuroides. Next base: position 27,236,121 of record JAHLJS010000007.1, read on the forward strand.
CCCAGACTTATAGACCTGGAAAAGGGGCATGAGTAAAAGCGAATATTAGATGATTGATTATATACCAATTAAATCAACATACTATCAGAACAAATGCATTGCTCTGTCTGATCCATATAAGTCATTTTCAAGGAGTCTTGTCAATCAAACTCTTGTAGTTGTGACCATGAATATACAAATAATTATCTAGATTTGCAACATAAAACTTCATGTCATCAGATAACTTTTGTTTGAATTAACATACCACCACTAGAAATTGTTATGTAACATTTGTTTTAGAGTAAAGGGTCACACCCCTGTCTTAGAAAACCGATACAGTCGACACTGGGACAACTTCAGGAAAGCACTATATAATTAGAAAGCTTTGTGTGCCAAAAGACTAGTGATGGAGCATCAACTAATATAAGTGGGTTGCCTGGATATTCGAGGAAGACAAACTATTATGCAGATTATTATCTAAACATCCAAAAAATAAAAAAAAAATCCAATCTAAGACTCAAGTAAAAGTTAATAAGTTGCTAAAAAGGAAATAAAGACCATATAAACAAATCCAATAAAAAAAGGGAAGAAGAAGAAGAAGATAACCAGCTAGCCATGTCCCTTTGATATTATATTAAACTTCCATTATGAATTAAAACATTTTGAAATCCTAAAAATAAGTGTTTTATAAGCAGTCTAATGAAAAATATTGGTGTTCAACTAGCTTTTTGAACATGCGGGGGAGCTACAAATCATTAGTATAAGAAGTAGAAAAAAGAGTCTAGGTGACTCCAACGATATTTAAAAGGCCATCACTAGTACCGCAGAAATCAGCGAAACGAACTAAGAAACAACAAAAAAAAAAAGTATAAGCTAATAATGAGGATAATATTTCGCTTCATATATATCTCCAACTAGCAGAGTATTCTGGAGAGGCAGATACAGGCAGTAGCATGTAAAGGCTTCAGGAAGTTCAAAAACAGGTGATCAAAAGAATGTTACATGTATAAGTGATGAAGCAAATTTCAATTTTCAACTCACAGCTGAAGATAACATAGTGCGACTGCCAAAAAGCACCCCAAAATAAGCGTGCATTATCAGTTAATTGGTTGAGTTCAATTTTCTTTTTCAAACTGGATTATTGTTAGAATGATTGTAAGTTTCATGAGAACTGACCTATCCGACATTTGGATTTTTTAGATCTGCAGAAGAATCTGCTGATTGGCATTGATGGACTGCAGATTTTTTTTACCATGAGGATTGACCAGTCAGGGTTGTAGAACATCAGTTGGGCCAGGATTAAAAAAGTTTTGTGCCCAAAACTTGTGCATTGTCGTACTATCATATTGTTAAAGTATAAACAACTAACAAGCGATGTAGGAGAGTAACCTCATCCTGGCACATGCTCTTCACCTTGTACGAAACCCACTTTGTGGCTTCATTCTAAATACTAGTCTTGTACGAAACCCACTTTGTGGCTTCATTCTAAATACTAGTCCTCTGTTCCTACAAGACACATGAAAATTATAATAGCTAAGCCAAAACATAAAACAAATGGCAGTAGGAAGGATAGCTTTACAAAAAAAAAAAAAGTAAATACATCTAAGTACCATAGGCTGCGGGTGCGGCAGCTGAAGAGATAGTGAACAAGGTTGCTAGGTCCCTGTGCAAGGCCATACAGGCTGCAATCATCAATCGCGGGTGAGACAGTGTCACTACTGAGGTGGTATTCTGCAACATAGTCCGGTTCTACTGAACTTGAACGTTCATGGATAACACTGTCACCCTCAACGGTAGGCAGCACCCTAGAGGAGACACTCATGCTCCTTTCTCCAACAATCAAACAATTGCCTCCAATGCTTTTCATTGGGAGGAATCTTTGCTGCACAAGGTCTGCAAGTTTGTAAACCAAAATCCGTGACATAGAGGAATCCTTGTGGCCAATCAGCAGGATGTTGGAATCAGATTCTACCAGACACATAGGCCGTAGAAGATTGCATACAGGGATTGTGGCAATCAGCCTGGGCGGTTTCAGCGAAAGGCCTGATGAGCTTGCCTCATCCTGAATTGGTGGGTCAATCTGGAGAACTTGGTGTACATTTTTGGGACTGGGAGTATGCACGATGTACAGATTGCCTCTGAACGGGAAAGGTGTGTTGCATGATGGCAATGTCCAGCTTGCCAGAGTCCATTGCTCATCCTGCGAAGAAGCGAAGGCCACACGGTGCACCTGATGAAGTGCAAGCATGATGGTGATGGCTCCTTAGGCCTCCTTCAGTGCCAAAGGAAGCAGCATGCGCAGGCCATGTTCGTGAGCCTTTTGAGCCTGTAGGGCGCAGGGCAGCTGAGCAGCTGCGTGCCCAGGACCAGCTGCGGGAGGAGGGAGGCAAGCGGTGGGAGCTCGGTGACGTCGCCGGTGAAAGGGTGGTGGAGGCGGACGGCGCTGTCGTTGTACAGGTCCCGCAGTAGCAGTAGGAGTCCGTCGACGGAGTCGATGGCGCAGTGGTCCTTGAGGAGCGGGATCCGGGCACGCACCATGCGCCCCGTGTCGAGGTTCAGGAAGCGGGCGTAGCCGCCCAGGTCGGCGTGGCCGGGGTAGAGGCAGTGGCCCTCGGGGAGCATCATCCAGCGCCGCGGGTGGAAGCGTGGGTCCATGACGCCGCGGCCGCGCGGGGAGTCCGTGCCGGACCGCCAGCTGCGGCAGATGGCCCGGAAGCGGACGTAGTCCAGCAGGTCGCCGGCGGACAGCAACCACGACGCAGCCAGGCGGACCAGATCTTCGGGAAGCGACGCCCATCCGGGGCGCAAATGGCGGCGGCGCTGGCTTGTGCCCGGTGCCGGAGGTGACGACATCTCGATGGGTTGCAGCCCGACCTCGCAATTTGATCCAGCAATCGCAAGAGTGAAATTTCCGCTGCTAAGTTAACGAATTGCTCGATCTAAGGTGGAATTTGGTGGATCGGATGGAATTTCAACGAACTAGCTCGTGTCTCGATTCGAGATATAGCAAGAGCCGTGCTCGACTTCGCCACCGCCAAGCGGTTCAGGTCACTACTAGTCTGAGGAAGAAACCAATTCATACACTCAAGAGAGGATAGTAGGAAGACCGCACCGCACCGGCCCAAGCCCAATGTGAAAATTGCCTGATCGGACGCTCAGCCCACTTGAGCCTGCCAACACCGAGAGTCTTCTTTTCCCAATCTACAGTAGCCTCAGATGATTTTGAGAGTGACCTCGCTTCCCCTCCGTCAATCCGTTGGCCCCAGATTCTCTAGGCATTCCTTTGGTCGGAGGAGTGGCGAGGGGAGTCCGGCGGACCTTGCGGGAGGCTGTAGATGTAGGTCTACTACCTTGTTTTTATCTCCAATGTACTTCGATGCCATTTTTCTGATAGCTATACATGCTTACCTCATCTAAGAATTATTTCGATTGAACTGGTACATCAAGTTGATTGTTACATCTATAATTAGTAAGATTGAAAAAGTTGCTAGGGATTCCGTGATTTATGCATGGCCTATTTTGTCTTGATTAGATTATTCACTAGGCTTGCAAATTACTTTGGTTTTTAACTTCGGGTGACCACTCACTAGGATTTTGAGGCGGATTGACACCAACATCCACTACTTCCCAACGTCTTGCGGCTATAAGATGCAACTTCATCCTATGAGCCCAATCGGTGTACCTTACACCATCAAATGGAGGTGGCTTTCCTGGGATTGATCATAGGCAAGGTAGGATTGTTGTTCTTGCTTGATGCACCATAATCAAAACTGGTTTTGTTATAACTCTTCAGTGTCTTGTTTGCATCACTACCTTCACTTGTTGATTCTTGACTTTTCTTGTCTAGGAGCTCTTTCATTTTGTCTAGCTGCTCTTGCATCTTGTTCATTTGCTCTTGTTGTCGCACCTGCAGGGATGCGGTGATTTGTGCTGTGATTTGATCTACAATTTCCTTTTGTGTTGCCGGATCCATCTTGGCCAATGTTACTCCTCAGGCGGTGAAGCGTTTATCCGAGAAACCTAGCTCTGATACCAATTGAAAGGACCTAATTGGCCTAGAGAGGGGTGAATAGGCGTATTTGAAAACCTGAAACTTCACAAACTCGAAAATGAGGAAGCTAAATACCAGACCGAAAGTTCCGGTGGTCTGGATCGAAAGTTCCGGTCAGGGGGACCAGAACTTCCGGTGCAGACCAAATAGAACTTCTGGTACCCTAACGAGCAACGAAATCAGAGTGAAACGAGTTGTGATTTTAGATCCAATCGTTACCACACCCTCCTAGAGGTTGTTGATGATGATGTTGAGCTCCTCAAGGCTTGGCACCACACCAAATCGTAGATTGGGTCCCCCCACCTGTGTGAAGCAAAGCGGGTAGAGAGGAAGAACACCAAGAGCACAAGAATAAAGGGTAGTCGATGCTACCGCCACAGCAAGACAAGCTATTTTTACCGAGGTTCAACTCCCACGAAGGGAAGTCTACGTCCTCATTGTTGAGGTGACCACAAAGGTCTGACCACGAAGGTCTCCTCCCTCAAGCAACCACGAAGGCTAACTTGAGATTTCCACTAAGGATCAAAGGGTGATACAAACACTTCGGGGCGCCCTCACAAATGAATCAACACGGGTAACCACGAAGAACGCCTAGCTGGCTAGGGTTCCAAGAACCCAAGAGTAACAAACACAAACCAAGCCGGCAAGACGAGGAATCCAAGTGCTCAAGTCGAAGATCGATGCTCCCTCTCTCAAATCTCATGTCCCTAGCTCAAACAATCGAAGATTGAAGCTTGGAGGCAAAGGGGGAGAGAGAGTGGGCGAGTCACAGCTTAGAGACAGTTGGGAAGGCAGGAATAAATGTGCAAAGCTCGGGCAACGGTTAGAAATGAGATAAGAAGTTTATATACTTGGGCTCAGATGAGCCACCGGAAGTTCTGGTGGAAACCATCGGAACTTGCAGTCAAATGGGATCTGACCGTTGGGCTTGGAAGTCAACTCGGGGTCACCAAAACTTCCGGCTCTCAGACCGGAAATTTCCGGTGCCGACCGGTACTTCCGGTCGGAGCCCGGAACAAATCTCTCGAACACGATCACGTGCGCAAACTGAGCCAACTGGAACTTCCGGTCCTGGACCGGAACTTCTGGTCCGTACCAGAACTTCCGATCGGGGGCCGGAACACAATTCTCGCACGCGCACGCACGCGGGCGCCAAAGGCCGGAACTTCCGGTGCACGTCTCTCCAGCAGACTAAGTTTCGACAGGAGCACTTTTTATCCCTATTTTGCCAACTAGATTTGTATCCCTCTTGATAGTGCGGCGTTTCCTATGACTCAAAAAGTAAAAGGAGTTGAAGCCCTTGAGTCGAAGCGTCTTTTGTAAATCAAAATTTAGGGTGCTATATTCACCAAATGTTTTCGTTCAATTCCATCAAAGGGCTAACATCTGTAGATTTGACTTGATAAACGTGTTAGTCCCTAATTTGATTGTCATTAATTATCCAAAACCCACATCGGGGGCGAATGCACTTACAAAAGGCACCGCCTCAACCAGCATGGGAAAGGGATCCACCAGCTTGCTCCGACTCCGAGAGGGAGTGCCTCAATGGGTCTGCTCTGGCTCCAAGAGTGAGGGCCACCTCCACCTCAATCAGCATGGGATCAAAGTCCCAGAGCGAAACCTCTGAGCAACGGTGCACAGCGAGGTCAGGCTCAGGGCGCACCGCTAGACCACTAATGTGGTGCTGCTGTGGTGACCCTGAAGAGGTGGTCGAGAGCACCACACGACGGGGTGACGGTGGTGACAACACATATTCTGGGGCGTCGCAGCCTCCTGACAGTGGACCGGAAGGCCGACGCGCCTTGCCACCCTTGCCGAAGCGCTGCGTCTCTGAAGACAAAGGCTCGCACGGCAGTGAAAGGACTTTCTTGGACACCGACGGACGACCATGCTTGCATGCCCCTGCCCGATGGCCAGTACCCCGGCAACGAAAGCAACGCGGCGCGGAGTGACACTGAGCGGCGATGTGGTCGGGCGCCAAACAGTTGAAGCAGAGACCCACAAGCTCCGGTGGGACGGTGCGGTGGCGTGTCGGTGCCGCAGTCCCCAGTCGGCGTCGTTGACGACCACGCTCGACACACTGGAAACCATCGACGTCGACGATGGGCCCATGATGGGGCTGCTGGGCCGTGTCAGGCTTCGACAGCCGACGCCGCGGGCCAAGGCGTAGGTGTGCCTAGACCCTCATCTCCGGCTGCGGACCAAGGCGACATTGTGCGGGCACTCGTACAACCTACAGTGGTGGACACGCATGGCCAGCGGGCGCACCGCGCCTGCACCGATGTCACCATTTCCCACCCCACCTCCTCCTTGCAAGCACCGGGCGGGAGCCATCCACGGCAGCCACGCTCTGCGCCGCGTTCGGAGCCCTAGCTGGAGATGGAGGCGGGATTTGGAGAGCCTTGCAGGCAGCTGCCAGGTACGACGAACGCGTGGCAGCTGAGGGGAGTTCGTCGTTGGAGTCATCGTGGAGGCCATTGTCCGCCCACCGGCGGGACTTGGTGCGACCCTCCGAGGCAGCACAGGGGTAGAAGGGTGCGGCGTCGGGAGAGAGGCATGAGGGACTGCTGGGCAAAACTTCCACAGCGTCATCATCTTCATCCTCGTCTTCGTCTTCCAGGACGTCCTCAATGAGGATTGTTGGCAAATCCTAGCCTAACAGATATAATCCGCAAGCACACGGATACCGATGTAGCTTTCACCCGGGAGTATTCCAAGGTATCGATTTCCACGGGGAACGCGAAGTGTTCTAATCTAAATCAAAGCTGTCCAAGGGTAGTGATGATGTAATGGTAGAACAAGAGGGTAATGAATAGAGAGGCACTTGGTCGATATAGCTAGGGTTTTCTAGTTAATTGAGCAGGATAGCTATTACTAAAATGATCTACTTCGGGCACCTGGGACCAACCAACTCACAAGAGCAGGCGAGTCAACCCCTAAGTCCTACTTGAATTAGGGTTTGGGTCTGATTCTAGAGCCTATAAATGAATTTCTTTTAAATTTCCAATTGGATCCAGATAAATACACAAACACAAACACTCATACACTGAGTCACTCTAAATCACCTATGCACAATCATATGCAAGAATAAAACTTACTTTAGTTGATGCACATTAACAGGGTTAAATGCGGAAGGATTTACATGCAATCATGATGATATGACAGGTTTTAGTTATAGTAACACCAGGGGTGTTACAGGACGCGTCCGATGATTGGCGGCAACGGCTAGTTTTTAAATGGGATTTGATCGCGCGGAAACTGAACACGTAGGACGCGTCTGACGCCTACCCGTCGGAGCGTCCGACGATCACATTTTTCTGCTGTTTGAAATGGTAACGGCTCTATTCCATTTGGGGGTGTCTCCCTCCTATATATTTGGACTTGGCCGGCTCTTGCTCGATCTCTTGATCACTTCTATTGCGAAAATCACTTGTTTGAGCAGAGCTACTCCCTCCCACTCATCTCAACTGCTTGATCGATCGATTCGAAGTGAGATTGAGTGAATCAAGTGCATTGCATAGCTTGAGAGCATCTGGTGGCACTTGTGGATCGCTTAGCCGGTGGATTTCTTGTTACTCTTGGTGTGTACCGATACCTAGCCGGCTTGGAGGATTGGTGGAGGATTGGCAAGATTGGTGATTGTTCTTGGCCATCTCCGGTTTCTTGTGAGGGGTTGTTGTGTTTCCTCGGCGGAGTGCCGAATTCCAACTCTAGTGGATTGCTCGTGTCATTGAGTTACCACACTTGTGTGTGGGTTCTTGCAGTGCCTTGAGGGGTGTTGGCTTGAGGGCCTAACCGAGGAACCATCGAGGTGTTGGTTGACACAACGGGGACATAGCTTGCCGGTGCGCAAGTGAACCTCGGGAGAAAATCAACCGTGTTAACTTTTCTCTTGTGATTGGATCAGTTGGTTTCTCTCTGGGTGATCTTGTTGATTGATTGATTGATCATCTTCTCCCGGTGATTGTCAACCTCTTCTCTCGAACGGTGGTATAGCTATCAACTCCTCTCTCGCAATTCATTTCATAGCTTAGCTTGTTTAGCTCTTTGCTTTGGGTACCTTGTGCTAGCTTGTGTAGTTGTAGCTTCTCCTCTAGCTTGTTGTAGCTTGATCACTAGTTAGGTTGGCTCTTGTATGAGCTAGTGATCACCGCTAGAATTGCTTGTGGATAGGAGGCTTGTAACACCTTGTAGGCTAGGCAAAACTTGCATTACGCCATCTTGTGTTACTAATCAAGTTTGTGCAAGTATTTTGTAGAATTTTTATAGGCTATTCACCCCCCTCTAGCCATCTAGGACCTTACACCTTTTCGCTGACGCAAGACACTCAGGAAACTAGTACTGATCTTCCTTCTGAAGTTCAAGATGATGTTATGGAAGTGCCTCCGACGGAATAAATCTAGACCATACGTCGGATTATCTGCCAAATAATCTTGAAACATCCTCCGGTGGCCGCCTTCTCTATCGCGATGAATAACAACATGGCCAGGGACCGAACCACCAAGTCTTCGTTTTTTTATTCGAAAACGTGTGCACAATTCGAGCAGCTATGAAGATGAAGTAATCATCGTCGTCTGAAGAATCGTCATCCAATTGTCTTCGGAGACGTGATCTGGAAGCCCTCATCTGCCGCAGCTGAGAACAATTGCGCGACTGAGAACATCGAACAAAATAAACAGGATCTGCCGGCCGCAAGCTATTCATCTACGAAGGACAAACCTTGGAGATCTGCAGTGCACGCTGGCTTGATGGAGTCCTCGGCAACCTGGAATCCATCGGTGGCATCCTGGGCAGCAGGGTCCGGGACGAGGGCCTGGCGACGGCGCTACAGGAAAAAATGGCGACCTGCTGCCGCTAGCTGCAGTCCACCACCTCCTGACGGCTGGAAGGAGTCTTCGGCGCCCTGCTATCTTTGCTTCGAGGGCAGCAACACGTCCGGGACCTGGAGGCGGCGGCGCAAAGGGAACGCGCGCAAGGAAAAGCGCGCGACCAGAGACGACGGCGCGAAGAAAAATTTCGGGTGGAAAAAACGTCTGGGTCCATATTTTGGGTTTTGGCAAGTCAATTTTACCAAACTGTTAGAGATAACTTTTTTTTTTCCTCCCCATATTGTTTTGGGAGTTGGCAAACTCCATGTTTTACCAACCAAAAATTACAAAACTGTTGAAGTTGCCTGGATCTGTACAAGAGCAACGACATCCACAAGGCATATTTGTTGTAGCACCATGGACATAAGGTCGATATAGAATATTGATGCTGGACTACCATAGTTACCATTATGTATATTGTATATCGGATATTCAATTAAATTTGCATGATGTTTACTTGATTGTGAATAATCTTCCTAATAGACACGTGCTTGAGGCACTTAAAAAAAACGTGGAAATAGTAGAATAAGATGATATCGACAAAAAAGCTAGAAAATAACATGAAAAAACCCGACATATATAGTCTAAGCACGTGCGTGCCGCACGTGCATGTTAACTAGTAAATATAAAATAAACTAACAAAAAAAGAAAGAGAATGGGAACAAAGAAAATAAAACAGTAAATACAAAGTGAATTGGAGTTTAAAATATAAATTAAAGTAAAATATGAATAAAAGAAAACAAATGAAATGTTACGGGCATCGAAGAGCGAAGGTGGAAACAAAGTAAAAAAGTGGATTGAAATTGAAATCACGAATATAAAGTAAAAGAAAAAAGAAAAAAAACAAAAACAAAAGAGAAAGAAAACGTCACGTTCACGTGTGGAGAAACAAATGGAACCAGCAAATTGTACCAGCGAAATAGCCGTTGCACAAACTACGTGGTGGGCTTAGGGACATGCCAATATGGCCCACTATAGACAATAAGGCTGCGTTTAGTTTGAAAAATTTCCTTCTCTCTCCTCATTACATTGATTGTACTTTTCGTTTATATGGAGCACTAAATGAAATAGCACCTATTACATGTTTATACTTTTTGCCTGTCTATCTCAAGATGAATCTTTTAAGTCTATTTAGGCCATGATTGAACAAAAATTGTCAAATACAAACGAAAGTAATACAGTTGCAAAATTTTGCAAACTTTCTCAACTAAACGCAGCAAGCCCCGCACGCTTTAGGGACACCCCGCCGCCGCTCGAACTCGCATCTCGCCGCCGCCGCCGCCGCCGTGCTCGCCCCCGCCGCCGCCGTCCTCGGGCCTCCACCTTCGTCGACTTCTTCCTCATCTCCGTCACCGGCCTCGCTACCACCACCACCTCCGTCCGAGCATCAACATCTACTCCAGGTTAGCTCCAACAACCCGTCTAAGTTCCTCTCCTAGATCTGATTCGTATGGTGATGAGATGGGCGCGGGTAAGAGGTCGTCAAGGTGATGTGGGAGATTATGGCGCCCATTTCCTATATCTCCTGGATCTGCTGATTCTGAAGTTTTTTTTTGTTTGACGTCAGCTCTAGGCCCTCGCGGAGGTAAACTTGATCTGGTATGTGCTCAATGTTGAATGCTGTTTGTGGAAGTGTTGATGCACCATCGTGTGATTTGATTGTTCATCATAAATAGAGGGTTGTGCTACTGTGTTTTGATTGTTTACTCAGTCTTGAGTGTATCAAAATGTATTGTTTAGGATTGTGTTTGTATTTTGATATTGCACAAAGGAAAAGGGTTCATTGTTAGATTATGTTTGGTGAGTTGCAAAGGTCTAGTAGTATGTTATTTATTAAATACAATTTGTGACATTCTTTAGTTGCCCAAAATATATCTTGATATCTAGATAAGTTTCTAAATAGTTGAGTGAGAGCTAAAATAGAAAACTGCATGCAGTTTTTCAGTTTTCTAATCCTACAACACTAGACCAAAATGTAGTGCAAAGCTTTTGTACTTATACATACTAGAATCATGTGGTTGTTCTCTTTCATTCTGCCTATTTAGAATCTATAGCAGCAAGTGTGATTTGTTAAAAGAAAGCTATTTCTTGTGTGTTCTTTTTTTATTAGAATAGAACCTGGTGAATGGTGGTGACGGGAACCATTAGGCTATATTTTGTTGTGGAAGAACTATTGACAAGCTGAGTTCTTGTAAAGTAATTGATCCAATGGAGACCTGCTGCTAGTTTCTAGCAGGCATAATGCACCCATACACCAGCCAGAATATAAACTGTACACTCTGCTCTCTGAATACCAGATCCTCTGCTTTGTGGAGAAAAAAAATTCAGGTTCCTAGTAGCACTTGTGTTATTCATTTATGATTCACAAATCTATAGTAGTTATATTATATATCCTAGTTAATAATATTGTTCCTATATAATACATAATGGATTCTTGAGAGGAGGATGTTAGGCACTTCATGTTAGAGACATACTGAACAGATGTAAAAGGCTATTCTCCTTTGTCCATCTTTTATTATGTTGATATGTGATCTATGCGTGATTATTTTTTTTCCGTAGATCTTGAAAATCTCTATGTTGATATATGAGTTATGTGTGATTTTGTTTTCGTAGATCTTCAAAGTATCTCGCTTCCAGGTTCTGTCAAGTTTTCTCGGCCATTCCTTTAAACATGGTAACTAAATCTCTTAATTGTCCGTAGAAAAATTATATCTAAGCCTCCATTTATTTAACTGACTAGCTTTTCAAATTTTAGGCAAATAATTCTTCCTATGAAAACTTAATTAGAAACTTGGATGCTAGATGTCAGCAATCTATCGTTTGTATCCGAATCTATTCAGACGGGAATCGGAATCGATTGTTGCATGTTGAGACTGGAGTAGTAATTGCTTCAGAAGACCGTTCGTGCTTTATCATAACATCTAGTGATTTTATTAAAAGTTATGGTGGACGTAACACTAGAAAAGTTGGAGATGTTGAACTTTTTTATGGCACTGTACATCAACTTGTTTGGAGGAGATGTATTACTCATAAGGAAATTGGTATTTTTGATATTCCTATTCACCTTGAGGCTGTGAACTTCAGTGGAAATGAAATTATGGAAGGCCAAAAGGTATTCACTATTGGATATAACTATAATATACCAGATAAAAGATATATATCAGGAAACATTATGTGGTTAGTATCTAAACTTTTCTAATTATATTTTGATTACTTTGTGCTGTTATATGATATTGAAATTATCTGATATTCAAATTTAACACAGTGGTGCTAATATAATAAACGGAGAAGCTACCCAATTTGTGCATGGATCCTCAACCGGTAAACATGGCCATCAAGGATCAGCCGTGTTTAATGAGGAAGGGCAGCTTGTTGGGATGAATGTTTCCTATACAAGATCTGAAAATATAGATTATTCCAAGAACAATGAACCCGCCATAGGTGGTTTGGTTTCTGCTTTGGACTTGGATACAATAAAACGCAGACTTCAGTATTTCTGTTTTAAGTCCGAAGATAAGACTAAGGTAAATTTTCTTAATTTTCAACTAACATAGTAACATGTATATTGTTTTTTTTTTCCGTTGTACATATATGTTGTGTCTTAGCGTATATCTTTTCTTATTACTAGAGTTTTGATCAAGCCTTGACGCATCTAAAAAGTATTCTTAGACATAATCAAGGTCAATCCCAGTGAGTAATCTTCAATCTTGGTTTACAAGGTAAGCGCTTCATGTTTTTCTATCGGTCCATACGAATTTATGTTTCTAGGGAAGAATGAGGACAACATACAAAGTGGAAAACAGGTCATTTATTGAAGTATTATGCATTCCAGCCCCTAAAACATGGTCCATGGTATTATATCCCTAAAATTGCAACTCCTGGTCTGAAAACTCATTCAGGTTGCGAATGTCTCCTTGTATCATCTTCAGTTTTGTTGCTGTTTCAAATAACAGTGAAAACTTTTGCATCATCTTTTTTCTTCGAATGCACACACAACATAGCTACCATTAATCAGAAACTTGTTTCCCAAATTTGTGATGGTAAAACTTTGCCACTTGAGGCATGACATGAAATTGCCTGCATGTACTTGAACATTGAGTTGAAGAAAGGTTGACTTAACTTAGCTGGAATATGGCTGATCATTGGAATGTAACAGATGTTCAGACGATGTACCTGCTTGGGTTGAGTTGAATACTTGAATCTCTAAAAATGTTGCGTCCATTTGTTTCTTTTTTTGCATGCTCTTTGCCTACATCCATTGCTACAGTAGCATTACATGTCAATAACCTATTCTCACAGTTTTCTGATCCAAATATATTTGCTGATTTCTTATCATTTTCAATTCAGTTTAGTAATCTTGATGGACATGTCCCATACTTGTTGATGTCATGTGACACCTAATTTTTTTCATTATGCTTCATTATTTCCAACCCCCCCCTACAATTTCTTGGTCTAAAAGGCCAACTAAGGCTCCTGAATTGTTTAACTTTGCAACCTCAGCTGTGTAGCATCTACTTACTAGCTTAATCAACAATGCCCCATTTCGTATTTTTCGTTGGTTGTATTTACAGTTACACACCACCAGGTTACTATACAAATTTATTGGATGTGCTATACTAATATATCTGACTACATTATCAGCAGTGTTGTCCAAGTAGGCAAGTGTGGGAGACCTAAGTTGTGCATCTCTACTGAGTGAAGGGTATGATTCTACTGGGTGAAGGATATGATTCTGGGAGTTCATAGCCGAGCTACATCCTTCTACTGTTAACACCACAATGTGCATGACATTCGTATGTTAGTTATGATTTTGAGACTTGTTGACCAAATTATGTCATTTCATCAGGTGCAAAGAACTCCTTTTGATTTTGGTAGATTGTCTGTATTTGTGATGTAATTGTGAGTTGATCTGATCTTCGGTTAATGGGAGACTGAAGTTGTGCATCTCTACTGGGTGAAGGGTATGATTTTACTGGGTGAAGGGTTTGATTCTGGGAGTTCATAGCTGAGCTACATCCTGCTACTGTTCCTTCCACCTTGTTAACACCACAATGTGCATGACATTCGTATGTTATGATTTTGAGACTTGTTGACCGAATTATGTCATTTCATCAGGCGCAAAGAACTCCTTTTGATTTTGGCAGATTGTCTGTATTTGTGATGTAATTGTGAGTTGATCTGATCTTCGGTTATTGGATATTTCTTGCATCCATCCTCATATCATGTGCATGGACTCAGATCCAGTGCAGTAGTTACTGCAACTAAATTATGCAGTGACTGATTTCTAGCCATCCAAAGACCATCCAAATGCCCAAGCCAACCAATTCTTCCTTTGCTTAATGTCTGTCAGGCTCTCCGAGCGCCCCCACCCACCGCCGTGCCCTGCGGCCCATTCCCGCGGGTTCTTGGACCAGCCCTTGCTGACATGTTGCTGCCGGCCCCTCCTGCAACTGTGGTGGTGGCACGAAGCTAAGCTCATTGGTGGTGGCGTCCAAGAGTCCTGGCCTGGCGGGTGAGTCAAAAGCGCTTCATCCGCTGCCGTCCATGTACACAACTTTTAAGTTTAAACCATAGTACAATGTTCAAGCAAAATAGACCTAGGACACACTTTTAGTAAAAGAAAACTACATTGTTGCCTACTTCCTCCGTCCCTTTTTAATTGTCATCGTTGGTGTACGTGCCATAAGTTTGATTTAATTTGTAGAAAATACGTACAACATTTGTATCTCCAAATAAATTTGTTAAAAAACTAGATTCAAATATGTTTCCAATGATACTAATTATGTAGTATAAATATTAATATTTTTTAATGTATAATTGCCGGCAGTTGTTTTTTGGAAGCGCAAGCGATAATTAAAAAGGGACGGAGAAAGTACTCTTCTCGTTGAGGCATTGAGCTGCTCAAAGGTCTTGTATTCTTGGTGCCAAGCACTAGTAAAATATTGTCGACCCCATTACATTACGGGGCCTATTGCGTCCTGGACGTCCGGCGCCAGACGCGCGTCCGGACGCCGGGTGCCGTCCCCTGCCTGCCCACACAGTAAAGTTGCATGCATGTGTTTATATACTTTAAAAAAATCCATATCTCATGAATCGGGTATCATAATTAAAATTCGATTGCACCATCGCGTTTATCGTGATAAGCTCCTCAAAATAAGACCCCACATGGATATATTTTGACAACTTCTTAAAAAAATATTTTTCTTATCTAGAATGTACAGCCGATCTAGTTTTGAAACAACTCAAGAACGTATGTTGAAACAAACGCGGGGCATGTGTTGAAACAAAGCAGAATACCTATTACAACACCCCAAAAATCAGCTGTTGAAACACACCCGGGATATTGTCGAAACAACCCTGAAACATATGTTGAAACAACCCATAAATACCTATTACAACAACCAAAGATTCATACGTTGAAAACACCTCTGAGAAACTGTTGAAACAACCCTGTAACATACGTTGAAACAACCCAAAAAATCTTGTTTGCGGAGAATCCATAAACATATGTTGAACAACCCAGAAACATATGCTGAAACAACCCCGAAACATATGTTGAAACAACCTAGAAAACCTTATTGTGAAAATTCAGACACATACGTTGAAACAACCTAAAAAGATATGTCGAAACAAACCTAAAAACATACATGCATGTTTTTTTAGCATGCATGCATCGTACATGTGCCTAGGAACAGGCAGTGGACAGTAGCAGCATGTGCCTAGAAACAGGCAGTGAACAGTAGCAGAGAGCAAGCATCGTGCATGCATCGGATGGACAATACATAGGGTCGGATACGGGGACAGGGCGTGTGGACGGCCGGACGATCGAGGACAGGGCGTGCGGACGGCCGGACGACCGTATCAAACGGTTTCCGTTTACATTATGCAAACTAATAACCATGCATGTGCAGCACGTACCTGTCAAGAAAAGTAACATCAACGGATAGGAGAGAATAACGATGAATTTTCCATGAAATAGTTCCACACACATAATGTACAGCTGTGATATAACACATTTAATACTATATATATAGGAAATAATAAAAAACATATAACATCTTAATTTCCTTGAGCATAGTGACTACATACACATTTTTAAGTTGAGAATATGTTATCGCAACATTTAAAATATGAAGTCACAATTATAAACATAGAGTAGAACATGTTGACATAAATGTCATTTCTCCTAGAATATACTTCCGTATAATAACTCACTCTAGAGTGTATATAACAAACAATTGCCCTTGGGAGGTTAAAGAACTCTTTTAAGCTCTGTTACGCCACTATTTTCTTATAGAAAATTTGCTTACCACTAAAAGGAAATGCAAACTATAATAATCACTTCAGTTGAATCTGGATGTTCTCAGCATAATTCAGTAGAAGCTAGATGATCATACAAATTACAATCAGGTTCCGAAAGGAAGAAACCTGTACTTTTGGGTATCTCTTTGTCGATGTTGATCTGGGCTTGAGTTCTTAGCACGCTTCTACATAATTCCTCTGACCTAAAGCCAAAATTCAGATGGATATGCAAAAATAAGAAGGCAACAATGAGGATTATGAAGAATAACCATCAGATTCTACATCAGAAAGGATCCAGCTATCAGAATTGCACATCAAACAACAATGACTGTTTCCAGCATGATGATATCAACAGGTTCCTGCTCCAAATGTGATCCATTCTTTTAGCATGAACAATTTTGATGACCTGTTCATTTTTTTACACTAAATTTCATAAAATAATTTTAAAGAAACCAAAACAAAACAAATTAATTATTTTAAAACCATTGCATTCTTCTATTGCGGTTAAGAAACTGCATTACAGAGAAGGTAAAGAATCATCTAGTGTTCTCAATTGCTAATCATAAGTAACCATCAATAGTTAAACAAATATAACCATGAAAGGATCAATGCTAAACGCTAAAGCTTTTCACGCTTGGTAAAGTTGGAATGGCATGAGTAAACCATTAGTTGTGCTTGTGCAGCATTCGAGGAAAAAAACCATTAGTTGTGCAGCATCACCTAACACTGAATGATTTTAGCGTCATAGCTCTGTATATTTAAGAAAAAGAAAGAAAGAAAGAAAGAAAGAAATTTATCATTATGATAGATGCGGGAGAAAATACTTCAGGAAGCCAAATAACAAAAATGTCCCAGACCGCTGTTAAGCAAATACATCACGATTTTTTTTTTTGAACTTAAATACATCACGAATCTACCATCTCGAAAGAAAGTCAGATGACTTGTGGTTACCTTCAGCACCGACCTAGCAGTGCAAAAATATTAACAAAGGATGCATTGCATCTAAATCAATACAATAATATAGAATAACATTAATGGCACTTCTTACAGAGTTGGTGGAAGTTTGCATGGAGTTATCGCAAAACAAAACGGATGAGGCCATGAGGGAACCACTAAGTTTAGCCTTTCGATGTTGCGTGCTTGCCAATTTAGATCCTGAGTATAAACAATAGCCGGTAAACTTGTTAAGGGCCTGCAGTTGACACTCAAAAATGTCCAAGGGTGAAAATGGCACTATGAATAAGTTGTGACAGCTCTGGACATGGTCGAGGTCAGGTGGTGTCATCACGAACGGAGCGAGAAATCTCGTGGAGTAGACGGCGCGCCACGGCGAGCCAGCCCCAGTCGGCTCAGCCGGCTGGCCAAGCCAGCCAGGGCGGCTCTGCCCCCCGGGTCATCAGGCCGGCTAAGCCGGCTGCCACTTAAGGCGGCCAGGTGCCTTAAGCTAGGCCCGTGAAAACTGGCTAAGCCGGGTCACATAGCCGGCTAGGCCATGCCTGAGTCCGAACCTATTTGATCTCGAATCGTGTTTTGGTAAGATTTTGTCGTGGGAAACTTGAAGGAATATGATCTGGAGTTGTTTCCTACGGGGATAAGACCACCCCTTTATATATATGAGAGGATCATGGCCGATTGATCCCATCTATTAATTGTCAAAAATACAACACAAAACCTATCTTCTTTACCCTAATCTCTCCTCAACCCCTCTACCTGCTGTCCGACAGCTTCTCTCCACGAGATTTGTTGGCATCCTAGGCGGCCTTGCTGGTCCTAGGAGATCCTCCACGTGCTTCCTCCTGATGGATCCTTCCAGAGGTGGTTCAGGGAGCCTTTTCAGCCATCAACGAGCTCCACATCGGCCCTATCAGTCTCTAGATCGGTTTGGCCGGTTATGCTGCGTTGCAGGTTGTAGAGACAACCTCTTTGGGCGTCCAAAGCTCGCTGGTGTGTTGGCACTGGACCAGATTCGTCGTCAACATACTTTTTGGCGACTCCGCTGGAGAAACCGAAGCGAAAGCTAGAATTTCAATCTACCGGCAACATGGGTTCAGATGGTGATGCAACGAAGAACGCGAGCGACGTTCATAGTGGCAACATCATTTGCCCTACGTCTATGGAGGAGCTTTCTCCAGAATTGAAGGCACAACTAGACGCGAAGATAAATGAGCTTATGAAGGCCTTTTTGCAAGGGTGTTCTAAAGATCGTCATGAGAAGGTGTCACAGTTCAAGGAGCCAAGCGTTGCTGAAATCTTGGGAACTTCATTGTCAAATGAGGTAAACCCTGACGGTCCCCCTAAGTATGATGATGCCTCGGTTTCGCAAGCTGAAATTGCTAAGATGTTGTTAGATCAAAATAATACAATTACACAAAATATACAACATTCTCATGGGATATTAGAGGCTAGAATAAATAAATTAGAGGGTAAGACAAACGATTCAGATCAATGGGTGTCTTATCACAACCTGAATTTGGCATGCCTCAAGGTTCTTTTCAAAACCAGTCATCTGTTGCTGATGCTAGTAAGTTAACATCGGCTCCATTTAATAGAACCGGTCATGTTGGTACAAGTGCAGCAGGTGGTGCTCAACAATCGGGTCACTTGCGAACCGATTATAGGGTGTCAAGAGCTTCGGAGGGTGCTAATGTTTTACCAAATCCATCAAAGTCTCCTAGTAGAAATCCCATGCTCGAGAAAATGCAGAATCCTTCTCCCTCTAACGATTTCAACAATGTGTTAATTCGGTTTAGGGAAGATTTCACTAAATCTCTTGAGGAAAGTCTAGGTGTACACCTTAAAAACGCTAAAAACATGTACACCAAGTCGTACCCTGCAGCTATTGACTACATGAGAAATCCTGATGGTTGGAAGGTACCTGACTTTCAAAAGTTTAATGGTGTTGGTAACAAAACTACTATGGAACATGTCAGTATGTACCTTGCTCAATTAGGGGAAGCTAGTGCTCATGATTATATGAGGATTCACAATTTCCCTTTATCTTTAACTGGTACTGCTTTTTCATGGTTCACATCTTTACCACCATTGTCTATTAGTTGTTGGGCTCAGTTAGAAGAAAAGTTTCATAGTCATTTTTATACTGGAACCCAAGAAAATAGATTGTCACACCTTACTGCTGTTAAACAAATGCGTGATGAAGTTGTTCTAGATTTCTTTAATAGAGCTAGAGAAATTAAAAACAAGTGCTTTTATTTGAATATTTCTGAAAGAGATCTTGTTGATATATGCTTTAATGGTTTACATTCTAGAATTCATGAAAAAATTAGAGAATGTAAAATTTACAAGCTTCAATCACCTTGTCGAGAGGGCCGTTTTCTAGGAATCGCGCCTTAAAGACTCTCGTGAATCATATAGAACGCATCGTTCGAACACACATGCTTTTGATGCTTTTTCAGATTGTTCGGATGATGAAGTAAGGAGTGCAATGCCGCTGAAATTAGATGGCCAGTGGAGAATAAGCATGTCACTTGTCCTTCTCTCAAGCCGATTCAAAGGAATCAGAATGAGGAAGTGAAATTTACTTTTGATACTTCTAAATGCGACCATATTTTTGATGAGTTACTCAAAATCGGATGCATTAGAACAAATTATACTCTGCCTTCTGCAGATGAGATTAAGAGACGAGCTTATTGTAAATATCATAACTCTTATTCTCATGCCACTAACGATTGTAATGTCTTTCGTCGGCAGGTCCAATCGGCCTTAATGAGGGACTGATTGAGTCTTACTGATATGGAGATCAACAAGAACCCATTTCCTGCACATATGAACACCATTGAAGCAGGAAGTCCAGCTATCTTGATCCAACCCGAGCAACCCGATAAAGCTAAAGGCAAGAACGTCATTATCGGCGAACCACGTGTCACACCGAATGTCCAAAAGAATTCAGGGCGACAAGTGGTGCTTGAGAAAGATCAATAGGGCAAGAACAAGCTTACAATCACCTGCTAGGATCAGTGGAGTCATTAAGAAGGCAAAGGTGGTTCGAGATGCAAGTGGCGCTGCAGAGGCCGGCTAGGCCGACTCCACCAGTCGGCCAGGCCAACTTCTGCTCTGACCAGGCAAAGTCGGCTAAGCCGACCCCTCAAGCCGGCCAAGCCAGCTCCTAGGCTCCAGAAACCTCCGTCACCGCCGGTATTCGCGTCATGCGCACATTTGTTCCACAAAACCTAGAGGTGGGAGTATGGAAAGTTAAAGAGCAAAAAATCAAGAAACCTGTGGTTAAGCCACTCTGTACTTTTGATCGACTTATGGCAAAGTACAGGAAACAAAAGGCTGATTCCGAGAATCGACCGATAAAAAAGAGAGAGTCTATGCCTCCTAAGTGTGAAGATGAAAATAAAAAGCAAAAGGCTATGACTCCACCAGCAGATACTCCTTTGCAGGTTGTTCGTCCTTATGTGTCTCGTTGGGGGCCACCAATTCAACCCACTCCGCCGGTTTCATCAGTACCGTTGTGGGGCCCTCAAGGAGTGTGGGTACCGTATCCTCAGGCTCCTATATTAGTACATCAAAGGTTGGGAGGCATTGCTGGTAATTCTTCTGTTTTTAGCCGATTGGGTAATCAATCAGGCTCTAACAGAACAAATCAAGGGCGGATGATCACTTCCTAAACTTTGACTCCTCAAGAATCGAGAAAAGAACCTATGCAGCAAGTATACGTTCCGAAGAAAGTTCAAGTGCCCGAGAAGCCTACCCCAAAGGAAGCTCCCTTGCCTAACATTACAATCGGCTCAATGTTGGCTCCTATGGTGCATAGTGATAAGCCAATTATGATTGGGGGGGCAAGATCCAGCAAAGAAACAGGGTGAAGATCCTAAGAAGGTTGCTGGGGAAGAAAGGAAGGAGAAACCGCCAAGAGATCCAAAATATACTCAACCCAAGTGGTGCCCACGAGGGTTGGATAAAACTCAAAGGCGGAGGTTGCAACGCGCTCGGGCAAGGAAATTGAAGCGCCAAGCTCTTGGGACAGCAGAGGAGCAAGCTACATCAAAGAAACCCCAAGAAATCCCGCTGAAGATCGACATGGGCACTGCTGCGGCCCCTGAGCCGGCCAAGCCGACTGCAGAGCCGGCTGAGTCGACTAAGCCGGGTGCCAGGCCGGCTGAGCCGGCTGCCCCTGCTGCCTCTGGCCAAACCGACCAGGGGCTGGCTAAGCCAACTTTGGAGTCGACTAAGCCAGTTTTTTGCTACTGAAAATTGTCCCGATGAGTTCTGAATTGGCTGTGGCACCTCCTGAAGTGTCCATGCCGATTCCTATAGGTTCTGGAGATCTTGAGGACTCCCCGAAAGACTTTCCCACCACTATAGCTAACTTGGTGGGTATAGAGGCTCCAGAGGTGCAAGAAGAGGAGATGGTTGACTATGAGCTTACCCCAGAGTGAGCGCCTGTGAACGTGATATATCTATCCTCTGATTATTACGTGGTCAGCCATGATAAAGAAGAGCCGCCAGCAGCAAAATTGGTGTTTGCTGTTGAAGATGCTGTATTCAAGAAGCCAGGAGTGCTAGTGGATCATCTCAGGCCACTGCATCTGAAGGGCCACATCAATGGAGTACCATTTCATAGCATGTTGGTGGACAGCGGTGCAGTTGTGAATGTCATTCCATACTCGATGTACAAGAAGCTCGGGAACAAGGATGAAGAGTTGGTCAAAACCAACGTGACCATCACCGGTGTTGGTGGAGATGCTCCAATTCCAGCTAGAGGCATTGCTAACGTTGAATTAACCATTGGGAGCAAGACTTTGGCAACACCTTTCGTTGTTGCCAACATCAAGGGGAGCTACAAAGCAATACTTGGGCGTGATTGGATCCATGCCAACGAGTGTGTGCCATCTAGTTTGCACCAGTATCTGTGGGAGATGCTATTGAGATAGTCCATGCAGATTCGTTGGCCGAGGTTGCCACGGACGATGCCTCCGATATCGGGGGGCACGGTGCATTTGCTTGCTTGTGAGGTAGAGATCTCTCAGGATATGATTTTGTAAGCTACACTAGACAAGGCTTTATTCCTTATCTATCAAGCCGATTGACAATCAGCTTAATATCATCGTGTAATCAATGGATAATGTTGAATGGTTAAAGTATCGTGTTGAACAGTATCGGTCTACAAAGACCGATGCCTGTGAAGCTATTGATGACTTTGATGAGCTCAATAAGTTGGTGAAAGGTCCTTGTTTGGTTTTGGTAATTGAATGACAACTTAGGTGGACTAATATGTGTTTAATTGTTGATTACACAGGTAATTAGTCCATAGGTACATGTGTGTGAGCATTTATGTCATAGAGGTGGAAATGGCTTGGAGATGATGCTTAGCTCACACATATGGTATGAAGGAGCTAAACGCATGAGACATGACATGGAGTCATGTGGCTAGGTGGAGAAGATCAAGACAAGGCTTCGTGTCGACGGACCGATTGCAAGAGTGAAGGACAAGTCGGGTGATGGCTTGGCGCCGATGGACCAATGCAACGGTGAAGAGCAAGCAAGTCAAGGATCGATGAACCAAAAGCCATGTGATGATATGAAGTGGATCATATCATTCATGAGGTGTTGGTGCATGTGTTGCACCGGCATCGACCAAGGTGTCGGAGACGGTGATGAAGATGGTGATTGGAATGGAAAGCGCAAGGCAAAGGTATAACTTAGGGCGTTTTCATTTCACCGGTCTAAGGTTGAGTAGAGAAGTGCTTGACTGGATTTAGGATAGATGGACGTACTATCAAGAGGGGCAAACTTGTTTGCATATCGGTCATCTAGTGCCACTTGAGCGATCTAATTTGCATGCATTGATAGGATCGAGTGGCGTGGAAAGAAAGAGTGGAAAACCCTTTGAAAAATATTTGTAAAAAGCTAACACACATGCACATGAGGTGTACACTTGGTGGTGTTAGCACATTTGTAATGGTGGTGAAGTTTGGAGTTGAGAGGAGCTCAAAAAGAGCGTCGGACGCTGGCTTGGGGAAGCGTCGGACCATTGGTTTCGGTTCGACGGTTAACCCTAGCCTCTGTGCGCTGTGAGAGTCGGACAGTCTGACGGTCTGTTCGTCTAGGCGTCAGACTATTGGTTCAGGGTCCGACGGTGCAGAGCAATGAGAAAGCGACACTTGGCGTTCGGGAGAACGTTGGACGCTAGAGCTTCGTCCGATGGCGAGCGTCGGACTGGAGTCCGACGGTTTTGAGCGAGTTGAAACCTCTCTGGAAGCGTCGGACCGTGGTGATCATTGGTCCGATGGCTAACCTCGCGAGAGTCTGACGGTGGCCGAGCTGTGTCTCGTCTGTGAGAGTCGGACGGTCCGACGCCTGGAGCAGTGCACGCGTCAGACCATCAGCGTGAGCGTCCGACGGTTGGGAAAACGGCGCGAGAAGTAGCCTTTGAGATCCAGCGGCTGTGGTTGAATCGAGCTGACATGTGGCGGCCATCGGGGGCGTCGGACCGTGGGCCTTTAGTCCGACGCTGTCGCGGCTGAGCGTCCGACGCTCAGTCCGACGGTCGGTTTGAGAGGGCAACGGTTCTATTCGCTTGAGGGCTATAAATCCAAGCACTTAGCGGCCTTGGCAGACCTGGTGAGCACCCTTGGGCCTGTGTGGATTGTGTAGGTGTGCCTGGGAGCTCTCTATCTCACTAGTGTGCTTAGTGTTCATCCAATTGATCGCTAGTGAGTGATTCTAGTGCGTTGCATTGAGAGATTGCAAGAGTTGGCATTAGGTGATCGAGTTGCAAGCCGGTGGTGCTTGTTACTCTTGAAGGTTGCCACCTCCTAGACGGCTTGGTGGCTCATGGCTCCGTGAAGCAAGCAAGAAGATTGTGCTTGGCTCCGGAGAAGCTTTGTGAGGGGTTGGAGCTCACCCCGCGGGAGATCGCGAAGAGCATCGCTAGTAGAGCGAGACGTGAACAGCGACAAGTGGTCCGGCCGAGTCAAGTGCTAGAGCTTGTGGTAAGCACTCCACGTGGGAGAGTGTGACTTGTGGGTCACCACTAGCAAGAGGACCGGCAGCAACCTTGAAGCTTGTCTCAATGGAGGACGTAGCTTGTGGCAACAAGTGAACCTCCGGGAAATAAATCACCGCGTCAACATCTTCCCATCCTTCGCGGTGGTTTGCTCCCTTCTACACAAGTTATTTACTTTGTGCATTACTCTACTTGTGTAGTTGTAGTTGTTCTTGTGGGACCGGTTAGCTTGTGTAGCTTGCCACTCACCTTCTTAGCTTGTGTAGCTTAGAAGTAGTTCTCACCTAGTTTGTGTAGCTAAGTGAGTTACGCTCCTTGATTTGGATTGTGTATCCTTGTCATTGAGCAAGTAGTGAGCTTAGGTGCTTAGTGCGCTTTTGCTTGCTAGTTAATAGGAGTTTCCCCGGTGCTTAAAGTACTAGCGCTTAGGTTTGTGTGATCTTGCGCTAGAACGGTTTAGGGAAGCTCAAGCTAGACTTGCACCTTTGCTTCTTGTTAGGATCTTTTGCAAGGTGCTTAGAGTCTTAGTTAGAGGGGTGAATTGTCGCTAGAACCGATTAGGTTTTATTTCCGCTGCGATTTATTTTTGTCGGACTATTCACCCCCCTAGTCCGCCATCTCGACCCTTTCGGTTAGGCCAAGGTTTCATGTCGGCCGACCCTTTAGAACAAGTTGATATTGGGAATGGCACTACGCCGCGGCCGACATTTATAAATCAAAACTTGGAAGCCGATTACAAATCTGAATTAATCATGCTTCTCAAGGAATATGTTGATTGTTTTGCATGGAATTACACTGAAATGCCTGGATTGAGCCATGAGCTTGTTGAACATCGACTCCCTATCAAGAATGGATTCAAACCTTTCAAGCAACATCTGAGGCGCTTCAATTCGGCCATTCATGACCGGATTAAGGAGGAGATCAACAGGTTGTTGCAAGCAGAATTCATTCATCCATGCCAGTATGCGGAGTGGGTCTCTAATATTGTGCCAGTTGAGAAGAAAGATTCAGACAAGATTAGAGTATGCATTGATTTCAGAGATTTGAATAGAGCCACTCTAAAAGATAAATAACCTATGCTTATAGCCGATATGATGATAAATGATGCTTATGGACATAGAATGATTAGCTTTCTTGATGGTAATGCGAGATATAATCAGATTTTCATGGCCGAAGAAGATACATCAAAGACAGCTTTCATTTGTCCTGGCTTTGTCGGATTGTTTGAGTGGATTGTGACGACCTTTGGGTTGAAGACCACAGGTGCAACCTATCAAAAAGCTATGAATTTGATTTTCCATGATCTAATTGGAGTGATTATGGAGGTATACATCGATGATATTGTGATTAAATCGGCTGCCCATAAATCTTGCTTAGCCGATTTGCTTCTTGCTTTTGAAAGAATGCGCCGCTATGGGTTGAAGATGAATATGCTCAAATGTGTTTTTGGAGTATCGGCTGGGAAGTTTCTAGGCTTCATTATCCATGACAAAGGCATAGAAGTTGATCCTAAGAGAATTGAGAAGATCAAGAAAGTTTAGCCACCTAAATGCAAGAAAGATGTGCAGAAATTCCTAGGGAAGGTGAACTATTTGAGAAGATTTATTGCTAATCTGTCTGGGAAAATTATTCCTTTTACTCCTATACTCAAGTTGAAGGTTGAATCTGAATTCACTTGGGGGGCAAAGCAACAAGAAGCATTTGATAAGATAAAGGAGTATTTGTCATCACCGCCCGTTCTTCGTGCACCAAGAAGAGGAGTTTCTTTTAAACTTTATGTTGCTGCCGAAGAGAAGATTATTGGGGCTGTTATGACTCAAGAGGATGAAGGAAAGGAATATGTAATTGCCTATCTTGGTTGTCGTCTTCTTGATCCCGAGACAAGGTATGCCCATATTGAGAAATTATGCTTATCACTGTACTTTGCATGTCACAAGATGAGACATTATCTTTTTTCAAGTACATGTGTAGTAGCATGCCAGGCCTATATCATCAAACATATGCTATATTGGCCAATCCTTAGTGGAAGGTTAGGCAAATGGGCACACTCTTTAATTGAATATGACTTGACTTATGAGCCGTTGAGAGCCATGAAAGGTCAAGTTCTTGCTGATTTTATTGTTGAGTATGGTATTGATTTAGATGATGAAGTCAATTACCTTACTTATACTCCCTGGAAGTTATTCTTTGATAGATCGGTTTGTAAAGAAGGCCAAGGTGTTGGTATTATTCTTGTTTCTCCTAATAATGTTGAGACAGGAATGTCAAGCCGATTGGAATTCCAATGTACTAACAATCAAACCAATATCAAGCTTTGTTATTCAGATTGATCATGTTAAATTCCATGGGAGTGCATCATGTCGAGGCCTATGGTGATTCATTACTGGTGGTGCAGCAAGTTGCTGGAGAATTCCAATGTTTAGATGGATCACTTCGAGCTTGTCTTGATACTTGTCTAGGGTTTATCTCCAAATTTGCCGAATTCAAGATTCGGCATATTCCTAGACATGAAAATCAAAAGCCTAACATGCTAGCTCAATAGGCATCAGGCTTTGACGTTGGTGGGCATAATTTTCACATACAAGAAAAGCCGATGGATGAAGATATAAATTTTTTTCAGTGCAGGTACCGATGAACTGGCTCAGCTGACTAAAGCAGTCGGCCAAGCCGGGTCCAAACCGGCTAAGCTGGCTCTCCCAGCCGGTCAGGTCAGTTCTGCTGCCTGGTAGTGCCAGCTGGCTAAGCCTACTCCTAGAGTCGGCCTAGCCGACTTTCCTGAGGCGTATGCCGCTGATTCGCCCGATGATGTCCCAAATCGGTCTAGTTCAATTCCTGGTAATTCTAGTACCGTTTTGGAGGATTGGAGGACTCCCTTGATGGTATATTTGCTGGATCCTAGTGCCAAAGTTGATAAGAGCGTTCGATGGGGTGCATTCAATTATACTTTGCACCATGGTGAGCTCTATCGAAGAACAACTGATGATTTATTACTCAAGTGCCTAGGATCTGATCAAGCAAGAGTGGCTATAGGAGAGGTCCATGAAGGAATTTGTGGTACGCATCAATCGGCCCTGAAAATGAAGTGGTTGTTGAGAAGGGCTGGTTTTTATTGACCTACTATGATGGCCGATTGTTTCTGCTACTGCAAAGGGTGTGAAGAGTGCCAACGGTTTGGTAATGTTCAAATGGTGCTTGCTGCTATGTTTCATCCGATTATCAAACCATGGCCGTTTAGTGGTTGGGGACTAGATTTCATTGGCCCGATTCATCCCCCATCTTCAAAGGGGCACAAGTTCATCTTGGTCGCTACAGATTATTTCACTAAATGGTGTGAGGCGGTTCCTTTGAAGAATATGACACATAACGAGGTGATTGAATTTATTACTGAGCATATCATTCATAGATTCGGCATTCCTTAGATATTGACAATAGATCAAGGGACATCCTTTATGTCCAAAGAAGTAAAGGACTTTGCCGAATCGTACAAGATCAAGACACTCAACTCATCTCCATACTATGCTCAAGCTAATGGCCAACCTAAAACAAGTAATAAAACTTTGATCAAGCTCATTAAGAAGAAAATTGAGGAAAATCCAAGAAGGTGGCATGAAGTTTTGTCTGAAGCTTTGTGGGCGTATCGCATATCAAAGCATGGTGCTACTAAAGTGATACCTTTTGAGCTAGTTTATGGCCAAGAGGCCGTGTTGCCTATCGAAGTAAATTTGGGTGCATACAGATTTGCTAAGCAAAATGACTTGTCAGCTGTTGTATACCATGACACGATGATAGACAACATTGATGACATGATGGATAAAAGGTTGAAGGCTCTAAAGGAAATTGAAAAGGACAAGGCTCGAGTTGCAAAGGCCTATAACAAGAAAGTGAAGGTCAAGTTGTTCCAAGTGGGAGATCTAGTATGGAAAACCATACTACCTGTTGGTTCAAAGACTAATCAGTTTGGCAAATGGTCACCTAGTTGGAAAGGTCCCTTGAGAGTGGTCAAAGTCATATACGAAAATTCTTATCTGCTGGAGAGAATGAAGCGTGAACGTCTCGCCAAGGCAGTCAACGGGAGGTACCTCAAAAAATACTTCCCAAGTGTTTGGCAGGAAGCCTAGAGTGCTCCTCCAAACAATGGCTGATACATGTATCGCCCTTAGAATAAAAATGGCCGATGTATACATCGCCCTTAGTCGCTGGTCAGCCGATGTGATGGGTATCGCTGCTGATCAGTTATACATCAAAAAGTGTTTTCAGGTTCAATGCATCATCCACCTAAAAACAGGTGGCATATGTTGACACTCAAAAATGTCTAAGGGTGAAAATGGCACTATGAATAAGTTGTGACAGCCGTGGACATGGTCGAGGTCAGGTAGTGTCACGAACGGAGCGAGAAATCTCGTGGAGGAGACGGCGCGCCACGGCGAGCCAGCCGAGCCGGCTGGCCAAGCCGGCCAGGCCAGCTCTGCCCCCCCCTCAATTGGCTTAGCTGGGTCATTAGCCCGGCTAAGCTGGCTGCCACTTAAGGCGGCCAGGCACCTCAGCCAGGCCTGTGAAAACCGGCTAAGCCGGGTCATGCCTGAGTCCGAACTGATTTGATCTCGAATCGTGTTTTGGTAAGTTTTTGTCGTGGGAAACATGGAAGATATGATCTGGAGTTGTTTCCTATGGGGATAAGACCACCGCCCCTTTATATATATGAGAGGATCATGGCCGATCGATCCCATCTATCAATCGTCAAAAATACAACACAAAACCTATCTCATTTACCTTAATCTCTCCTCAATCCCTCTACCTGCTGTCCGGCACTTCTCCCCACGAGATTTGTTGGCATCCTAGTTGATCCTAGGAGATCCTCCACGTGCTTCCTCCTAACAGATCCTTCCAGAGGTGGTTTGGGAGCCTTTTCAGCCATCAACGAGCTCCACATCGGCCCTATCGGTCTTTAGATCAGTTTGGCCGGTTACGCTGCGTTGTTGCTGCGTTGCAGGTTGTAAAGACAACCTCTTTGGGCATCCAAAGCCCGCTGGTGTGTTGGCACGGACCAGATTCATCGTCAATAGCCTGTTTGAAACACAAAAATACAAAATAGAGAGGAAAGGAAAAAAATGCAGGAATTAGATAGATGTGTAGTGGCAAAACAAAGGAACGAAAAAACACATAAAAAACTTTGTGTGATGTGTTTGGAACACAGGAATACTAAACGTAGGAAAACTAGACTGCATCAATTAATGTGGGTCCCATGAGCGTATAAGCTTCAAACAAAATTACATGTATATTCTACTGACACATTTGACCCACCAACCTACTAGCATGAGAATGGCCATGAAAAAAATGCTCAATAGGAGTTATGGCAAGGCGAGGAAACGCGCGCTCCTCTGGCACCGGCGATGACGCTGGCTGGTCCTCCTCCCTGGCAGCGGCTGCTGCACCGCCGTGCTGACGGTGAAGCAACTTTCACCTCCCTTGTCAGCGTCGCATGCCTTGCGGCACCGGCGGTGATCACTGGCCTTCCCTCTGCGTCAGGTGGCGGCGCCTCTTCCTTCCTCCTACCTCGCCTCCACTCTCGATGGAGCTCTTAAAGCTCAACCTTCACCCGGGCATTGGCATTCAGAAGGTGATTAGGAGCAAGTTTGGCTCCATGGTGTCGCCATTGTCCAGGGGGCATGCTTTCTTTCTGGTTGCTTCTTTTGGTCACTCTAAGATCAAGCTTTCCCTCCCTGTGGTTGGGGCCATCCTTCAAGCCACAATCGGGGGTGTTGCTTCTGATTTTGATGTTTCTTAGCTTGCGGACAGAGTTTTTTGTTTCTCAGTTGCCTCCAAATGGGTTGGTTTTCACGTTGTCAATTTGCGTTCTTTTGAGTGTTTGGAGTTCAAAATCTTCTTCCACCTATGGGGTCATGGGGGTCCTAATTGGATTAGAGAATGGAAGATGTTCTATGATGAAGAAGAAGCTTCATGGTCTACTGTTCGTCGCCCTCATCCCTCAGTTAGGAACCTGGTCAATCCCAATAGATCATTTGTTGAAATTGCTAAATCCATCCCGCTCACCGGGGCCAACATCATTCCGGTCGGTTCTGGCTAGAGGAATCACCCCTCAACGCTAATGACTGACAGCAGCAGCAACACCATTGGTCATGTTCTTTGCCCTAGAGGTGGGCCAGTAAATTTGAATTTGCATTTAGGTGACAATGGCACGATGAGTCAAACTGCACCTGCAAAAAATTCCACTCCTGCTCTAAGGCCCAAGATTTGCTCTAGTTGTCTAGTTGAGGGACATGTTAGGGAGGCATGCACATCCTCCATTACTTGCTATGCATGCTTGGGCAAGGGTCCCATAGCTACAAATTGCAGAGGCAATAGGCTTTGGAGGGAAAAAAAGGAAAAGGTCGTCGCTTATCGAGGCTGAGTCTCCGCCATACTGAAATGGAAAGCGATCTGGGATCCAAGTTGAGACAGAGATAGCTGGGCCGGTTGACAGCCCATTTGTCCTGGTCGACGGCATCCACCTCTTAGCAGTTGCCACAGCGTGAACCAATAGCAAATCCAGTTGATCTAAATCTGAATATGGCAGGTGGGCGGAGTGATTTTGAGCCCCACAGATCAAGGACTAATCAAAGGGTGAACGAAATTTTTCCTGCGACCTTCAACCTTCCTCGAGTTCTCACCCCACCGCTTCCAGTAGTGCCAATCCAAGAAAACCCCAGCTTGTTGAAGCTGAGCAGCCACTAGTGCCACCACCATCGCTCCACCAAGCTCGAGCTCATCGACCACCCTCCACCGAGGTCGAGATCATGGCTTACCAACGTGCCGACCCTATTCCCTTTGAGCCACC
Organism: Eremochloa ophiuroides; assembly: GCA_038502445.1. NCBI lineage: Eukaryota > Viridiplantae > Streptophyta > Magnoliopsida > Poales > Poaceae > Eremochloa > Eremochloa ophiuroides. The sequence continues at coordinate 27,267,128 of JAHLJS010000007.1, forward strand.
AGGGATGAACATCCTAAGCATCCCCAACAGGCCAGTCATGGTGAGGACAATGGCGCCTCGGAGGCCAAGAGCAAGAAACACAGACCTCGCCATTGTCACCATCTTCCCAATCCCCGGTAACGTTCTGCACTTACCTACAGTGGAAGAGGTTGTCAACGATTTCAGTGCTAGTAGGAGAGCTAGAGTTAAGGAAGTGCAGTGTTGCCACCTAGCACAGGCCTATGTGCGCTTTGAGAATGATTTCGATCGTGATTGGCTTGTGCTCGGCAGCCCTTATTTCTTCGAGGGGGCATATTTCAATTTGGTTCCCCACAATAGTGGCAGAAATTGGAGAAGTCTCACTTTCAATCATGAATGTTGGATCATGGTGATGGGGTTACCTGAGGACTACTATGAAGATGAGTTCATAGATGCAGTGCTTGGCCCCTTCGCAAGGCTCATAAATTGGTACAAAGAGACAACAAAAATTAACACTGTGGTGGTCACTAGACTAATCGTTAAGGCAAGAGTTGTTGATCTTGAAGACATTCCCCATTTCTCTATCTTCTCTGATGGCCCGTGGCAGAATGGACAGTCATGGTTTGTCCAATATGAAATCCTTCAACTGGAGTATCTGGGTCAGCAACCACCTGAAGAGGATCCTATCCCTCAGCTACCGGAAGATGGTGGCCCAATGCTATTTGACTTCCTTGGGCTGGGACAACAGGTTCTTGCTCCCATTCCTGAGCATGAAAATGGTGATCAACAAGAATAGAATGTATCAGAATGGACAAAATAACCAACAGCAGCAAAACATGCCAAGGTGGGATGCCTGGCGAGAGCCACAAATCAATGAGCAACTTGACTTGTGTTTGCACTCAAATTTGGCACAGTCTGCAAAATAGGCTGGGCCGGGTTTGCAACCCGGCTAGGTGATAGGTCCGAAGTGGCTAGAGGGGGGTGAATAGCCAATTAAAAACTTTCTACGACAACAAAACTTGATCACAAGGTTAGTAACAAATGAGGCGAAGCGAATTCTTTGCACTAGCCTACTATAGGGTTGCAAGCCTTCCTAACCGGTCTAGTAAGAGTCACTAGGAGCACACAAGCTAATCCTAAGTTGAGCTACTTACTCCTAGGTGAACAAACTAGCTACTTCTACCACTACCACTACACAACCTACTACAACACAAGAGTAAAGTGCACAAATGTAAAGAGTAGGGTGTAGAGATGATATACCGACGTGTAGAGGTGGTAGCCAAACACCGAGAGAGATACCAACACACTCGAAGGTGGTGGTCACAATAAAATCCCAATCAACACACGGAGACAAAGATTTATCCCGAGGTTCACGTGCTTGCCGGCACGCTAGTCCCCGTTGTGTCGACCACGACTCGGTGATTCGGTGGCTAATCGACGACAATCGTCAAGCTCACCAAGAGCGCCACAAGAATCTACCACGAGAAGGGTAACTCAACGACACGATCAATTTACTAGAGCTACCTTGTGGCTTCTCCACCGGGGAAGGTGCAATACCCCTCACAAGATCACCGGGAGTGGCCGGAGACAATCTCCAACTCCGCCAAGCTCCTCCGCTGTTCCAAGCCGTCTAGGTGACGGCAATCACCAAGAGAAATGAGAGAACTCCGCAGCAAACACGATCAACAAGTGCCAATGAATGCAAAGATCAAGCAAAGCACTTTGATCAACTCTCTTGCCCACAATGGATGAGAATTATGGAATCTATGTGAGTGAGAGTGTTGTGAGGGTGCTCAAGAGGTGTATCAACAAATTAGAGAGCCAAGAGAGTGAGCATGAACCGGCTAGAGGCTATTTATAGAAGTCCACAAACAAAACTAGCCGTTTTACTCACTCTGCGCACCGTCGGACGCTAAGCATCGGACGGTCCGCGCGGGGCGTCGGACTAATGTTTCCGGTCCGACGCTTTATTCCTCGGCAAATCGCACGCTGCCACGTCAGCTCGACCGTTTGAAATCGACCGTTGGCGCCACGAACTGCAGACCGTCGGACTGAGCGAAATAGTCCGACGCTCGTCGGCTGAAGCCGTCGGACCAAAACGCTGAGGAGTCCAACGTTTCCAGAGAGGTCCACGAGCGCCAAAAATCGTCGGACGTCGGTCCGACGCTCGGCCTAGGACCAACGACGATCGTCTGACGCCCTCTGCGGATGCCACGTGTCGAACAGCCGAACGATCGACCGTCGGACGCTGGAGACATATAGTCCGACGCTCGAAAATCTCCAGTCCGACGCTCGATACTCTCGCACAGGGCAGTCAGCCGTCGGACTGAGAGAATTAGTCCGATGCTCGGGTTACAGAGCGTCCGACGCTCTGTTTTGAGTTAGAATTAACCCGTGTCAAGTCCTTTGCTTATGTTGGCTTACACATGTTATATATAAAACATTTCTTGCAAAGTGTTAGCCATTTTCAAAAGGTTTTGCACAGGGTTTAGAGTTAGCCACTAGATCTAAATGCAATGCATGATCCAAACATCTAATGGCACTTGATAACCGTGTTAACCATGGAATTACTCCCCTCTTTATAGTACGGCTATCTATCCTAAATGTGGACACACTCTCTATAGTGTCTTGTCCACCAAAATGGAAAGAGCCCTATTGATATACCTTTGCCTTGAGCTCAATCCAAATCACCAAGTGTTGGAGTTCTTGATCTTCACTTTGATGAGCTTACTCCAAGTCTTTGGATGCCTTCATCACCTCCACACTTGATCCTCTAACCATCTTGTAATCAAACACTTAGACACAATGGTTAGATACTTTGGTGTCATCAATTAGCCAAAACCAAACATAGAGCTTTCACTAGGCCGGGTTTGGCCCCTATATCGGACCCCAGCAGCTTGCCACGTGTCGCCTCTGCAGCCCCCGTGAAACCCGGCTTGGCCGGGTTTGGACCTGGCTTGGCCGGATTTGGTCGAGTCCGAACCGATTAATAGATCTAATTGGTTTTTGGTAGTTTTTGGACGTGGAAAACTTGGAGACTTGCCTAGATACGTGTTTCCTACTGGGATAGGACCACCCCCTCTATATATGGAGGATCATGGCCTATTGAGATTTTAACCATCCAATCGTCAAAATACATCTACCAAGTAGGCTTTTCGGTGGTTCACCCCCTTATCTTGTTGTTCGGCTCGACTCTCCATGAGTTTAGTCGGTGCTCTAGGCAGCCTCCGCGGTTCCTAGGGCAATCTTTTTGTGCATCTCTCCGACGGATCTTTCCGAGAGGTGTTCGGGAGTATTCCGGCGAAGGACGGGCGCTACATCGACCATCAACGTCCTCTGCTTAGTTACCGGTCGTCCCGACGACCAAATACCTCAAACCCTAGCTTCCCCGGCATCACCCGAGGAAGTCGGCTCAGCCGGTTCCCAGAATCAGCCAAGCCGGAAAGTCGGCTCAGCCTGTTTTCAAACCCGGCCAGGCCGGAAAAGTTAGCTCAGCCTGGTTTGATATCGCGGCCGAAGAAAAAATAATTGGTGCGGTGTTGACTCAAGAGGATGATGGCAAGGAATACGTTATTGCTTATATTGGTCGTCGTCTTCTTGATCCCGAGAGAAGGTATGCCCATATTGAAAAATTATGCTTATCATTATACTTTGCTTGTAGTAAGATGAGACATTACTTGTTAGCTAGTACATGTATTGTTGCTTGCCAGGCCGATGTAATCAAATATATGTTATATTGGCCAATCCTTAGTGGAAGGATTGGTAAATGGGCATACGCATTAATTGAATATGACTTGACTTTTTAGCCTTTGAGAGCCATGAAAGGTCAAGTGCTTGCTGATTTTATTGTTGAGCATGCAATTGATTTAGGAGATGAGATCAATTACATAACTTTTACTCCATGGAAACTTTATTTTGATGAATCGGTTTGCAAACAAGGCCAAGGTGTTGGTATTGTTATTATTTCCCCACATGGTGCTGAGATGGATGTGTCAAACCGATTAGAAACTTATTGCACTAATAATCAAGCCGAATATTTAGCTCTTTATTGCTGCTTGGAGATGTTAAAATCCATGGAAGTAAAGCATGTTGAGGCTTATGGTGATTCTTTGTTAGTTGTGCAACAAATTTCTGGTGAATGTCAATGTTTAGGGGAATTACTTAATGCTCATCTTGATACTTGTCTTGATTTAATTGCATCTTTCACCGAATTTAAAATTCAGCATATACCGAGAAATGAGAATTCGAGAGCCAACATGTTAGCTCAACGAGCATCAGGCTTTGACGTTGGTAGGCGTAAGAATTTAAAGCCGGTGCAAAATATTTTTTCTGGTTTCTGTACAGGCACGTGGAAACCGGCCCAGCCGGGTCTAGGAGTCGGCCAGGCCGGTTCTGGGCCAAACCCGGCCAGGCCGGGTACTGAGGGTGGCCAGGCCGGGAATTGAAGCCGGCTCAGCCAGATTTTGCGGGTCCGCTCTAGATCGGCCGGAGATGTGCCAAATTGATGGTCATGCCAATCAGGGTGATTAGAGGACTCCCTTATTGAGTTTTCTGTGAAATCCCAGCGCTAAACCCGATAAGAGCATTCGACGGACTGTGTTTAAATTTGCTTTGCATAATGATGAGCTTTATCGGAGAACCGCCGATGATTTATTGCTAAAGTGTTTGGGGCCTGATGAAGCTAGAGTTGCTATGGGAGAAGTCCATGAAGGCATTTGTGGTACGCATCAATCGGCTCTTAAGATGAAGTGGCTTTTCAGAAGGGTTGGTTTTTATTGGCCTAGCATGATAGCCGATTGTTTTCGTTACTACAAAGGATGCGAGGAGTGTCAACGGTTTGGTAATATTCAGCTGGTGCCTGCTACAATGCTTCATCCTATAATCAAACCATGGCCTTTTCGTGGTCGGGGACTAGACTTTATTGGCCAAGTTCACCCCCTTCTTCAAAGGGACATTGTTTCGTGTTGGTGGCCACGAATTATTTTACTAAGTGGACCGAAGCGGTGCCTTTGAAGAATATGACACATAAGGAGGTGATTGAGTTCATTACAGAGCATATTATTCATAGATTCGGCATTCCTCAAACTTTGTCTACTGACCAAGGGAAATCTTTCATATCAAAAGAGATGCGAGAATTTGCCGAATCGTATAAGATTAAATTGCTCAATTCATCTACATACTATGCTCAAGCTAATGGCCAAGCTGAGTCTAGCAACAAGACCTTGATCAAGCTCATTAAGAAGAAAATTGAGGACAATCCAAGAAGGTGGCTGTTGGCGTTTCTTAGCGTCATTACTAAAGATAGACTAAAAGCCCATCCCTAGCAACGGTACTAGAAACGTATGTTGACATCCCTAACCACCATTACTTTAGAAAGGTAACTCTCGGCCCTTAACGGCACCGGCCAAGATAATGCAGTCTGGTAATAATAGTTAGAAGTGCCTGATTGGCCTTCCTAACCATCATTACTTACGATATGCAAAACTGAAGCACGGCACCTTGGGGTGCAACAAGAATTACAGTCCTTAGGTAATGGTACTTAGGTATGCCAATCATGATAGCTCAGTATGGATAAATCCGCAAGCGCACGGAACTATCATTGTAGCATTTCAACCCGTGAGTATTCAGGGGTGTCGTATTTATAATTTCCCGTAGGAGGGCAGGACGAATGCATCTAGCTTTGGTATAAACATGATCACTTATTGAATGCATAGGTAGACATAGCATAGGCACGGGTAAATCATAGTTCAAAGATAGTGGACACACATCTGAGCCGACCTCAAGGATAAAAGAGAAATAAAGAATAAAAGAATATATCTAACTGAGCACGCATTGGTCATATATAACTATGCAAAGAACTGTTAGTAAACATCTAACTACCATGTCTAGTATCAGGACTAAGTCTGAGATGACAGGGAGATCCCTGCAGCTGGTCTTCTAGTCGATAGAGACTTTACAAACTCCTACTGAATACCTGAACGTGGGGGAATGCTAGAGATGGACAGGGCTGTCACCACCTGCCCACATACCCCTCTGCCCGTGGGGTACCCATATATCCGCCGATCTTCACATACCCGGCACCACGCCCGTGTAATTGGAAACAACTCCTAACCCCCTAGGACCCCACCCCTTCGGAGTGACAGGCTAGGCTAAGAGCAACCGAGAAGGCACGACGAACCGTCACCTCATCCCTAGTTCTTCCACTATTCATACTAAGTCGATGAACGATGAAGAACAACGATGAACATGTCAAGAACATAACACATAAACTATATGCTAGTTCATATATAATGATCATAACATGACCAAGACTATACTCTAGATCATATGCATGATCATATAAGTATGATAAGAACTTGCTCATGGAAGAAGACCGAATTGTATTCATATCAAGATGATCATTTTCTTCCAAGGAGACAAGCTCTCCTTGATAGCTCTTGCCTTGCTCTAATACTAAAACTAATCTAAAGAATACAAGTGAGAGATGAGGTAAATGGCTCCAAATGATGGTGTGTGTGTTGGAAGGGAGCTCTCCCTCTCTTTTATAGTCCAACTAGGACGGTTCGGGTGCCAACAAATATGGAAGCAGGTGGAACCGCCTTGAGAGAACCGTCCTACGCATCGTCTGAGAAGACTGGGCCCGAGAGGCCCCACTAGGGGACCGGCCACCCCTGGGACCGGCCGCCCCCCTGGTGGGTCCGTTTGGCCACCGCCTTCGCGTGGTCGGTTTGTCTCTGGGCTTGGACTTCTCCTGTGGTTACGAATGGGCCCAGAATGCTAATGAAGGTGGGCTTCTTTTCTTCTTTGCGCCTTTTCTGAATACGAATTCTGGAATGCGCTTTCTTTATGGTTTTTGTGCATTTCCACATGTCACATCTGCAAGTCAAGTACACACCAAAACTTGTGGAAATGTTAGTTTAAAGCCCTACCTACTATTTATTTTAGTAACATATTGGCGGTAGAAAATAGGCTCTAAGGACCGCCAACAGTGGCATGAGGTGTTATCTGAAGCTATTTAGGCTCATCGCATATCTCGTCAAGGTGCTACAAAAGTGACTCCTTTTGAGCTAGTATATGGACAAGAGGCCGTGTTACCCGTCGAGGTGAATTTAAATGCATATCGTCTCGCTAAGCAAGATGACTTGTCTGCCGTTATGTATCATGATTTAATGATGGACAATATTGATGAGGTGACAGATAACAGGTTAATGGCTCTAAAGGAGATAGAGAAGGACAAAGCACAAGTTGCCAAAGCTTATAATAAGAAAGTGAAGATCAAGTCGTTCCAAGTTGGAGAACTAGTATGGAAAACAATATTAGCAATTGGGACCAAGAGCAATAAGTTCGGCAAGTGGTCGCCTAATTGGAAAGGTCCTTACAAAGTGGTCAAGGTGATATTCGGTAATTCTTATATGCTAGAGACATTGCAAGGTGATCATCTCCCAAGAGAAATTAATGGGAGGTATTTGAAAAAAATACTTTCCACGTGTTTGGCAAGAAGCCTAGGTGCTCTCCAAGCAATGGCCGGTACATGTATTGCCCTTAGAACAAAAGGTGGCCGATGTATACATCGCCCTTAGTCACTAAACAGCCGTTGGGTTAAGTATCGTCGCTGTTTGGTTTTGCTTGTGTTTTCAGGTTCATATGCAGCAATTCACCTGAAAACAGGGGGCATATGTTTGCACTCAAATTTGGCACAGTCTGCAAAATAGGCTGGGCCGGGTTTGCAACCCGGCTAGGCCGGGTTTGGCCCCTATATCGGACCCCAGCAGCTTGCCACGTGTCGCCTTTGCAGCCCCCGTGAAACCCAGCTTGGCCGGATTTGGTCGAGTCCGAGCCGATTAATAGATCTAATCGGTTTTTGGTAGTTTTTGGACGTGGAAAACTTGGAGACATGCCTAGATACATGTTTCCTACTGGGATAGGACCACCCCCCTCTATATATATGGAGGATCATGGCCGATTGAGATCTTAACCATCCAATCGTCAAAATACATCTACCGGTTCACCCCCTTATCTTGCTGTTCGGCTCGACTCTCTGCGAGTTTAGTCGGCGCTCTAGGCAGCCTCCGCGGTTCCTAGGGCAACCCCTTCGTGCATCTCTCCGATGGATCTTTCCGAGAGGTGTTCGGGAGTATTCTGGCGAAGGGCGGGCGCTATATCGACCATCAACGTCCTATGCTTAGTTACTAGTCGTCCCGACGACCAAATAGCTCAAACCCTAGCTTCCCCGGCATCACCCGAGGAAGTCGGCTCAACCGGTTCCCAGAATCGGCCAAGCCGGAAAAGTCGGCTCAGCCTGTTTTCAAACCCGGCCAAGCCGGAAAAGTCGGCTCAGCCTGGTTTGAAACCCGGCCAAGCCTGGTTTCGCGGGTGTGCAATTTTACTCTGTTTCGCTTCCCGCGCGACATGTGCAATCTAGCACCTGCTAGTGTGTTGTCCAAGATCCGCGTCAACAACTTGAATCTGGTCCCAGCTGTAGTGCTTCAAGACCTTAGACTATCCGCACCGCTGAACTACATATCATCCTGGAGGATGATATACCGGATGAAAATGCTAAACCGCTGAAAGGTCCTAATGGCTAGAGGGGGGTGAATAGCCTAACAAAATTTACTTACAAAGCACTAAAACAAGCGGTTAGTACTTATGATGGCGAAGCAACTAGCGCTAGCTCTAACTAACTATGCAAGCCACCTACACAAGTAGTTCTACAAGGCTATCACTAAATCACACAACAACTAAGCTAGCAAGCCAACTAGGCAAGAAGCTACACAAGCTAGCTAGCACAAGAGGAAAAACTAACTACACAAGGCTAACAAGAGAACAAACCCTACACAAGCAATTCTACTAAAGAAGAGCGAGAGGGAGAAGGTGATTATACCGACGTTGATGAGTAGAGGATGATGAACCAATCATCGGGATCACAATCAAACACAAAGCAAAGAGGAACACCTCGGCAAAGATCAAGACACAAGATTTTTTACCGAGGTTCACTTGTTTCCCGGCAAGCTAGTCCTCATTGTGGCGATACACTCACTTGGAGATGTACACGCTAGTCCCCGGTGGGCGCCGCACCATCAACACAAGAGAGGATTGTTGACGGTCACTAATGCTCATTTTTAACCATCAACTATTGCATGAAATAATATGAAACAGATCACAAATGGTAGTTGTAGGGTTTGAAACAAACAAGTTCCACGAGTTTTGGTGCTCTCAGTTATTTTGCAGGAATCTTAATTTTTCACTAAAGAAAAGTACCTCAAATGACGAAATGGAGTACACCATTGCAAAGGTCTCGTCGAGCCGATCGAAATGGATATATTATTCGCTATATTTGGAGCACCGGAGAGAAAGTCCTCGATGGATACGACTTGGAAGACTCTAGAAGACCCTAGAACCATCATCATCACAAGACCAGGGACTAAACCGACAAGATTCCACAGCTTTGTGAATTAATATTTTCCAGGGATTTATCCAGAAGCTGGGAAAGGAAAGAATCCATCCACGACACAACTAATTGCGCAAACGGATCGAAAAGTGGCACTAGAAGGACGTAGAAGACACCAGAAGGCACGGGAACGAAGCGGGAGCCTGGCGGCTGCCAGGTGGGGCCGGCCGGCCCCACCTGTCAGGCCGGCCAGGTTGGTGTCCCTGCCAAATGGGCCCTCCTTTGCGTGGCGGCCTCCAACCGACCTCTACGATGCATCTTCACCATTGTTCCATGTCAGTTTGATCCAAGGGCTGCGGTTCATCCCACTGAACTATATAATCAGAGGCAGACCCCCTGAGGCATCTCATACCAGATCTCCATCTCCATTATCTACCTCCAGAGCAAAAGCTAGGGTTTCAACCCTCCATCCAAGTAGAAGTAGAGATCCCTCTAGATGAGCCTCTTCTAGTTCTAGTTCTTCTAGTTCATCTTCTAGTTTTAGATCTAGTCTTCTAGATAGTAGAGAGATGGAGAGCAAGGGAGGAGTTCAGAGGAGGTGCCGGCCTGTCGGTGCTTCTTCAACAACTTGTACATCGACGGGATCGGGCTCTACCTGAGCTTGCTCTTGAGATGGCTCTAGATCTGGCGAACAACTTCTGATTCAAGTAAGATTCATGTTTATATTATTCTTCTGGTCTGCAGCTCTTAAATGTCCTAAATGGCTAGGGGGATGAATAGCCTATAAAAACTTCTACAAACAATACTTAAACAAAGTGGTTAGACAATTAAGCGGCGAAGCGAATTTTGTGCTAGCCTACTAAAAAGATGTAAGCCACCTAACCGCTCTAGGCTATAGTCTCTAGTTTCACACCAACAAGTCTATGTCACTACTTTACACTACTCCTAGGTGAGCTAGCTACACAAGTATACTACAACAAAAGTAAGTGCTCAAATGTAAGGAGAATAGAGTAATCAAAGTTATACCGTCGGTGATGAGTAGAGAATACCAAATGATCAATCAATCACAATACAATAGAAATCCTCGGTAGAGAGATGACACAATATTTTTTTACCGAGGTTCACTTACTTGCCGGCAAGCTAATCCTCGTTGTAGCAATACACCCACTTGGAGGTTCACGTGCTAATTGGCATCACACACTAAACCCTTCTCAAGGGTACCGCACAACCAACACAAGATGGTGATCCACCAAGCTACGAGCAATCCACTAGAGTAGCCTTTCACGATCTCCCGTGGGGATAGGCTCAAAAACCCCTCACAACTTCACCGATCGGAGGCGGAGACAATCACCAACTCCCCTCAATGATCCTCGCAGCTCCAAGCCATCTAGGAGTTGGCAAACTCCAAGAGTAACAAGAGAACTCGCTGCGAAATACACTCACCAAGTGCCTCTAGATGAACATACTCATGCAATGCACTCCAAATCTCACCAAATGGTGATCACAATCAATTGGAAGGTGTGAGAGTGGAGTGGGAAGGCTCACAAAGTAGTTAGGAGGTTCAGGATGGCCAAGAGAGTCTCCCCAAACTGGCCCAGTAGCTATTTATAAGCTCCACCCAAAAACATAGCCGTTAGGAGCTCTCTACGCACCGTCGGACTGGCTGCGCGCGCCACCGTCGGACTATACCGCACGGTCCGACGCCCTGGATAGCCGCCACGTGTCGCCGAACGTTTGAAGACGAACGTTGGATCACAACGGCTAACTCTCGCACCAACAGCAGCTGTCGGACGGTCGTCCCGTCGGACTACTGCCCGCCACCGTCCGACGTTCTCAGACAGAAACCCGAGAGCGCGAGACGCCGTCGGACTAACAGATTGAGTTCGATGCTTCTCAGCGTGCCACGCGTCACTCTGTCAATCCTCCGCAGCTGAAAGCCACCGTCAGACTCAGAAGAAGATTCTTCGACGCTCGCGCGAGTCAGTGCGTCGGACTAAAGATCACTAGAGTCCGACGCTGAGCAAATTTACCCCGAGAGCACCCGAGAGCTCCAGACTGCTATCACACCCAATTTTAAGGATAAAATTGAATGAACCACCTTATGTGCACTCAGGGATCAATCACACACATAAGCGACAAATTACATAGTATCATCACAAGATTTAATACATAATGAATAATATCTCAGAGTCTTTACATAAATATCAGCGGAATAATATAAATAACTCTCTCGCGGAAGCTCCAATCCACAGGGAATAGTTGACTAGTGAACACAATCCTAATAATCCTCAGAGGAATCCTCATAGTCATCTGTTACCCATCCGGGATTTTTATCCAAATATAACCAAGCGTAAGTACATGTCGTACTCAACAAGAATAGCACGGGTTTATGAGGCTCAAATAAGGTAAGACACATGTTTGACAGCGGTTGCTTTTAATTGATCATGTTTTAGCAATTTGAGTAGCAGCAATAGAATATACCAAGGAACAAAATTTGCATGATCATATAAACATGATAATTAATATGGAATAAACATCAATAGAAACTTCAAATTAATAAATCAATATTCAATTGTTTCAATTCCTGTAAGACGTTCAAGGCTGCTCGTGACCGTGAGCATGGCTGATATATCAGTTTTACACTCTGCAGAGGTTGCACACTTTCACTATGAGTCGTGATTCCCATGTGTCGGGGTTTGCAAGGCCCACACTATATTGCCATAGTGCATAACAGGGTCTCACTATGAAGTCTTTCAAAAGGCTCTCTAACAAGTTACTAATCAATCCGGGCGCAATGGCAAGGGGCGGTAGAGCCCTCCTTCTAAGTGGCACACACACGCAGCAGTACACACAAGGACAGGAGCCGCAAAACAACCAGCTCGGCAAGAAACCTTTTAAAATTAATAATATGATAGAAAGTATCTTCATACTTGACTAAAAGCCAGAGCCATATAGCCCCCATGGTTGCGCTGTAAGTCCCGGTGTCATACTTACAGATAAGTCCTTAGTCCATGTTGCTAAAAAGCATCTTTTAATCTTTATTTCATAATTAATTATTCAAGTTCATAAGATCATGACTCATCAAGCACTAGCATCACTACTCAAATGCAATCTCATAGGTAACAAGGATCAAGTCATCAAAATTAGGAATAAACACTATGGTTGCCAAGGTAGACACATGCATCATGAATTTAATGATTAAAGTGAATAGGCAATAAGGATGGTCCATGCTATACTTGCCTTGACCAAAGTGATCCTGAGAATTTAGATCCCCAACGGAGTACTCTTGATCACCAACGTGTTGCTCACCGTCTGAACTCGATCATAAAATCACCACACAATCATCGAGACAATCATACACGAAGCAAACAAGATTTAGATTAGAAACAGTACACTAACAGTACAAAAACAGATTGAAAAGTTTATAAAACCAATCTACGCGTCGCTACAATTCCAACGATATAAAGTTCACGCAAATCGGAGTTCAAACGAAGGAGTTATGAATTAATCAAGATTTACTTTAATAAAATAATAGATTAAATCTAATCTCGAATTTTAAAAGTTGAAAACATGAGTAACAGTAATATCATTAGTTAGATTACGAAATTACGAATCTAACAAGACTTGAATGGATCAAATCGGAGCTAAAACGGAGAAGATATGGCTAAAATAGTGGCAGTGGCAAATCTGTAATTATTTAGAAAACATATTTTGAATCTATATATGAAAATACGTTTTCCGAAAACAAAAGCGTAGTCCATTGAATACGCCAAGGACTGCGGGTTTATACTTTAAAAAGGTCAGGGGGTTTTGTACAAATATCTCGGACGAAAGGGTATGGGGGGTTTTGATCCGTCCGATCTAAAACGGGTGGTCGAGATTAGAAGCTGGGAGAGCAGTGAGGGGATTCCGGCCGGGAACAGGAACTCCGGCCGGCGGTTGCCATTACCGGCGGCGAGTTTTCTCGCCGGAAAACGCAAGTAGGGCCATAGGGTGCCCTGTTTGGCTTGGGAAAAGCACTGGGAGCAAGAGGAGCTCAAGGCGAACGCATCTACGGCATCAATTGTGGCGGAATCGGCTCGGGAAGGGTGCAGCGCGAGCAATGGCAGTTCTACCGCGACGGTGAGATCACTGGCAGCTCAGGAGGGCGAAAAACGAATAAAGGATGACGGAATAGGCTTCCTTACTTCGCTTCTAAGCTCCGAGGATGGTTTAATTGGACGGAGAAGGTCCCGGTGATGAAGTTCGCCGGCGGTGGCGGACGTTCTGCACGGCTCGCGGTGACGAGGGCCGATTCGACGTCGATCCCGGGAGAAAACGATTTCGAAGGACCTCGAGAAGCTCCTACCGACCTGGGGAAGCTTCAATTTCACCAGAGCAGTCTTCCCGACGCGGATTCGACGGCGACGGCGACGCTGCTGCGGAGGCTTGTGATGGCGGTGCGCCGGGAGCGAGTAGAGGCAGCGGCTGCGGTGTTGGGGCTTACGGGGAGGATGGCGCACATCTCTGGGAGCTTATATGGGGCACGGAAAGCGTAGACAGGGCGGACTCCGAGGTTGCAACAGCCGGGCGGGGCTCTGTTTGTGTCCGGCTCGGACACTTGCCGGAGGTGGAAGATGACACTGGCAAGGGGCCCCCGTGCGTGCGGCTCTGCTGGGCTCGGCCTGCTGTTACCTGAGTTTAGGCTGGCACGGACTTGGAGGATGCAGCGATTGGGTGGCGAGCTCGTGTCCTGCTCGAACACGAACGCGAGGAAGGAGAAGATGGCACTGTAGCACAGGCCCCGTCTGTCGGTCTCAGGTAGTGAGGCAGCGGTGGGATGCTGTGTCTGCGTGAGCTTAGGCCGGTGGGGAACTGGCTTGACCCGCTATTGGGCTTCGGCCAGAGGGAAGAGGTGGGCAGCGCACGCGTTTGGGCCGGTGCTGCAGGTCCTGGCCCCAAACGAGAGAGGGAGACAACGTGCGGGAGCGCTTCGCTGAGCTGCACGAGAGAGCCCTCAGCTTTGGCCCTGCTCGGACTAGGAGAGGGAAACAGGACCTGAAGAGCAGACCGGCGATTGGCTCTTTGGCCTGCTTAGCCGAGAGAGAGCAAAGGGAGATTTACATTTTTTTTAAACAATTTTCAAATAAGCTTTCAAGAATATTTTCCAATACTTTGTAGACCAACAAAATAATGCAAGCAATAAATAAATGCTGTCTGCATGAATGCAACATAACATGTTTTTTTTAATTATGAGCACTTTTAGCTTCCAAAAAAAATATTATTCTCTAAATTAAATACCAAGCAATTACAAAAATTCATTTTATCCCTATTTAATAAATTGCAAATTTTTGGGTGTTACAACTGCGTCGGACCACCCCGAGTCTGACACTCTTACACAGTAAACAACTGAGCTGACGAACCGTCGGACTGTCACCACCAATGGTCCGACGCTCTGTCAAGTTAGGGTCCGACGCTATGTTTTCGTAGGATTTCGCTCAAACTTCGCACCCTTTGTTCTCAAGTGCTAACACCAAGTGTTCTTCATCTTGTGCACGTGTGTTAGCCTTTTCAAAACATTTTTCGAAGGGTTTGTTAGTGTCTCTAGCATCTAAATGCATATGCAATGAACATGACCAACTAGAGGCACTTGATAACCGTATTTTACGAATGATTTCTCCCCTCTTGATAGTACGGCTATCTATCCTAAATATGATCACTCTCTCTATAGAATCTTGATCACCGAAAGCAAAAGAGCTCCTATTGTTTATATCTTTGCCTTGAGCTCCTAGCTTTTCTCCACTTTTCACCTCTTCTCTTGATAAAGCTTGTAGACACCTTTTGATGATGGACTTATACCATTTGCATGAATGCCGTCATTAGGGCTTTCTCTTTTTGTTGATGGACTTATACCATTTGCATGGATGCCGTCATTAGGGCTTTCTCCTTTTGTTGATGGACTTATATCATTTGCATGGATGCCGTCAATGCCCTCACTTATGGCCTTCACCGACCCGGTCCTTAGCTCCATCTTGATGTTTGCTAATTAATCTCATGAAACACTTAGAGCAAACATTAGCAAACTAGGTTTCATCAATTACCCAAAACCAAACATGGGCTTTCAAGCTCTCTGAGCACTTTAATCTTTTCGACGTCGTAGGTTAAAGTAGTAACGTTAGGTGTAAGCGTGGTTCTTAGATCCTGTTGCTTGTATGATGCATCCTATATTCCGGATCGGTGGTAGATCGCAAGGGTGACTTTATAGCCTTGTTGAGTCTTCTATAGTCCACCTCCCGTCTATAGGCCTAGCAGGAGACCTTTGTTACGTGGTAGATTCGTACTCTGTTTGTGGTCTTCCATAGTAATTCCCCAGATGAGTAGTAGAAGACATGGACTGCCCAAGTTAAAAGTAGAAACCCTAATCGAGTTATCCTCTCTATACACCTACTATCGACACTATACTAGATTGATCCTCCCCAATACTTTAATCTTATTTCCACTTTATCTTGTTCCTACCTTAGTTTGTTTTTACATCAGTTCATATCTCCATTCAATCACCTTTTCTGGTTAAGTTAGAACACGTAGTTGACTCACACGTTTCCCTGTGGATACGATATTTAAAACCCTCTGGGTGAAAGCTACAACGGTATCCATGTGCTTGTGGATCTTTTCTGTTCGCGTTAATAAATACCAACAAGGATCCTCCAAGCTACGCGTAATCCACTAGAGTAGCCAATTCGCGAACTCCCGCGGGGAAGGCTCAAGAACCCCTCACAAATCCTCCGGGTATGGCCTCGAACAATCTCCAAGTCGAGCTCAACACTTCCGCTGCTCCAAACCGTCTAGGGTGACGGGAATCACCCAAGAGTAACAAGAAATCCGCACTAACTCGAAGTAGAAGTGCCTCTAGATGCAAACACTCAAGCAAAAGCACTTCAATAGCACTCAATCTCGATTTGGATGGTCAATCAAGCAAAGAGATGAGTGGAGGGAGTCTCTCTAGCTCAAAGGATGCTCAGGTATGCAAGAATGGCCAAGAGTTGCACCCAAGGGCCGGCCAACGTCTATTTATAGAGATAGCACACGCCCCCAACCGTTACGATTTGAAACAGCCAGCCTCGGGGTCACCGGACGCGTCTGGTGCTCACACCGGACGCGTCCGGTCCGTTCAAAACGAACCCAGACTGCACTAGTCATTGGAGCGTCCGGTGATCAAACCTAGCGTCCGGTCCAGCGTCCGGTGGTCACCCAAGGACTGACCCTCTCTGGACAGCGTCCGGTGCAGCACCGGACGCTGGGTTGCACTCACCGGACGCGTCCGGTCAGTACAACCTGCGCCACGCTCAATAGTCAGCCTGCCTAGGACGCTGACGTCACGCGTCCGGTCCAACACCACCGGAGCGCCCTGGCACAGCTCTCGCGCTCAACTGACCGGACGCCTTGGGGCAGCGTCCGACGATCCCGTCCGGTGCTTGAAAAACAGCGCCAAACACTTCGTCGCGTCGCCTCCTTTTTCAAATGTGCCAACACCACCAAGTGTAACACCTTGTGCACGTGTGTTAGCATTTCTCAAACATTTTTCAAAGGATTTTCTCGAAGTCAGTAGATCAAAAATGCATATTGTGACAGAACCGCCTTAATCATAGGGCCCACGTGCACCGTCATCGTCCCTAAGGACTCACGATCAGTCTGCACGAGTTCTCCTTGACCAAGGTGGCCTGTCGGGTCTCCTAGGAAACCCTAACCTCCCGATAATCTCATTGTAAGCATTGCAGTATTACAACAGTTTACGCAAATAAATTGAATCAGAGTAAAGAGTGCGGAAGAATTACATAAACATAGGTTTACAAATATAGATTACATTAGCCCGAACCAGGGTTTCGTAGTGAAGTAGCATTGTACAACTAGACACCCTGCCCAAGGGTTATACCGTTTACACCTCCATCCATGCACGATCCATTGACCGGCACGATCCCACGCATGACTGTACACTTGGCTCACCTGCAACAGGGGTTAACAAACCCTGAGTACTGGGGTACTCCGCAAGACTTACCCGACTAAGAAAAAGGAATGGGACTTAGGAATGCAGGCTGAGGGGGAATCAAGGTAAGACTTGAACAAGAGTCAAAGGGTTTTGCAGAAAAGCATTACTATCCTATTTCAATATTTTACTCAATCTTATTTTAATCATAATCCATAGTTCCAAATTCATTCTCATATATCATCATACTTTCAAATTCTTAATCATTCTCAAAAACACCTAGTTCCGAACCACTTTTCAATTATAGGTCAAAGGATCAAGTCTCCATATCCGAGGAGCAACGACGATTCGAATCGATTAGTACCCAACTGGGGATCCCTGTCCACACTGCATATGTAGCACTTAAGCTTGCATATGCCAACCCCGCCTACCACGGCTTATCCTACCCCTAAACCGGTCCTGCGCCACCCGAGAGCACAGTACTCCTCTCCTTTCCAGGCACGCCGGCCACGAGGGTACACGCTACTCTCGCCATCTCTCCACTCCCAGTGCGTGGTTGTCGGTTCAAGCAGTAGGGCCACCGGAGTCAGAGGCTTTCCGTAGTATGTGGCTAGTTGCAAAGCCTCGATCACAGCAGGCCTACAACGAACGGTCCCTAATTCTTTTTCCGCCGGCGACATTGCATTGGGACTCTAACCCAAGTACAGGTGTCCCAACGGTTTTCAAATCCCTTTTTCCGCCGGTGGTCAAGCATTGGGACTCTAACCCAAATTCACAACCACCGAGCAAGAAAATCCCTTCTCGTCGGTGACAATGTACTGATCAGGTGCACAGCCACCGAACGAGAATATACCAATTCCCTTTTTCATGAATTAATCATAAGCATATATATCACACAGCTCAAAAATAGCATTTTATGTAAAAATCTAATTTATTTAAGCAGGGCTAAGCATTTCAAACATTTTATTTTAAAATGGGTTCTTGATATTTCAGTGGTCAAGGTTGGTAATGCAGCAATTGGGTCATCAATCAACTCCTATCAACTTAATGCAGTAAATTAACTCAAGTTATAAATGTTTTTTTTAAATCACAAGGAGAGGGGCTGAATGCACCGAGGCTTGCCTGTGTTGCAGGTCTGTCACTTCCATCAGAAAACCAGAGAAACCCTCTTGACTTCTCCTGACGAATAATTCTTTTGTCGGGGAGCAATCAAGAATTCCTTCCGAGCACCCGATCACTACACGTAAAATAACGATGCATGCTTACATGGTGCGGAATGACATGAATAGAAAATATAGAACAAACATTTAATTAACAACATTGAGTTGCAAAACATCTCTCAAAAGGTAAAAGGGTGTTTTCGCATTTCATTTCTATCGGCCATCTTAACAGTAATAGAAAGTCGCTGCACAACTTGTTCAACACCTACCGCAATACACCAGTTAACATGCCAAGGATCACCATAGTGAATGCCCCAGGGTCAACAATCAGTCCAAAAGTCACACAAAACATAAATCATTAGGGTTTTCTATTTATTTTATTAATTTATTTATAAGGTATAAAATAATAAATACATAAACTATTTTCATTTGAGCCCAAACTTTTTTTACAGATAGTTCTTAGCCTAAAACAGCGTCACAATAAATTTTATGATTTTTGGATAATTATTCTGACCTATAAAAATCCTAGAAATCCCATTTATGAATTTAAAGGGGTAATTTTAGTTCCTGCAGAAAGTGCTTAAAACGCATATTTAATATTTTTATCAAATAATACATACAACAGAGAACCTACATAGTTATTTTCATAATTTTTGGTGCTCTAGAAATATTTCTACAAAAATGACAAAATTTGGTACTATTCATTTATCAGAAAATTGAAAAGCGAATTCCCTAAACTATTCGGGCCACTCCGCTGGACCGGCCCACCACGGCCCAGCTTCTCCCTCCCCCCTCTCAGCGCACCCCCGTGCCTCTGGGCCGGCCCGAAACGGCCTGCACGGCCCAGATCCCCCCTCTTTCTTCCTCCTCCCGCTGGCGCCTTCCCGCGCGCGTATGCGATGTCGCGGCCGCAGCGGCCGGCCGCCGGTGGTCCTCCGGCGAACCCGAAGGCACCAACGCTCTCCCCGCACTCTGGCGGACTAAGCTAGTGACTTAACCCGGCTCCTAGACCATCACAGCGCAAGCAGCAGCGACCATGGCGGCTCGGCGGCCCGAAAGCAGTGGCACGACCTCGTTCCGACGTACCCTGCAGGAGAGCAACGAACCTATCTAGCTTACCATCTTCACGACATTACAAGGAACATGAAACGAGAGACGAAAGCAAGAGTAGCTCACTGGGTGAGGCTAACCACAACAAGGCAGATGTCGGTGGCGTTTTGCCGGCCGCGGAGAAAGAGAGGATGGTGTCGAAGCTTCGGATGATGAGAGGACGTCTCCAGCAGCTCTATCGACACGCAAAGAGCTAAACTACAGCCCTGGGAGATGGAGAGGGTGAAGGTGGCTTGTGCACGACGAATTCGTCAACGAACCGAAGCTCGACGGCGGCGGCCATGGAGGGAAGAAAAGGAAACGGGGCGGTGGTGTGCGTTTTATACGGCGGTCGTGCGCGCGGGACGTGTCCGGGACCCCCGCGGACTCGTTTCCCCCTCCGGCGAACACGGGCCTGACAGCCGGGATGGCCGGCAACGCGCGCGCCGCGCGGCCGGTGTCGCGCGTGGTGTGCGGCGAGCCCTGTTCGTGAACAGAGTCGAGCACTGTAGCAGTCTTTACTCCTTTTTACTGTTTTCTCGAAATTACTTTTTATTTTACCTAGTAACTGGAAAAATCACCTTAATAAGAGTTGTAGAAAATTCTAATTTGAACAACTTTGCCTTTTGGGCCATATTCAAATTTTGAATGGATTTTGAATAATTCAAATGGGGGTAAAAGTGGATTTTGAATTCCATTTCAAATCCAGACAAATTCTCAAAAGTTTTCTCAATAACTTGAAAATCTATAAATATAAAAGTTGTTCTATTTGTCAAGATTTACAACTTTCATTAAATGAGTCTGGTCAAATTCCTGATAATTTTTGAAATATCACTTCAAATTTGAATTTCCAAAACACTAATTAGGGTTTAATTTAAAATTCGACTCACTAACTTCAAAAACTCATTTAATGAGAGTTGTTCCAATATTAAAGGGCTAAAACTTCTATTAAGGAACTATCACCAGATTCTTACTAGTTTTTGAATTTGTATTTCAAATTTAAACTTTAAAGCATAAATTAGGGTTTTATTTGCAATTCTTTTTAATAACTTCAATATTGCTCCAAATAGAAGTTGCTCAACTTTTAAGAATTTACAACTTTTGTTTATGGCCCAACCTCTAATTCCATTTAGTTTTTAAATTAGGGTTTTGGGTCTATTTAGGGTTTTATAAATCATTTTCTTCTGAATTTTTGATTTGTTTTTAAATTAAATTTTCACACAAGCACTTAGATAATCAAATCACTCTAGATCACTTATGCACAATCACATGTAGTAACAATAAAATAAATTTTATTTTAATAAATGCACAGTAACAAGATTTTATGCGGGATGATGTGCAGGTAATCATGATGACATGGCAGATTTTAGTGGCAGTAACACCAGGGGTGTTACACATATGCTCAAGTATATGAATCTAGTGGCACTTCAACCGTGAGTTAACCCTGATTTCCCCTCTTGATAGTCGGTTATCTATCCTAAACCACTCACACCCTCTATGGTGTTTTGAGTGCAAAAACAAAAGCCCTAGCTTCACCTTTGCCTTGAGATCCAACACTTGGAGCTTGATCCACCACCATGTCCATCAAGTCCAACTCCAAGTCTTGCTCCAATCTTCCCATGTTGCTAAGCAAATCTACACACACTTAGTGAAATCATTAGCAACAATGGGTGCCATCAATTATCAAAACCAAACAAGAGCTTTCAACCGCTGAACGCTATCGACGTCCTGCATCCTCCAGGACCGGCTCCTATTCGCCAGATTTGCCGGGGTGCAGGGCGTACGCTACCGCGCGCAGGGGGGCCGCGCGTCCATGCCGCGTGGCACCGGAGAGAGAGAAAGAGAGCACGGTGCGCCTCCGCCTCGTCCGCCTTGCCATGGCTCCGCCTCCCCTGCTCCGTCGCGGGCACCTCCACCGTCAACGAAGCCCCGCCGTCGTTGGACGAGGTCATGAGGTCGAGCTCCGAGATCCGCTCCGTCGCCGGACGACCTCCGCCGCTGGACGCGCGAGCGAGCCCCACCGCCGGGCCACCTCGCCTCGCCTCGCGCCCGTCCGAGGAGGAGGAGGCTCACCCATCGCTGGGAGCTCCAGGCCGCCCGCCGCGAGGAGCGCGGAGAGGGAGCGCGGAGAGAGAGACCGGAGAGGAGGGCCCCGCTACTCGCTGCCGCCTGGAGCCCGCCGAGCCGTCGCCGCCGCGCTCGCCGGGGCCGCACGCCCTCGCCGGGGAGCAGAGGAGCAGAGGTGGTTGGCACTCGTCCACCGTCGGGAGCAGAGGAGAGGATAGAAGAGAGAGAAAGGATAGAGAGAGACCGGGTAGGGTGGGGATTAAAAATATAAATAGACTATGACATGTGGGTCCCACTGGATAGAGAATGAGATATATATGATGAATGGGTGCGGGAGAAAGTGGTATAGAGAGAATCTTGATGACTAAGACAGAATATTTCTTTTAGAGGATGGTTTGGAGTACCACGAGTGCGGATAGTCTTAATGAGATACCTGTAGATGGTCTAATGGAAATGATTATTGACCCAGCCCAGGGGGTTCAACCGGAGCTTATTCTCCAAATTGCTCCACCTGTTCAGACCATCCGCACTCGATGCGGTAAACGCATCCGCTATAGCAGATAGCGTACCAAAAACGCTGCAGCGCGGTACGCGATAACGTCCGCTATCGTAGCGGGAGGCTGCTCATCCGCTATTCCCAGCGGAGAGAAAAGGCATCCGCTATGCCTGGCACGGGCCCCAACGAGGAGAGAGAGAGGCGGGCACACACGGTGGTTGCGGGGAGAGAGCAGAGGAGGAAGAGAGCTCCATAGCCATCCCCGTGCGAGCTCCATGGCCGTCCCCGCGCCCTGCCGGAGGGAGCAGAGGAGGAGGCGCTCGAGGAAAGCCCCTGGTGCGCCCGCCGGAGGGAGCTCCGTCCGCGCCGAGCTCCGCCGGTGCCGTGGCGCGGCCGCCGCTGGGGAATAGGGGCGCCGCCGCCGGAGAGCCGTCACGTGGAGAGCCGTCGCCCGGGAGCCGCGCCACCGTCGCGCCCGGGAGCCGCGCCGGGAAGCGCCGCCGTCGCGTCCAGGAGCCGCGCGGGGTCTCCGGGGCTGATGGGGGGCGCCTCCCGAGATGCGGTGCGGTGCTCCTTCCCCTTCCCCGTCCATGGCGATGGCCGAGCTCCTCCGCACGCGCCGTCGAGTACCTCCATGGCCGCCCGCCGCGCGCTGGTCCAGCCACCGGAGCCGCGCTCGTGGCCATGGCCGAGCCCATCCCGGAGCCCGTCCACCGGTCCCCGCCGCCACGCGGGTGAGCGCGTGGCCGAGCCAGCGCCTCCACTGGAGACAGAGCTGCGCGACCCTGATGCGGAGCCCCACCACGGCGGGCCGCTGGGCCCTCGTCCTCCATGGCCGGCCGCTGGGACCTCTTCCTCCGCCTGCGCCCTCGTCCGCGCGCCGCGCCCTCGTCCTCCGCCGGGCGTCGCGCTCCTCCTCCTCCTCCTCCTCGGCCGCCGGACGGAGCAGGGGCGAGCTCGCCCCTCCACCATGGCCGACCTTCGAGCTCCGTGCGAGCAAGAGCTCTGCCGCAGTCTTCGCCGGCCAGCGAGGGTGGAGGGCGAGCGAGAGCTGCACCGTGAGCTCCGCCGGTGAGCATGCGAGGGAGGCACGAGCAGTGGAGGGCGAGGGAGCTCCGCCGCGGCGCATGCGAGGGAGGCACGAGCGGTGGGGAATAGATTAGGAGAGAGAAGAGGGAGGAAAGAGAGGGGCCAGGTGGGGGAGACAATAAAATGTAGAGTATGACGTGTGGGTACCAGTAATATAGAGGATGGATGGGTGCGGAAAAAAATGATATAAAGGAGAGAATCTCGATGACCAGAATGAAATATTCCTTCTAGAAGATGAATATAGAGGATGAAGAGTGCGGATAGTCTCAAGTCCATCACCCTGAACCTGTTCCTCCACAGATTGTTGAACCTGTCATTCAAATGCCAGCTCACTCCCTTTCCCACTCCCCAAACATAGGCCATAACCCCTTGTCATGCCCCATGGTCCCACCCCTTATTTCCCACTTCGAGTAGACAAGAAATAATGAGAAACAAATTTCCGTTTCTCTGCGCGGGCCTGTTTCAGGACTTATTTAGTTCACCTCAAAATTACTAGTTTTTTCACTTTCTCTATATCACATCGATCTTTAGCCGTTTGTATGAAGCATAAAAAATTAACTAATTAAATAGTTTAGTTATAAATTATGAGACGAATCTTTTAATCTTAGTTAATCTATGATTAGATAATAATTAACAAATACAAACAAAGGTGCCTCGAGACTTCAAATTGAAATTTCTAGTGCTACGGGACTTCAAATTGAAATTTCTAGCCATCCACGCACGAAAGTGCCCCAGTCTCCCTGCAGCGCCGAATAGACGAGCGAATGGGATAGGGCGAACGGACTCCTCCCCGCACGCCTATCCTCCACCGGCGGCCGCATCTACGACGCCTACTTTCCTCCGCTCCCCCCTCCCCGCCCCGCCCCGCGCCCAGGGGGCATTTAGTAGGAAGCAGCGGGATTCCTCACCGGCACGACACCACCCGTTGCTTCACTAGCCAAAGGTCAGCGGATCTGTTATTTGCGTCCCCTTATCAGTTCAATTCCAATTGGTACCACCTACCTGAAAAGCATTCAGTTTTGTTCTCCTAGTATGCAGATCTGCACGCAAAATTTCTTATCTAGTCATCCTGGCCTGTTGGGATCCAAACAACTAGAGGTTAGCTAGCTAAAATTTCAAAACTGAACTTTACCCAGCTAAACTTTAGCTGGGGTGTTTGGATCCTCTAGCTAATAGACTCAGCTAAACTTTAGCTGTTGAAGTAGCTAAACTCAGCTAAACTTTAGCTGGTCTATTAGCTGGGCCGTTTAGATCCCTAGCAGCTGAATTTAGCTAACTAAAATTTAGTGGGTGGTTGTTCAGAGAGAAACAAGCTAATGTAACCAGAAAACAGCATTAGCGTCATCTTCATAACTGAATAACTGATGCATTGCTCATTGCTGATGCTAATGTTGTATTCATGAAAGGGACCCTTCATGAAAATGGATAGACCTGATTGTAGTTGTATTGTATGGGCTACCAATATGATACCTGAAGACATAGATGTATTTTACATTTCTTTTTGCCCCATGAATATTCAGGATCGCTATGGCACAGTGTGGTATATCTAGAGAGTTCATTACTTTGTGTACATTACACACAGTTGGAACCAGATTTCTATTAACAACGAACTTAAAAAAAATACCTCCATGTTTGCATCTACTTGTATTTGGTAAACAAATGAGTTATCATTAGCCTCAAGGGCATATGGGTCATTTTACACTCGGAACAAACAAGCTACTAGAAAAAAAATCATGTTTGTCAAAAACCCAACTTCTCCAGGGAGCAGCTTCTTAGAAAAACCTGCTTCTCAGAAAAGCAAGTGCAAGTCTCAGACAAGCATTTGCAAACACTGCCAATTGCGTTCTGTCTTGAAGCTCTTACTAGCCTCCTTGTTTCAGATAGCTTTTGTCACTCTGCCCACTTTAACATAACGCGATGTTGTGGGCTCTCATCCACTCCAGATTTAGAAGATGCCAAGAGAGGATCAAGGCTGTGGAAGCATAGGAGGAAGAAGGGAAAAAGCAAGCAGGCATAAGAGGCAGAAGACTTCATCTCTGCTTAACTTCGAGCTAGAAGGTTAACATAGCACAATCACTTTCCAAGGCTCTGCAGAGTGTTTTACAATATTATGCTGATACTGGTCATTCACATTTTGATCATTCATTGTCATGGCACATTTGTCATCATTATACTTGCATCTGACATCTATACAAATCATTTAACAGTTCATATTTTCACCCTATTGCAACAGATTTCACGAGTAGATTACGCAGGCTTTACCTGCTCCGTGGCTATCCTATGCCATCTGAATCTCAACTTAGTGGCAAGTTTCTATCTTCCATTTTCTGACCTGATAAATACCCCCTCCCTCATTATTTTGACACATGTTAAGATCACTTATTCTATCACATTGGTATGTCATACTGTTATCCTCTTCTGTCGACAAGCGGGCATGGACTTGGTGAATACATTCGAAGAGAATTTTGATGACTTGGATGGCTACAGTGAAGAACATGCTCGGGTTAAATTACTTGCTTCAAGCATGTCTAATTCAGTTGTATCCCTTGCTTCTTTTGAGGGTAATGAGCTAATAATTCAATATCTCTAAGGGAATTCCATACTTTTGTGAGTTGACCACTAATCAAATTTTAAAGCCTTGTGTTATGTAGGGAATGTGAGGCGTTTCACATGCACAGGTACTATCTTCAGACACACGCCTTACGAAATGACTATTCTAACTTCAGCTAGCTTGGTTAGATGCCTTGGAGATGAAGCTAAGTTTGTTAATAAGTTGAAGGTTAGTTCTTCCGTTGCTTCTCAAGGAGATTTTCTTGATGAGGTGATATAATTGTCACTTTGTTGCAGATTAAGGTGTGCCTGCCCAATGGCAAGTCAGCTGTAGGGAATTTGTGGAAATATGATTGTAACTATAATATTGCTGTTGTTAAGACCAGGTCTTCCCCGGAATTTCATGGAGCTCATATTCATGGAGTGCAATTTAATTCTGAATTGTTTCAAACTAATCTGGTAGCTATTGGACGTTGCTACGAATCTGGACAATTAATGGCTTCAAGTGGAATGCTGCTACATAAAAATAGCATACTTGATTGCCAAGAACTTATGGTGTCTACTTGTAAGATCACAAAGGTACTTCCCTTGTCTCAACTTTCAACCCTTAGGTGGAAGCATTAACAAAGTACAATTGGCAATATGACTAGACTAGGTTAGTTTGAATTAAAACAATGGGTCTCATATTCATGTAAACTTTATTCATATTATGCATTGTTTATAACAATACTTTTCATTAACGCTTCTTTTTTGTGCTAGGCTGGGATTGGTGGTCCCCTAATTGATTCTAGTGGAAACTTTGTTGGCATGAACTTTTATTCTAAGGATGAAACACCATTCTTACCAGTCAGTGTACTTTTGAAATGTTTAAAGCACTTGGAGATATCTGGGTACGTGTTCATGTTCTTCTTTATACATTTGTGGTATATGTCACTTGCAGTTGCATGTTGTCCGCGTAATGTTGTAGGAATGTGTCTTGTATGCTCCATTGTTTTAACAGGAGACTGTTATAGATTAGGCCAGGACTATTAATTGAAAGGATGATGTGTTGGTGAAATGTTTAGTGGGTTATTAAATTGTTAACTCTTTTTCAAATGATTGGAAGAAGCTAAAACTAGCATGCTTAGGTGGTTTGTCATGATCTGAGTAAAGAAACATGTAGTACCTTTTCCTTTTTCTTCTTAACAACTCTTAAAACTGGAAGAACCCTAACTGTAGAGTTCCTGTGAGGCTGAGTGCTCATATTTTTTATTATAAATCAGAATTCCCGATCGGTTTTTCTTGGCACGTTTATGTAGTTTGTGATGCTGATATTTGAAGGACCAGTTTTGCTCTTACTAACCAGACTGGTAGAATGATGGTCCAGTTCAGTTCCTATCTGAGGGACGGCACATTCTGTGAATGAACTAGTTGATTTAGCAGGGTTCATGACCTGTCCAATTTCAGTACATTTCTGCCTTTTTTTCCGTTAGGATCATGAATTGTCGTGCAATATCTTTTTCCTTGCCAGTTATGTTTTCACGATGTGAGCTCCTTAGTTCCCTTTCGACTGTCCAGAATCTACTGGGCTGGAACCTCTGTTTTTGTGCATCTGATTTGGCTGCAAAACCAACAGGCTCATCTTTCCCATAACCGATCTCCCAAACTTCAATCTTAAGAGAGGAGAGGGGTATTCAAATCGGTGAACTACATCTGGTTCCCCTGCGGTTTTGGTGCCCTGGTCGGTATCCAAATAGGGCGCATGAATTTGTGGTCTACTTGGAAGACATGTATAATTTCCTCCTCTGTATGGAGATCCATTTGAGGCCTCTGATTTTCGAAACAAGAAATTCTTTGTGTATAGACTTCCCTTTGTATAATTTACAATGAGGTGATTGGATAGGGAAGCTACCGAGATGAATGTGATGTGATAGGTATTAGGTACACATGACATTGTATAAGTAGCGTATATACTGAACATGATGTCAGTAGTCTACAAATTCAGCTAAATTGTACATGAAGATTCACAAGTAAGCTGATCGTTGTGGGAAAAAGAATCAGAAATGGATCAGGCTGTTTGAAATTTCAAGAGTTGCATATAACTTGAAGTCTGAAAACAAATGCGGCAGTCACACACCACCCAGTCCTGTCATAGAGCAGAAACATATCTTGATTCATTGCATCCTTGAAAACATTGGATGAGGATTTCACCTGAAGCATCATCCTTTGCACATAACACTTCAAAGCATTTTGCTATTGAATATTCTCTTCCTTGATTTTTACTGTGTTGTTTGGAGATATTCTCCTTTTAAACTCAGATATGGATATAGTTTCTTGGCCAAATTCCTCTTGTTACCATTTCTTTTCTTGGGTCTTCCTCTGTTCCTAACTTTGATCCAGCAGCCCCAGATCTTGTATGCTCCACTTCGCTGTGCTTATCCATGACCACATAATTATTTGAAGGGAATAGGTTCACCAAAACCTGTAGCAGTTTACCCTCCAAACCCTGCTTTCTAATGTCATCCATTTTTTTTTTTGTTTTTGCAAAAAGGTTTTATGTTCATCCTTGTTTATAGCTGCTCAAAAGCCAACCAAAATCTTGCAGTACAACTTCATAGGGAGACTTTTTTCCTGTCCGGATACTGAACAAGCTCACTCTCAAAAACTTTCCTTCCTAAGTCATCTATTCATGATGAGGAATTCCAGAAATCAAGCCTCTGCTAAAATGTATAACATGCTGTGCTGCTACCTAATACTCTAATTCCTGTGTCTTGTGGAAGTTTCTACTGATATCTGATAGTGCGCTGTTTTCCCATAATTGGCCCCAATTTAAAGGCCTGCGTTTGCAATATCATGAATTTTACGGGAACTGAGGCCTTTAGCGAACTGTTTTTCTAAAACATTAAGGGGTTGTTTGGTTGCCCACCACAATCTGCCACAATTAAAGTTAGGCTAAGTTTAGGTTCGCCATAGGCTCACCACCGCCGAGAGATGCAGTTCGCCACAGCTTTTGGGGTCAAATGTGTGGCGGCCTTTTCTTCCGCCTCCGCCACCACCACAAGCTGATCTGCCGCCATACCCTCTACGCTGCCATACAAACCTCTACGCTGCCCTGGCCCTCCCACCGCTCGGCCCCCAGAAGCGCCTTCGCCGCGAGGACGCAAAGGCCATTGCGAGAACGCCCTTGCCTGCGAGGACGCTGAGGCAATAGCACGCAGAGCAGCTTGTGGCCGGGACTGGCAGGGCACCGGCAGGAGAGCGAGCGGCGAGAGAAAGGGCGAGCACAGCATCGAGGAGCGCGAGTGCGGAGGCTGGAAGAGCGGCGACGGGAGCCGTAGGCTGTAGCTATTGGTCTGGCCATTTGAGAGGGCAGCGAGCGAAGGCGGCGTGTGTTGTGGACGTGTGGCCGCAAGTTAATCATATTGAATATTTAGTGATAAGGTACTTGTATTGACTAGGGGCAAAGGCCCAACAAGAACTAGCAGACCAGCCTAGCAGGATAGAGAGCAGCTTGTGTTTTTTTCTTCGACGCAGAGTAATAATATTTGTCTATGGTGTTGTCTCTCACATTGGAAAATATTTATATATGTCAAAAAATCAGTAAATTAATAAATAATAAATAAAACCGGAGTGGCTTCAGAACGAAACTGATAAGTTACATGGTAAAACTATCACTTTTTATCAAATACTAGTGGACATGCGTTATTTTGACCAATATGTGGCTACAATCCAAACGGTCACCATAACTTTTTGCCTAACATTTGTAACAATGAACCAAATATCAGCCACATTATTTTGCCACAACTTAGTTGTCAACCAAACACTCTAAATTTGCCACAGAATGTGGCTAGCCACAAGTGTGGCTCATACCTAACTTTAGGCGTGGCAAGTTGTGGCTAGCACCAAACAGGCCCTAAGTCAGCCTCATAGAAAGTGACACCTCGATGTATATTGTGTAATATACCTTCATACTAGAGGTCCATCGAATCAATCAATGGAGAGCTCTCATATTTGCACCTCAACTTTTAATCTTGCTAAAAATTTAGTGAATGCTGAAAATTATCTGTTTAAAACATCTAAACTAAAAGGGTCAGAAGTTTACTTCTGTAATCTCATTCTAGGCATCAGCTGTTGTGTTTAGTTATATATGCATTCTGATTCCACAAGATGGATCACTAAATGTTAAATTTACTTGAGGATGAATTATTAGATTCAAAATATAAAAGGTATACTCAGTCCTGAAAATACCTGCTATACTTTGTTTTCCCTGCAAATCTATGGTTATATATAAGTCCGTAAGTGTCAAGGGCGTTGGCGCCCAAGGTAGGAGGACCCTGGCTCCTTAGTTCATAGCCAGGGCCGGGTAATGGTGCCATGGTTTTTGCCTGGTCGACCAAGGTAGAAGGAGGTGAGATTAAGAGTAGCAAAGGAGGGGATTAGAGGTAACTGTTCTTGCTTGCTTCATTCAACTGAGTTCAGGATACATATAGGAGGCCAGCTCCTTGATTCTAATGCCTGCCATTAACTTATAATCTCCTCAACTACATCTTAATTGCCTTAATGACTAAAGTACCCAGCCGCCTAAGCCTCCTCGGGCTGCTGCTGGCCATGTGCGCCCTTGGGGGCTGCCCAGGCTGGCGTCTGTAGTGTCGACCCCACATGACAGTAAGAAGAAGCAATGTGGCAGGTTTCCACCTCCCAAGCTGTTCAGCAAAACAGCAACAACCACAATGGTGGCACAATTGGGTTCATCAAGCTTCCAACTATCAGCAATAGGGCTGGCAGTAGGCACAATGACTTTTAGTTACATCCTGTTTTTATGGCCCCCCTTGAACTAAGCTGCCAGCAAGCATAGCTTCAGTCCCCCATTTTGTCCTAAGCTGATTCGCTGCTCTTTGGGAGGTACTTTCCTTAGGCTGGGTTCATTTCCATCAAGTAGCAAGCTGGCCCAAGTTCAATTTTGTATTGTTTTATTTGGCTAAGTAGTTTTGTCATTACTTATTCATAAATGTAGCTCGCATTTTAATCGTCTGTCAAATTTGTGTGTTATATGCAGGAGAGTTGTAAAACCATCTCTAGGCCTGAGGGTTGGATCACGTGGTGCTCAAAAACTGAGTATCTGTGAAGAAATACATAGGAGCTTTCCACATGCACATGGCATTTATGTGGAGATGGTGATTTTTTTGCAATAAATTTGCCCCCCCCCCCCCCCCCCCCCCCCCAGTGTTCTGTATTTCTGTTGCTTTTCTTATTCTACTTAGATGTGATTGTTTTGTGAATATGTGATGATTGTTGAGCAAATTCTGAGGCAGGAATGGTTTCAGGTTACCCTAGTTGTGCTCAACCAGATTGGTTGGGTAATGTTTTGATTTTTTATAGTTCTTGAATCTAAACTCATCTCGCTAGGAAAAACATTATGGGTGAAACTAGAACTGCTAAATTACCATCAGAAATTTGGAACAATAGGTTTATCTAGACATAATATGTCTAAGTTACTGCATTTCACAAGGCGTGCAACATTGTTTCTTCTTCCATTATCCAAATCTTGATAACCATGACTTTGGGAAGCAGAGTATGAACACCTGCATTCAGGCCTGAGGAAGGCTGATTTGTGCCCTTATTTCTTTTAGATCACTGATTCTTGTTGAAATTAATTTATTTTCTTGAGATGAAAAGAATAAATTGATTAATGGATGCTAAACACTAGTTGATTCTTGAAGCTTCAAGCAAAGTCAAGTAAGAGTTGGAAAGGTACAAGTCAAAAGCAAATTGAGTTTAGCAAAAAGGAAGAAGTAGTAAAATTGAAATTGACTATTAGCTGTGTTTGAGCTGTACTGTTACTGTAGCAAGTCGGTTACTGTAGCAAACCGCCCTAAATGCCCTACATAAGGATATGTAGAGCTCCATTGTAACCTAAGCTAGAAAGTTAGTGCATTAGATTGCAAAGAGTTGGCTAGCTTCAGATAGCCTCGAGCTGTATGTATATGTTTGAGAAGAGATAATAAAGATATAGTAGCTTCATTTGCCACCACATTCAGTTTGCAGCCTTTGCTAACACAAAGGCAGCGCAGCAGCAGTGTGTGTGTGTGTGTTTGAGCTCAAGCTCTTCTTCAACCTTGGGACAGGGGAGAGGAAGAGGGAAGGTTGCTGCTGGTTTCAGCAGCCAACAATTCTCAATTTCTGTTGCAATTTATTTTGTGCTGGAGCTAGAGATCAAGGACAATGTAATTCTGGCCATGGTTGCTAAGTATCTCTCAACTGAAATAAATAAATAAATAAATAAATAATAAATAGAGAAGTAATTAAGAAACTATATCCTCAGGGCAGCGGTCCGTGGCTTTGTTATGGAATGACTAGGGATAGATGGATTAGCAGAGAGACCCTGCCACCCCAGATAGCTGCCCTTCCTTGGGGACTATCTTAGGGTTTCTTCTTGCTTGATTACAATCAATACTGTGTTTTCTTTTATAGAGATGACTGACTTGACTTCTAAGTAATATCCTAACCGGATCAATCTATCTTTATTCCTTTCCTAACACACTGAATCAATCTAATATAATCTGCCTGGTACTGTTCACGCGCTAGAGTGCCGCGTGGGGCCCCTGGGCCTGCCCCAGCTGCCATAACAGGCTTTCTTATTCTGGTGTTAACCGCCAACCGGATGCATGTGTAGCATTAGACAAACCAGTATTGTGGATGCTTAGACTTTTATTGCCTATCATCAGCACTTACCATCATAGATATAGAAGGTTTGTAATTGTTCTGATATGGATTTATATGGTTTCTCCCAGTGGGAAGTATCATGTACATTGATTAGGTACCACATAATTTTTTTCCTGAGTTGGCAGTAAACTAATGAGAGGAAAGCTGCAGCTTCATGGAGTTATAGTTTGCCCATGGCATCTGACCAGTTAACATTGGGATGATATTATTTCATGTGATACTTGTTTTGGGATGATATTATTTCATGTGATACTTGTTTTGGGTCAACCACAACATCATACAATAGTTAACTGCTTTGGGAGTATTAAGAAACAAACAGCAATACACTATGCATTGGGAGATAGGATCATACTTATGTTTCTATTACATACAGCTTTAGAGAAATTTACGAGACATTGCGTCGGGAGTAACCAGGCAATCACCATGAATTTGGCAATAAACTTGGTAGAAACTGAATTGTTGTGATTATCAAATTGAAATTGCATTTTATTTCACACAAACAGTCTTGGTATTTTGACAGTTGCCAGATTGTCTGGTAAAGTGGTTACCAGGCATGAATTTTGCTGTTCTCCAGCAGGATTAATCTGAATCTGATGATGGAAGCAGGCTGTCCCTGTTTATCGGGTTGTTTTATGGTTTTATTTTCCTTCTTTTCTTAGGGTTGCTTTTATTTGATTTCATAGCTTTCATGTCACTGTGTTTGTGTGTTGGGGAGGGGGGAGGGCATACTACCCCCATTTTTTGAAAAATAATTTGTTGTAAAATGCACTATACTCTAGGAATCATTTGTTACATCTGAGTTTGACTTTGGAGAAGCATTTAACCTTCTTTTGGTTTCCATGTAAAGCATGGCGTTTTTTCCCCAAATCATTTGTATTTTAATTGCCCAATTATATTTAATGAATCGTTTAAAGTTTATATAAGTTCATTTTAACTTCCAGAAATTTTTTGGACAAAAAAACCAGGTATTCATGTTAGGTTTGATGCTTAGCTAGAAATTTGTTATTAATTGCTTGAGTGCAAACAGAAGAAGGATAGTTGCAGCTATTTGTGAAAAATGAGTGACCCTTTGGAGTTTAAACACTAAGTAACTATTGTTTGTGTTTGCACTTATCCCAATAATGTTTTGATAGGTTTTTGATGGATCCCCAGCGGCATTTTCTGGAGTCAAAAGTGGTGATCTTATTTCAACGATTGATGGAGTTGCTTTGTCCAATGCACAAGAGGTTCTATATATTTTGTGAAGTTTGTTTTCAAAGAAATTTAGTTTTCTCATGGTTATCCTGCAAAATCAAGCACTCATTTAGATTGGAGCTCTACCATGACATTTCAATATTTCATTTAGGCAAAGGATCTAAGGCTGACCTCTGTTATTTTCAAAGTTGTCGTGTTTGCACATGCTTTCACGTTTAGCAAACGTTTAGGAACACCTGCCTTTTTCGTGGCGTGCGCACGCGCACAATGTCACTATTAAATTATCACGGTTAGTTAGCTACCGATTGATCCATTGCGTTTGTTTGTTTGTTGCGCGCATGTACATGCGTGAGTGCGTGCACATAGGACGGAGCCTAGGACTCAAATTGTTATTCCTGGGTACCATAAATTGAATGTC
Organism: Eremochloa ophiuroides; assembly: GCA_038502445.1. Lineage (NCBI taxonomy): Eukaryota > Viridiplantae > Streptophyta > Magnoliopsida > Poales > Poaceae > Eremochloa > Eremochloa ophiuroides. Next base: position 27,301,199 of record JAHLJS010000007.1, read on the forward strand.
ACTATTAAATTATCACGGTCAGCTAGCTACCGGTTGATCCATTTTCTTTTACTTGTCCTTGTTAGAATGAGTAGATTGGATTATTGGGCTAACCCTAAAAGGGTAGCTATATAGCAGTACATACATGGGCCTCATGGGCTTAGCCTCATGGGCCTAATACACACACTCTAACACCCCCCCCGCAGTCTGGACTACCGGCGCAGCGGAGTACAAGACTGGACAAGAAAGAAAACAAGCACAATACACAGGATCCCCCCCGCAGCCACAACTAGCCACTGGTGATGTTGAGACTGGAGCGAAACTCGGAGAAGGTCGAGGAAGGGAGGCCCTTGGTGAAGATGTCCGCAAACTGGGAGGTGGACGGGACGTGAAGGACTCGGACGTCGCCGATGGCCACACGGTCGCGGACGAAGTGAAGGTTAATCTCCACATGCTTGGTCCTCTGGTGCTGCACAGGGTTGGTGGAGAGGTATACCGCGCTGACGTTGTCGCAGTAGACGAGCGTGCTCCTGGCGAGGGGGCGGTGAAGCTCAGCCAGGAGCTGGCGGAGCCAAGCAGCCTCGGCCACACCGTTGGCCACGGCGCGGTACTCCGCCTCGGCACTGGAGCGGGTGACCACCGGCTGGCGCTTGGACGACCAAGACACAAGGTTGCCGCCCAAGAAGACAGCGTAGCCGGAGGTGGACCGGCGGGTATCCGGGCAGCCCGCCCAGTCAGCGTCGGTGTAGACAACCAACTCAGCAGAGGAGGACTGGCCGAGGAACAACCCATAGGCAAGGGTGCCGCGCAGGTACCGGAGAAGCCGCTTCATAGCAGCAAGGTGGGGCTCCCGTGGAGCATGCATGTAGAGGCACAGTTGCTGCATGGCGTAGGAGATGTCAGGCCGGGTGAAGGTGAGGTACTGGAGCGCGCCAGCAAGACTCCGGTAGGCGGTAAGAGTCCGCGGGGCCAAGCAACGAACCCGCGGCCTCTGACAGCTTGCCCTGAGTGTCGACTGGGGTGGAACAGGGCTTGTAGTTAGTCATCCCTGCTCGCTCCAGAATGTCACGAGTGAACTGCCGCTGGTGGAGGAACAAGCCTGAAGGTCGGGGCTCAACAGTGACGCCGAGGAAGTGATGGAGCACACCCAGATCCTTCATGGCAAACTCTGCCTGGAGAGAGGCAATGATGCGCTGGAGCAGATACTGGCTGGAGGCGGTGAGAACGATGTCATCCACATAGAGGAGCAGGTAAGCAGTCTCACCCCCATGGTGGTATATGAACAGCGAGGTGTCAGACTTGGCCTCCGTGAACCCAAGAGTCAGCAGGAAAATAGCAAACCAAGAGTACCAAGCCCGAGGTGCCTGCTTGAGCCCGTAGAGAGACTTGTTGAGCCGGCAGACCAAGTCAGGGCGAGAGGAATCCACAAAACCTGCCGGCTGGCTGCAGTAGACGGTCTCGGTCAGAGTGCCATGGAGGAAGGCATTCTTGACATCCAGCTGATGCATAGGCCAGGAGCGCTCGAGAGCCAGGGAGAGAACTGTGCGGACGGTAGCTGGCTTCACCACTGGACTGAAGGTCTCATCATAGTCAACACCAGGCCGCTGGGTGAAGCCTCGGAGAACCCAACGAGCCTTGTACCGCTCCAGGGAGCCATCGGCTCGGCGCTTATGCGTCCAGATCCACTTGCCGGTGACGACATTTGCACCAGGCGGGCGCGGCACCAGGTCCCACGTCTGGTTGGCCAGAAGGGCCGCGTACTCTTCCATCGCACGACGCCAGTGAGGATCCGCCAAGGCGTCGCGGACAGAAGAGGGTACAGGAGAGACCTGCGGGTCCCCAGGTGTCGCTGCAAGAGCCCGGGGCCGCAGGACACTGGCCACGTGCCGCGTCACCATGGGGTGAACGTGACGCGGGTGTCGGTGAAGGAGCGGCGGGTGGTACACCGGCGGCTCGACACGAGCAGCAGGTAGGGGTGGAGACGGCGGCATAGGCGTCGACGGAGAAGGTGCCACTGGACGTGGCCGTGGCAGCGAGGGCGGTGGTGGCACCGGCACCGTGTCCAGCGGGGCCGGTCGCACTCGGCGCTGGTTGACGCGCACCGGGTGGGCGAACCGCACCGGAGTCACCGAGGACGGCGCCTCCGGCCCCGCGCAGGGCGCAGGGTCAGGTGCAGCCAGACCCGCGGGTGACGCAGGGTCAGGCGCCGCGCCGAAGGGCGCCGGGCCGGCGCATGGGGCCGGCGACGCGAGTGGCGGAGCAAGACCTGCAGGACAAAACGGAAATGGTGGCTGAACCACCGCGTCAGTGGGAGACAGAGAGGAGAGGTCAAGGTCGGAGGTGGAAGGAGGTGTGAAGGTGGTGGAGAATGGGAAGACGGACTCATCAAACACCACATGGCGAGAGATGAGGACCCGGCGTGAGGTGAGGTCATAGCATCGGTACCCCTTGTGATCCGGGGAGTACCCGAGGAAGACACACAGGGTCGAACGGGGAGCCAGCTTGTGAGGAGCAGTGGTAGTGGTGTTAGGGTAACACGCACACCCGAAGACACGGAGGTGATCGTAGCGAGGAGGGGTACCGAAGAGAGCGTGATGTGGTGTGGGAGCTAGACAGGCAGTGGAAGGTAGGCGGTTAAGGAGATAGGTGGAGGTGTGCAGGCTCTCGGCCCAGAAGCGGGCGGGAAGGGAAGCCTGGAGGAGAAGAGTGCGCCTGGTGTCATTGGTGGTGCGAATCATGCGCTCTGCCTTGCCATTTTGGAAGGAGGTGTAGGGGCAAGACATGCGCAACTGGACACCGTGAGAGAGGAAGAAATCCCGAGAAGTGGAGTTATCGAACTCACGCCCGTTGTTACACTGGACGGCCTCACGGTAAGGCCAAACTGAGTAGACACCCAGGCAAAGAAGTGACGGAGCGTGGGAAACGCCTCAGACTTAGCACGCAAGGGAAAAGTCCAAGAGTAATGAGAAAAATCATCAACCACGACAAGATAGTATTTATATCTAGAAATGCTCATCACAGGAGAAGTCCACAGGTCGCAGTGTACAAGATCAAAAATGTGGGTCGCATGTGAAGAAGAGTTAGGAAATGAAAGACGAACATGTCGACCCAATTGGCACGCATAGCATAAGTGCCCATCGTGAGCCCGAGTACATGGTATGTCGGAACTACGACTAAGCTGCATCAAAACATCACGGCCAGGATGTCCGAGACGGCAGTGCCAAGTAGTAGAGGAAGTAGATGTGGCGAAAGCAGTGGATGAAGTGGAAGCCGAAGAAGTAGGAGCAGACGGAGGAAGCCGAAGCGTGTAAAGGGGCCCCGTGCTGTCACATCGGAGGAGTAGACGCCGGGAAGGCAAATCCTTCACAGTAAGACCAGAGGAGTCAAACTCAACAGAACAAGAATTGTCAGCAGTAAAACGACGAATGGAGAGAAGGTTGTGAACCATAGAAGGAGCAACAAGGACATCAGGAAGACAAAAAGAGCCAGGAGTGGAAGCGGAACCCACGGATGTGACAGGAATGCAAGAACCATTTGCGACCATGATGGAGGAAGGAAGAGACGAAGGAGGAGGGTGGACAGTTGTGAGTATATCGGGGTCGGACGTAGTGTGGTAGGTGGCACCCGAGTCGGCGACCCAGTCAAGGCCGGTGGGCGGTGTCAGGCCCATGGTGCTGAAGGAGCGGGCCAGAGCCGTCGCATCCCAACCGGCAGGCCCTGGCGGCGACTGGGAAGACAGGGCCCACGGCGACGTGAGGGGCGGAGCACCCCCAGGTGGTGGGGCCCACGGAGTGGCCGGGACGGCACCGGCGAGCATGGCCGCCGGGGTGCGAAGATCACCACCAGCACCCTGGAAAGGCCACATGAAGATGCGCCCGGACCATGGGTTGCTGAAGGAGGGCCAGGGTGCACCCCCCTATGGTGGCGCGGGCGTAGCCCCACGACCAGAGCCTGAACCACGCCCTCCGCGTCGATGACGGCCGCCACGGCCCCCCCCCCCCCACCCCCGCTCGGCCCGGAGGGAGGAGGACCAAGAAGAGACGATGGTGCCGGTGTGGACGTACACGGCGGAGGAGCGGCTGCAAGGGCAGTCGAGGTGGACGAGGAGCCCGGCGTGGAGAGGGAAGCAGGCTGGACGCCCTGAGTGAGCTCCTCCATGACGAGGTCGTCACGGACCTGCAGAAAGGAGGGGAAGGGCCGCTGCCGGGTGATCCAGGTCCGGAGGTGGCTGTAGCGGTCGCTGAGGCCGCGGAAGACGTTGAGAACCAAGATCCGGTCCTCCACGGGCCAGCCAAGGTCACCGAGGGAGTCCGCCATGGCCTTCATCCGGCGGCAGTACTCGCCGACGGAGAGGTCGCCCTGGACGAAGGTGCGGAAGCTGGCGTCGAGACGTAGAGCCCGGGCCTTGGCGTTGCCTAGGAACTGGCCCTCAAGCGCCAGCCAGGCACGACGAGCGTCGGGTGTGTTGCGGACGAGGTCGTGGAGGTCGGTGGTGATGGTCCCGAGGATCCAGGAGAGGACGATGCTGTCGAGACGATGCCACCCGGGGGTCTGAGCCGCAAGCGGGGCGTCGAGGAGGACGTGGTCGTCAAGGGCGTAGCGGCGGAGGGTGAGGACGACCATGTCCCGCCAGCGGGCGTAGGAGGACGACTCCGGGTCGAGGACGACCGTGACCAGGTTGCGGATGTTCTGGACACCGGCGGCCTGGTAGTGGAGCTGCGCCACGATCCGCCGGATCGGGGATCTGGAGAGGCGACACGCGGACGGCGCGCGAGTCGGAGGAGGCGGCAGTGGAGTCGTAGTACCCCGGGTGGCCGAGGAGCTGCTCCGCCTTGGCGAGCTGACGTGCCAAGGCAGCAGCCGCCTCGCTCTCCCGTTCCAAGGCGAGGGCAGCCGCGCTCACGCGTGCCGCGCCTTCGGCGGCGGCAGCCCGAGCGGAGAGAAGAGCAGCGGCATGGTTGGGGTCGAGGAGAAGCGCGCCCGGGGCCCCAACAGCGCCGTCCAGAGGACCGAGCGCAGGCAGGGGCTGCGCGGGCGGCGGTGGCTGCAGGGGCTGGCTCGCAGCCCCGGGGGTGGCCAGAGCAGCCCCGGGCGGCAGCAGGCCCATGGCCCCGGTGGCTGCCAGAGCAGCCCCGGGCGGTGGCGCAACCAGGGCGGCCCCAGGTGGCGGCGGCGCGGCCCTAGGCGGCGGCGGCTCGGCCTAGGCCTGGTCGGCCAGCAGAGGTGGCGGCGCAGGCCTGCCGGGCCGGGGGGCGCCGAGCTGCGGCGGCGGCGGAGGCCCGCTTCGCGGCGGCTGGCTGGAGGCGCCAGCCCCGCCGCCGGCGGCCACGAGAGCCACGGCAGGCGGCCGGCCGGCCGCGAGCTCCGCCCAGGAAGAGTAGGGGAGGGGAGGGAAGGTGGAGAAGTAGGAGGAGGAAGGGGGAGGAGGAGGCCGGCCGCCGGCCATGGTTGCCGGAGATGATGGCAGCGGCGGCGGCTGGGTGGGAGGGAGGTGAGGAGAGAGAAAAAAAGACCTAGCTTGATACCATGTTTGAATGAGTAGATTGGATTATTGGGCTAACCCTAGAAGGGTAGCTATATAGCAGTACATACATGGGCCTCATGGGTTTAGCCTCATGGGCCTAATACACACACTCTAACAGTCCTACATGGTGTTATGGATTGGCTACGGATAGATGGATCAGCAGAGAAACACTGCCCTCCCTTGGAGACTATCTTAGGATTTCTTTGGTCCCTTTTATAGAGACAACTTACTTGCCCTAAGTAATATCCTAACCGAACCAATCTATCTTATTCCTTTGCTAACAAATCAAATCAATCTAATCTAATCAGGGTATGCACTGTTAATGTGGCACTATTCACGCGCTACAGTGCCGCGTGGCCCCCCTCGGCCGGCTCCACCTGCCATAACACATGGGGAAAAATAAAGGAAGAGAGAATACTGCTAGCTACTAATATGTAGCAAGTGCCGTGTGGTGTGTGCGCGCTCTGAGCCATAACCCAGGGCTGATGCTTGTGCTGTGTGTGTGCTCTGAGCTCAACCCCTTTCTTCTACCTCTAGCCGAGTGAGTGTGTGGGTAAGCTAACTGCTGACCTGTGCAGGGAATCGAGGGACCAACACGTGTAACATGTTTATATATTTATAATAAAATGTAAAAATTACACGAAGTACATCTTAGGTTCATATGAATTAAGGAAAAATACCATTTTTTCTCTTGAAATATTTTTCTCGATATGTAGGAGAGTTGACATCATTGCATTAAAATTTAAGAGAACAGACACATCGAGACGATTTAAATATCTGAAGCACAAATAGCAACTGTAGAATTTGCTCTTTTTTCTAAGAAGAATCTTAATGGGCTATATCTGCATAGTTCAGTTTGATATTAATTTGTTTTGTTTCCCATATCATTATGACGTCATATAAAAAGCTATATAGCCATATTTATGTTACTTGTTTGTAGCATTAAATATTTTGAAAGCAATTGCTTCAGTAAAGGCAAGTGACAATTTTTCTGAAAGACAGTTCAGACTTTGGGAGGCCAATAACTTTAATATTTTCTATTTTTCTATAAATCTATAAATTTAATAACTACCATAAATTTGGACAGCTTTGTTTGGTTATTTCAGGGTTGCATGATGTGTAGAATCACTATGCCAGCATAGTGTGCTTTTAATACAAAGATATACATATCTGTTGCATTTTTGAAGAAAACATAGGGTGCCTGATGGTTTTATTTTTATCCTGCCAGTTCCATGAGTTGATTTTGGACAAAGCGGAGTTGATTTTGGACAAGGCGGAGTGTGCTGTGGAACACCCTGGAGGAATGGTTTTTCAGGTATGCTGCACTAGTTGTGTTATGCAGTTGGATGATTCAACATCCTTACCTCTATAGCACAGTTGTCCATTTATATAACACTATTGTATTTGGGAATAGGTGTTTGTGCTCAGGCCGAGTGATGGTTCTGGATTCGTTGCAACTATCAATGCTGATGTCGATACGATCAAGCAAAACAGGTTCTTTCTGATACAGCATAACTACTTCATTGGATTTCGTGTGTGAATGTTTTCACCAAGTTTCTTCAATTACAGATGGCCTGTACCTAAGGCTGAATGGAGGCGTCCAAGCGCAAATGATGATAACGACACAAATTCTATGTGGCCACGTCCTGTGACTAGAACTACACCTCTATCTGAATTTCATATAAAAACCCCTAGCGGATACGACCTCGACTACAAATGAGTAGTCTTTTGTAGGCTGTGTTCTTGAAGGTTACTTTAAAGGTGTTGTTCCTAAATATGATGATGTATAGAATTTGTCCTCGGATTCATGTCTCAGCCTTTGCCAGTTGTAACCTTCTAATCTAGATATTTCTAGGATTTTGCAAGGATTCACTGTTTTTATGTAGCTTATGAAACTTGCTACCAAGGGGTTGGTGCATGTATGCTGTGCAACAATAGTTCTGCTAGGGAAGATAGCAGATCGGCAACTAAATTGGGCAAGATCTGTGAATGACAGATGTCACATGTATTTAGTATTTTCTATATGCATGGGTAAGTGGGTATCGCTAAGGCCCTGTTTGGGTCTTTGGAATTGAATTCATGGTAATAAATTACAGTTTAGACACATATTAGAGATGATAATTTCTATAACTTTAAATCTCAGTGCGGTCAGCCTATCATTGTCAATGGGAAAGAAAGTTTGGACAACGTTATAATCAAGTGCAAGCAAGCAGTGGATCAGGTTGCCAGCTTTGGAAGAAATTGTGGAGATTAGAAGTCCCGGGGAAGATCAAGATCTTTGGATGGCGGGCATTAAAAGGGCTTATGCCTTGCCGAGCAATCCTTGCTAACAGGCATGTAGGCCAATCGGGAGGATGTCCAGTTTGTCATAATGGAGCGGAGGATATCAAACATATGCTGTTTACATGCGATCGTGCAAAGGAGGTATGGCGTTTGCTTGGCACTTGGGAGAGTTTACAACGCTTCTTACAAACTGAAAGCTCTGGTTCAATAGTTATTGACGCGATTATTAGAAGCAAAGAGCAGGTCGCAATGATACAAGTGGGATTAGCGGAATTGGTGCTTACTGCTGGTTGGTATATTTGGTGGGAGCGGCGGCAACATGTTCATGGCGAGACTATCACAGCGGCCATCAACATCAGCTATGTCTATTGCAGCGCTAACAAAGAATTATAAAGCATCAATGAAGAAGAGTTCTCAGCAGGGATGGATGAAACCTCCTGAAGGGAAAGTGATGGTGAATGTTGATGCGGCGGTGTGGCAGTGTGGGAGCAATCATAAGAGATTGTACTGGGGAGTCTTAGCTGCTGCCCACAGCTATGTGCCACACTTGGTGGATGCACCAATGGCAGAAGCCTATGCATTGAAGGAAGGTTTAATGCTAGCACAATACATTGGGTGCAACCGACTAATTATTCAATCAGATTGCATGGAGGTGGTACAAACAATGAAAGATGGAGGATTCACAGCAAATTCGGCAACAGCTTTATATGATGAATGTGTTATCATTTGGAGTGGCTTTCAGGATATAACCATTGAGCACTGTAATAGAGAGGCAAATCAAGTGGCGCATAATATATTTAGCTAGAAGAGCGATGCAATCAAAACAAAATTGTACTTGGGACGATGAGCCCCCTAGCTTTATCCTTGATTTGTTAGCAAATGATGTAACTATCCTGAATGAATAAAGTTTGCCATATTGCTTCAAAAAAAAAGTTGAAAAATACAAACATAGCATGGTGATCTATCGAATCCATTTCCACCTCTCACCCTATAAATTTAAGATAGACTTACATGTGAACTTTGAAAAGTTGGAATCTCAAATTCCAAGGGATCCAAATGGGTCCTAGGATGAATCCTTGACAAGCACATTGAGTGGCAAAATTATCCTAAAATCTACTTGAGTCCTCTGTAAATAAGTTTATATATGTAAGAGCACATTTTTTTTTTTTTTGGAATTAACCGTTCCGTGCAAGTATTTCTTCTTCTGTTCCGTACGGTTGGAGCTGCTAATTGAGCACATGAGGCACGGATCGACTGGCCGCATGGTCATGAAGGGCGTGCAAAGACCAAACGTGATCTGTTTAGTCTCAATTTGTAGCAGGTGCTGTAATCAGGTAACAAGATTAGGGGTTTAGAGGAGAGTGGATCCTTCATAGCAGGATCATACACATATTTGGAGCACAGTGGATGCCCCCGTAGCAGAGGTGATGGCACTCAGGGATGAACTGCCGCTGCTAGCTCAACATATTGGCCGCGCCGCGCCCCACGGCCCCACCTCATGTACCAGGTCATCGACCCGCAGATGGCCGCGCCAAAGTCACAAGCGACGAGCGTGGCGAGGACATCCTCTCCTAGTCTCCTGTGAGTGCGACTTCAAGATTTGAGCTCCAAGAAAGCCACATCAGTTATCTGCAGGAACTATACTGAAATTACTCTCGTAGCTGTCTGCATTTACCTCTATATAGGTACTTTTTTTTTTTTTTGAGGGAACCTCTATATGTCGGAGAACTGACAAACACCAAAAACTATAACCAATCTTGTTAAGTATAATAAGTCGGAGCACATCACAAAGGTTAGGAAATCAAAGTTTAAGTTCGATCTTAATGCAACTTCCCTAACAGAGAGCCACCTAATAGCATGTGAGGAAGATAAGTTAAGCTCATCCCTCATCCTGGTTGCAAGTCAGCTACAACATTCCCTCAAAACACCACATGCTCCCTCAAAACACCATTTTTCACCATAAAACAAACACAAAAATAGCGCCCATGCTGCAGCTGTAGAACACCACAACGCTTCCCTCAAAACACCACTGTCTATCACTCTTCAGTCTTCACGAGTCATGTACCACTCTTCGTCGACAACTTTACCATTTGCAAGTAGCCGGACAATAATTGGCCTGGGAAGTGGCCACCTGCAGGTAAACAAAGTGCTAATATATTATATACTCCGAAGGCTACACTTCTAGATCATATGAAAACTACCTGTTAAGTCTGCTGGGGGTAAACTTGTTGACGTTGATTGTTCGAGTTGTGACTTCAGGTTTACAACCACTATATGTTCTCACAAGAAACTGGATTGGATATAAAAACAAGATGCCGCCATTATGTTAGCAGAACCATAACAAAGACCCAATGCAATTATATAGAGAATAGAACCTTAAGGCTCACTGCTGCCATCTCATTCAAGTCATCTGGAAGGTTCAATTTCTTTCGGTCCAGCCAAAGCTTACCGCAAATGTCCAGAAGTATGCCGCCCAACTAGTACCAAAAAACGATGACATTCAGCATCATTTTTGACAGACCAAGGATTCCACATAAGATTAAAATCGTACATACCTCTGCAGCATTGCAGAAAGGCACACCATCGACATGAGTGATTATTTCCCCAACCTTTATCTCAGAAGAAAGTTCTGTGGAAGATTCTTGTACCTGCAACACAAATACACAGAAAGCAAAAGCTTCTTATTCGCAACAGAAGACCTGAAACCAAAAGACAAACCAGTTGGATACATACTGAGACAGAGTTTCTGTATTACTACGGCAAAAAGTTCACATCCACAGCATTGAATTAGAAACATTAACACAGAGATAAGTGCAAAAGATGGAATACCCATACCTTCACCACAATTACACCACACCTCGCAGGGACCCCACCCTTTGCTATCTGTTCAAGTACGTTAAGATCTGCTTCATAAAGAGTTTCAACCTGCAGTCCATGCAAAGGTCGTATCACCTTCCTGCATCAACATATGGATCATTTTATTCATCAATGCTACAAAGACCATGATGCATAATCTTTTTAAAAAAAGAACATGTAGGACTGCATTTCCATTGGTATCGAAATCAATTAAGGCTGCACTTAATGAGTACAGTAATTAGAAAAGTGAATGTGCAAAGATAAGTAATAACAAAATACATACCCAAAGTTAGCAAAGTGCTGCAAACACTTCAACACAATGAAACCTGGAAGGAAAGGAGTTCCTTTCTTGTCATAGAAGTTCATTCCAATTACATTTCCATCAAAATCCATCAGTGGACCACCAACACCTTTCTGCACAATATTCTGTTAGTATTTAACTGATGATTTGTAAGGAATATAGGTAAATCATGGATTGCGTTGTATATGATAGAAGAAACTCATTTAGTTCTACCATGAACATCAAGCAAAAGTTGCAAATTCCTATTCCTATTCCTAGTATAGCCGTACCCATGAACTTTCACATGAGCGCTTAATTAACAAAGTCATGGGCGCCAGCAAAATGTCACTTCTTCCTATGGCCTGTGGCTCATAATCGCTGCTGAACAGCAGATCAGTTGGCACAGAGGGGCCTTTCTCATCCTGAATCATGTCCTCTTTGTGACCAAGAACAAGAGATCATCCAGCATCTTTTGGTTTCTTGTGTTTTCGCCCACCAGTTTTGGTTTCTATTACTGCAAAGGGTGGGCCTCGCTATCCCATCACCTCAGACCACAGAGACTTCTTTTGATGATTGGTGGTGCAGGGCTAGTTCAGCTGTGAGTGGTCCTGTTCATAAAGGATTAAACTCTCTTGTCATCTTGGGCGCGTGGAGTATTTGGAAACACAGGAATGAGTGTGTTTTAATGGTGTTGCCCAAAGGATCACCACGGTCCTCACTCTTTCTGGTGAGGAGTGCCAGCTATGGAATATGGCAGGAGCCAAGGGGCTGCCCTCAGGCCCTAGCTCAGATAACTAGTCGCTCTAGGTCAGTCGTTTTTATCATCTAATCTTTAACGGGTGCGGGTGTCATATGTTTTATGATGGGTGTTTTCTTGTGCTGTAACTCTCATCTTCTATTAAAGTAATGATACAAAGCTCTCCTGCGTGTTCGAGAGAAAAAAATTAACAAAGCTTCTTTGTCATAGTAAAATAATCTATGATTAAAAGCCACCACATCATTCCCCTGCAACATACCACCATATAGTACAGGTAATGGACATGTCTAAGTGAGGCATGCAATTGGCTACAAACACCTTACTACAGTAGTCATCCTAAAAAGGAGCAAAAATGCAGAATGATGTTTATAAATTCAAAAACTACAGATTAGTGAAACATAATGACAATATAAACTGTTCTTTATCCCTACAAAATTTAGAAATCATGGCAAATCTTATAATCTGTTAAAAAACTTGTGTCATCACTCACCTGCCCAATACATTCATGGCATTGCTCATTGTCTCAGTTGACAGGTCCAAAACTTCAACTTTTGAAAAGATAATAAAGAAAAAGGCTAATAGCAACATTTCACCTCTAATACTTGAGCTAAATGTTATAGGCACTTGTTCTCACATGTTTTTGGTCAAGAAAATATTCCTGGCAGACAAACTGGAATCTTGGGAAGCAAACGATGCAAATAAAAACGAATGCATAGTCTTTATAAGAAACATTTCAGGGAGAGTGTACAAGCTCATGATTGTATGAGTAAAGCTTCTACTAAGTTTTGTAGAGGGATGAAGACAATACACCTCTAAGCATTCTTAAGTTTGGTTCCTGTCCTCTTAAGTCAAACCCATAGCATTTGGTTGGAACATGGAAAGAAGGAATGTCAGGCCTCAAGGAACAACTATGTGATGATTGAGACAAATTCTTTTACGTTTGGAACCCCAGACTTACAGTTAAATGGATCTAAAACGTATGACTGGCCCGGAAAAAAAAGACCACAAGATAGTGAAGGAGCTCAATCACCCTCTATAAGAAAAGTACATAACAGTTTTTTTTTTACGGCACAATAAATTGGATACTATAATGTCTCTGAGATCTAAACTATGGGATTGCAAACAAGTGAACAACATCCTGGATCTTTAGGAAATATCATTTTCACAGCTCTATAAAGGGTACTCAGATAAAGGTGTTTAGGGCCCAAGAAGTAATTCAGTTCGAAATGGTCTTCAAATAAAATTGTAAAATTACTAGACCAGACATCAGTTTGCAATTTGCTTGACCTACCTGTGAAATCTTGCAAGATGAAACTAATAGCTCTTCACAATCAAACCTGCTTTTCCTTGGAATAAGCTTTCCTGAAGCAACCTTTAAGCCCTGAGGCTGACAAGTACGGCCTAGAGCTACAACATCTCTTGTACAGTTTTCACAAAAGTTGAAGAGTCCAGAGTTTTGGTCGAAGCTTTTGCTTGTCAGGTGAACAGTGCAAGGGACCTTGATCATGCATATGTTGTAATAGAAGTCCACATTTGATACAAAGCCCTCAAGTTTTTGACCACCTGCTAACCATACATTGATCTACAACCAAATTTGTAAGAACAAAGTTAAATACTTATACTATTTTAAGGAAAAGTTATACTATTTTAAGGAAAAGAAAGACAACGATTCTATGTACAAGACGAGAATAGTCCAGCAACCTTAGGTTTATCAACTTGCTCGTCTTTGTCTGGACATGTTATCAAACTAGCAGAGGTCACTACATAAGCAGTATCATCCACATACTCAACTATTGTGCCAGAGCAAGAGAAAATCTCTGTGTCTCCTGCAGACAAAAAAAATTAAACACTAGTTAGAGTCAACACTAACACAAGCAACAACGCCCATCCAGATGAAGTTATTCACCTGTAAAACATTCAAGGCCAACCACACATCGAGCAAGCTCCAGAGTGGACTTCTCAACTTGCCAGTTAACGTGCTTCAGCTCAAATTCTGTCCCAAACTCAAGGTCCGGTTCATATGGTATCCAATCCAACCATCCTAGTTACAAATTAAGAATCGATGCCATTTACTGAAAGCTGGAAGCATTGCAGCACAAACCAAACTAGTTCCTGATTGTAATAGCGGTGGCAAAAGGGAATAAAAGCAAACCTCTGTAACTTCCTGGAGGTTCATTGATAGTCTCATCTACAGCAAGTTGATGCACAGAGTAAGTAAAGAAGGCAATAGTAGGATCAGGAGAGAAAATAGAAGAAAAAGTAAAAACACTAACATGTATAAACTGTTTCACTCTCCCCTTTGTTGCCACTGAAGTCGCCGGCATTGGTGTCACCTCCTTGTTTGGAAAGCCGAAGCTTTTCCTGTTCTTTCTCCCATAAGTCATATTGGGCATGCCTGGTTGCTTTTTCCTTCAAGATCCAGGCCACATGTTCTCTATCTTTGATTTCCTGCTCTTTTTGCTGTTCTTTTTTTAAGCGCTTAGTTTGAATGCGTCTCTCTATCTCCTTCTCCCCCTCCTCCTTGAGTTTGTCCCACCTCAACCGTGTTTCTGAATCAACATTGCGATCACGCAGATCGTATCTACGGCTCTGTGGAGTCAATTCCTGGGAACAAATGACTACGATTGCTAAGAAAAACTAGATGGCTTTTACCACGCGCACTAACAATTTGATGAGGGAAAAGCTATGTGCTTGGGGGTACTAGCAACGATTACCTCTTGCGTCTCAGGATGACGATCGTCGCCCTCGGTGCCCACCATGTGGTACCTGCCGTTGGGCTCAGCTCAGCGTGGAATCGGAACCACCAGTAGATAGACCGACCGAATCAGTGACCTAACATGCAGCACAAGCAATTCAAGATGTGAACTTAACTGTTAGGAGCAGTTCAATCAAACCCAGGCGGAAAAGAGAACCACCCGATCAAGTTAGGGTTCCTTTACCAAACCCCGATTCGGACCCATCTGTACCTATTCCGGTACCGATGCACTAGCTGGGAGGTCAGTTGCACGCCTGGGTGTAGTCTTGGTGGAGAAGGGGATCGCCCGGCGCCGCTGCTGGGGAGGAGGGGAGGACTGCATGAGCGGGAGGTGTGCCTAGCGTTTTATGGAACTCCGTCTGCAAGGACGACGTTTCGATCACGCAGAGGTGCTTTCCCGTCCAGCGTCCGATGGCGACCATGGTTGAAGCGGAGGCGGTGCCGGTGGCGGCGGCGGCGGATCCGCCGGATCTGGAGGCGGCGACAGCGGATTCGACGCCAGGTAGGCCCCTCGTCGTCGTCGTCCTCCTCCTCCTCCTCCTGCTTGATCTGGTCTTTAACGACAGTTATTTGGTTGTTTAATTCCACAGATGCATTCGTTCTTTTTGGGGATCCAGAAGACGATTCGGATATGGAGGCTGAGGAGGATTATCCTAGCGATCCAGAGGGTTTCACCCAAGAATCCCTGAATGCAAAACAAGTGGTGTTATGCCTGTCCAAATCCATCGTCTCACTTGTCTCTTCTGTTGGTACTTTCACTGCTCTCCACCTGTGCCGCATCGGCTCTGTATTTTCCATCAAGTCTTACACATGTTTCTCATCATCAAGCTAAGCTTGTGAGTGAAACTTTGATCCTGTTCTGCTGCACAATTGTGCAGATGGGAAGCCTCTGTTTGCTTGCACGGGCACAGTGGTCAATCATGTGGGTTCTGAGACATGGATACTCACCTCAGCTACGCTGGTTAAGAAACCTGACACCGACCATGATGCTTACAAAGCGGATGAAGTTAAGGTCAGCATAAAAGCACATTTGATGTACTCACATCCTTCTTCATTGACGCAGGGAATCGTGGATAACTAGGCTTTGATTTAATGATCACAGATTGAAGTGCTTCTGCACGACAAAAGGACTATCAATGGGTGCATCTCAATGTGCAATTTGCACTATAATGTTGCTGTTGTCACTGTTGAGATACAGTTTGATCTTCCCATGGTGGCGCTTAATGACCTTCCTGAATGTTACTCCTTGCTGGGTCAGCCTGTGATAGCTGTAGCTCGGGACTCCAAGTCAGGAGCTTTACTGGTGAGACAGGGGAACATGATTCGTAAAAGAAGCAAGTTGGACTGCGGTGAGCTTTTGCTCTGTACCTGTCCTGTTAATAAGGTAACAAATAACACAGTATTAAATTTTAATTGTGAGTAAAAAGGATGTGAATATGAATGAATATACATTATAGTA
Source organism: Eremochloa ophiuroides (assembly GCA_038502445.1). Lineage (NCBI taxonomy): Eukaryota > Viridiplantae > Streptophyta > Magnoliopsida > Poales > Poaceae > Eremochloa > Eremochloa ophiuroides. The sequence goes on from JAHLJS010000007.1 coordinate 27,317,092, forward strand.
AAATTAAAGAAAGGCTGCGTGTCAAATTAGTTTTGTGAGCTGGTAAGGTGGTAAGGCAGCATATGTATTTGCTGAATAATCAGTTATTCTTGAATGATTACAATGCTGTTTACAGAGTGAGGTCCAACTTATGCTCGTAATCTATGAAAGAACATATAACTTCAATCAGAAGTCATATTCTTTTTGTTACGGTGTGCAGATCATGTGACCTTAGTTACTCATTATAGATCATGAGGATATAAATTGAATCTCTTCTTTTATGCACTAATCCTTCCAATGAAGTATTTCCAGAATTCAAATGCTTCATGGGAGATGTTTTCAATAATTCGAAACGATGATGTGAAAACTTACATTAGTATTATTTTTGGGTTTGTCATATTGTACCAGATCTTTATCGGGGGGCTAGTCGTAGACTTTGAAAGAAAAATTATTGGCGTCACTTTTTTTGGCAAGGACACCACTCATATTGTGCCAACCTGAGATTATGGCAAGATGTGTGAAACACTTCAAGAAGTTCAGGTGCTATTTATTCTCTGTGGGTCTTGGTTATGTCATATACATTATATTGTTTAGCTTTGTGTGTGCACCCTTGCACAGAAGTCGTTTTTAATAATTTAACTTTGTATAGAGGTCGTTTAGCAGCAAGGATATGGTTTGTTTGGTTTGAAACGATATTTACTGTTGTTTTTTATGCAATGGTTCTGCAAGAAGCTATATGTATTAGCTTAGAATCCTTAAATCTATTCTGCCATATCAGTGCTCATTGAGTTTTGGTTGTTCCTATTTTCTTTCTTAACTGTCCTATCTTCATTATATGTAGCATCACTTGCTCTCGATATTATTCCCTGGTGACTACTTTGTATGACCATCTAATAATTTACATTCACCATGCTAGTTTAAGAATTAAAAAAATGGTTGGCATCTCTGTGGTTTATAAATTACTGGAGCTAGTAATGTGAACCAGAACAAAGTAGGGTAGGCATTATTGTAGTAATGTTATAAGGACTCATTGCAAGCATTTGTCTACCACTGCACTTATTGTTTCCTATTGAGAAGGTTGCAAATCTTATGTTGAATGCAGGACACTCAAGCAGCCTCGTGTCTGCATAAGGGGACATGCTCTTCACAGTTTGGAACTCAGCAGTCTGGAAATTTTATGCATCAAGTTCCCCAACCTATCTTGTGGAATTGGAGTTGTGGTAGACCAGGTAGTCATCAATTTAGACACAGGACGTAATAAATAACTTGACGAGCAATCCCTATTCTTGCTCACAAAAAAAAAAATTCCTATTCTCACTTGCAAACACATTTAGTAACTGCATTAGCGATTATTTGTTTAGCACCATGGTGATCCTTCCGCATGATAGTTATGTCTATTTATTATGAATTGCGTGAGTTCATTTTGTCATATCTGCATACAAGGGATATCAAATTCAGTGTGAAGTACGATTCAGTTCATGAGGAAAAGTGTGCACTGTTCTTGATATTAAGTGCAGTTCACTGTTTGTGTAAACTGAATCAGACTGATTGGAAACTTCTCTTTGTTGCTAGTTTGTTACTGAAAAAGTAATTTGCCTGATTGTACTGACCTTTAGATTTACATTAGCCCTAAAAAGCTAAAACTAAACTAGAGCAATAGCATACTGTAGATATTCTCTTTATACTCGTATTATTCGAGACATTATTCTTTTGAACTCATTGAGTGCAACTTGAGCTTCAACGTTCTACTGATATGCTGACCCTTTTTGCTATAGGAATACTGCAAAAAAAAGTTGGCATTGCATTTGTGTGTGTGTGTGTGTGTGGGCAGCTATAGTCAGTTGGCTGGAAGCGTGTATGAATGATTGGGATTCTGAGTTAGGGAGTTAATAGAAAGAAAGGATAAGAAAATCCTGATGTACGAAGGTCAACAGGAAAGAGTTGCACTATCAGCTGAGTGGTGATGCCATTGATGGGAGGACTATGTGGAGGTGGAAGATGATCAAGGGCTGGTAACAATTTTGCAAGAAGGATCAGATGCGAAAGATTGAAAGATGTAACATTAGGTCCACTATATGGTGAATGTTAACAGGGAGGGAGATGGAGGAATATACTTTCAAAATTATAGACTTAGCGATTAACAATTAGATGATACATACAATGGCGTCGAGGCCTGATGGGACAAACCAAGTATGGCCTAAATGAATAACCTGTTACTATGGTACCCATAACTTTTGAACCTTTAACTTTATGATTTGTATATATGCGTAATTGTTGGCAACACTGTGTACGGATAACCTCTCTTTTAACACAAAGCTCCCTAGATAGACGATTACATTTTTTGTGAAGTACATACGAATCCAAAATTAAGGTAGGGCTTGCAGTTTGTGGAAATTGTTGCTGTTGCTGAGTATTTTTCTTCTTAAGAACATTACCTAATAATTAGCATGTTTTGTTTACATGATCTTCTTTTAACTCCCATTTTCATTGGCTTAATCACATATAATTTGTCTAGATATCTGGAATATCATCCGCAGATTTTGGAGGCATCGAGGCTGGTGATATCATCTGCAGTATTGATGGGGTTGTTCTGTATTCTGTAGCTCAGGTATCATTTTGTCATTTTTTTGGATGCAAATCTTTAACACTATCTGCATGCCATCTTGCAAATTTAGATCTCTTGTTTTACATTATAACACCATAAATATTTGTTTCAAAAGATATACTTGTTATCATTGAAGTTGCAGGATTATCTGTTTGAGCATATTGAAATGTTTTGAGTTCCAGACAATGTCAGTTAACAAAAGTACCTTCATTTTCCTGACACTGCAATTTTTAGTATTTCATAACATGGTGAAAATTACTCTTCACATAGTGAAAATTGGTTATCATTCACGTCATTAATAGCAATCTGTTAATTCCTAACAGCTCACTTCACATCCATCTTCACCCTACTTTGGATGGAGAATTTAGACACTCCTGTTGTACTATTTGAAAGCCTTATCATATTTTGTGTAGTTCATGCAATGTTTTCTTTCCTATTCCCAGCTTACTGCGATTCTTCTTGATACGGTGTTTGCTATGAAACCCCAGAATGCAAAGATTCTCCAGGTTAGTTTGGATAAGAACTATATTAATTTCCTTAGTTTCTTCCTGTTGATACTTATGTACGGGAAATCAGGCAGTGATACAAAGGCCAAGAGATAACACCAAATTTGTTGCAATGCTGAATATATGGGAAAATGGTTCTGTCGAATGTGGCAATTCCTTTTATAAAAGGTTATTTCTCAAGCTCAATAGAAGTTTTCGTGTCTCACTGTTGATTAATGTTATGATGTAGTTTTTATTACAATTTAAATTTTGAGAGCCTTTGTATTTTACAATTGTAGATGGCCATTGCTGTGAAAGAAACGAGATTCTGGTTTTCAAATATGAAGTTATTGCACTTGAATGATGTAAGTAATTCTTAGGCCTTGGAAGTAGACCATATATTTATTGAGCTTCCATCTATCCACCAATTTTCATCATTCCTAGGCTGTGTTTGGATACGCTCCCCATGACCGTGTGGTGCGGCGTGAAAATGCGGCCCTGAAACCATGCCTTGCTTGCTATTGCGCTTTTGTGTTTTGAGGGAGACGAGCGGTTGCTGCGAGGTATTTAGTTCACTGTGTGCAATTTCTCAGCCAAAATCAGATTACAATTGTATCCAAACATGTTGCTAGTAACTTCACTGTACTTTATTTTTATATACAAAACCTGAGTTCTACTCAACATGACTACCACTATGACATTAGTAGGAGGTAAAGACTCCTTGGTCTATCTGTTCTTGAGTTTTGGATGTATTGATATTTATTATCCCTTTTTTTCGCCTTTATAATTATAGGCTAATATTATAAAACTAGGTAGTTGAAACATTTGTCTGAATAGAAATCCTCGTTGGACTTTTATATGATATTGTTGCCTATTTCTTGTCCATACTGATAACATTTTCAGCATGATAAATTCTTGTGAAGACTCTATTTCTTTGAGCTTTTAACCTTTATAATTGTCACATACCTGTATTAAAAGAGTTTTAGTCATTCACATTATTTGCCTAGTTAAGATGAATATGAAATAGTGTGTGTGAATAGCTAAATGTCTAAATTTGTTAGTACAAACATCTGCATCGGTACTGGCTGTTAACAAATACCATCCACTTTGTTGGCTCTTTTCTTGTCATTCTAATAAAAATGAAAGGTGCATCACTCAGAGCCTAGGTCTGTTTTCACAGATGCAGGATTCTTCTAAGTCAAAATATCTCCTCACTCCCAAGTTTTGGCATACCATTTTGTTAAGGGCCTGTTTGATAAGCAAAAGTTATTCAGGAGTATGGGAATATTTCTGCATATTCGTAGCAGGAATAGGAATTTTGGTTTGCATTGGGTAAAAGTGCCAACTTTTCAAAGCAATATCATGAATTCAAAATGCCTAGATCATATGCAAATCAATGTGTAAATCATCTTCAAAATGCTTCTGTTTCTTTTTCATTGTTAGATTCTTGCACATGTTTGATATCTTTACACAATTCTGTGAACATGCTTGCCCTCAGTGTTTCTGTTCTAAATATTTTGATTATACACGTGTATTCAACAATAATGCTCATATTTTTGTTCCATGCACCTACAAGTAATCTCCAGGAAGACATGCACCTTTCGAATATATTTGCCAATTGCATTTAACATTTTACCAACACTTTCATTGGGTAATAGCACCCCCAAATAGTGACGGGGCAAGGGCTTGTGGTAGTGTGCTGCCCTATAGGGACAGTGGCAGTGGTTGACGCCCTGATGTGTCTGTATAGGGGTAAAGCTGGGGATTCATAGTTCTCGGTCAGCTGACTGAGTTTCTTTGCAATACTGTAGGATGGTCTTTCGCCACCCGCTGCATCTGTTTTTAAATTGCATTTGATATTTCTGAACAATGGCTCATGTTCCGGCTTGCTTGGAACTGAAAGGCTGTCGATGTTGTTGATATTTCTGAACAATCACTTGCACCCTGCTATTTCTTTTTTTTTTAGCCCAGCTTATATTGAATGCTATTTCCTTTTTTTTTTTTTTTATTCTTGGAGTTGTAAAGAATAGATGCTAAGGGTGGCAAAGATATAAGTTAGTATGTTGTCAAGCCTTTTTTTTTGGTGGTCTTATATTTTTAAGTTTTTATTGTTTGGATGGTTTTGTTTTATCTTATCTTTTTTTTTGTCCAGTAAATTCTCATATATATTGCTGATGTTATCATGAAGGGATGTCGAGGTCTGAAGGCACATCTGGACAAGAGCTGAAGCTACTGGATAGCGGGATAGTGCTCTTCACTTCTGTGCTTGTTGCCCTATTATTTAGTAAATTATGAATCTCGACCTTGTAGAAGCTGCTTATGGCCGCAGCAGCAATTTTTTAAGCTTTTTTAATCTATATGATATGACTATGATATCATATAATAAGATCTCTTGTTTCTCAGCCACATTAACGACAGTGCCTCAAATGAACAGTCATAAAGTACCGTCCTCCCTCAGTGTCCGTCTGGTCGGAGCAGCATCGATCCATCCCGGCCCTCAATCGTTGCCACGTTTCCCTGCCTCTAGAAGCTTCCTTGCCTTATCCTTGCCCTATCCTCCCCGCGAAACCGACACAGCCTTGCATTAGAATGGTTTCAAATAGAACTTCCTAAAAAAGTCATAACCTCGATCTTAGTGTCAAAAAAAATATGGTGGTTATCAGTAAAACCATGCATATATATAGACATAAAAACAAAGTCTTTACCTTTTAATAAGAGATATTATAATTGAATTTTTATTTTTCTTTTATTATAAAGTTTTCACGCACGTGCATATTCACTAGTAACAAAAAAAAAAAAACCACTCCTATATAGAGAGAATACTAGAACAGAAGAGAGTCAAAATCTCTTTTTTCTTGCGACTTAAAGTCAAAATCTCTTCTCTACATCTCTATCTCTACAACTAAAACAACTTGGATGTCATCACCTGATTAGTAGCTAAACGCTTCACCCGGCTCGTAATCGCCCCGAGCTAAACACCCCCGCTCCCTCTATCTATCGTGCCTTCGAGGTGGAACCGCCGTCGCGCACGAACGACCCCAGCCCGGAGTACGGCCTTCTATCACTAGGACCAGGAGGTCGTCCTAACGAGGACCGAGCGATAGCTCGGATGGCACGTCTCCTAGGTGATGGAGCGGCCGCTCGCGAGTTCGAGCCCCGTTGGGGTCGAATTTCGCGCGCCACACCGCGGTTTTCCCCATAATAAATTTCAGGTAGCCTCTCGCAGATGTGCCACAATGGTCAAGTGACGTGCCCGTCACGCTCGGAGTTTGGTGAGTATCTGAACAGATACTACAGAGAGTGGGATCGAGCTCATCGCTTGCATCGAAACCGAGGAGGACGTCGCCCCGCTGTCTCTTCCTTCGCGCGAGGTTAGGTAGTTTCCGTCGACCACTTCTGGAGGTAACCCACAGCACCGGCGAATCAGCCTCTCCTCTCGACCCTAAGCTGCCTCTTGTCATCCAAACGCTAGGGGCTCTAGGAGTCATGGGTCGCCGTCCTCACGTCGACCCGCGTGCAGCGCCTGTTGTGGACTAGGAGACGGACATGGCGGCGGGCGTCTTCAATCAAGCGAGCATGGATGGCAGGGAGATGTAGCACATATGGAGCACCTGTCCCAGCGTCTCAACAGTGGCGACTCTATCTGGTAACTCATGTCATACTCCTTCTAGATTGTGGTGCACCTGGTCTTCTTCCTCTCAGAGGAATCTGTTAGCAGCTCATCCTCTCCACCGGCCTCTGATGCGTCTGCGATCGCGGAGCCAAGGGCCCGGCCCACCGACAAGCGGCCCACGAAGCCTAATACGAAATACATTGGTGCTGAATGGGCTTGACTAGGCTCCTGCGTGAGCTGAACGAGGCGTGGCCTCTGTAAGCATAAACCCGGAGGGGGGAGATCACTTTTGAACATTTGAGAACTCTGTACTCGAACCCAACAATTAATATTCATGCTACCCTAATCCGCTAGCTACTCACAGAATCCCTCCTCCCAGATGCGGGCCACCTGGTCTTCTTCAACTATCTTACTTGTGGGCTGCTGCCGCAAGTCTGAAGATGAAACGTTATTTCTCTTCTCTGATTATTAGATTGATGAAGCGTTCATGGAGACCCTGTGCGCAGAATTTATGAGAGAGATGGAGCACCGCATGTGGGAGGAGGCTGAGGAAATGCTGAACCTGTACTTGCAATTGTCGAGCAGCAAATGCTACTGATTGCACTACTAACCTGTGGTAAGCCAACTAGCTCAAGTAAAGCTCGCCTGCGTTATGCACTATCAAACAACTAGACCAAATTCTACTATAACACAGGTTTCTATCTACTCTACTGTTTGATTGCACTATCAAACATATGAGTGAAGACATTGTGGCTGTGAATTTGGTCTTTACTCATATGTTTGATGCTACTGTATAGTAGACAGAAAAAGATCACTTTCAACGCGTCTACATACACAATCCTCGGCAACGGTCGCTCCACGGCCTTCTGGACCGACAGATGGATCCAGGGACAGGCGGTACGCGACATAGCGCCGTCCCTACTACCGTTGGTGAGCCAAAGGAACATCAAGAACACGACGGTAGCAGATGGACTCGACGGCCGGGCTTGGATCAGGCAGATCTCAGGTGGAATCCCAGACCCCGTGGTAGCAGAGTACCTACGGCTCTGGGACTTGCTCGAGCAGGTGCACCTCGTCGATGAAGCAGACCGCACGGTTTGGAGATGGACCACCAGTGGGGCCTACTCTGCCCAGTCAGCTTACCTAGCCCTGCAGGCAACCTCACAGCCGATACTGGGACGTTGCAGAATCATCTGGAAGCTGTGGGCACCACTACGAGTGAAGATCTTCCTGTGGCTAGCCATCCGGGGCAGACACTGGACGACGGATAGGAGGCGACGACACGGGCTTGACGCAGATGATGCTTGCTACCTCTGCGATCAGGAACCCGAAACGATCGATCACATCGTCGCGTCGTGCTCCTACTCCAGACAGGTTTGGTGGGCCATCTTGACGGTGCTTGGCGTCGATGCCTCACAGTTGGGAGGACCTTCTATTCTAAGCTGGTGGGAGCAATGGCGCACAAGATGGTCCGGGGACCGGAAGAAGGGAGCGGACACCCTCTTCGCACTCGTGGCTTGGGAAATCTGGAAAGAGAGGAACGCGAGGTGCTTCCGGGACGCCCCAGCCAACACTAACCGACTGCTGCTCACTATAAAGCAGACCGCCGACCTTTAGATCGATGCCGGGGCTGCGAAACTATGGTGTTTGTTGCGTGAGTAGTCCGCTATGAGTGTAATTCGGGGGTAGCTCTTCATTGTAAAATTCTAGGAACCTCCCCCTTTTTTGTGTGGCGCTTCGGCGTCGTTGTAAAAACTCTTCTTCCTAAATGCAATAATGCGCAAGTCTTTTGCGTATTCGAGAAAAAAAAAGATCAGCGCACTAAAGTCATAAATTAGCATTCAGATCAACAAAACAATTGCAACTCTCAGTAATTTAGGTTACCAAACAAAAATGTTGCAACCCCTTGACCTTGGTGATAGTTTATTTCTAATTGTTCCTATCCAGCTATCCTGGTTTCCATTATCGAATTTTGCAATCTGCTCCTATTGACTGCTGATTGATTGTCCATTGTCTGAAGGTAGGTGAACCTTGCAAGCAATTAGTTAATTCATTCAATTTTTGTAGGTGGCCATCATTACACTACAGATTTTGGGCATACTTTGGCCAGTTTTTTTTGGTTTCCCTTATTCTGTATCGACTCAGAAGGTTCTACCATTGTTTTGTTTATAGACGAAGTGGGGATTGTCTCCAATCCTGTTTTGAGAACACATATATCATGTTGTGGTTGTGTCAAATGTTCCTTCCATGTCAATTAGGCAACAAATCCTTCAAGAAATAGAATGAATTCTGTATGAAACAAAGATGTATATGTGCATTTAGTTACTTCTGTATATGCACACACTTTGTTTCACTATGTCTAGCTTTTATGTTTCCTTTCTCTTAATTGGCTAGAATGATCTAATGCATTTGACACTAGCTCATCTATTGGATAACCAATGCTTTCTTCGGTCGCTTGCAGTTCATGTATGCTGAAAACCAATCTAAACTCCTAATTATGAATCTTTAGCTATTTGGTGATAGCTAGGGATTATTTATATCTAATTTAAAACAAATGACTAAAATATAGAACTAACCTGCTTCAGCCAGAACCATGAGTACAAACTTCTACCTAATTCTGTTATCATCCGGTGATTGGGCACTATCGCCTCAACGATATTGCTTCTTAAGGAGCATGACACTACTTATCCCGAGTTGACATTGCTGGTTCATTTCCTGATCCATGAAGTTGTACCGGATTATCTTCGACGCTATATTTGTTTCACAAACAAAAAAACAATGAATTAATGCTTACTTTTCTTTTGTCTATGTCAATCAAGTCAATAATATCGTACTGGTTTCCTTTTATTTTAATTATTTGTGATGACATAAGATTTTACATATATTCTACCCATGCGACTGTATGTTATGAGTTGTTTTATATATCCGTGGTCAACTAGTCAAGCAAGAAGCACTCACCCAACAACCAGTCCTCGCTCAAGGATGATGGGTCACAGGGGAAGGAGACGACGGGCGTTGCCTGACTCGCGTCCTTGTGTGTTAGTTCCACGTTTTTAGTTAGAACGAGAAAGGACGCAGCTTATAGAGCGCAACACGGACGAGGCACGAGAGAATAGGCACTGCGCAACTGATGAAAAGGACAAAAGAGCACATGGAATATTGAAGGAAAAAAAATCTTATACGGTGTTTTGGTTCTTAATAAGGATTGATTTTTAGCAACGCATTTGACAATCCAATGGTTTGCGCTGTTTTAAAATTCATTTCAAAGAAGTAAAACCTACTATTTGGCTTGGAATTTGATATTACAACATTTTTCAAAGTTCACTTATAAACTATTATATTTCTATTTTGCAACTTATAAACGTTCTTCAACTAGCTTCCTACGATAAAAATGCGACACATAAGTATCTCATTCATATAGCTAACAGTAATATACAAATACATCTATATACAACTATATTAGCTTAATTATTATATGCCTAAATTATGATGTTTTTCCTGTTTGCTTGAATTTATCATCTATGGTACAATGTTTTCTCTCACGATAGATCAGTGAACAATATTTTTTTAGCATTTTAGCGAAATGAATATAGGACTTCGAAAAATGGAAACAGGTGTAGAAAACTAAACATAAGCTCCACAGTTTTGCTCGCATTGTCTCCATAACAACAAAGGGTGTGTTTAGTTGAGGTTTAGCCATCCAAACTAAACATAAGCTCCAAAATTTGGTTGCTTCTTTTGTGTCCAAAGCCAAGATACAGGAAACCACCCTCTAGCCTGGCTCTAGAAATACATAGGGGATGGTCGTTTTTTCGAGCCAGACTTTGGCCTAGCACTAGTCCCCGTTCTCCTCACCTCCCATGACCCATCTCACTTGGCGCTCACCTGTCCATCCTCACCTTCAACTCCGGCAGTCACATATGCTCCTCCTTTGGCCCTTCTCCGCGGCAAGGTTCGCTGGCGCGTCGGCTCCTCCTCCTCTGGTGCTCATCCCACCGCATCTGGTCCTCATTCGACACCACTCTATAGCTAGGTTTGCTATGCATCGGTTCCTCCTGCGCTACTTCTCCTTTGGCACTCCTCCCACCGACGCTCCTCCTCTAACACTCCTAGAGGCCGAGCTCGCAGATCTAGGAGGCTGAGCTCTTAGGTCCTGGAGGATAGATCGCCGAGGAGCTTGAGCATGGAGCTTAGCCACGCCACTCAGCATCGTGTTATGGCTTGGATAGTTGGATGCACTGGCGAGCTCGTCTAGAGCACATTGTGGCAATGACCACGCCCATGGTTGTCGCCCATCCCCATCCTTGCTCGTGGCTTCACTGAATATCACTCATGCAGCTCCCGATGGAGTGTCTCCAGCCCTCAGTCATCCCGTTTGCTCGCTCTCCATGGAGTCTCACTCGTGGCTCCACGTCATGTGCTCGAGACGCCCGTGGACGACGTGTAGTTGTGGTTGGCCGTCCACAATGTTAGGGGAGGTGGTGATCTATAGAGTTCTAGATGAGGCCCCCGTCCGTGGTGTAGAAGGTGAATGTGAAGCCGTCGATGGGGACGGAAAGTCGGTGCCTGCGACCGCCTACAGGAATAGCAACTTCTCCTTACAGGGTCTAGATAGGACGGAGGGATGTCCTCAGCGAGCTGTTGGCCGTGCTCGTTTGGGTGTTGGCGGTGCTTGTTTGGGTGTTAGGCATGCTTGTTGGATGCTCACTGAGAGCAACCACAATGTATATGGACTACTTGGTCCATATAAGTGGGGTGAGACCATTGTCAATGATCTATAGCTATGGTTTGCTCCACTGAAAGGTCCTTGTTTGGTTTTGGTAATTGAGTGACAACTTAAGTGGACTAATATGTGTTTAAGTGTTGATTACACAGGTGATTAGTCCACAGGTACATGTGTGTGAGCATCTATGCCACGGAGGTGAAAATGGCTTGGAGATGATGCTTAGCTCACACATATGGTATGAAGGAGCTAAACGCATGAGACATGACATGGAGTCATGTGGCTAGGTGAAGAAGATCAAGACTAGGCTTCGCGTCGATGGACCGGTTGCAAGTGTGAAGGGCAAGTCGGGTGATGGCTTGGCGCCGATGGACCAACGCAACGGTGAAGAGCAAGCAAGTCAAGGATCGATGAACCAAAAGCCACGTGATGATATGAAGTGGATCATATCATTCATGAGGTGTTGGTGCATGTGTTGCACCGGCATCGATGGTGTCGGAGACGGTGATGAAGACGGTGATCGAAATGGAAAGCGCAAGGCAAAGGTATAACCTAGGGTATTTCCATTTCACCGGTCTAAGATTGAGTAGAGAAGTGCTTGACCGGATTTAGGATAGATGGCCGTACTATCAAGAGGGGCAAACGTGTTTGCATATTGGTCATCTAGTGCCACTTGAGTGATCTAACTTGCACACGTTGCTAGGATCGAGTGGCGTGGTGAAAAGAGTGAAAAATCCTTTGAAAAATGTTTGTGAAAAGTTAACACACATGCACATGAGGTGTACACTTCTTGGTGTTAGCACTTTTGCAAAGGTGAAAGTGTTTGGAGGTGGTGTTGTGAGGTAGAGAGGGTGTGGTTCTCTCTCTTCCTCCTGCCGAGCTTGCGAGGCAGGATTCGGAGGTTTTCGGCGAAGTTGCAAGAGCGTCGGACGCTAAGGCCAGGGGGCGTCGGACCATGGGTTCGGTCCGATGGCCTGCCCTTGTCTTCTGTGCTGTGGTGCGAGCGTCGGACGCTGTCTGCAGTGACAGCGTCGGACCATCCTCGTGCGTCCGACAATGTTTGGCCTGTGAGCGTCGGATGCTGAAGTTTGTGGGCGTCGGACTTTTGTCCGAGCGTCCGACGGTGCAGATCGTGCGAGAGCTGACACGTGGCGAGCTCTGAGAGCATCGGACTCTTGGGTTTAATCCGACGGCAAGCGTCGGACGACCGTCCGATGGTTTTCAGCCCTCGGGGAGCTCTCTGGAAGCGTCGGACCATGGAGTTCGTTGGTCCGACGGTGTTCCGTCCGACGGTGAGCTGAAGCGCGGGAAGTTAGCCGTTGTGATCCAACGTTCGACTTCAAACGGCTAGTGACACGTGGCGGCTATCGGGAGCGTCGGACCATGGACATTGGTTCGACGGTGGCGCGGCTGAGCGTCCGACGCTCAGTCCGACGGCCGGTTTGAGAGGGCAACGGCTCTATTCGCTTGAGGGCTATAAATCCAAGCACTTGGCGGACTTGGCCGACAAGCTGAGCACCCTTGGGCCTGTGTGGCTTGTGTAGGTGTGCTTGGAAGCCCTCCCACTCACTCACTTGCTTAGTGCACATCCGATTGATTGATAGTGAGTGATTCTAGTGCGTTGCATTGTGAGATTGCATCGAGTGGCACTAGGTGATCGTGTTGCAAGCCGGTGGTGCTTGTTACTCTTGGTGGTTGCCACCTCCTAGACGGCTTGGTGGCTTGTGGCTCCGTGAAGCAAGCAAGAAGATTGTGCTTAGCTCCGGAGAAGTTTTGTGAGGGGTTGGAGCTCACCCTGCGGGAAATCGCAAAGAACATCGCTAGTAGAGCGAGACGTGAAGAGCGACAAGTGGTCCGGCCGAGTCAAGTGCTAGAGCTTGTGGTAAGCACTCCACGTGGGAGAGTGTGACTTACGGGTCACCACTAGCAAGAGGACCGGCGGCAACCTTGGAGCTTGTCTCAACGGAGGACGTAGCTTGTGGCGACAAGTGAACCTCCGGAAAATAAATCACCGCGTCAACATCTTCCCATCCTTCGCGGTGGTTTGCTCCCTTCTACACAAGTTATTTATATTGTGCATTACTTTATTTGTGTAGTTGTAGTTGCTCTTGTGAGACCGGTTAGCTTGTGTAGCTTGCCACTCACCTTCTTAGCTTATGTAGCTTAGAAGTAGTTCTCACTTAGTTTGTGTAGCTAAAGTGAGTTGCGCTCTTTGATTTGGATTGTGTATCCTTGTCATTGAGCAAGTAGTGAGCTTAGGTGCTTAGTGCGTTTTTGCTTGCTAGTTAATAGGAGTTTCTCCGGTGCTTAAAGTACTAGCGCTTAGGTTTGTGTGATCTTGCGCTAGAACGGTTTAGGGAAGCTCAAGCTAGACTTGCACCTTTACTTCTCGCTAGGATCTTTGGTAAGGTGTTTAGAGTCTTAGTTAGAGGGGTGAATTGTCGCTAGAACCGATTAGGTTTTATTCCGCTGCGATTAGTTGTTATAAAGGACTATTCACCCCCCCTCTAGTCCGCCATCTCGACCCTACATCCACAGTGTTGGAATCTATAAAAATCCATTCTACCTCTTCCCACCAGCGTCAGTGTCGCCCTCCTCTTCTTTCTACCCGTGCTGCCGCACTCTTCCCTGCAAAGATCGACACCTACTTCCTCTTTCTTCGGCGCTGAAGGCCGGTGCCCACCTCTTCTCTCTCCCCCTTCTGAGGAAGGCTGACGCCCATTTCCTCTCTCTCCTCTATCAGAGGAAGGCCAACGCCACCTCGTCTTTCCCATTTCCACCGGCGAGGCTACGGGTGGCGGCCGAGGCCCAAGGTCCGGCCCCTCCCTCATCCACTTCTCCTTCGCCGGTGTGGAGGTGGCGCTGCTCGATGGACCAACTTCTCCCCCACATGTTCGTGTGTGCAGATGGTGGTGCGGGCCGCATGGATGCCTGTGGCAGTTTCCACGTGGGCGGCACAGATGGCTACGACGATGGCAGCGAGAGCGGCACCGATGGCTACGGTGGCCTTGCGGGCGGGCAGATGGCCGAGTAGGTGGCAGCGTCGAGGGCCGGGACAAGGAGATGGAGAGAGAAATAGTTTTTTATTGCTTATGGGCGGTCGACTTTTGTTATGGACTTGTCTATAACTTCTCTCACAACGTATCAGCCAGTCCATAAGGAATAATTTAGTCCCTATGGACTGCTTTTGGAGCACATTGTGGTTGCTCTGAGGTACACGACATCAGGCATCCATCAAAGATTCAACGAAATTCCTCACAAGAGTTACCGAGATAGAGAAAATGTAACTATTATATTATATATCAAAATAAACCAAACAAACAAACCCACTGGGCCTTAACGCTAGCCAAGCTAAAATATAGACAATCCTTGGTAGGAACATGGTACTGGGCCTTAACGCTAGCCAAGCTAAAATACAGACAACCCTTGGTAGGAACATGGTAAGGCTGCCCAGCTAAAGTTGGCCATGAAACCAAACCAGCCGGATCCATGACACGGCGGCACCCACGCGCCGCTCCGCTCTTGTGCTCCTGCCGACTCCCGCAGAAAGGCGCCGCCGCCGCTCCGCACGTCCTCCTCCGACACGGTGGATCTAGGTGCGTATCATCCAGCCCCCCTCCGGTGCTCCCTCAATTCCTCCGCATCCCTTCACTATCTCCTCACCCCACTCCCTCACTCTTGCTAGGATTCGTCGCTAGCGGCCACGTGTCCGTGGTCGGGGCGGGGGGCTGCTGTCCGCGCGTCTGGAGCTCGCCAGCGGCGGCAAGAAGGCAGATCTTGGGCCCAACGTCCACACGCTAAGCTTGACAACGAGGCAAGTGTACTCTGGAATGCTAATATATTTGAGCAACTATTTGTGCTAGTTGCTCACTTAGGTCACCGTTACATATTCCAATCCATACAAAAGAGGCTCCTAGACCGGAAGATCGGGGGTTGGCACTACCGTTTCACGAAGATCCCGACCCATTTCGCTGGTGGTTGCCTTCCCATTGAACCCTTTGAGTATGGTGTACCTTGTAAAAGCGAAGGTCAAAATACACGCGAAATACACTAGAAATATAATTGCCCACTTTAGGCCCATCCATGCCTGATTTATTCTACTCAATTGGTGAGTACTCAAAACACTTATAGATGAGCAAATACTTGTCAGTGAGGAACATTCTTTTGTGCATTCTAGCTGTCCATTGAATGTAGAGGTTATAAAGTTCTGTTGAAACTTTATGAAATTTTGTTGGAAGCTCCAAAATTTTAATAGATTTGTGTTAAAGTAAATCGGATAAGATTCGAGGTGTGACATTATTTTGTTTTGGAAGGCCCTTCTTATCAGATAGGGAAGAAGGAAGGTGGAGGTAACCATTTATAAGATTTAAGAAATCTCAATGTGCATGATAATAGGAGGAATTAACACGCTAAAAGATATGTTATCTCTACTTCATTGGTTTAATGGAATTTGAAAGCTTGGTGATTGCTTTGTATTACTCCCTCTATCCAGGTTTGATCATCGTAGGTTGTGATGCACGGACCAAGGAGAAGTTAAATATTTTGTTTTCCATTAACTGTGCGTACTAGAACTTAGGATCCGTAAGTTGCCCTGCATGCCCCCCATGCACATAATCCCAACCAGTCATTAATTATTAGCACCTGTATGCACAATATGCATTAAATTGGTACATGTTCCAAACTGCATGCGTGTTGGAATCGAAGCAAAACCTAGCCGAGTAGCATATCTTAGAAACTTTTTCAAGGCAAATACACCGATTATGTTAGTTTGCATCTTGGAACCAAAGCTAAACCTAGCCGAGTAGCATGCATGTCTTCAACTTTTAATTGGTATTGCTTACCAACAGTGTGAAGTTCTATTGCATTTATAATTCTCTTCCCTCCTGTATTTTACTTTATTTTGAAACTTTATTCCCACAGGCAACACACACAGTTCTTTGAAGCAAGTCTTGTAGGCATGTATACACATATTGGAACTTGAGCTGCAGCCAGTATTTGCTTTTGCCACAGCAGTCTAAACATGGTAAGTATTTTTATGAGTATTTTCTTGCTACACTGATGTCGTGTAAGTGGCTAGATGATGTTATTGCCTGCTTAATACATTCTGTGGGTAATGGGGAGATTTTATGATTAGCAATGTTTGTTGTAATACTGAGCTACACACATTTGTGTGTGTGTTTTACTTCTATTTTAACAATTTCCTTCTTAAATTTATCATCCTGCTACTTACATAAATGTTTTACCAATGAATTGAGAAAGCATGTATGCGTAGGTGTTTTTTTTGTACCATTCGTTATATAATATATTTAAGTTCTAATTTTCTCTTGCAGTCTCGAAGCTCTGATGATGAGTTGAGATCACTGCATAAGTGCTTTTCGCCCTCTGTTGTTCGTTTAGCAGTATACAAAGGAAATGGGAAAGTACCAGTGAACTTAGGAACTGGAATCATACTGGGCGATGTGTTACCAAGGGGTCTGGGAAAGAGGCCCCGTACAGCACAAAGCAATTGTATTTTTGTTCTTACAACGATGGCTTGTCATGAGAAGGGTGCCGAAGAGAGTGAATATCGAGTTGTTGCTAAGGTTGATGATTCTAACGAACTAAACGCCCTTGCTTTTAAAAAGTTTGCAATCTTCACTGTATTGGTAATTATGCGCATACCTGATGAATATATGAACAAGATTATAGCGCTTAATGATGCATCATTTCACAAGGGAAAAATTCACAATGCCGAGCCAGTTGTGGCAGTTGGATGCTTTAGTAATTTCTTAAAGGAAATTGCACCTTCTGGATATGTAAGGTATGGACATTTTACAACTTATGAAAACAGTTCTCTTTTATTTAATCTTTTACATTCAATGTTTTAAATTTATTGTTTTTTAATTATAACAGCGTCAGTGATATTAATATGAAGTTGGGGATGGATAAGGGGGCTGAACCATCACGTGCTTTTACACATTCATGCCCCATTGGGGATGGTCTGATTGGAGCCCCTGTCATAAATCGACATTGGAAAATCATTGGGCTTAATTTTGCCCGCAGCCCTGAAAGCTCAAAAGTGAATTTTGCGTTGAAGTCAGAGGAGTTAAACTCTGTGTTGGCTCAGATACTTAAAGAAGACCCTAAGGTGATGTTTATTTATTCATTAGTAATAATAAAGACATGTGGATTTATGACTTCTAGTGCTAACCTGTATTTTTACGTAGAAGTCGATGTCAAGCCTTTTGGAGATTCTTAGGCAACAATTCTTTGACTTCCTAAGAGATTCTAGGGCGAAGAAAACTGGTAGTGCTAGTTCCTCATCCGCGACAACGAAATGAGTAGCACACCAGTTGTATCCTTCAGCTAGTCACAAGGATGATGGTGGCAGTGCAGTAGTTGACGTCGAGCAAAAAAGGCCTATGATGTATTGTGCTCTAGTATTCAACTGCTAGTTTCTAGTTGTTAGACTGTGTATATTAGGCCCATGAGGCTAAGCCCATGAGGCCCATGTATGTACTACTATATAGCTACCCTTCTAGGGTTAGCCCAATAATCCATTTTACTCATTCTAACATGGTATCAAGTTAGGTCTCTCTTCTCTCCTCCCCTCCCTCCCTCCCACCCAGCCGCCGCCGCCACTGCCTTCTCCGGCCACCATGGCCGGCGGCCGGCCTCCTCCTCCCTCTTCCTCCTCCTACTTCTCCACCTTCCCTCCCCTCCCCTACTCCTCCTGGGCAGAGATCGTGGCCGGCCGGCTGCCTGCCGTGGCCCTAATGGCCGCCGGCGGCGCTGTTGGTGCCTCCAGCCGGCACCCGGCGCGCCTCCGCCGTCGTCGCCGCTCCGGGCGTCCCGGCCGGGCAGGCCCACGCCGCCACCCCTTCTGGCGGACCAGCCCCTGGGCGCGCCGCCGCCGCCGGGGGCCGCCTTGGCCGCGTCGCCGCTGCCAGGGGCCGCCCTGGCAGCCACCGGGGCTGCGGGCCAGCCGCCGCCCGGGGCTGCGAGCCTGCCCCTGCAGCCGCCCCAGCCCGCGCAGCCCCTGCAGCCGCCGCCGCCCGCGCCACCCCTGCCTGCGCCCGGCCTTCTGGACGGCGCTGTTGGGGCCCCGGGCGCGCTCCTCCTCGACCCCAACCACACCGCTGCTCTTCTCTCCGCTCGGGCTGCCGCCGCCGAAGGGGCGGCACGCGTGAGCGCGGCTGCCCTCACCTTGGAGCGGGAGCGCGAGGCGGCTGCTGCCTTGGCACGTCAGCTCGTCGAGGCGGAGCAGCTCCTCGGCCACCCGGGGTACTACGACTCCACCGCCGCCTCCTCCGACTCGCGCGCCGTCCGCGTGTCACCTCTCCAGATCCTCGATCCGGCGGATCCGCTCGTGACGCAGCTCCACTACCAGGCCGGCGGTGTTCAGAACATCCGCAACCTGGTCACAGTCGTCCTCAACCCGGAGTCGTCCACCTACGCCCGCTGGCAGGACATGGTCGTCCTCACCCTCCGCCGCTACGCCCTTGACGACCACGTCCTCCTCGACGCCCCACATGCGGCTCAGACCCCCGGGTGGCATCGTCTCGACAGCATCGTCCTCTCCTGGATCCTCGGGACCATCACCACCGACCTCCACGACCTTGTCCGCAACACACCCGATGCTCATCGTGCCTGGCTGGCACTTGAGGGCTAGTTCCTGGGCAACGCCGAGGTCCGGGCTCTACGTCTCGACGCCAGCTTCCGCACCTTCGTCCAGGGCGACCCCTCCGTCGGCGAGTACTGCCGCCGGATGAAGGCCATGGCGGACTCCCTCGGTGACCTTGGCTGGCCCGAGGAGGACCGGATCTTGGTCCTCAACGTCCTCCGCGGCCTCAGCGACCACTACAGCCACCTCCGGACCTGGATCACCCGGCGGCGGCCCTTCCCCTCCTTCCTGCAGGTCCGTGACGACCTCGTCATGGAGGAGCTCACCTAGGGCGTCCAGCCTGCTTCCCTCTCCGCGTCGGGCTCCTCGTCCACCTCGACTGCCCTTGCAGCCGCTCCTCCGCCGCGTACGTCCACACCGGCACCGTCATCTCTTCTTGGTCCTCCTCCCTCCGGGCCGAGCGGGGCTGGGGGGGGCCGTGGCGGCCGTCATCGACGCGGAGGGCGTGATTCAGGCTCTGCTCGTGGGGCTACGCCCGCATCACCGCGGTAGGGGGGTGCACCCTAGCCCTCCTTCAGCAACCCCTGGTCCGAGCCGGTGGTGATCCTCGCCCCTCGGCGGCCATGCTCGCCGGTGCCGTCCTGGCCGCTCCGTGGGCTCCACCACCTGGGGGTGCTCCATGGGCCCTGCCTTCCCAGTCGCTGCTAGGACCTGCCGGTTGGGATGCGACGGCTCTGGCCCGCTCCTTCAGCACCATGGGCCTGACACCACCCACCGGGCTTGACTGGGTCACCGACTCGGGTGCCACCTACTACACTACGTCCAACCCCGGTATACTCACGGTTGTCCACCCTCCTTCTTCGTCTCTTCCTTCCTCCATCATGGTCACAAATGATTCTTGCATTCTTGTCACATCCGTGGGTTCCGCTTCCACTCCTGGCTCTTTTCGTCTTCCTGACGTCCTTGTTGCTCCTTCTATGGTTCACAACCTTCTCTCCATTCGTCATTTTACTGCTGACAATTCTTGTTCTGTTGAGTTTGACTCCACTGGTCTTACTGTGAAGGATTTGGCTTCTCGGCATCCGCTTCTCCGATGTGATAGCACGGGGTCCCTTTACACGCTTCGGCTTCCTCCGTCTGCTCCTACTTCTTTGGCTTCCACTTCATCCGCTACTTTCGCTGCATCTACTTCCTCTACTACCTGGCACCGCTGTCTCGGACATCCTGGCCGTGATGTTTTGATGCAGCTTAGTCGTAGTTCCGACATACCATGTACTCGAGCTCACGATGGGCACTTATGTCATGCGTGCCAGTTGGGTCGACATGTTCATCTTCCATTTCCCACCTCTTCTTCACATGCGACCCACATTTTTGATCTTGTACACTGTGACCTGTGGACTTCTCCTGTGATGAGCATTTCTGGATATAGATACTATCTTGTCGTGGTTGATGATTTTTCTTATTATTCTTGGACTTTTCCCTTGCGTGCCAAGTCTGAGGCGTTTCCCACGCTCCGTCAATTCATTGCCTGGGTGTCTACTCAGTTTGGCCTTACCGTGAAGGCCGTGCGGTGTGACAACGGGCGTGAGTTCGATAACTCCACCTCTCGGGATTTCTTCCTCTCTCACGGTGTCCAGTTGCGTATGTCTTGCCCCTACACCTCCTCCCAAAATGGCAAGGCAGAGCGCATGATTCGCACCACCAATGACACCATGCGCACTCTTCTCCTCCAGGCTTCCCTTCCCGCCCGCTTCTGGGCCGAGAGCCTGCACACCTCCACCTATCTCCTTAACCGCCTCCCTTACACTGCCTGTCCACCTCCCACACCACATCACGCTCTCTTCGGTACCCCTCCTCGCTACGATCACCTCTGTGTCTTCGGGTGTGCATGTTACCCTAACACCACTGCCACAGCTCCTCACAAGCTGGCTCCCCGTTCGACCCTGTGTGTCTTCCTTGGATACCGGATCACAAGGGGTACCGCTGCTATGACCTCATCTCACGTCGGGTCCTCATCTCTCGCCATGTGGTGTTTCATGAGTCCGTCTTCCCATTCTCCACCACCTCCACACCTCCTTCCACCTCCGACCTTGACCTCTCCTCTCTGTCTCCTACTGACGTGGTGGTTCAGCCACCATTTCCGTTTTGTCCTGCAGGTCTTGCTCCGCCACTCTCGTCGCCGGCCCCATGCGCCGGCCCGGCGCCTTCCGGCGCGGCGCCTGACCCTGCGTCCCTCGCGGGTCCGGCTGCGCCTGACCCTGTGGGGCCGGAGGCGCCATCCTCGGTGATTCCGGCGCGGTTCGCCCACCCGGTGCGCGTCTACCAGCGCCGCGTGCGACCGGCCCCGCTGGACACGGTGCTGGTGCCACCACCGCCCTCGCGGCCACGGTCACCTACAGTGGTACCTTCTCTGTCGACGCCCACGCCACCGTCTCCACCACTACCCGCTGCTCGTGTCGAGCCGCTGGTGTACCACCCACCGCTCCTTCACCAACACCCGCGTCATGTTCACCCCATGGTGACGCGGCACGCGGCCGGTGTCCTGCAGCCCCGGGCTCTTGCAGCGACACCCGGGGACCCGCAGGTCTCTCCTGTACCCTCTTCTGTCCGCGATGCCTTGGCGGATCCTCACTGGCGTCGTGCGATGGAAGAGGAGTACGCGGCCCTTCTGGCCAACCAGACGTGGGACCTGATGCCGCACCCGCCTGGTGCCAATGTTGTCACTGGCAAGTGGATCTGGACGCACAAGCGTCGAGCCGATGGCCCCTGGAGCGGTACAAGGCTCGTTGGGTTCTCCGGGGCTTCACTCAGCGGCCTGGTGTTGACTATGATGAGACCTTCAGTCCAGTGGTGAAGTCAGCTACCGTCCACACAGTTCTCTCCCTGGCTCTCGAGCACTCCTGGCCTGTGCATCAGCTGGATGTCAAGAATGCCTTCCTCCATGGCACTCTGACCGAGACCGTCTATTGCAGCCAGCCGGCAGGGTTTGTAGATTCCTCTCGCCCTGACTTGGTCTGCCGGCTCAACAAGTCTCTCTACGGGCTCAAGCAGGCACCTCGGGCTTGGTACTCTCGGTTTGCTACCTTCCTGCTGACTCTTGGTTTCACGGAGGCCAAGTCTGATACCTTGCTGTTCATATACCACCATGGGGGTGAGACTGCTTACCTGCTCCTCTATGTGGATGACATCGTTCTCACTGCCCCCAGCCAGTCTCTGCTCCAGCGCATCATTGCCTCTCTCCAGGCTGAGTTTGCCATGAAGGATCTGGGTGTGCTCCATCACTTCCTCGGCGTCACTGTTGAGTCCCGACCTTCAGGCTTGTTCCTCCACCAGCGGCAGTTCACTCGTGACATTCTGGAGCGAGCAGGGATGACTGACTGCAAGCCCTGTTCCACCCCAGTCGACACTCAGGGCAAGCTGTCAGAGACGACGGGTTCGTTGCTTGGCCCTGCGGACTCTACCGCCTACCGGATTCTTGCTGGCGCGCTCCAGTACCTCACCTTCACCCGACCTGACATCTCCTACGCCGTGCAGCAGCTGTGCCTCTACATGCATGCTCCACAGGAGCCCACCTTGCTGCTATGAAGCGGCTTCTCCGGTACCAGCGTGGCACCCTCGCCTATGGGCTACTCCTCGGCCGGTCCTCCTCTGCTGAGCTGGTTGTCTACACCGACGCTGACTGGGCGAGCTGCCCGGACACCCGCCGGTCCACCTCTGGCTACGCTGTCTTCTTGGACGGCAACCTTGTCTCTTGGTCGTCCAAGCGCCAGCCGGTGGTCTCACGCTCCAGTGCTGAGGCGGAGTACCGCGCCGTGGCCAACAGTGTGGCCGAGGCTGCTTGGCTCCGCCAGCTCCTGGCTGAGCTTCACCGCCCCCTCGCCAGGAGCACGCTCGTCTATTGCGACAACGTCAGCGCGGTCTACCTCTCCACCAACCCTGTGCAGCACCAGAGGACCAAGCATGTGGAGATTGACCTTCACTTCGTCTACGACCGTGTGTCCATCGGCGACGTCCGAGTACTTCACGTCCCGACCACCTCCCAGTTTGCGGACATCTTCACCAAGGGCCTCCCTTCCTCGACCTTCTCCGAGTTTCGCTCCAGCCTCAACATCACCAGTGGCTAGTTGTGGCTGCGGGGGGCTCCTGTGTATTGTGCTTGTTTTCTTTCTTGTCCAGTCTTGTACTCCGCTGCGCCGCTAGTCCAGACTGCGGGGGGTGTTAGAGTGTGTATATTAGGCCCATGAGGCTAAGCCCATGAGGCCCATGTATATACTACTATATAGCTACCATTCTAGAGTTAGCCCAATAATCTATTTTACTCATTCTAACACTAGTTTTAGGGAACTGAGCTTTATATAGATAGAACTTTTGTCACATTATCCAGGAATGTCACGATGACTGCAAGCACAATGACTGGGGAGTTATATGAGATCCCAACAGCTGTGTACATCTCATTGACCAGCATTTAACTCCATATAATTAGGGGTTAGCCGAAATTAGTGATGTCTCGGTGTCCAGATGTCTCTACAGTGACACGCCGTAAAATACATTTGCAATGATACATAGCAGGCGAACTCCGAGATCTCTCAAAGTATTATTTTACAGAGCAATCTAAACTGGGTACAAGTCATATCAGAGTAAGCAGAGTCATGTGCCCATGTTCTACTTGATATGTATGCAGGTGTCTATTACAAGATCTCTTACCTTGGTGTACATTATGGAGGTTTTTTTTTTGTGACCAGTCAACAAAATATCTTTTACCTTGGTGTACATTATGGAGGCTTTTTTTATTTTATTTTTTATTTTACCATTACCTACTTACAGTACATTATAAAGTGCTGAGGAGATAACTGTTGATAGATCTAATTTTGGAAGCAACTATATGGTTCAAGGAGTGCACTGCTGAGCTAGAAAGTCAGACATAGGATCCCACATCGATTAAAATCCTTAATGCTAAATGCAACCCTTTCCTTTGAATAGCAAAGTGCGCAACCATGTATAATCAGCATTGATAACTGAAATTTGTGTAACGTATCTAGACATTAAGGCATGTATGTATTACACGATGGCTAAAACTAATGATTCTATTTCAACAACTGCACTAATTATGTCATTGTGCACTTTGCTTTTTTTTTTTTTTTTTTTTTTGAGAAACCATTGTGCACTTTGCTACATGGACAGGCTGATCGCGCTGCGAACCGCCTATTACTGTTTGTGTCGATGGTTCAGATGAGATGAGGTCATCTTTGAGTGCTGTCTTGACTCCTGGTCTGCTCTTACTCGCACGTCGCTCCGTTAGCCTGTCTGCTCGTTCTCGTACCAGGTCATAGCTAATCACATCACTTCAGAAAAATTATACACACATGTATAATCAGTCAAAAGGATATATGTATATAAATATATGTCTATACACCACAAAAAGAGATGTCTATTTTTCTATTTTCTTAAATTTTCAGTTCATCTGGCATGCCTTCTTCAGTAATTCTCTATTTCTACACGTCTTTTACACGTTTTATAACAGTTCAACTTTCAGGGTGCGGCCTTACACAGCAGCTCATAAAAAGAGACTCCGGTGTAATAAAAAAAAAAGACTTACCTTTGTATTAAGCAGTCCTCTCTTAGCACTGCTAAGACACTCCAACACACAACACAAGGATCGAGGTGGTCCAGGTAGATTCATATGGACATTTGAACAAGGCTTCATGGAATAAAATTTAGAGTAAAATGCACACTAAATCCTTAAACTTTTCACGCATTCTCATCTAGATCCTCAAACTATTAAAGTGACTATCTGCGTCCCTAATCTACTATTAGTGCACACTAGCAGTCCAGAACTCGTCACGCTAGCATCAACATCTGAAGTGGCACGTAGGCAGCTGGACATTGGGGCCATTACAACTTCTAAAAAAAACCCTACTCCTTTTTTTTTTCTTTCTCACTCCCAAGTTCATCCTTGCCCCCGGCTAGCAGCTACGCAATGACCGCCTCCACACACGCCTTGCAGTCCCTGACGGTCCGCCGGAGAGGTCCTTGGTGCACAGCGTCATGGCGTGCAGCCTCTTGTCGCACTGGCCAGCAGCAACGGCGCCCTGCCCCAGCGACGAACAGCCGCGGAGAGGTATGCCGTCCTGGCGAGCCGCTTCAGCAGGACGGCAACCCGCGGCAGCGCGAGGCTGTGCACGCGCTCGCCGCCGACGCGACCGCCCTTGACGATGCCGATCCGCCGAGCTCAGCGTCCAGCGCCCGGAGCATGACCAGCATCTCCGCCCGCGCACTGGAGGCAGCAGGCGGCAGACACCGCCCTGTCGTCGAGCGCCAGCTCGTGTTTCTCCTCCTTGGCGGTGCTGCCCTGCTCCTCCAGCTCCGCGGCGCACCCTGCTAGTCCTGCTCAAGATGCTCGTGGACGGCGAGAAATGGCCGCTGCAGCACTGTGCCGCCATGCCGGAGACCACCGCGGACTGCTGGCTGCCGCCTGCTGCCTCCAGTGCGGGTGCCGTGGACGCGCCCGCCAGAGACGGGTGTCGGCGGGAGCCAGCACGCGGTCCTACGTCGTGGTGAGGCTCGCGTGCCATCTATTGCGCACCATGTCCGCGACTGCAAGTATGGCTCCCTCTGGGTCTAGAAGTATCAGCAGCTCGATGTAAATGTAATTGGTCTACTAAATTTTGCCGGATTTTTAAAACGGTGAATTTCCGAACAAAGCTCTTCAGGCCCCGGTTCCGCGGCAGCATGCCGACACCATGCAGGATAGTCGCCGTCGTGACCGCCGGCCCGCCCACCGCCAACAAAACCACCATCCTCAGGAACGTTCCCAACCGCATCGGACGCGCCGAGGACACATGCTGCGACCCAGGCGGGGCGCGTCCTCCGCCACGCACATGGACATGTCGGCGCCTGGCGCCACCTCGAGGACGTGCGAGTGAAGCGCGTCATGGCTGCTGCGTGATGATCACCGGCGGCATCAGCTTGTTCTTGGACCACAGAGGCCACCCTGCGGCCTCCGCAGCGGCACGATGGCTCCCGTACCTTCCTTGCCCGAGTCCGCGCCGCCGCATCCATCTCGGCAGGCCGCCGCCGCCTCCACAGGGAGCTCCACCAACAGCCGTGGGTTGGCCTCTGCGATATTTTTTTTTATTTTTAGCACTTTTTAAAAACTATTTACGAATCTGACACGGTAAAAAAAGTATTTTTAAAACTAACAGGTTTTGCCGCGCCATCACCAAAGGCGCGGCTATAACACTCTGCCGCGTCATGCATGGTGGCGCGACTTGGCTTGACACGTGTGCACAGCCGTGCGGGCGTCCTCCGACGTGGTGAAGCTGAGCCGCGCCACCATGCATGGTGCGGCTTCATCGACGGCGCGGCTCGGGTGGGTACAGGCTGAGCCCGAGGCCCAGCCGAGTCGCACCCGCCTTTCTCCCTCTCCTCTCCGCCCCGCCGCCGGCGCCGCTCCAGGTCCGCCGCCGCCGCTGCAGGGCCACCCTGGCGGCGTTCCTGGGCCCCTGCGACCTCTCCCCTGCCTTGTGGCCCCTCCTCCCTCTCCATTCCCACGCCTTCTCCTTTCCCACGGTGGGAATGGCTCGGTGAGGTGGGGGAGTTCGGTGAGGGGGAGAGGCAGCCTGCAGTGCGGCCTCTTCTGTCGATCTTGTCCGAGGACGACGTAGACAAGGTAACGACGAAGTTTGTTAGTTGGATTTTAGTTGGTTAGGGTTAGTTTCTTAGGTTAGGGTTAGTTACTTAGGTTAGGTCAGTTAGGTTTTAGGGTTTCGGTTGGTAGATAAGTTATTCCCTCCAATATGCATATGTTTTGTTCAATTAATTAGTTATAATTATTTGTGTATTGACACCATAATTATTTGTGTATTGACACCCACTTTAAACTAAACGCTACACTTTGTACATTGTTCGTTGTTAGATGCAATCCTTGTATCAGACGGAGTTATGAAAAAAACGAGACCGTCCTAGAGAACTATACCACGACGTTTCTACCAAGGACGCCGCTGTTGCTCCAGAGCTCCCTGTCCCAAATTGTGATTGTGGAAGACCGGCTGATGTTGCCCAATCTCGCCATAAGGACACAGCTGCCCGTTGCTACTACACATGCAGTTCATTTAGTGTAAGTAATTGTTTCGCTAACAATGTCTTCATTTATTGTAGTAGTTCACTAACAATGTTTCTGAAACATGTTTGTAGGACCATGAGAGGTGCCTTTTCTTTCAATGGATCGACGGTCCTGACAAGTTTAACCCAAGGTACCTCCTTTTTGATGTCGGGTGGAAAGGGAAGCATCATCCACGTGATAAATTCGAGCGATGGGTGCCACCTCCACCTAACCCCCCACCGATGACAGAAGAGGAGAAGGAATTAGCCCAATTAAGACGACTTGAATCACCGCCTCGTTGCAATTGTGGAGATTACTCTGTGATAAGTTCAGACAGGCCTAACGAATTTGTTTGTCCCAACCCCTATGGAGTAAGTAGTCTTTCTGTAATAAGTTCAGACAGGCCTTTTCTCTTCATGTATTTCGTATTCTTTCTGCATGTCCTAATATTTCATGTTATAGGGTGGGTACATCACGAGGCGGAAGTGTAACTTCAAGGAGTGGCTCTGGGTTCCTAAGAACAATTGGCCGGAGCCAAAGGTGGACAAGAAGAGAAAAGAAATCATCCCCGCTCCTCCTGTCATGTGCAAATGTGGTGTCGAAGCACAGTATGGCCTACTGAAAGGTCCTAAATGGCTAGAGGGGGGTGAATAGCCTATAAAAATCTACAAACAACACTTAACAAGCCGATTAGTAACAATAGCAAGCTTTGCAAAACACTAGCTCTAAACTATGCTATGCAAGCCACCTAGACAAGTATACTACACTATGATCTCTAGTTCACACTCAAAGGCTATGTTACTACTTTATACTACTCTTAAGTGAGCAACTAACTAATAAGCTACACAAGAGAGAAGTACACAAATGTAAAGAGTAGAGGTGATTTCAATACCGCCGGTGAAGAGAAGATATGAAGTCCAATATAACCAATCAATCACATATAAGAGAAATCCTCGGTAGAGAGATGACATAAGATTTTTTACCGAGGTTCACTTGCTTGCCGGCAAGCTAGTCCTCGTTGTAGCGATACACCCACTTGGAGGTTCACGCGCTAATTGGCATCACACGCCAAACCCTTCTCAAGGGTGCCGCACAACCAACACAAGATGGGGATCCACCAAGCTACGAGCAATCCACTAAAGATGCCTTTCGCGATCTCCCGCGGGGATAGGCTCAAGAACCCCTCACAACTTCACCGATCGGAGGCGGAGACAATCACCAACTCCCCTCAATGATCCTCGCAGCTCCAAGCCGTCTAGGAGTCGGCAAACTCCAAGAGTAACAAGAGAAACCGCTGCGAAATACCACTACCAAGTGCCTCTAGATGATCTCAATCAATGCAATGCACTTGATGCTCTCCAAACTCACCAAATGATGAACACAATCAAGTAGGATGAGTGAGAGTGGAGTGGGAAGGCTCACAAGTATGTTATGATGTTTAGGAGTGCCAAGAACTGCTCCCCAAACCGGCCAAGTGACTATTTATAAGCCACACACAAAGAACTAGCCGTTTAGAGTTCACTGCGTACCGTCGGACTGTCCGACGGCCAGAGCGTCGGACTAATCCGCACGGTCCGACGTCTCGGATGAACGCCACGTGTCACTAGCCGTTTGAAGTCGAACGTTGGATCACAACGGCTATTTCCTCGCGCCAAAACGACCGTCGGACGGTAGGCCGTCGGACCAAATCTCACGGTCCGACGCACTACACGTATCCACCGTCGGACTCTAAAACAACAGGCCGTCGGACTAAAACTCGCCAGCGTCCGACGTTTCCAGAGAG
Organism: Eremochloa ophiuroides; assembly: GCA_038502445.1. Lineage (NCBI taxonomy): Eukaryota > Viridiplantae > Streptophyta > Magnoliopsida > Poales > Poaceae > Eremochloa > Eremochloa ophiuroides. Next base: position 27,345,984 of record JAHLJS010000007.1, read on the forward strand.
CTCCCTGAGCGCTGAAAACCGTCGGACTAACGCCGAGAGTCCGACGCTCTCAGAGCTCGCCACGTGTTACCTCTTCGTCGCTCTGCACCGTCGGACCCTGAGGACAATGGTCCGACGCTCCGAAATCAAGCGTCCGACGCTTGCTGAAGGGGTTAGCCGTCGGACCGAAAACAATGGTCCGACGCTCAGTCAAGTTAGAGTCCGACGCTACTTTTTCTATTGAAACGATTCCGAAATTCACCGAATCCTGCCTCGCAAGCTCGGCAGGAGGAGGAGAGGACCAAACCCTCTCTAACCCTCAAACTTCACCCAGTTTCTTAAGTCACTAACACTCCAAAGTGTCTCTCACTTAGGTGCACGTGTGTTAGCCTTTTTCAAAGAGTTTTCCACGGGTCAAGTTAGTGTCACTAGCATCTATATGCATAAGCAATGATCATGAACACCTAGTGGCACTTGATAACCGTATTTCATCAACGATTTCGCCCCTCTTGATAGTACGGCTATCTATCCTAAATGTGATCACTCCCTCTATGGAGTCTTGATCACCAAAACCAAAAGAGCTCCTATTGGTTATACCTTTGCCTTGAGCTCCCGGTTTCTTATCAACTTCCTTCTCATCTCTTGATGGACCTTGTGAACACCTATGATGATGGACTTATACCATTTGCATGGATGCCGTCAATAGGGCTTTCTCCTTTGTTGATGGACTTACACCATTTTCATGGACGCCGTCATTGCCCTTCACTTGTGGCCTCCACCGACCCGGTCTTTTGCTCCATCTTGCCATTTGCTAATCAATTCTCATGAAACACTTAGAGCAATCGTTAGCAAACTAGGTTTCATCAATTACCCAAAACCAAACATGGGCTTTCACCTACTTCCTTCGGAGCTTGGAATAGGCTACTGGTGCGGCCATATGGTTGATTATGATAAGGTTCGTTCACCATGTTGGTATCTTGCTATCCAAATTGTGTTTTTTTGCTGACATGTGTCAAATTCTTACGTTCGAGCACAGAGCCTCAGAAAATGCAAGTGGGAGGTTTTTGATTGGCTTGAAAACCTGAAGGAACACAAGTCTACACTAAAGCAAAAGGAAGTCATGGACCGAAAGATGAGGTCTGGGACTCAGCTTGTGGACAACTACATTGAGATGCGCAAACGAGAACAGCGTGAGTGGGCTAAACAATTGCGTGTCCAAACCCCACGTGGTGTTCGATGGAGGAAATATTGTGAGGTAATACAAAAGGAGCAAGCAGAGGAGGCGGCAAGGAACGCATAAAAAGCAGAGTATGAGGCCATCAAAGGCCTTGAAGCTAGACTTTGTCTTAGTGAGTATGACCTCGTACATTTGTTTGTTGTATTCAATTACTCTAGCTTTCTAACAGTTTCCTTTTTGTGACTACAGAGATTGGATGCACCGGTAACTGGGACGTTGAGGTTGCCCGTTCAGCGTATCTTGAGCATACGGCGGAGGAGGCTGAAAAGAGGGCTGCTGAGAGGGCTGCTGAGGCGGAGAAGGTGGACGAGGACGACACTTCCAGATTGGACCAGCTCATCGTCCTAGCGGAGGCCGACTTGAAGGCGCAACCGGAGGACGACTTGCGCGCTGCAGATGAGGCAAAAGCACCTCACAATAGCCTCCCAAACCAGGTTGTGCCAGGGGTTCAAATGGAGGAAGAGGAGTGGGATACCCAAGCTATCGATGCAGCGGAGGCCGCTTACTGCAAGGGCAGGGCAGATGCATCAAAAGTAGCTAAGAGTAGCCTGCCCAGTTGTGCCAAGTGTGCCAATTGAGGAGGTGGACGACTGGTTTAGCCAAGCTGTGGATGAAGCTGAAGCCGTGTACTTCAAGCAAAAGGAAGATGAGGCGACAGCACTTGCCACTGGCACCAGCAACGAGGTTGTGGTAGAGTATTCGAACTCCAGCAGCGATGAAGATTTGCTTCCTGGTTATGTTTCGGATTTTTAGGCCTCATTTGGTTGAAGATCTAGTTGTGCTTTTGGTGCATTAGCTTTGGACATTATTCGAATAAATACATGAACAATGTTGCATGTGTAGGACCTCTATTTGTCTTGTGTAGGACCTCTATTTATCTAGGGGCATTTGCAAATATGAAACCAAAATTGTTGCAAATTTGCAAGTGTTAGTCGTACTAAGTAGCATTTATTTGCGGCCAAATTAAACACAACATTCAAAGAACATACAACACATGCACTGTTTTTCTGGGGGCTAAGTCCAGCCGCGCCATTACTGGGCGCGCGGCTAACTACCTGAGCAGCATCATTTCTGGTGGCGCGGCATGGCCTCTAGGGGCTAAGCCCAGCCGCGCCATGACTGGGTGCGCGGCTACCTACCTGAGCCGTGCCACCAGTAGCCGCGCCATTACTGGTGGCGCGGCTCAGGTAGGTAGCCACGCGCCCAGTCATGGCGCGGCTGGGCTTAGCCCCCCAGAGGCCATGCCGCGCCACCAGCAATGGCGTGGCTCAGGTAGTTTGCCGCGCGCCTAGTAATGGCGCGGCTGGACCTATCCCCCAGAAAATTTTCTCTGCATCCAGAATTGCAATGAACTTTTTTGGTTATGTACTTATGTGGCCACCTGTTTGTCCTCAGTGCAGATTACAGTGGATCAGAGAATACTTAGAAGTATATAGAAATCAAAATAGGCCACACATTGCAGAGTATGACTCAAATGACATAGCACAGAGTATGACTCGAATGACATAGCACAGAGTATGACTCGAACAGAATAAATTGAAAATTGACGACAAATAAAGCAGACACATCCAGAGACCATACATAGCATCCAGAAGTTGATTAGTCCACAAATACCACAGAGTTCACAGAGTTCACGCATAGCACAATTACCACAGACTACATACATTAGCATCCAGAAGTTTCTAAGTAGCCATAGTAGTTCTAAGTCCTTGTGAGACTAGATGACATAGCACAAAAGAAGAACCTAAGAATTGAACTCTAGGTCCCAGGAGTGTATTGGTTGCGTGGACGCCTCGCTCGCTTCCTCCCCGTGGTCAGGACGTTGCCAGAGAATGCAACGTCGGTGCGGTCATGGAGACCCCGTCGTGCTGGTGCTCGGGGTGGTTCCTCCTGGGTGCCACTAGTCCCCTGCAACAAGTGGGTAAAAAACAATGTTAGCATAAGTGCATATTTCAATAATCTGTTTATGCAAGTATTGTATTTCGTCGAGTAAGCTATAATCATCACCTGATCATCTCCTTGCGTGCCAAGCGGGGCACCGTGAAGCTGAGACATGTTGACCTCATCCGCATCCCTTTGGCCCGACTCGTGCACGTGAATGCCATAGCCTGGGGCTCCCTCGGAGCTAGAGTCGCTGTCACCTACAGCTCCTTGCTCGTAGAAGTAGTTTTCATCGTCATCTGCCGGTCCCTTCCCCGAGCTGTGATGGGGTGGTGTAGGTGTACTTGTGCGTGGGGGGAGTGTCGGAATAGCAGGCTCGTCCATGCAACTCATCTTCTGTGCCAGTTTCTTGCAGCTCCTTGCCATTTTCTGCAATATCAGCCATTGACCAAAAATGTGGTGAGTGATATAACTATTTCCACAGGACTTAGTGTTTACCTCATACCTGGACAAAAGCTACTAGCACGCCAGGCCCATCCCGATCAGCCTCTTGCAGACGAAACTCAGCTTCGGCAGCCATGTTTGTCAATTGTTCGGCCTACGTATAAACATGAGTTTGTGCCTAGTTAGCGCCATTAGTAAGATGAAGATTCGACAACAAGTTTGAACATTGCTCTAACTTACCATGTATCTTGTTTGAGGTCCTCTTTGTGGCTGTGTCTCCCCCTAGTGGCAACGTCGTAAGCATCTTCTTTGGCATCCTCACCCGATTCTTCCCCAATGTCGTCGTGAGTGTATGCTGACGCGAGGTGCACCCTCGAAGCACCATGGAGCCACCTGAGGTAGTCGTTGAAGACAGCGTCATCATGTACCAGTTCGCCCTCTTGCACAGGACCATCCGTGTGCCGGTTCTCCCACAGCTGTATGGACTCATGGTGCTCCGCAAGCCAGTCCTTCCTGCCGTACCTCTTCCTCCGATCAATCCTGCGTACATGACAAGTTAGTATGGCCATGAGAATTTGGACTGTTGTACTGAATGAAATGGTTCAGTTCGGTAATGCACCCATGCAAATCTTGTCTCGTCGAGTACTGCACCGGTGGGCATCCTGAAAGTTTCCCGAACTGTCTGCAAACCCTGTTGGGCAGGTGCATCTCCACCACGTGAAAGAAAGTGAGTGGCATATTCAAACGCCACTCGTTGGACTCCTCGCTAGTTCTTGGGCTTAGGTGATGGAGCTGCCACTCCCAAGGCTGCCATGTGACCTGCAAAACATGTTACATTCGTTACATTTTCATAATGTGAATCTGCAAAATCAAATGAACCATGAAACGTGATGGAGCTTTACCTGTTTATGCGTGAGGCAGTCGAGATCGTCTGTGTACTCCCTGTACTTTTGGTGCCCGCGCCCTGTCACTACCTCTGCCTTGCGCCATATGTGAAGCGCCGTCGGCCCCACATCATTGTGTGGCCATGTCTGCATTCAAATTGTACATGTGTTAAGAGTGACATTTGAAAGGAAAAAGCTACGTTGAACATGAAATTGGGCTTCGTCACACTTACAGGCAACTCGCCCGTAATAGGCTTCCCCACGGGCCATCTTTCCCAACACCACACCTGGAGAAGGTATGCGCAACCACCGAGGTTGCTGGTGCCGCCGCTTCGACGGCACGCCACACAGAGCTGTCTGTACAGCCACGCCAGAACTGCACTCCCCCAGCTGTACCCGGCTATGTGCTCCCATGGCTGCTGTAGTATGGGGATGAAGACCCAGCTGATGGTGTTGCCCGAGCTGTCAGGGAACAGGAAACCACCTATGAAGTGCCACAGCCAAACCCGAGCATGCCTTTCCACCGCTTCCACTGGAGCATTATTGGGTAGCCTTCCGAAGTTCTCTTTGAGCCAGTACGAAGGGACCCCTGAAGATTTCCTGACATTCATAAAATCCGATGAGTCATATAGGTTTCAATAGGTACAAATTAATATGAAGTACTGATGAATTTTTTACTTGTTTCGTCTAGCGTCCTCGTCGTCAGGTGGAGGAATGCCGCAGAACTGGGTCACCATGTCCTTCCAGTTCGTTTGATCCACTATCCCCGTCAGTGGCAGACCCCCCCAAAGCAAGGCAAAGGATGTACTTCACATCCTGCAAGGTGATCGTCATCTCACCGGAAGGTAAGTGGAACGTGTGGGTCTCTGGCCTCCACCTGTATCATTTCATAACATGAAAAAGATGGTTAGTTTTAAAAATTTATTCGTACCCGAAGGTGTACCCAAATGTATTACTATCACCTGTCCACAGCTGCAGTGAGAAGAGCGGGGTCAAGGTTCGGTAGACCGGCGTTCACAGTCCGAACCAGCTCGAGGAAGCCCGCATGGTCCATGTAGGTCGCGTACCGCTCGTCCCAGACGGGGCCCTTCTTGTGCGTGCGTGGCCTCAGAGGTTGCAAGGGCACGCCCTCCTCCATCTTGTGGGCGCGGTGCTCCTTGTCGTAGTACAACTCAAGCAGGTGGTACTACTGATGGTGAGCCATCCTGTCACAAAATTAAATAGAAAGGGATTAGAAAAATAAATGATGCAAAATGTAATGAGCAAGAATGACAACAATACACCAAAATTAAACTAATACAAGTACATGAACAAAAATACTAGTTAAATTTTAGACCTGCTGGCCTTGTGTCCTATGCCTTGAAGCCTTGTGACCAGGCTCACCGCAAATGGAGCAAAGGTTTCTACCACGCGTCTCAACGAAGTCCCCACCTCCTTACATGTCAATGCCGTAACCTTGCATAGCATCCATATCCCCCTTTAGTCTCTTCTTTTTCCTCCTTCCTTTGCCTACCTTTAGGAGATCAGGATCGGGCATGTAGTCCGCACCATTATAAGGGGGCCACTGTGTCGGGTCAAGGTATGGCTCGAACATCTTCTCCCACATTCTGAGGCAATTTGATCTAAGGTAATATGGTAACATATATGGTGGAGATTTGTAGTCATGGCCGAGGGCCCTGCATGCCATGATCATGTGATGGCAGGGGGCATGCATGACCTGTGGTACGTTGCAAGTGCACTCCACTCTCTGAAGATCAACCCTATAATTACGACCACCATATTGTTCACCTCCCAAGGTCGTGCCACCCTCAGCTCGTACCTGGTAAACCATCCTGTCTTGTCCATGGACAACACAGTTTTGTTTCAAGGCCCAAATCTCTGCCTCCCGTAGGTATTTCTCTGCAGCCTCTCCAAATTCCCCAGCGTTGTTCGCTAGCCTGTATTGCGCCTTTTCCCACCTCGTCACAAAATATTCATTGCACTTTTGAAACGAGTACTCAACTATTCCAGACACTGGCAATGCTCGAAGACCCTTGAAAACACGGTTGAAAGACTCTGATGCGTTGGTGGTCATGATGCCATACCTGTACCCACCTTCATCATATGCCAGGGCCCACCTAGACTTCTCTTCTATTTGCTGGTTCAACCAGGCCTTCGCCTGCGGCTTCATCACCTTATCTAGTGCCTCCAATGTTTCTTCAAACTCATGAACTGTACGTACAGAACACAATTTCTTAACCATGTCACGTACCTCCCTCTTCCTTTGACGATGCCAGAAATTAGTGGCAAAATGCCACATGCACCATCTATGCTCTATGGGAGGGTAGCCATCAATCTGTTCTTCCGCAGCATTAAGGAGACCTACGTGTCGGTCAGATATCATACATATCCTGCGAGAATTGCCAAGAACGTGAACCCGTAGATGCCGCATGAACCATGACCAGGAATCATTGTTTTCTCCCTCGGCCAGTGCAAAGGCCAATGGCACTATCTGATTCTCAGGATCACAGGAAGCCGCCATCATCAACACTCCCCTATACTTCCCTGTTAAGAAAGTGGCATCCACAACCACAACTAGCCTACAAAACTGGAATGCATGTCGCGTCTGCTCGAGGACCCAAAAAACACGTCTCAGGACATGTATCCTAGTTGTGACCTCCCCCACGGTCCTCAATGAGTACTTGTTTCCCGTGTCTATCCACCATCTCATTCCAGGGTTATATAATTGCATTGCACACAATATTCTTGGCACCCTATTGTAGGCTTCCTTCCAGCTACCCCAACGAATCTGCAGGGCAATCTGCTTAGCACGCCACACCTTTCCGTACTTGGCCTTGTACTTTGTGAATTCTCTTAATGAAACAAGCAACGAAGACACCGAAATGTCGTTGTGGTCATCGACAAGGCCCAGTATGCGACGAGCACAGTACCGGGCCGTGAGTTGAGGATGGTCTTCTTGTCCCTCGTTTGAGGTACACGTGTGGGGCTGCACAACTTTCGTTATCTTCCACTTGTCATCGTTCGGTCTCTTTCTTGCATTTACCTTCCATGGACAACCTTTCGTGCATTTGACGTAGTAGAGCTTGTTCTTGTTGGAGTTAGAGACATAGTACGGCCTGTGGTGGTGGACAGCATAATTCTCAAGGAACAACTTCAGGTCGAGCATTGAATTGAATACCATGCCCTTTGAAAGAACCTGATTCTCATTCCTGAACGAAGAGAAGAAGTTCCTACACATTTGCAAGCCAGTGTCACAAACCGCTGTATCTGCCATGCTTATGTCCCTATAGTTTGGAACCCCGCTGAAAGGTATGTTCGCCGACCTCAACTGCATCAGCTCTCTCTCTGTGTATGGAGCTAGTGGAATGTAACACTACGCTGCACTAAAACCAGCACATGGATCATAAGGGCCATCTGGGGGTTCTGTAGATAGTCTTTGATGGACCGGAACTGCATGAAGTTCTTCAATAGGCACTGGCATTGGAATACCATGAACCGATGCTGCAATTTCATCGCTGCCTCCCACATCATCCCCTAAATCATCTGAATCATCTGCATAGTCACCAATCCTCTCGTCTTCCTGACGCTCTTCCGCTTCACGCTCGAAATCGTCTACATCAAAGTCATTGTTCATATACCCTGGTGATCTCCTCCCGGACTAGTCCTCATCCATCTCAGGAAGCTCCTGCGTCAACTGACCATCGACATTCATATCTGCCTGTGTTGTGTCCACATCGATCCCCACCCCAATCTCACCACCTCCATGGTCCTCAGAGTAAGGCCCATCATCATCTGCCAATCTTTCCACAACAACCTTAGCCATTTTACTATTGCAACCCTGAAGGACACGAGTGTAGCGGGACCAAAGAGCCGAGTCCACCAAGGGCATCATAACGTAGCGCGACCTGGTAGTCCTGTAACACCCTAGGTGTTAATCATATGTTAAGCAGCGACTTTGGATTTAAGCAAGATCTTGGTTTCTAACTCAATACATCTTTAACCATTATGGGAAAAGTTTTATAAAAATCAGAATAAAAAAATTCCCATGAAATGATGAACTATCTATTTGCTTGAAATGCTTGGTTAAGTGAATTGGAAGATGTGAAGTCAACCAAGTCTTGCAATCTTACCTAAACAACTCTATTTGAACTCTACAACAAAAGTCATGAAGGGTCCATGTTGAGCAAATGCTCCGAAAATACCTCTTTTGGCTAAAACCTAATTTGAACCTCCGTGGGTCATTTCTTTGACTGGAATGGAACTACATTTTATGAGCAAGATATGAAGATTTACTTTAAATAGAAGTGATAGAATAGAATATTTGCTAAAACTTTGATTTAATAACTTAGACCTGATTCTATCTCTAGGTTGGTCATTTTAAAACCCCAGGTTAAACCCCTTTTTGAATAATTCAAAGATCCTTTATTTAAATAAAGGAATTAAATTTAAAAAAATCCAGTTTCAAAACTATTGAGATTTTGGTCCTGATCAAAAAATGAAAGTTGTAGATTTAATTATTTAGAACAACTTTCATATTTGGATATTTTGAAGTTGTTGAGCAGAAATTTGAATTTCAAACCAAATTTCAAATGATCCTTTTAGGCCCAAATTTGTATTTCAAAATCTGGGCAGAATTTGGGTATGGTTCAAAAATAAAAATTGTAGTATTTGAAATTTTGAGCAACTTTTATTTCGGAGATTTTCATGTTTCTAAATGAATTTGGGAGTATTTTAAAAGGGGGTAAAAACTAGGTTCCTGCTACAGTAAACCGAGAGGATATTTCCCTCTCCCTTCTCTGTTCATCGCCGTTGTGCTGTCGCCGGCGTGCCGTTCTCCGTTTCGCCACCACGGCCACGTCTATGCACGCATTGAAGGACTACCCTTGCTGGAAACGACGAGGAGAAGCACCATCGTCCCTCTTCCATCACGGTGGCAGCTCGCCATTGCCGCTCCCTCTCTGTTCATGGCGAGGAGCTGGCGCTGCCGGCGTCTTCCCGGCGCTTCGACCACCCGGCCACGTTCCTGAACGCGTGGGCGAGCTCGCGAAGTTGCTAGCCACCTCACCCTCTCGTTCTTTCCCTATAAATACCGACGAGGACGTCGTTCTTCTTCATTCTTCATCCTCGGTCGCCGCCGTCCCGATCCACTCCGCCAGCGAAATTCGTCACCACCATAGCTTCTCAATCCAATTCCACACGTTCACAGCTCCGCCATGTTCTGCTCTTACATCCTGACCTATCTTCGTCGCCGTTTGGCCGCTGGTAAGAGCTCTTCAGCTCGATGCCGTCCCTACGCTCGCCATGGCCGCAGCCTGAGCTCGTGCGTGGCCAGCGTGCTCCTTTCCCTTTTTGTTGCCTGTTATGTTTGTTTTGTGATTGAATTAAGGTATAAAAGTTAGAACGGGAAACATTTTAAACGTTACCGTTGTTGTTTGGTTGGAACACGGCTTGCCGTCGCCGTGCTCTGGACACCAAGCCGCCATGAGCGCGGTTGTGCTTCACCGTTGCTCCACCGGACCCCTAACCTAGCCCTAGAGACTCTCTGTGTCACCAGGAACCCGTAGGTATGCTCGGTTGAGCTCATCCTAGCCGGAAACGGCGAGCGTGCCGTCGGCCGTCGTCATCGTGCCGCCATGGTCGCCCGAGCTCCACGGGAGCTGCTTGCTGTTGCTGTTACGTGCTGTGTGCTGCTGCTACGCGCTACTGCTATGCGCTGCTGTCGCTGCTGCACAGCCGTTGCTGGTTCGGTCGCCGGTAGCACCGAAGCCGGCCCTGCCGAGCTGACCGAGCCGAGCCATGCTCGTGCTCCGTTCTGTTGAACGGAGGAAGAAGAAAGCTCAGTGTTATCCTTTTCTGAGTATGACGTGTGGGCCCCGCAAGTTCAATTCCACCTCAAATTTACAGGAATTGTGCTATGTTTCAAAAATCATATCTCTTGATAGGAGTACCCAAAAATTGTGAAGCAAGTCTTGTTAGCTTCTTTGTGAAATTCTTTACATGATATATCTATTAAGTGTACTATGTTATTCATGTTTTTGGGCTGTAGAAATTCGTTATTGAAAAGTGGTTTGAGAAATGAATTAACTTGCTTTTATCTATATCATGAGTTTTAGGAGTCCAAAAATAGTGATTTCAATTTTTTTAGTCTTCTAATGACATGGTATAGCTAATAGAAGTATAAAACTTGTAGATTGTTTACTGATTTAATGATGTTATACTTAAATCTTGTTAAATAGAAAATAAAAATGCTTGCTTTCCTTGTTATTTTCATATTGTTATTTTCATATCTGGAGTTGTATTGCTCCAAATGGTATGAAAATTTATTTGTAGTCTCTTTATGTATGATTAATGCATTTATAAAATTTCATAATTTTATGTGCATGTATCACTGGGTTAATGATTTAACTTCCTAGGAGCATTGTAGGTGGTTTTAAATGTCTTATAAATAATATATAGGTGTAAAAATAGAAAATGGTGCTCCACTGTATTTGAATGATGTTATGTTAGCCTAAGAAACCATAACGTGGTCATATGTTTATACAAAATGTTGGGTTTTGCATTTAATTTGCTCCCACATGCTTATTATTAAATAGGATTTGTTATTTTTGTAGTAATTAATTTATAAGACTTGAGCATGTGAGGTTACTACACTAGTCATGATATAATATTACTATGCACCTGTAAAAATATGAAGTCCAAAATATTTGTTTGTACATTACCTAAAATAATATTTATAGTGAATTATATATAGGTAGAGAATGAATAGGATTAAGGGATATATATGTTCAAGAGTCATGTAATGCTTTTTTGGTGTGTTAGTTGGAACTAAGTGATACATAATAGAGTCATGATAGTTTAAGTCTATGTATTAGACTATTAGTTGTGCTTTATAGGATTTTGCGTAGGAATTAAATGAAGCACCACTTTGCACTCGTGCTGGATTGTCTGCCAGAGCCATCTCTGTTGTGGTGACAACTTCATCATGAAAATGGTATTTTCTGTAGATGAGACATACAAAAGTTGTAGCCAACTTCTATACCTTGTTTGTCCTAAAATTTCATAGTTTTAGGCCAAATGGTTTGTGAGTTATAAAACTCATAAGTACCCTGTCCTGTTTTACTAATGCTCTGAACAGATCTGAATAATTGATTTGTTTGGCCCATTTAAATGTGGAGCCATGCTTTGATGATATTAGAGAAGTTGTAGTATTTTTTATAGCCTTTCCAAAATGTCTAGGATCATGGTTTTGGGTGATCTAGAACCTCAGATATAGCTGTTCAAAGTGAGGTGACAGATTCTGTCCAAACCTGGACAGATCTGCTTCCTTGTACTGTTTGACCTCATTAGGTATAGAATCAGCTCTTGAGGTTAATAACGAAGTTGTAGGAAATTATCTGGACTTCAGAAAATCTAGGTTCACCTATTTTTGGATGTCTAGATCTCTAGTTATAAGTAATTGAAGTAAGGAGTCAGAATCTGTCCCTATTTGGACAGAGATGTCTTCTTGATATTGTATGGCCTTGATAGCCTTTGATCTAGCTCTTAGTGATAATAGAAAAGTTGTAAACAATTTAATTACTTATTCTAAAAAGTCTAAGATCATCTCTTTTGGAGATCTATAACTCCAGTTATAGTTCAAATAAGCAACTGCTATTCTGTAGCCAATAATAAACATTGATTGATTGATTGTTTGAAATGCTTTTAATTGACTAAGCTAAAATTTATTATCCCTTTGGGTAGATGCTTGTTGTAGCTAAAGTATCATGTGTGAGTATTTCTTGCGTTCATACATATGTATTGTTGCATATCATTTACGTACGTTAGATGATCAACACGTGAAGGACTTGGAAGTTGGAGCTACCCACAAGACGATGAAATGATGGACTAATCCACAAGATGGTGTTGGTAATCAAGTCCAGAAGATAGAAGATGATCGCATCTTGAAGACGCAAGAATACTAACTTAATACAATATTGAGTTAGCAAGGCAAGCCCCGGACATTCTATATATCTACCTATTCTATTTCTGAATTACTTTTGAGTAAATTTACTTTATGAGATGTGCATTTACGTTTATAAGAGTTGAATGAAACCGTTGTTGCATTATGTACCTTGTCCAGAAATAACACCCTGTTATCACTAGATAAGTACCGTTCTATGCTCAGCCATGCTTAGACCGGTAGAAGTCAGGTGATCCCCTGTCACCTGTAAGATTTAGACAGTTATTTATACCCATTGGTACTGGTAACCAATGTGGAGAGGAAATCATGTGATAATGGAAAACAGACGGGATGCAGTGTACCTTTATGGTCCTGATTGCCGGTTAGGCATACATCCTTGTTTATCCCCGTCTGTATAAAAATGATTTGGGATCATTTTGTAGTCTGGACCTTGATCGAGATTAAACGTACCTTCACATAATGGCCGGATAAGTTGTTCCGACCGTGAAGCTATAGCACTACTAGTCGGGCTAGGATTTGAACTGCAGTGCATCGCTGGCGGAGAGAAAGGATGTGTGGTGGGACAGGGTTTGACCAAGGGCAGGCATTGCCTGAGCGTCCTTGCGCCGGCTGCCCCCTGGGCCTTGCACTGTGGATCAAGCCCACGGTATCTCGAATAGAGTGAGAAGCTACCCTACACAAATACGAACTTTTGGGATGGGTTCATAAAGGTGTGTGATACGGGCTTTATCCAGCTGGATTAAATCGATTCGAATCGCCGTCTCTCCCGGATAGTGAGAAACTTGATCACTGTCGAAGAAGCATAGTTGATCCTGTAATATAGTAAACATGATGATTATGTAATACCCTATGTTTGGATTAAATACATGTTTGTTCAGGTTAGATGCAAACTTAGTAATAATGATTCTAATAAAACCTATGCCAAATCTGGAATTGTAATAAAGTTAGTAAGTTCTTTCGCAAAATATTGCTACCCCATGAACTCCACCAAATAAAGTCTTGCATATCCTTGAGAGTCTTTTTATTTACTCTCTGACGGGTAAGTCTTGCTAAGTACAATTGAGTACTTAGGGTTTTATTTCCAACGTTGCAGGTGATGTACTGTATGAAGGCTATTGCCTTACTTGCAATAACCCTGCTATAGATGCAGAGGAGTAAAAACCACAGGGCATGGTCTCAAATCTTTTACTTACCTCCTTTGCTGTGTATGGAGTTATAAAGTGAGTATGGCAGTGTATTTGAATAAAAGGTTTTTGAAACACTTTATGTATATTATTTAAACTCGGTATTGTAATAACTATATTACTCTATTTGTAATAAATTTCCGCTGTGAACTCTGTGTTTGTAATATAATGTTTCCTTAATCAGTACGATCCTGTTGTAAGTTGAATTACCGAGGTCCTTCATGACACTCGGCGGACTACCGGGTTTATATGAGAGAGAGTGTGTGTATGCTAACGTGTTAAACGGGGGCAATCATGCATAATCTTGTATAAATTGGTCGGTTCTGTCAAAGTCCCAACATCAAACCTGCCCTGCAACGTGATATCGCCCCCAAATTTTGCCTTCAAACGTTGCATAAGTTCGCTAAAGCTAGGAGGTTGATCAAACATCTCCAACTCGTCCTCCATATCAACAAACAAGCAATCTTCTTTCGTGACACTTCCTCCATAGAAAACACGGACAAAACAATCCATCTACAAAATGGCAAGGGCAACATACATACATCAGGGCTACGAATTCGTCGAACCACTACTCCTTTTCAAATTATAGGAAACTAACTATATTATACTAACTATATTAAAAGACATATATATGTCCTAACTAAACCATAACAGATATGTAACTAACTAACTAACCTTAAAACCTAACTAACTAACCCTATAATACTAACTATATTATAAGACATATATATGTCCTAACTAAACCATAAGACCTATGCAACTAACTACCTACCCTAAAACCTAACTAATTAACCCTAAAACCTTAAATGTGCTATTTCAAATTAAAAAAAACAAATCGATCATCGTTACCTTTTCTACCTCGTCCTCACAGCAGGGAATCGACGGAGAAGGCAGTCCACGGGCAGTTGGGGGTGGCGCCGCCGTCCAGAGCAGTTGGGAACGTCAATGGGGCCCACAAATGTGGGGGCCGGGGGGCGGCGCGGTCTGGGGGGTCCCCTACCTCACGCCATGGCCGCTGCTGGAGGCCTCCCCCACCTCCCCCACCTCACCGCCGGCGCTCCTGCGCGTGGGGGAGGCGGACGGGGATGGTGAGGCGGCGTGGGGGACACGGGCCAGGAGGAGGAGGAGGAGGAGGAGGCGGAGCAGGACGGGGACGGCGAGGCGGTGGCGGCCACCCGGGACGGACGGGGACGGCGGCGGCGGCGGACGGGGACGACGTGCGGGACGCGGAGGAGGAGGAGGAGGCGGACGGGGATGGCGAGGCAGCGGCGGCGGACGGGGACGGCGGCGGCGGCGAGAGCCGATCTGGCGAAGGGAAGGAGAAAGAGAGAGAGAGAGCGCCAGCGGTTCGGCTAGGCCTCGGGCTCGGCCTGTATCCACCCGAGCCGTGCCATAGATGAAGGCGCGGCCGACGTGGCGAAGCTGAGCCGCGCCACCATGCATGGCGCGGCAGGGTGTTATAGCCGCGCCTTTGATGATGACGCGGCGAAACCTGATAGTTTTAAAAATACTTTTTTTACCATGTCAGATTCGTAAATAGTTTTTAAAACATGCTAAAAATAAAAAAAAATCGCCTCTGCAGCACCGGCTGCCACGTAGGATCGATCTTAGAGCAAGGACGCCACCGGCGAAGCCCTTCCCGGCGAGCTCGCGGTCGCTACTCGGCTTTCCTACCGCATCGAGCATCGTCGTTGTCCTCCGTTACCCTTCCTCTGTCTATTATGTGGGCCCGGAACTGAAACAGCATCGTCCAAAAACTTGAGGGGTCTTTGAAAAGTTGTAAGGCTATCCGCACTCTTCATACTCTAAACTCATCCTCTAAAAGGAATATTCTGTCCTGTTCATTGAGATCCTCTCCTCTATATCCAGTTTTCCCGCACCCATCCATACTCTACGTCACATCCTCTATATCCCAGTTCTTCTCGCTGACAAGTGGGACCCATGTCCCACCATCCTCTCCAACTACCCCCTCTCTCTCCCTCTCTCTCCTGGGGGGATCCGTGCCATGTGGGGTAGTGCACGTACCGGACTCCCTCTACTCCTCTGAATTTACGGGATGGGAATCTTGCCAGCAAGATAGAGGAGACCTTTACCGTGCCCGCTGCAGCTCCATTTCATCTATCTGGCTCCTGCAGGATGCGGTGCAGTATGCCAGTGCAGCTGGTCTAATGGCCCCAATGTCCAGCTCTGCCTATGTGGCATCGCCACGTCAGATGCTAATGCTAGTGTGGCATGTTTTGGACTGCTGGTGTACATCAATGGTAGATTAGGGATTTAGATGAACACTTCGATATAATTTGAGGACCCAGATGAGAATGTCTCAAAAGTTTGAGGACCCTGTGTATATTTTACTCTAAAATTTAAATCCACCCCATGGTAGGCGAGTCGGTGGCAGTGACACTCAAGGACTGAGACTCGTGGTTCGTGATCTAAGTCAAGGCCGGCCGACATGGGAGTATACTTCGAGCATGTGGAGGTCGGGAGCGAGATGATGAATACGATGTTTGTTGGTGACGCCATGTGAGGTCGGGAGCGAGATGATGAATCCGATGTTCGTTGGTGACGCCATGTGGAGGTCAGGAGCGTGTGTGGGCGTGTGGCTTAGTACATGGGTTTCTTGATCTCTCTATTAAGGGTGTGTTTGCTTTGAGGAATAAGATGGTCTATCTTTTTTTCATTTCTCACGTTTTTATTTAGTTTGTGGAATGGAATGAGTTGATTCGTCACCACCTCATTTCTCACAATGCAAGCTAATAATTAGCACCAAAATTTATGGGATGAAAGGACGATGTGCCACCTCATGAAACATGGGGTGATTCCACAAACCCAATATGTAGAAAAATGAATTAGGCGTCTTCCAAACTGATGAGTACAGTACTTACTAGAGTACTAGCTCGATGGCATAGGCCCAGCTGAGTCCTCCGCTACTGACATACTAACATATATATTTAAATATTCATTGGTGGTCTTGCTAAGAGTCAAAAGTGCCACCAATCCAGCTAGAGCAGAGGTGCATATATATGCAATGCAAATGAGTTTCCAATGAACACGCACAGAGTAGTACTGGTAGTACGTAAGGTTAGGTAAAAGGAGCGAGAAAGGCAAGAGTCGTGTTCTTGGAACGGCGAGATAAGCTGGGCATCGCATCATGCACTAGCTCCCTGGCCCCCGCCTCCACTGGCCTCCGGTGCATCCGATCCTGCATCAGTTAACATCGAACGAGATTGTTGTATTACTGTTACTATAGCTAAGCTAACGAAACAATATCTTCAGCGGGGTGCTATATATATATATATATATATATATATATATATATATATATATATATATATATATATATATATATATATATATATATAGTAGCTAGTGTAGTGCTACACGCGCACTGACACACTACAGGAAATTAAACAGAGGGCCGGTCGGGAGAGAGGTCTATTAATTAATTATTATATTATTACCTCCGGCAGATGATGATCCTGCGCCTGCATGGCCTCGGGGCGGCGTGTGCACGTAGCATAACTCAATCATCTCCTTAATAGTTGGGTTTGCAAGCTAGCGGGACAGGAAATAAGCAGGATTGGGTCATGCAAGCAGCATGCATATAAATTTAACCTTGAGCGCATGCATGTGCAGATCGAGCTGTACTAACCTTGCTGTTTCGTACTTCCTCTTTGGTCATCAGTGTGTCCCGTATCCATGGAAGTGAAAGAGCAAATGATGTGTCCTGATGTCCAGAGACGTTAATACCGACCACCCTACCGTCTGATCCAAAAACCGGTGCACCCGAGGCGCCATGACCAGAACCATAGTCACCTCCAAACATCCGGACAGGATCGCCGCCCTGACTCTTTACAACAAGACCAGCCTCACTCCTGCCAATTGATGATTAAATAAATTAATATATGCATCATCAATATGCGATCAGTGCATTGGGTTACATTAGATATATAGATCGACTATATATATATATATATATATATACACATACTTGTAATGACGTAATAAGGTAAGGTACTTACATGACTGAGCCAAAAAAGCACCCAATCTTGTGCACGTTCGGCATCGAGTAGGGATACCCGAGCACAACAAGACTGTCCCCTTTCCTAACATCATTTTGCTCTGATGAAAAATTGACAGCAGTGTACTGGGAGATTTCATCAGGACTCAAAGAGGTGCGACTTGTGTCTATGAGAAGCACAGCAACCTCTCTCTGTGTATCGGCGTACACCACCTGTGAGGAACAATCGGCAGGGAGGATGGGAGAGGAGAACTTGGGGAAGGGAAAGTAAACTGCGATGAACAATTAACTGAGTTCCAGTTTTGTTTTACAATTCTCTGACCCTCTCTCATTCACTACTGGGATATATATTGTCCTAGCCTTGCCACTCAGGTCCGGTCACCTTCAGGTTGGGCCGGGCATTCCTCTTGGGCCTGGACTGGAGAGCTGGGCCACCTTGGTCGTCCTCGTGTTGATCAGTCAGCTTGGGAGAAGTGCTGACACTCCCCCCTTCTTCAGAAGCGGCATGACCCCATGCCGGTGCCCGGGGAAACTGTTGCTTGAGAGCAGCAACGTTTTCCCACGTAGCCATGTCCACAGGCATATGGGACCACTGAATCAAAACTTGCTCCACCGGGTGAGATCCCGAACTCCATCGGCGCTGTAGGACCTTCATGGGAATTTGAAATTCAACCAGATCAGAAGGTAAGGATGAAGCGACGGCCTGATCACCTGGGGATTTCTTCAACTGGGAGACGTGAAAAACTGGGTGCACCATCGAAGAAGGCGGCAAAGCTAACTTGTAAGCAACCTTGCCGACCCATGCCACGATCTTGAAAGGCCCGAAGAAACGGAAACTGAGCTTATGACTGGCGCGACGAGCCACTGAGGACTGCACATAGGGCTGGAGCTTGAGGAACACGGAATCGCCCACCTCAAAGGTCCTCTCAGAACGATGTTTATCTGCCTGGCGCTTCATTCTGGCTTGGGCGCGCAGCAAATGCTGGCGAATGGAGTCATGCATCAGTGCCCGCTCCTCCAACCAGACGGACAGCTCCGGAACATCAGAAGCATCAGCAATAGTAAGGCCCAAATGACGTGGGGGAAACCCATAGAGAACCTCAAACGGCGAGCGGCCGAGAGCGGAGTGAAAGGACGAATTGTACCAGAATTCGGCGGATGGTAACCATGAAGACCATTTTCTTGGACAGGAATGAACGAAGCAGCGCAAATACGTCTCCATACACTGATTGACGCGCTCTGTTTGTCCATCCGTCTGGGGGTGGTACGCTGAACTGAGGCAAAGATCCACACCAGCGAAGGCGAACAATGTCTGCCACAGCTTACTCGTGAAGACCCGATCTCTGTCCGAGATGATGGAAAGCGGCAGGCCATGCAACTTATAGACATGATCATGGAATAATCTGGCCACTGACATTGCTGTAAATGGATGGCGCAATCCAATGAAATGTGCAAACTTAGAATACTTATCAACTACCACCATGATGGCGTTGACGGAGCCAGACTGCGGCAGTCCTTCAACGAAGTCCATAGACACCACTTCCCAAGAAGCTTGTGGCACAGGAAGAGGTTGCAGCAGACCAGGATAACGGGCACGGTCTGGCTTAGCCTGAAGGCATGTCTTGCAAGACTGAACAAAAGAAGTAATAGCAGACCTCATAGCCGGCCAATAAAACAATTGCTTGATGCGGTGTATGGTCGCAGGAGCGCCGGAATGGCCACCCACAGGACTGTCATGAAGAGCAGCCATAATACGGGCTTGCAACGCCGTATTCGACCCCAACCATATTTTGTTCTTGTACAGAATAAGGCCATGCCGAAGAGAGAAAGGATCTGTCGAAGAGGAACTGATAGCTAGTCGAGCCAGCAGAGACCGTGCATCAGGATCGCTGGAGTACCAGGCCGCCAGCTCCTGAAGCCATTCATGAGTTGGAGAACTGATTGCAAGAATTTCCTCCTGGTAACCACGCCTAGACAAGGCATCCGCTGCTCCATTATCCACACCTCGACGGTACAGCACCTTATACCGTAAGCCAAGCAATTTAGTGAAAAGTTTCTGCTGCCAGGGTGTGTGTAGCCTCTGTTCATTGAGATGGACGAGACTCCGTTGATCTGTATGGATGACGAACTCGTTCTGGAGCAGATAATGGCGCCATTGATCAACGGCCATGACGATAGCCAAATACTCTTTCTCATACGCAGACAACCCTTGGTTGCGAGGCCCCAATGCTTTACTGATAAATGCCAGAGGATGTCCATTCTGCAGCAACACGGCACCAACCCCTGTACCAGAGGCGTCTGTCTCGATATGGAATGGCAGAGCAAAATCCGGAATCGCAAGCACAGGAGCCGAACAGAGGGCGGTCTTCAAGGTCTGGAATGCAGATTCATGAATGGAGGTCCAGATGAACATGCTATCCTTCTTTAACAGCTCGGTTAATGGCTTGGCAATGAGACCAAAATGGCGCACAAACTTTCTGTAATAGCCGGCCAAGCCCAAGAAACCACGGAGCTCCTTCACAGACCGCGGCGATGGCCAATCAGTTACAGCGCGGACCTTGGCGGGATCAGTGGACAGGCCCTGCCCACTGATAATGTGACCGAGGTAAGAGATGGACCTCTGAGCAAAAGTACATTTCGACATCTTAAGTTTCCAGGAATCAGCCCGCAGCCATTGGAAAACAGCAGTGAGATGCTCAATGTGTCCGTCATACGTCTTGCTGTAGACCAAAATGTCGTCGAAGAAAACAATCACAAAACGCCGTAATCCCAGGGCTAGGGTCGTGTTCATCGCTCCCTGAAACGTACCCGGAGCTCCAGTGAGTCCGAAAGCCATGACGCGGAACTCATATTGGCCCAAGTGCGTCTGGAAGGCCGTCTTGTGCTCCTCGCCGGCCTGGAGTAGGATCTGATGAAAACCAGAGCGCAGATCCAGTGTGGAGAACCACGTTGCATGAGCCAGTTCATCCATCAGCTGATCAAAGACAGGCACTGGAAACTTCGACTTTGCCGTCAAGGCGTTGAGCTGACGGAAGTCGACACAGAAGCGGTAAGAGTTGTCTTTCTTGCGCACCATCAACACCGGCGAAGAGAATGGACTAGAGCTCGGCTGAATGAGTCCTTGCTTCAACATATCAGTAACTTGGGACTCAATTTCATCTTTCAGGCCCGGGGGATACCGGTAAGGCCGAATGAACACCGGCTGCGCTCCAGGGATCAGAGGAATCCGATGGTTGCAGGCGCGGGACGGAGGCAGAGAAGTGGGAGCAGCAAACAAGTCCGAGTACTCCGACACAAGCGACTGAATCTCCGGAGGAAGTGTAACGTCCTTGTTTGAAACAGACAGCTGCTCAGCGATACTACAGACTTGGACATATAAGTGTGAAGGCGCGGCCTCCTGAGTACCCTGTAGAAGCACATGGGAACCCAGATGTGGAACGAGCAGCCACTGACTGTCCCAATCAACCAACATTGGACTATGCTTGGCTAACCAATCCATGCCAACAATGGCATCATAAGCTTTTAACTCCAAAATGCGGAAATCAGATGAAAATGTAGCAGTGCCAACTGTCCACGGCAATTGAATCAGAGTGCCCGTGCTGCACAGACGACTGCCGCCAGCAACCTGAACTTGACTTGTAGAGGGAATCCGCAGCGCTTCAGGAAGCTTGTCAGCGAGAGCTTGGCTGATGAACGAAGCCGAGCTACCCGAATCAACCAGCAGTTGCACAGTATGGCTGCCAATGACGCCCTGAAGACAGACAGCACGACTGACCGCAGACCCATGCATGGCCGCCTTGGAAATAGCCATGAAGAAGGAAGTAGCAGCAGGGGGCTCATCAGCAGAAGAGATATCTTCGGGGCAGTCAGCATCATCAGGAACAGACTCCCACAAATCACCGACAGCCATCAGAACCTCGGGCGGGCATTGATGATCGCGATGCCACTTGCCTGCACACTTGAAACACAGGCCCTGAGCACGGCGAGAGGCCTTAAGAGCAGCCAATTGCGATAGGCCCTGGGCGGCAACCGGTGTAGTAGAAGGTTGCGGGGCTTTGTCCTGACGAGGTGGCAGAGGCAGAGGATGAGCGCCACGCTGAAGCAGACCCGATTTAGTCGATGCAGAGTGCCAATCACCAGTGCGAGCCAACCGGGAAGGGGGCGCCGGGCACATCTCCTCCTGTAACAAAGCAAGCGAAGCAGCAGAATCCAGAGTTTTGGGATGATGTAATGCAATGACGGCTTTGATGTCAGGACGTAGGCCATCGATGAAACGTTGGGTTATGGGGATTTCATCAGGTTGTGGGGTATAAACTCTGAGCTGGTCTGAGAGTTGAGTGAAACGGGAGATGTAGTCGGACACAGTAGAAGTCATGTGGAGGCGAAAACTCTGACGAAGCAACGACTCATGCCGATCCCTATCAAAGCGATCATGCATCAAGGCGACGAATGCAGACCAGGAAAGAGTGGGAACGAGATGTTCGATAGATTGGTACCAAAGAGAAGCGGCACCATCAAAATGCATCTCAGAAATCTCAATCCACAGCGACGGCGCCACCGAATTCATACGGAAGTACTTTTCAGCACGGTGTTTCCAACGGCGTGGGTTGTCACCGTTGAACCGGGGAAACTCCAATTTAGGAATCCGGCCGGTAGAGTGGTGGAGGTTGGGTGGTTCCACGGTGGGGCGAAAGGAATTTGGGGGTGGGCGAGAGTAAGGATCAGAATGAGGAAGAGGTGGTGGCTGATAGGAATGGTGTGGTATGGGAGGAGGGTGATGCAGGAATGCAGGAGAAATATGAGCAATGGAAGGAGACTGGGAAGGATGCGTACCATTGGCCGGGTAAGGGATCCAGGTCGTAACGACCCCAGATCCCGGAACCCGTGTAGTCGATTCAACGTGGCACCCAAGCACGGGCAAGTCGGCGGGGCGCATGGACTGCGGCTCGACCGCCTGTGTTGGAGATGCAGAGGGGCCGCCGCTCTGGGGACCGTCGTCGAACACCTCGTGGTCATGAATAGGCGCGAAGGTATATTGCTGTGGCGCGGCCGCCGGGCTCGATGAAGACGCGAACGCAGTAACAGGTACGGCCGTGGGAAGCACCTCCTGAGCGCGAGCAGCCGCCATAGCGTCGACGGAACGGCGCACCGTGAACAGCATGTCGTCGACGCCGAGCCGCCATGACTCCAGGGAGGACATCCGCGCAGCAGCATCCTCCACGGCGCTGCAGCCACGGGAAGCCTCAAGCGCGTCCAGGCGGAGGCCGAACTCCGTGTTGCGGTCCGCATAGTTAGCCTCGAGGAGGTGGAGGCGCTTGTGATCGGCCAGGAGTTGTGGATCCGCAGGCGCCGCTTCCAGATTGGCGACGCGGCGGACGACGTCGTCCACTGAGGCACAGCTCGCCTCCAACGCCTCGAGGCGCCTGTCGGTGGAGGTCGAATGCTCGGTGATGCTGCGCCGGAGGTCGCCGAACTGCGTGCTCTGCTCGTCGAAGCGCCCGTTGAGCTTGTCGATGGCATCGAAGAGCAGCTTGAAATTGGGATCCATGGCGCCCAGAGAACGCTGCAAACGGGGAAATGTGGATGGGGTTCCAGGATCGGCAAGCTTTGATACCAATTGTGAGGAACAATCGGCAGGGAGGATGGGAGAGGAGAACTTGGGGAAGGGAAAGTAAACTGCGATGAACAATTAACTGAGTTCCAGTTTTGTTTTACAATTCTCTGACCCTCTCTCATTCACTACTGGGATATATATTGTCCTAGCCTTGCCACTCAGGTCCGGTCACCTTCAGGTTGGGCCGGGCATTCCTCTTGGGCCTGGACTGGAGAGCTGGGCCACCTTGGTCGTCCTCGTGTTGATCAGTCAGCCTGGGAGAAGTGCTGACACCACCTCGGCAGTAGCTTCTTTGCCGTCACAAAATGTGACATCTACCCCCTTGCCCGGCACCATGTCTAGAAACAAATGACCACATGTCATAAGAACAAGCCTATTTGCGGTGTTCACTGCGATAAAACCGGCCGGTGCCACGTCCAGGTCGTCTTGGAGGTGCTTGATGGATGCGTAGCCTCATCACAGACTTGGCGTGCTCTTTTTCGATCTTCATTGCATGTACGGATTCTGGTGGCAGCTCCAGGCGGGTACTGCATATAGGAGCAACACATCTAAATTAACCTAGCATGCAGCATTAATTGCTCTAATACTAGTGTTGTTTTTTCTTGTATCTTCTATATCTAAATAGCTAGCTAGCTTAATTCCACTAGCATATTTTTCTCGCTAAAGAATGAAGAAACACAAATTAATTAGTTGCAATTGATATATAGAAAACTCTAATAAAAATAATATATTTCCTTCAATAACTTAATTATTTCATCCTCCTTCAAGCTATTATAAATAAATCAACATTAAATTTCCGCAAAAAAGGCACGGAATCTAGTTTTTTTTTTTGAGAAGAACGGAATCTAGTTATGTACTACGTACTATGTATGATCAATAAAACACCGCAATGCAGCTTTTTTTTTCTTTCTATTGAGCAAACACCGCAATGCAGCCTATATACAGCCTCATGCATGCGTTGGGCCGTGAAACAAAAATACCCCATGGTGGACATCAGTAATAGCAGGTCAAGATCCGGGCCTATTTCCCGGCCCGCCAATGCAGCGGCCCCTATCGTACGCAACATGGCCGGGCATTCATTAATTGAGCAGAGAAAAAGAAAAATAAACCGATGGACTATAGCATGGTTGCAGGCAACACTATACATATAACCAGTTTCGTAACTTGCATGCGTATATAGGAAGCTGGAAATTTTATCTGGTTGAACAAATTAATTAACCAACAGAGATTAAACTGGATCAACCAACGACTGCTAGGGATACATATCAATTTAAAGCCACGAGATTAGCCAGTGTACAGGATTTATGCATATTCAAACTCATGTTTAAAATGAAAGGAAATGTACGCTCATGTTTAAAATGAAAGGAAAGGAAATGTACGCTGACAGGGTCGTACGTGCACAACTTACATGGTAACTACGACATGGAAGCACAGTAAAATATACTCCTGCTAGAAATTTTAGAGACCATATAAGTGCATGCCGACCTTCTTATGGTGACAAAGAATCTGATATAATTCTCGGGTAACACAGAGAATTTCTAAGGGATCTAGTCCGGCCCAGTCCTAATTACTAGTAATACACATACTAGCCGAGTGGGGACTTTCCACCAGAACTTGGCGGGCCAGGTGATTGTGGCGTGATGCATGAGCACCTTCTTGGCCTGTGACGAAACGAAGGTGTATGTTTTGGCTGCCAATCGGTCGCTAGCCTGCCCAGGAATGAATCCGATATGCGTCCTCGCTCGGCGCGACGTGCAGGTGCAGCGGGCAGGGCTGCTGGGTGGAGAGCTGCCTTTTTCCTCGCAAAGCAGCATCGGATCCTGGCGCCCAGCCCAGGCCTCGCCAACGATCAGAACTTGATCGAACTTCAAACTTGTGCTCGCCATCGGTCTTGGCGCTGCGATAAGTGACAGCGGCTGACGTCACGTAGACCAGCGCGCTCCCTTTTGTCCACGGCGCTTCTCCGTCCGGCAGGCCAGCAGTGCACCCGGTGCATCCTGGACCGGGCACCGGATCTGGCCCACGAGCAGGGACTGCCGCCATCTCCGTCGTCGTCTTCTTCCTACTAGCAACACCTGCGTCTGGATCAGCTGCTTTACTCTTGCTCGGCAGCTTCCGCCTTGCCTCCCTTTGCAGCTTCCACCTCGCCTCCCTCTTCTTGGTAGTGGAGGCACAGAAGGAGACTAGTGGCCTTGTTTGTATGCAATGAAAGACAAAGGAGCTCTCCATGCCAATGGGGTATAGATAGGCAGTAAAGAGGACGGAGTTGCAGGGGCGTGGTCTGTCTTGGACGGACAGCAGGGAGAAGCCAAACGAGTTGCCGTGCTCCCAGCGGACTGAAGACCGCGGCACCCCTCTTTTTCCTCTTTGGGGAACGAAGGACGATCTGACGTATGGGTTCATGAGGGAACACGCGCTAGAGAGAGAGGACAGAGGAGAGAGACTGAAGAAGAAAGCGGAACGAGCGAGAGAGAGTCGTCCATCGATCAGGATCAGCAATAATCGTATAGTGCTGCTGTACCAAGTAGTACTTCTCTTTCTCTGTGGCCGTCCTCGCAGTGTCTCTATACGTTTGAGTTCCGATTGATCAGAACTCACATTGTCAATCAGTAATCCAAAAAACAAAGTGATCCTGGAATAATGATCGATCGAGGCACGAGCTCGTACTTGGGTAGCTGCTTCTATATCACAGTTGGCATGTGCGAAGACGCCGCCTAATAACAGGCGTACACTGACACATGCAACTTTCAGCCATCAACGGTGCACCTGGTACGCAAGACGCATGCTGCC
Source organism: Eremochloa ophiuroides (assembly GCA_038502445.1). Taxonomy (NCBI): domain Eukaryota; kingdom Viridiplantae; phylum Streptophyta; class Magnoliopsida; order Poales; family Poaceae; genus Eremochloa; species Eremochloa ophiuroides. Next base: position 27,371,975 of record JAHLJS010000007.1, read on the forward strand.
AAAGACATGTCGCATCCAGCAGGATGAACCTCGTCAGGGTTCGGCGCGCAATGGCGTGCCCTAGCTGGCTTGATCGACCAGCCAAGGATGTTGTCTTTAAATTAAAGATGTCGAGAACAGCAGGTATATACTAGCTAGGGAGAAATCACATACACATTTCTTGATGAAAAAGGTCTATTGCTTTACCTTATATATTATTCTCTCTTCTTTCGGAATCGATTCATATTTCGTAAGAGAAAAATTAAAGTGAACTTATATAAACATTGACCATTAATTTCTCTTATTATATATTGTCATTTGCCAAAGAATCAATAACATTTCAGAGGCACTTTGAACACAAATCTATTGTACTATGTAATTTAAATAATTGCTGGTCAAAGTTTTTACAAGTTAATTTTTCATGGTATATGAAGGTCAATTCTTAACAGAGGGATTGTATATACTGATTAGAGACTTTCAATGGAGCCTTCACGTTAAAAAAATAGAACGCATTTAATTTCTAGGCTAGATTCTAACCATCGTCGCATATAGCAGTCATTAGATCTATCTAAAGTATACACACCTTTGCTATTATGAAAAATAAATAAAATACCCCATAGTTTTATATATAAATATTCGCATTTGCCATTATGACAGATATTTTAAAATTTGTACTATCTAACTTACCTACCCTTACTATTATAAAAGATAATTAAAAGCGCCCCCTCTAAATTGACATCTAGATTACCTAAATACACTGTGATGGAAGATAATGCAAAAATATAACCTTTACTATATTTCTTAATCACCAACATGTCACTATGAAGATAATATAAACCTATTACCCTCTTAGTTTCTTTTGCCTCTGCTACATTTTTTTTCTTCTTTGCAAATGATCGAGGAACTTAAATTTATGTCAATATTAATATGTGATCTAAAGCAGAGGGGCCCATGCATGTGATAGCACGCACCTTCGGTAGTGAGTCGGTGCACGGTGGAAAAATCATTCCACATAAATTTCCTTTTCCCATGAATCGCTTCAGCCTTCATGGATGAATCACCTTTTTGTCTAGTTTTGTGGGACCCACGTCGATCCATCTCCTTTCAAAAACTTTATCTTGAAAGAAAGCAAGCGACGATGGTAGAGATACTACTGTACTCCCTCCGTACCATATTTAGAAGTCGTTTTGGACAAGAGTAGTCTTCGAGATACATGCTTTTCCTTCTCAAAATGTTCCTAGTGCTTAGTCTGTCCTTGATCAATAGCCAAGAAAATAACGTGCTTTCCTAGGGTACCTGATTTCCAAGCCCTTCTAAAGAGAGGGGATGCTTCCATAGAGCCTTGGAGATGCTTATAGGCCTTTTTTGAGGTGAACTCTAGGCCCCATTTGTAACTCCATCTATCATGCAGGATGCCATTCTCTATCATCAATCATCTCTTGAAGTTCAGCAAGCTAGGCTAAAGCTTGCCCAAACAAAGACAGGAAGAAGGATCTGCTCAAGTTAACTTTGAAAAGGCCAATTTCTAAGAGACTTGTGGCCTTGTGGTTTGAGCCAGGTATAGTTGAGAGTATCAGTCTCATTGAGGATGAGGACTCATTTCTCTGGGCCTCTAAAGGGGCTTATTCTGTGCAATCTCTTTATGGGATCATCAACCATCGAGGGGTGATTCCGGTGTACACTCCAGCTATTTGGAAAGCAAAGATGCCTTTAGGGTTCAAATCTTCTTTTGGTTACTTTCTAATAACAGGATTTTGACATGGGATAACTTAGCTATGGGAAGAGAGATTAAGGATCTGACATGTTTATTCAGTTCTGAACAAGAGAACATTTTGCATTTATTCTTTTCCTGTTGTGTGGCCTCTAATATGTGGAATACTATCTTTGAGGTGTTGAATATTAGATCTATGAATGACTATGAAGATGTTGCCTATTTCTGGATTAGTGGCAAGAAAAATAAGATCCAAAATGAAATTTGTGCCAAGGGATTGTGGTGCATTTGGGAAGTACGTAATCTGCATTGCTTTCATGGCACATGCTTGACTGGGATGGAGTAGTCACTAGTAAAGATTGTGAAGACGCTGGAATTAAGCTGGAAATGGGCCATCAATCCAGGGGAGGAGGAGGAGGATCTGATGGTGGTGGCCAATCATCCTGGGCATTCGGTTCCTCGGTTTTTGAAGAAATTCGGTTCTTAAAAAATAGGAACCGATCGGTTCTCAAAAAATCTCGGAACCGAAAATTTCGGTTCTCGGTTATTTCAGTTCGGTTTCGGTTCTAACCGAACTAACCGAACTTTTCCAGCAAAAGTCAAGAACAATAAATATACATATTCCAAGGCAAATTTATGCAACACTATATCTATTTTTATTAACAATAATTTATAAGGAAACAATAGCAATATAGTAACACAAATATATAGCATTTCAAATATGAAATACCACACATAAACCAAACATAATCTTTCAAAATATGAATAGATGAAGTATAATACATGTAATTCGGTTCTTTCGGTTAACCGAGAGTAGGAACCAAATTCTCTTCGGTTATTTCGGTTCCTCAATATCAGGAACCGAATGTTTTGGTTTTGGTTCTTTCGGTTTCAGTTCCAGTTATTTCGGTTCAGTTCCTCGGTTTCGGTTATTTTCGCCCAGGCTTAGTGGTCAAGGCGCTGGAGCAGAAGGCGATGGCTCCACCCCTGCTCGCTTGGACAAGAACCGAAAGAGTAAGGTTTGTCAGGGATCCTAACATATAGCTCGTGCCGGCCCTGACATTGCTACTATGTTTTTTAATAAGGGATCCTATATGTGCACCAGCTAGAAGACCCCGACACGATTAACATGCAACGCATGCGTGAGCCGATCATCACATCAAGATATATACTCCGTATATCAAGATATATGATGTGATGATGCACCAGCTAGTAGAGATACGCGTGCACTGATGAGGTCCTGACATCGTTGGCACAGGAGCCTGAGAAAGAGGTAGAGGAACTGATCTGAAGAAAGAGGTAGAGGAACTGAACGAAGTCAGGACACGGACAGCCCTACGGAAAACTAGCTCCTGAATTCGCCAAAGAACAATGAAAAAGAAAAGAAAACTAGCTCCTGCAGGCCTACCCTGTAGTGTACCCTGTAGTGTATTGGTGCGTCGGAGCCTCGCAGGCAGCAGGCCACACATATTACTCCAATACTCCTTACACTAAAGGCGTACTGTAGTCACTAAAGAGTACTCCCTCCGTATCGGATTTAGAAGTCGTTTAGGACAGCGACACAGTCTCCAAAGCACAACTTTGACCTCTTGTTTTTATAAAAATATTTAGAGAAAAATGATATATGCATACTTTTATGACAGTATTTTTCAAGATAAATCTATTCATATAATTTTCACATTTGCAAACTCAATAGTTTAAAAGTTATTGATGATTTATATTCTAAACGTTTGACCCAAACCTGTCTTATGTACAAATGGACCCAGTGTCTCTTACATAAATACCAAATGCCTAGTCTAAACTCTGAAAGGAGCCTCCTACTCTAAGCTCTACCCATTAAGCCATCAAAGAATAGGTACAATCGCCCTGAGGGCAAGCCTCTATGTTCTCACAAGAATAAAAGATAGTACACAAGCAGCGAACTTGGGTTAACCCTGATCTTCAGTAGGCTTTACATAAATTTTGGATTGCTTCTGGCGCTGCATACTACGTACAATAGTTGAAAGTACATGATAAACAGAAAGAGCTCATGGACTGTGTTCGTTGTTGACCTACTCAGATTTTTGCAACAAAAGGTTGGCCGAGGCTTTTGGAGTCTCCACATAAATGGATAACTTACACCAGGTTACAGATCCCATCGTTTCTTCACATTGAAGAGGAAAACGGGATTTCTGGGATTATCCTGGGGTACTTGAAGCATAAGCTGAAGTCTTGTTTTCATTGGCGCAGTCTTCGCTTTGCCCCCTTCTTCTCCAACCTAACACAAAAAGGCATCCAATAAAATTAATATATTACTCATGTCAATGCAATTCAAAGTCTCAAACCATAAGGCCATGATAGTTTCAATGCCAAATAATGCTAGTTGTCAATGTGACATAGGATATAAAGGTTGATCCATGACAATCATCCCTATGTTGTCCTCAGACAACCATTTTACCAAAGGTGCCAAATAGAACAATTATAATCCCTAAGATTTAAATACTCAGTGCAAAATCTGGCTAATATCTTATGTTCAATGTACTCATTATTATAAGTGCATTCCACAATAAATTGAGAAACAACAATACCATTCGTAAGGCCTCAGGGCTTTGGAAAACTGAACAGCAATCTAATACCATGGCAAGTATCCTTATTTCAGGGTTCAAACAAGAAAATAACTTGGTACCTACTCTACTAGTATAAGGTTCTCTATAAATACAATAAAGGACACGCATAACTGAAACCTGATCGTCTATGGAATCACCCCCCCCCCCCCCCCACACACACACACACACCCCCCCAACAAACACAATCTTTATATAGCAGAACCAGACCACAATTACTGCATCTCCTTATGGACATTGTATTTTGGTTTTATTATTGTTTCACAACATAGTGTCACCTTGAGTACAGTGTGTGATAAAGGTTGCAATCACCAACACTCCAACAATAAGGAAGAAGTGTGACATGCAAGTTTTGCTTATTTTCAAACCCATCTGCTCGGTATCTTATAACCACAGAAAGAGATGCTGCTGTAACATACCCAAAGAGAAGCCCATCCGACTCGCACCTCAGAATCATAACCAGCTTTCACTTGGAAATTTTTACCCACTGTATGCTTATAAACAGCATTCCAGTCATCAGTGTTGAAGCTGTAATGATAGCTGAAAGGAGGGGAAGTCAATGTTACAAATGTCCACCAGCAGAAAAATAAAAAGTCAAATGCAGAAAGATAATGATGCATGTTGCATGCAACATGTAGTATTCCTTCAAAACAATTGCAAATAGTTTCTTTCAACTTTAATCCCAGGAATATGATGACTGCAAGTGCTAGCAAGTTGCAACTGCATAGGTTGTAATGTTCAATAAAAAAATCATAAGAAAATAACCAACAAAATAGGGGAAAAGACACTGAACTACTGAAGATAAGCAAATTTTCGTTTGTAGTTATTTAATTACGCTGCCCCCTCTGTTCCAAACTATAAGACATTTTAGCTTTTCTAGATGCATTGCGTTTACTATGAATCTAGACATAGTGTATATCTAAGTGCATAGCAAAAGCTATGTATCTAGAAAAGCTTATAATTTAGAACGTAGGGAGTATGCAACAAAACAGTTAGCAGGCAGAACACTGCAGCGCGGTGTTAAGATCCCGGAATACCACCAACATACAGACAGGGCATGTTGCTGACTTTTAAGAATCTGAAGATAAACTTGCAATATGTGGCAAAATTTTGAGAGGACATTAAGGGGTCATATAAACATGATCAGAAGTTGCAAAATGCAGAGTGTTTTTATCAATAGTTTAAACCCTTCGTTCAGTGAAGCAAACTTCGTGTGCAGATAAAGTAATTGAATATTGGAAGGTCCATTTTACTCCCCTTGTTAAGTACAGCTACAGCCCAAGTCCACTTAACCTTAAACTAAGATTTGGCTTATTTAACCCCCTCTCTTTCGTAAAAGAGTTCATTTTTTATCTTTTGCTCTTATGGCAGCCACAATGTGCTCCGAAAGCAGGTAATAGACAACAAATGCACTCCGACTGCTGGGTAGTAACTTTTGTGGAACCAGTCAAGAACAAAAGCCCCCAATAGCACTATAGTGGTGGCTAGTTAGAGAGTTAGGGTTTGTATGAGTGAGATCAGTTTGGCACTTGGTATGCACAATATCTATAGGGCGTCATAGTTACAAGCATGGTAGAGATAGGGAACCTTCACGGACAAGTCTCCCTCTCCTTTGTGATTCCAAGAAGCCATAGCAAGATGGAGATACTGCAACTATTACAATACAGAAAGGAAGGTAGTAAACTTGTAGTTGATTTGAATTTGCTACTTGAGTTTGTGTGATCGATGTATTGTTTGAAGCAAGAATATGCAGGGGTGTGTACATCAATTGATGAAGGTAACAGCACAAGCTTCGTGAAACTGGTTCCTATTTCTGACTCTGTTGGAGAGAAACAGAGAGATGAGAGGAAGGCAGAAAAGCCAAGGAGAAACAAAGAGTTTTAGGCGGTAACAAGTATGTCAAGCACCAGTTTCCATGCCAAAAGCCGGCCAAGCTAGCATTCTTGACTAGCAAAAGGGCTCAACCCTCTCTCCATGCAGACAAAACCAGGATCAAATAGGAGCCAAAGATGAATAGTGATCTGATTTAAGAAAAAGAGGGTGTTAAGTTAACTAAATCATACTTTAGCAGGTTAAGTGGACTGTGGACTCCAACAATACTTCAGGAGACTAGAGGTGGCAAAACGACCAATATGGAAACTGATAACTAGAAAACAATAAAAACAAGTCACTTCTACAAACTTGAAGACTAGTGAAGTCGATCAGGTTGGCATAACATGTTACTTCTCAAATCTCAAGTCGAGCTAAGGTACCTAAAATCCTAAATCAACCTCACGCGGCAGCTTCAACCTTCTGGGCCTTGTTAGAGTTCTTCTCCGAATCAGGGTTTCTATCTCGCTTCCCATTGAAATGCTTTCCTCCTCTCTGGTTCTTTAAAGCCCTAGAAATGACCAAGAAAAAGAATAATTAAGCCCCGTTATCTTCCACAGAAAGATAAAGAACTCTTGTTGAAGATGGATGGTGTGCAGCCCTATATAAGTAGGACTGTTCAACACGACTAAATAGGAAATTGCCCTATATAAGTAAGACTGTTCAACACGACTAAATAGGAAATTGCAAGGCCCCTTCTCCAAAACTGCCAGATCGCATCACTTTGTAGTAAAAAATGAAGTGTACTTTGGATTTTGGAGGCCTTGTTGGGTTTGCAAGATTTATGGGCTTTCACTTGAAAGTAGTGCGTCTCTAGTTTTACATGAACATACCTAATTTTAACAAACAAACAGCAGTTTCGAGGAAGTTGAGCCTCAGCTGGCCGAGGCCTGAAGATGTAGACATACACCCAAATCAACCAGGTTTCAATTTTGAGTCCGCACCAAGGCGAATTTGGTACATATTTTCTTTTTAACATAAAGCAACCTAGTTGCTCAAAGGTTTAAGTGTCCAAGAAAAAATACTCCAATTTACATCAATTGTACTGAGTAAATAAGGTGTCTGTGGTGTCAACTTCAACAGTTAGCCCAGTTAATTATATTGAGTAAACAAGGTGTCGCGGTTATGTTAGTGTCAGCTTCCATGAGGAGAACTGCTTAAACATATCATGAAGCACATGGAGGGTTCTTTTGTGACCTTCCTGAGATAATAAAGTGTAAACAAGACAGATAAAACCAAACAGAGTCGACCAAGAACACACCAATACCTTCCCTTGTAGCTTCTACTATCCTTGTACTTTCCTTGAATGCCGCGAATTGTGTTCCAATAATCCTTCTCAGCTTCACCTGGAAAAAAAGATAGCTGCTACCTAAGATCTGAAAATATAATTCCTATCTGGGGCATTCAGTTACCATTGCCAAACATTGATGAAAACTGATCTCACCAAGGATAAAACCATAAAGTGGAATAACAACTTCTAGAGCAAGGATGCTATTCATTATTCAACACTCCCTCTGTTCCAAATTATAAGTTGCTTTGACTTGTTTGGTACATATACATAGCAAATTTGATGTACCAAAAAAGTCAAAGCAACTTATGGTTTGGACTGGAGGGAGTATTCATTAATAAGCTATGAGAAGAAAACCAAACCCAAATAAAAAAACTTTATAATACCAAGACAAGCTTCAAGAATACGATTCTGAATTGTCTGAAAATAAAATTTCCATAGTATCCAAATTTATCAGACTTACAAAAACAAACAGAAACTGGTGGTCAAAATTTTGCTTTTTGAGATCCTAAATGCAAGGACACTAATTTGTTACTAGAGCAAAGAATAAATTAAATTCAAGATTCAAAAAGTCAAAGCCATTAAAGAACAGCTACTGCTCTTACCAGTCACAGGCTCCAAAGTAACAATGTGGTCTTTAATTATCAAGCCACCTTCATCAGCAAGTACAGCGGACATGCGGGCCTTTTCAGCTGCGTTAGAATCTTCAAAGCGAAGGTATCCTGAATTATCCCCGATGCTGAAGTCCACATACTTCAGGAGGAAAAATATCATTATCAAGAAGTGCCGAAGGTAAATAAGATGCAGAATACATGTCATTACTTGGTATTCAAGAGTAGCATCGTGACTGTAAATTGTGAGGTTTCCATTAACGAAATTTCAGAACATTTGTGGGTAAATAACCAATAGATCCTAAAGAAGTAACAGCATTTTGAAAGGCAAAGGAAAGTATATGGAGTATCATCAAAGTAAGTTCTAATCGGCACCAATATTTTTTTTCCTCGAATGCCCAAGAGAGTTTTGGTAAATGGTGTGCCAGGGGAGGTGATTCATCATCAACTGGCACCAAATAACTCAGTTCCCTGGCATGTGTGCCAGTGAAAACGTGACTACTACTACCACTCCATCTTTCTTTCAAATATGTTCTCTGATTCTCTCCATGCTAGAAGAGTAGTTTTGCATCCACGCAGCCATTAAGCATGTCAGAATTTTCAAGAAGAACAGCCATCTAAGTCCCTAAATGACCTCCAGCCACTACCATGATCAGTAAATCATATCAGCAAGGGCAACAATGAGGCAGCAGGTAGCACCATCTCCTGCTAGTCATCAGGAGCTACTATCTAGCAGCTTGAGGATGACAGACAAGGAAGAGAAAAGGAATTCAGGAACGACAAAAGAGAGAGGGAGGAGTTCCAAGCAGCACCAAACTAGAAGACAGGATAAATACAGCAGGTATCTGTCTATAAATTACTTGCAGAATACCCATGGGGCCCATTCCAAAAGGTGGATAAATCCAAAAGGTGGATAAAACAGGAATAAAAGAATGGCAAGTAGGGGCACCACAGTTAAGCCCGCAGTGTAGAAAAATGGTCTTTGTATATACTCCCTCCGTTGTAAAGGAAGTCGTTTTGGACAAGGTGTGGGTCAAACATTAGGAATATAAATCATCAATAACTTTTAAGTTGTTGAGTTTGCAAATGTGAAAATTATATGAATAGATTTGTCTTGAAAAATACTTTCATACAAGTATACATATATATCACTTTTTCATAAATATTTTTATAAAAACAAGAGGTCAAAGTTGTGCTTTGGAGACCGTGTCGCTGTCCTAAATGACAGCCTTTACAATACGGAGGGAGTACTTAAAGGCAAGCTAATGGCCAGGTGGTTGGCTTCGATGGCACATGGCTAAAAATGTTTTGAAAATGTATGGCATAGGAGAAAACACTTAATCAGAAGCAAAGCACATAAGTGCAAGTTATTCTGGCAAACAATAAATCATCAATAACTTTTACGTTGTTGAGTTTGCAAATGTAAAAATTATATGAATAGATTTGTCTTGAAAAATACTTTCATACAAGTATACATATATCACTTTTTCATAAATATTTTTATAAAAGCAAGAGGTAAAGTTATGCTTTGGAGACCGTGTCACTGTCCTAAACGACTTCCTTTACAAAACGGAGGGAGTACTTAAAGGCAAGCTATTGGCCAGGTGGTTGACTTCGATGGCACATGGCTAAAAATGTTTTGAAAATGTGTGGCATAGGAGAAAACACTTAATCAGAGGCAGAGCACATAAGTGCAAGTTATTCTGGCAAACAATGATATGCAGCTCTCCTGCATATTCGAGAGAGAGAAAATATATGAGGCAAACAAAGAATGTACCCATGTAATCCATGAACTCAAATTTGAGTCCTCAGCAACACTTGTTGAGCATAGATGAATTTATAAAAAGTGTTATACTTCCTATCTACACGATAGGCCAGAAAAAATGAAAAGAAACCCATACCATTTCACTTCAAGACAAAAAAAATGGAAGTATTACTGTTAAACCAACAAAAGCAAAATCCAGAAAGAGGAATGAATTATCATTACCCGAACAGTTCCAAATTTTTTGAATGCTTCTTTTAGATCCTCCCTTGATATTTGGTTCTTCACATTCACATTGCCAGAAAAGTTTTTGCCATCCCTGCTCAATGACTCACTATCACCATGTTTATCACTTTCCACCGGGGCTTCACCAATACACTTCTCAGATTCTGCAACTTCTGCAGTGTTTAGTTCTTTCTCTTTCGCCATGTCATCTGAGGACTTCCCTTGCTTAGTATCATCGCTCTCAAGGGTGGACTCTGGCCCCTGGCCTGAGAGTTTTTCCACAGAACTGGAAACTTCTAATTTTGTGGCAGAGTCATTCCCTTCATCTATGTTATCTTGCTGCACCACAGAATCAACCATGGTCTTCTTCAATTTGAAGGCCACAATTAGACCTTTTGGATAGCTGCAACCAAATTTCAAGGACTATAAGAGACAAAAATAATAATAATTGACCAAATAGGCTGTAAGATACAGATACTCACCCTTCATCCTGGTTGTCCTTTCTAGGGTGTGCCTTTTCATATGCTTCTTTTTTGGACTTATGTTCGGCATCAAACTCCTTCCTTCATAATTCAGACAAGTAACAGTCAAAATATCAAAGATGCCACTGAGTTAAATTACCAAACATGTAAAGAACGCGGTATGCTAAACATAGGAGATCAGATTTTCTCTAGTACGCGGTTGGTGGAACAAGGAGAGACATCCGTCAGCTCCTCCAACGACCCCCACAGAGATTCTTTGGCGGTAGGTGATGATGGATCCCAACAAAAATCCCGTCCCCACCTGAACCACTGACTGACTGACGCAGCGTTTCCATCCGCGCGCCCATCACCGCATGCCGCCACCCGACGTGCTGCGGTTGCGCCGGGGCCGCTAGAATCCGGCCCCCAGATCCCGTCCCGTCGCGGTCGCCGGCATGGGCTTGCCGACTTCGACAGGCACGCTGCCCGGCCATCCGCGACGAGGCCGCTTGCGCCGCAAAAATTCGAGGAGAACGCCCCCAAAACGCTCGGCGAAAATCCTCCCCAGCCGCCGGAGCGGAGCCGAGGGCCGTCGTGGTCGATCGGCGATTTCTGGGGCTGGGCCTCCGCAACCATCCAAACGCCATCCGCCTCCCATTGCCGATCAAGTGTCAGCGCCCGCGTCACCTAGTCCCGTGTCGTGTGCGTGCTGACTCCACCTCCACTATACTAGCCGCAGTCACGCAGGCTGACAGCTCCTGCTCTCCTGCATCTGCATGCATTACTAGCCAGGCCAGGCCACACCACCCCCAGCCGCCGCCCGCTCTTCACGGCCGGAGGAGCAGGAGCGGAAGCTGAGTCCTCTCCCACTTCCCATTCCAGCTGGAGCGCGCACGCCACCACGCCAGCTGCGCGCTGCTCGCGGCGGCCACCACCCCGTCCCCAGCCACGTCGTCGTCCCGCGGCATCTCCACCCTGTCGCCGGCGTCGCCCACGGCTGCATGCTGCGGGGAGGCAGCAGCGCCGCCGCCCTCCCCACCAGCATGCGCAGGGGCGGCCGGTGTCGGTCACCGCGCTGCAGCCGAGCGACACGTTCCCGCGCCGCCACAACTCCGCCACGCCCGCGGAGCAGTCTGCCATGGCGTCCGGTCCGTGTGCGGGTTCCCCTCCCTCGACGCCCTCATCGACGCCACCGTCCCGGCGGCGATCCGGTCCCCGCCGATGGGCGGTTCGACGTGGGGCTCACCGAGTCGCAGATGCTGGACCAGTCCACATGAGTCGCCTCGCCTCCATGAACAAAGCCTACAAGTCCTTCGTCGGGATGGGGTACTACGGCATGCACGTGCCGGGCGTCATCCTCCGCATACCTAGTTCCTGGCGATGCGACGTCATTTTTGGGCTAGCACTGCCTTGCCCACATCCTTGATAGGTATGGCCAGCAATGCAGCAACACGAAACCAAGTGGGTGAACTACAAAAGCAATGACCTCATGGTGGATGACATACCTGCTCTGACCAATCATATCTGCGCAAGGGGCACCCCAATCACAGCAAGGTCTCCACCCCAGGCATCCACAACAATGAGGGTAGAAGAAGCAACGAGTGTCGTGAAGGGGGATGGACTGTGTCCGATGCAGCATAAGCGTCCCACATTGGTCGCGGTGGTGGTGGGGGGAGAGGGGGGTTGTTCCTCGGGCTGGATCTATAGGACTCCCTAGCGACAACGTGGCCACCCATCTTATCCATCCGCGAAGACAAGGGTACAAATAGGCTTAGTGCTAACGAGGGAACATTGGAGAAGGGGGTCAACAGAGCAGAGTTGCCCCAGCCAAGAAAGCATGAGAGCCAGGGGATCTATGCCGGATGAGAGTCGGAGTTGCCCAGCCAAGAAAGTAAGAGAGCATGCGGATGCAAGAGGTGGGGAGGGAGGCATGGGGAGGCTCTTTGCGGAAGTAGAGTGAAGCCAGGGTCGATAACAGGGTAAACCCTAACCCCCCCCTGCCGCCCAACCCATCTCATCATCGCCATACGAGATTACTATATAGAAGAATATATAGAGGTCAGATAAATCATTGGGCGTGTCGTGATCCCATCAACGGTAATCTTGTGTGCTGGGAAGCAATTTCACCATTTTTCAAGCACCATCCATCTCAAGGAAAGCGTGACCTTTCATGGTGTATATATATTTGCAATTTGCATTTATGTAGTTCATTTACTTATTGCAGCCACTATAGCTCATATCTATTTGTATCCATGTAAATATAATGCCAGAGGAGAATAATTGTATATACATGGCATATATGGTAGAAAAAGAGATCGAGTTGGAGCTTGTATAGAGTATAGTAGCACCTTGTCAAGCTAGCTACGTCACATTCACACCATCGGGTAGTAGGCAGCCAAAAATATATATAGTAGTGCCCACCACCAGGCAGTCACCACCACCAACATCAACCAACAATGGCCACTCGAAGCTGGTTTCACCATATATATAAAGATGTAATCTCAAACACGGACGATGTTGTGAAAGAGGGCACAGCATGATCTCTGGGGTTTCTAAGGCTTACAGGATATTTGTAGAAAGCATGGCCGACCACACCTTTGTCAAGACCAGTTGTTAGCCCCAGGCGACCACGTTCATCGACTGAAGCTTCACCTTCAAAGCTTAGATTAGCAGTTGTGAATCCATTGAAAACAAATTTCTCAGCACCAGATGTAGGAAAGAAGAAAAGGAGAAGAAAGCCCTGCAAGGAGAAACGGAGCATAGCTTACTACTCTTGATGGCTATGTATGCCTAGTAGCTCAACTGAAGTTGCAAAGCTCGGTCAGGTTCTATAATTCCCTAGAAAATCGAGCTGCTAGTACACGTTGCTACGAAATTCTAGTCGTCAAACATAACTAAATGTTGAAAGAGACAGAAAAGGCATCTCAAAAAGAAAGATAGAGACCCAAAACAGGGTGGAATTCAATTAGGTTCGGTACAGTCCAACTTATGCAAAGATTTTGAACGACTTTTCCTCAAAAAAGAAAAAGACTTTGAACGACGACTTTGGCAACACCTATGCTATTTTCTTCAATTTGCTTTCCTAATAAAATATATTCTTGCTCCACAACTATAGTTTATACTGGATCCCGACCCTTTCTTCTCGCCCCCGTGTCGCCCCTAGCGGCGGCACTGGGGCTCCCAGCGAGCAGCCCCAGCTAGTCCCGTTCAACCCTTCCCACCTCGCCGTTGCCAGAGCAGACTGCCGAAATTCGTGTGGCCGCGAGGACGGCAACGGCGGGGCCTTTTTCTTGTGGACATGCAGTCCAGCGGTGCCTACAACGACGGTGGAGGCCAACCAGAACCCCCGAGGCTGGATCTACAGGCTCCATGGCCGGATCCACAAGCTCCATGGCCGGATCTGTGTGGAGCGTGTTGTCCCTGTCGATCTGCTGCAGCACGCAAGGAGTAGTGGTGGCGCTGTCGTGAGGTGCTGTGGAGGCACCTCGATCCGCGTGGTGGCGACCGGATCTAGGGTTCTGGAGGCCAGATCCGCGAGATTGGCAGCCTGAGCCGCACGTAGGGCATCCGGGCTTGGCAGGGGGACGGGAGTTGACGGGTTGGGCGGCCGGGGCTTCTACCCCTCTTCCCTGGCCCCCTTCTCCTCCCCATCTTCTTCGTTCTCCCGTGCTACTGGCCTGTTCGGCTCACTACCTAGCTGGATTTGGCTGGTTTCGGCTGGTTTCGGTGGTGGGCATCCTCTGCGGCGTGCTTGGATGGATGCGGCGGTGGCCGTCGACCTTGGCCTCCTTGATCGGGGCTAGTGTTGTTGCTGGATCCGACGTGCCGATGGTGGAAGTTCGTAACGGGCTGCTGGAGGCTTTGTGCAGCGGGGTTTGCTGCTGGGTCTGCTCGGCAGGGGTTGGGATAGTGGTGGGCTGGGCGACTGGGGCTTCTTCTGATCCCGGCCCTCTTCTCCCCACCACTGCCTTTTCCTTGCTCGGGCTAGTTTTCTGGGGACAGGCTACCTCCGTGGGTCTCTGGCGGCGGCGGATGTGGAGGTTGCATGAGGTGGGGCGAAAGCCGGGAAGACGACGTTTGTGGACGCCATGCCCTCCTTGGAGGCGTCCTTTTTATACTTCTCCTCCTACCGTGATGGACTTTGCAGGTGAAAACCTTCCCTCGACGGGCTAGCTTGTTGACGTCCTTGGCGTCGTTTCCTTCTTGAAGGCTTGCTAGGCGATCCAGTTTCCGTTGTGGATTTCTTGCTGTCTATCATGGCGCTTTCTCAAGGGTGTTGGTTCTCGGTGCTCTAAGGACGATGGTGCTCAGTTTGTTCAAGTTGTCATTTCTAGCTAAGGTAGTTTGTTTGTTTTCTGTGACCAAGTTGTTGATAGTTGGTTAGTGGTTGTTAGTAGGGTCGATTCGACCAAGTTGCAAGTACTCCAACATGATCACTACACTTCGCTAACTTATGCATGAACTAACACAAGCTCAACTCCATGAACATATATGACTAAAACCAAATGAGCAACTACTATGTCATAATTTCTTGGACTGCATTCTGCAAGGTCATAGTATAGACTGTATTTGCGCTCACTTCTACCAGTGCTAAAACTACTCTGTGTTCATGCTGGGATTTCATCATGCACTACTGAGTGACTTTACTCCATGAACTTAGTCTAGCTCGCAATAATGATGGAATTTGAATGAGAAATAAACAGTCAGCTTCTATGCCGAATTTCCTAGGGCAAATGTAAATACTCCATGATACACGGTAATTTGCTAGCCCGAAACTACAAACCATAATACATCAGTCGCCGTTATAAAAGTGATTCCAACTCAAGAGTGATGCTAGTCGAAATTGAAACCTCAAGGATATCATTACAATAGTGGTGGTAGACGTCTAAGTAAACGTATAGATGTCCAAAAGGGTCTGGCCAATGCATTGTCCTAGGCACCATCTGAAAAAACACAACCAATAAAGCTTTCCTGCAGTGGAACATGTCTAATTTTGGTTTAAATCATTGACTTGACGTGTTTATTTCAGAATTTGACTTGTGGACTGATTTCAAACTTTAACAGTATTAGTCTATCAACAGTAGGAAACCCACCACTGCTGCAAAAATTATTTTAGAAGACAGGTTGTTTTGAAAAGTCCCACCAACTCTGGTGAGTCCGCTTGATCCCGCCCTATCTCTTTCCCTCTGGATAGATTCAATTTGTTTTGAACTTCCGGCAGAATGCAATCAGGTGTCACGAGGCCTGTGGTATCAACGAGGGCTCCACAAGGGGCTCTCCAATGGTGGTGAGCTCTGTGGTAATGACAAGGCTATGTGACATCAGATCTCATTCTTCATCAAGGGTCCAGATCATCAGCGGCGACACTCGCTTTGATGGCAATGGTGGAGAGCCCTATGGGCAGCGAGCATCGGATGGGCTCAGTTATATATATTCCTCGACAGGCTCGGTGGGCCTCGTTGATGGGCTCATTGGGATTTTTTTTCAATTTTGAATTTTTTTTTGCAGAGACTGGTGTAGGAATCCGTCTCTATTAATCTTCATTAAAGAGACCACACACCATAGACATAAGTTTCATTTCTGGCCAACTACCTAAATCTGTTTCGTAGTAGCGTCCCTATCCGATTTAGTTTGTCTCTCCGAAGTGCTCACCGAAGTGCTCATTAGGGTAGAGTGTGTATGCATGTACATCCATTCATGGAGGGTGAGTGTGCACACATTTATGAGTATCTGGTTTTGTTACGGGAGGTGGAGCCGGGCCAGAGGCTCGTGCGACACCTGATTAGATTATATTAGATTAGATTGATTAGTTAGGTAAGGGATAAGTTAGAGTGATTCGGTTGGGATATTGAGACTACCCGGTATTGATTGTAATCAAGCAAGAAGAAACCTTAAGATAGTACCCGAGGAAGCGCGGCTATCCGGGGTGTCTCTCCGCTAATCCATCTATCCATAGTCGTTCCATAACAATTTGGTATTGGAGATCCAGCGCAGGGGCATCGTCATTCACCATGACCGACCCTAGCATCGATCCTGTGGCGATGGCGAGGCTTGACGCCAAACTTGACCGCATTCTCGCACTGCTCGATAGCTTCAGCGATAATCCATCTGCTCCGTTGCCGCTACTCCAGGACCCTATGCCGACCTCTGGTGTCATCACGGCTCCGGGTGAAGTCGCGGCCGTAGGCGCGGCTGCGGTCGACCGAGCGGCCATCGCGGGTGAAGCCGCGAGCGGCGCGGAAGTCTTCATTGGGCCCCCTACAGAAATAGGGGTCGCGGTCGTTGCCCCCCCCCGGACACGGTGTCCGAATTCGTCGGGCGGGTCGGGGAATCGCGCGCGGTCGCGAAACTCCGCTCACACGCGGTCCCGGTCGTCCGTCTCGCCAGAAGAGCCATCACTGCCCCGCTCAAGCGCGTGGCGGCACACCGCGCGGTCAAGTTCGTGGAGCCCGGCGTGCTGCTGGGCCTGGTGCCGCGCAGTGGCCTCGTTAGCGTTGAGAAGCCGCGCGTGGACCGCGATTACCAGCCGTGATGGGGGCGCGATGACGAGCTGCGCGCGCTTCCTGGACGTGCCTGTAACACCTCTGGTGTTACGATAACTAAAACATGCCATGTCATCATGATTGCATGTGAAAACATCCCGCATAAACTCATTATTACTGTGCATCGCTACAATAATTTTTATTTCTACATGTGGTTGTGCATAGACTATTTAGAGTATTTATTATATACATATTGGTATTGGTGTATAATTACCTAAATCCAAATAGAAAATAAAAAGAAAATTATTTATAAACCCTACGGGGGACCCAAAACCCTAATTTAAAAAATAAATAGAATTAGGTGTTGGGCCTTAAACAAAAGTTTTAAATTTTTAAAAGTTGAGCAACTTCTATTTTGGGCAATTTTGAAGTTATTAAAAATAATTTCAAATAAAATCTTAATCTAGGTTTTGAAGTTTAAACATGAAATACAAATTCAAAAACTAGTAGGAATCTGAAGATGGTCTTTTAATAAAAGTTTTAGACCTTTCAAAACGGAACAACTTTTATGTTTGGAGATTTTAAAGTTTACCAGTGGAAATTTAAATTAAACACCAACTAGTGTTTGTTTATTTAAATTTAAAATGCCATTTCAAAAACAATCAAAAATTTGGGCAAACTCCTTTAATGAAAGTTTTCAGGCTTTTCAAGTTGAACAACTTTTGTATTTGGAGATTTTGAACTTATGCATTGAGATTTCAAATTAAAACCTAACGAGTGTTTTAGAATTTAAATTTGAAATGCTATTTCAAAAAATTATGAAGAATCTGATTAAACACCCTTAATATAGGTTGTAGAGCTCAGAAAGGTGAACAACTTTCATATTTACAGAATTTCAAGCTGTATAGAAATTCTTCGAGAATTTAATCGAATTTCAAATCAAATTCAAAACCTAGTTTTACCCCCTTTTGTTTACATTCAAAACTAAGCAGAATTTGAACTTGCTTCAAAAACTGAAAATGATCTACACAAAAATTGCTACAACTTTTACTTTTGAGGTACAAGATTCCAATAGGATAAGGCTCAATTGAACAAGAATAGGGTTTGACCTTGGCATTAGCTACTGTAGAGGGGGCCCCTACAGTGCTGTGCGCCGTGCGCGCGTGCCCGAGCAGCGCGCCGGCCGCCGTCCGACCGGCCGGGGCCCGGGTGGCGCCGTGCGGGTGTCGCAGGGGGGACCGGGTACTCGCACGAGCTTATCCTCTCCTTTCCCGTTCCTTTAAATGGCGACGAGTACCCCACTGTTCCTCTTCTCCCTCTCGGCTCGCCGGAGGCCGCTCACATTGGCCGGCGAAGATTCACCGTCTCTACTCCACCACCACTCACTCCAGCCCACAGTTAGCTACGCCTGGTTCTCGCGCACCGTTTGAGCCCGCTGTCGTCGGGTTTTGTTGCCGGTACTGCCCGCGCGGGTGTCTTCTTCCCCGCGGCCGGTAGCGACGCCACCGCGGCCGTCTTGCCACGGTCAGCTCCTTCCTGAAGGGGTAACCTTCCTACTGTCTGCTGTTTTAGGTCCCTGGTGATGCATAGAGACTTGTAAACCAAGTATTTTGGTGCCTACCCGCAGGAAACTGTTGGAACGACAGCTTCGTCGCCGGTGCGCGTTGCCGCATCCACCGTCGTCGTCAAACCCTCTATACCGTCCTGCCTCGGCTCCAACCAACACCGCTTCAAGACCCTGGTGAGCTCCTGGTCGCTCCTGAGCCATTACCTTACACCTTACCGTATAGTTGGGGCTAGCCCGTGGCCGCCGTCGTGCTCGGCGCCGCCGCGGCCATGGCCTTGCTCGCTGCTAGCTCTTGGGCGCCTAGACACTGATGCTATTGGGTGCGT
Source organism: Eremochloa ophiuroides (assembly GCA_038502445.1). Lineage (NCBI taxonomy): Eukaryota > Viridiplantae > Streptophyta > Magnoliopsida > Poales > Poaceae > Eremochloa > Eremochloa ophiuroides. The sequence continues at coordinate 27,390,859 of JAHLJS010000007.1, forward strand.
TAGGTCTCGGGGATCATGCTAATGGTCTCGCCATCGCCAGAGAGGTCCCCGGGCGGCGGCTGACCGCCGATCAATGGTCATCGGCGCCCCGGCTTGAAACAGAGTGAGGGAGAGAGGCGAAGCTGACAAGTGGGGGCGGCCTGTCAGCGACGTGGTGAGGGTGAGGAAGGAAGCGGGCGCGTGCTCGGCTGGGCTGGGCCGGCCTGTCTGGTTTTGGGCCGACTCGGGCCAGTTGGGGATTTTTCCTTTTTCGGGAATTTCCAAGGGTTCTCACATTTATATTTTTGAGTAAATAGTGCTCGGTTTTGTTAATTTTGTAGGAATTAAATTATTGATGCAAAAATTATGGAATTAATTTTGAGCACTCTATGCCATGTGTAGTATTTAATAAAAATATTAAATTTATGTTTTGATAGTTTTCTGTAGGAACCACAAATCAGTAGTTTAAATGTTAAATGCAAAATTAGGTATTTTTAATAAATTAGGGGTTGATCCAAAAATTATGAAATTTTATTTAGTAATATTTAGGGTCAAGACCTATCTGTAGGAAAACTTTGAGCTCAAATGGAAATAATTTAATTATCTATTATTGAATTATTTGATTAATCGAGTAATTAAGAAAAGGGTATTAGAATTTAATTTTAAATGATTCGATTAATAATTTAGGGTTTGATTACACACCTTGTAGTACATGAACCCCTGCAGTTCTAAGTTTTGATGATCATTTACTCTGTAAGGTATAAAATGAATTACTTTACGTAGTAATTAAATGTTAAACCAAAAATCCTAATTGATAATTTGATTAATAAAATAAGTGGACAACCCTAATGACCTAGGTTTGTTATGACTTTTAGATTATGTGCTGACCCTGGATCATCATCCTACAAGTGATCCTCGGACTTTAATTAGTGATTAAGTTCTTAATTAAATTGTTAATTAGGAACATTAACAATCCATGTTGTTCACAGGTAATAATAGGGCTTAATGATTTGCTTAGCAAAAGTGTGATAGTGTTATAAGGTAGCTAACTACACTATCAATGACTGTTAAAATGGTCAATTAATTAAAGTAGTTAATACTCAATAGGTTAGTTTGTTGGCTTACGACTTTATCGTGAAGGAAAGCTGTACTCAACTTTTAGTTAAGTTTATTTTTTATAATTTAGTGCATCTCAGTAATTATGGCATACATATCATCATATTAAGCATTGCATTATTATTTCGTGTAGTGAACGCATAGTAATTATTATCGGAAGCAAGTCCCGAGTAACGTTTTCACTCGGAGGACATGGAAATTCTCGGTGATTGACTTCAGAGTACTATCTGCTTCAAGCAACAGGCAAGCCCCGATGCATTTGCCCCTCCTTGTTATTTAAAAATATTTATCACTTGAGTTAATCTACTGTATTAGGTTAATAGGAGTTGAGTGATAACCCATTGATGCATTACCTTTCCTTGACCACATATTATACCTGAGACCCTGATTTATTTAAAAGTATTGAAAAAATGCTTAGTCATGCTTAATGATAGAGTTGCAAAAATGCTATTTTGAAAACTGTGATGATATGAAACAAATGAATCAGTTTATGAGATTGGTATTGTCCTCGTTTGGTGATGGTGTACTTGGCCAGTCCATTATCATCAACGTGGATGGGTTTTCCGTTTGGTTGACCATCTGTTTGGGTTAGAGTCCCAACGATCCTCGCCATCGGAAAAGGAATGCGAAAACCGGGTGGTCTCCAGTGTACTTGGGTTAGAGTCCCAATGCATGGTGTCCAACAGAAAAATATTTAGAGACCATTCATTGTCGGCCTGCTGTGATCATGACTTTGCAACTAGCCACATACTACGGAAAGCCTCTGACTCCGGTGGCTCTACTGCTGGAACCGACAACCACGCACTGGGAGTGGAGAGATGGCGAGAGTAGCGTGTACCCTCGTGGCCGTCGTGCCTGGAGACGAGAGGGGTACTGTGCTCTCGGGTGGCGCAGGACCGGTTCCGGGGTATGAAAAGCCGTGGTAGGCGGGGTTGGTATATGCAAGCTTAAGTGCTACATATGCAGTGTGGATAGGGATCCCCAGCTGGGTACTTCTGGATTCGAATCGACGTTGCTCCTCGGTTAATGGAGACATGATCCTCACCCTTACAGCGAAGAGTGGTTCGAAACTAGGTGTTTTCGAGAATGAAAAGGAAATTGAAAGTACATGATATATGAGAATTGATATTGGAATTGTGGATATGAATAAAATAATATTGAGATCAAATAATGAAATAGGATAGTGATGGTTTTCTGCAAAATACTTTGATTCTTACTCAAGCCTTACCTTGACTCCCCTCAGCCTGCATTCCTGAGTCTAATTTTATACCTTTAGTCGAGTAAGTCTTGCGGAGTACCCCAGTACACAGGGTTTGTTAACCCCCTGTTGCAGGTAAGTTGAGTGAACAGTTCTACGAGGGATCATGCCGGTCATCGGATCGTGCATGGATGAAGATGTGTATATAATGAAACCCTTGGGCAGGGTGTTTAGTTGTATACAGCTACTCCACTGCGAAACTCTGGTTTGGGACAATGTAATTTATATTTGTAATCTATGTTTAAGTAATACTTCCGCACTCTGATTCAAATTATTTCTGTGAACGGTTGTAATACTGCAATGCTTACAATGAGATCCTCGGGAGGTTAGGGTTTCCTAGGGAACCTGGCAGGCCACCTAGGTCAAGGGGAACTCATGCAGACTAATTGTGGGTCCTTAGGGACGATGACGTTGCACGTGGGCCCTATGATTAAGGTGGTTCTGTCACAAGTGGTATCAGAGCATTTCATTGTAAAGTACTTGCAGTATTACTTTACAAAAAGTTCAAAATGATTTGGAATGAATAAAATTGATGGGCTAGTTTGGTTAGAGTTATTTCTGAACTTTCCTCATTCATTCTATAGCATCTTTCCTCGATTACTTCTATAGGTCGGTAGCTAGACTTTGAGCTTAGTAGTGGATTAGCGCAATAAGTATGCCCTATGTTTGAAAACGTGGAGTGCATGTCACTCTAATAATTAATTTAATCAGTATATTACGTATATGTCAGGGTATCCTGGCTTGCGTTGGAACGCTCATGCATCATGACATTACAACTATTAGTAATACCCCCCGATATGAATTAAATCTCTACTTTCTAAAATAAAACCTGTTTCCAAATATATTTTGTTAAAAACAAATTCTTACCTTCTCAATAGATGGATCCGCAAGACCCTGCCACTGGAATCAATGAATGCCTGGATATGTTTGGAACTCCTACGGTGTTGTGGCAGCAACTACAAGAAGTAGGCTACTCAGAACCACCTAAGTATCGTTGGTGCCGTACTACTCTCCTTGGTCAGTCATGGTATGATGTGTCCCTCCGGATCTCAGCCTGTACCACCGCTCTGTTTTGGCCAGCTTGGGAAGCGCAGGCTGAAGGAATGAGTCCTTGGGAAGGAGCTCAGGCAACAGCATTGGAAGTCCTAAGGAAGATCTGCTTCAGGTGTCAGATAGAGGTCAGAGTCTCTACTCTGAGAATGTTTCTGTCGTAGGCACTAGGAAACCTGGATGGTCTTCAACAAGAAGTCAAGCAATTTGAAGAAAATTCTGATCAACAGGATCCCATATTGGTAGCCACTACTCGAGCTATGCTAGCCGTCCTTAACCTCCATCTAACTCGTGAGCGAGGACACGAGGGGTGGCGGGAACTTTACTCTGATTGTTATGAAGCACTCAAGAGTACAGAACTCAAGAAGAAGAACGCCGGTAAGAAAGCCCTAAAATGGCAAAAGGCTGCTCAGGTTGGTAATGTAGAAAAGATCGGACTAGATGTCCAGATAGAAGCCCTCGAAGCACAACGACAAGCAGACCAGCACCGCATAGAAGAACTAGAGAGTCTGGTGGATAGTCTTCACCTGCAGACAGGACTTCTCATCCAGCAGCGCGAAGAAGCTCATTCTTATGCCATAATGGCAGAGACCGTTGGATATCTGCAGCATCAGGATGCGATGTTTTGGGGTTGCATAATACCTATCAGCAACAACTTCAGGCAGCCCATCAGAACATTACCAATCTGCAACGAGAAGTGCAAATGCTCCATGCCATGAATGATCCAATTCCAGATATAGAGGTTCTAGCAGCTGATCATCAGGAAGAGTCTGGTTCAGCAGAGAATGCCGATGAAGAGTTGGAGAAAGTAGCGAGTGACTCGGAGTCAGAGGTAGTGAGTGGTCGGGTTGATTAGTTATGAAGATAGATAGTCTCGTAGACCCAGTGTCAGATTAGGTCAAGTCTGAGGTTAAGTGTCCTTGTAATCCAAAAACCCTGTGTCAGTAGGAAACTGGTGTAATGGTAGTTCAATAAGTTGGAGTAAGTCGACCTAAGCTAGTAGTCAATGTGAACTAATATGTAAACCTCGGATAATTCTTTGTCATCGGCCAGATTATTTCCTACTTAAGCTTATGAGTGTTAGGTATAATCAAAGGTTGGTAAATTTTGCCTTAAGACTAGGTTTTACAATCCCCGTTAAACTTCGCTCCAAAAGTTTCCAGTCCTTAGGGAAACTTCTGGATGCAGACAACTTGACACTGAAAACTCGATAAATCCTTGACTGTCTAAACCTACGTATGTGTCAACCTTAATTTCCTCCTTTCACGACACATGATATTTCCTTGAAACCGCTAATCAACACGTGTTGGTTGAAAGCTATTGTAATTGTAGTCTATGGAATATCATGATCCATGACCAGGAAGCGGCGTCGAAATCTAGGGTCTCTTATGGCTTGCGACCATAGGAGGTTACTATTGGACGCTCGCTATTATCAGGGTTAATGGTCATGATCCTAGCCTGCAATTAATGTGTTTTCACTCTCTTTCAAATACCTTTCACAAAATTCATATTCATATTTCTTCATGAATTGCAAAATTCTTTTGCTCTTTATAATTATATTAAAACCTACTTCAAGAATTCACATCTGATCTCTTCGAATTCTCAAAGTTCTTTGTCCTTGCATTATCTTAATCTCATCTGATAAAATAACGGGAACCGATTTGGAAATGATACCTAAGATCCAATCACTTGGAAATGGTATCTGCGATCCGCTGAGGATTCCCTGTTGTTTTGTGGACTTCTGGTTAAAAAAAATCACTTCTTCGGAAACTTTAGGACGCACTTCAATTCACCCACAGACTCAGGGTGAAAACCTAGCACTAGACCATGACTTTTTATCTGCATACGTGTCATGCCTTGATCCGACACGTATCACTCACTCAAATTCAACATGTTATTACAAAATCGTTATGGTTGTGCCTATAGTGGTGTCATGACCTGTGACCACGGTGTCGCGTCAAAACCTAGAGTCTCTCACGTGCCATGGCCACACTGAGATTCTGCTAGGCACGCGCAGGTATCAAGGTTTAGGGTCGTGACATACTATAGCTTCAGAATTAATAAAATTTCTTTGTTATATTTTATGTGGAAACAAATCCAGCTTGCTACGATGTGACATGATCTACAGCTGTGATACAATATAGCAACCTGAGATCTCCTGTAACTTACAATCACATGAGGTTCTAAAGGGTATATGCTCGTATCAAGGCCTGTGGTCATTTTACATCATAACCATAATCGATGTACTTTCTCCTTTTCTACTGAGGTTACTTTAATTGTGTTCTATGATGGTATCTTGACCCGTGACTATGGTGCTGTGTCAAAACTTGGAATCTTGTCACAGAAGATCTTACCAGGGTACGCACTGGTATCGTAGTCGATGCTCCTGAACCATTGTAGATCGCAATTAATGTGCCCTCACTCTCCTTGAAACCCACCCTCAAATGATGTTATACGTAAAGGTTGTTTTTCGAAGAAATAAGGTTTCAAGTTTTAGTGTTGAGAGACAACTCATTATGTCGAATAAGAATCTTCATTATAACAGATAGGAAGAGAAGTGTGGGCTAATAGTTTAGCAACCCAAGCGTCTGAACACTTGTCATTTGCACAGAATGTAGTTCATGTATCATCACTTGGGAAGATCTTCAAGTGTTAGATCGAGTTGTGACTTGGTAAGAGTTGAATTAAACCAGATCCGATACGCTCCAAGTACTCAGTGTGAGTCGTAGACCAGAAAAGATCGTGTTACTCAAAGAGCCGCAACCAGCTAGTACAAAGTACAATAGAGTCAGCATTCAGAAGCAGAATCCACTCGAGAGAAAAAAAATTCTTCTATCTGGAAACTTTCCTAAGCTCTTTACTATTCTTTAAACGTGATTATTCCCCTTCAAGTTTTATAAAATATAAACCCCCTACTTGTTCTATAGTCGAGTTTGAAAAATGTTTACTTGACATATTTTCCTTTCCATTACTAAAATTAAGGCTTTAGCCGCATCTTAAATCTCGAGACGAGATTTATATTAAGGGGGGAAGAATGTAACACCCCTGGTGCTACAATAACTAAAACCTGCCATGTCATCATAATTGCATGTGAAAACATCCTGCATAAACTCATTATTACTGTGCATCACTACAATAATTTTTATTTCTACATGTCGTTGTGCATAGACTATTTAGAGTGTTTATTATATACATATTGGTATTGGCGTATAATTACCTAAATCCAAATAGAAAATAAAAAGAAAATTATTTATAAACCCTACGGGGGACCCGAAACCCTAATTTAAAAACTAAATAGAATTAGGTGTTGGGCCTAGTTTTTAAATTAGGTGTTGGGCCTTAAACAAAAGTTTTAAATCTTTAAAAGTTGAGCAACTTCTATTTTCGGCAATTTTGAAGTTATTAAAAATAATTTTAAATAAAATCTTAATCTAGGTTTTGAAGTTTAAACTTAAAATACAAATTCAAAAAATAGTAGGAATCTGATGATGGTCTTTTAATAAAAGTTTTAGACCTTTCAAAATGGAACAACTTTTATGTTTGGATATTTTAAAGTTTACAAGTGGAAATTTAAATTAAACCCCAACTAGTGTTTGTTTATTTAAATTTAAAATGCCATTTCAAAAACTATCAAGAATTTGGGCAGACTCCTTTAATGAAAGTTTTCAAGCTTTTCAAGTTGAACAACTTTTGTATTTAGAGATTTTGAACTTATGCATTGCGATTTCAAAATAAAACCTAATGAGTGTTTTAGAATTTAAATTTGAAATGCTATTTCAAAACATTATGAAGAATCTGATTAAACACCCTTAATATAGATTGTAGAACTCAGAAAGGTGAACAACTTTCATATTTACAGAATTTCAAGCTGTATAGAAATTTTTGGAGAATTTAATCGAATTTCAAATCAAATTCAAAACCTAGTTTTACCCCCTTTTGTTTAAATTCAAAACTAAGCAGAATTTGAACTTGCTTCAAAAACCAAAAATGATCTACAGAAAAATTGCTACAACTTTTACTTTTGAGGTTTCACCAGATTCCAATAGGATAAGGCTCAATTGAACAAGAATAGGGTTTGACCTTGGCATTAGCTACTGTAGAGGGGGGCCCTACAGTGCTGTGCGCCGTGCGCGCGTGCCCGAGCAGCGCGCCGGCCACCGTCCGTCCGGCCGGGGCCCGGGTGGCACCGTGCGGGGGTCGCAGGGGGGACCGGGCACTCGCACGAGCTTATCCTCTCCTTTCCCGTTCCTTTAAATGGCGACGAGTACCCCACTGTTCCTCTTCTCCCTCTTGGCTCGCCGGAGGCCGCTCACATTTGCCGGTGAAGATTCACTGTCTCTACTCCACCACGACTCACTCTAGCCCATAGTTAGCTACGCCTGGTTCTCGCGCACCGTTTGAGCCCGCTGTCGTCGGGTTTTGTTGCCGGTACTGCCCGCGCGGGTGTCTTCTTCCCCGCGGCCGGCAGCGACGCCACCGCGGCCGTCTTGCCACGGTCAGCTCCTTCCTGAAGGGTTAACCTTCCTACTGTCTGCCGTTTTAGGTCCCTGGTGACGCATAGAGACTTGTAAACCAAGTATTTTGGTGCCTACCCGTAGGAAACTGTCGGAACGACAGCTTCGTTGCCGGTGCGCGTTGCCGCATCCACCGTCGTCATCAAACCCTCTATACCGTCCTGCCTCGGCTCCAACCAACACCGCTTCAAGACCCTGGTGAGCTCCTGGTCGCTCCTGAGCCATTACCTTACACCTTACCGTATAGTTGGGGCTAGCCCGTGGCCGCCGTCGTGCTCGGCGCCGCCGCGGCCATGGCCTTGCTCGCTGAAACATCTAGGCCCTAGTGGTTTCGGTGATTAATGACAACAAGACGGTTATTATGACTAACGTGTGTTTTGTAGGATAACCTAGAGGTTAGGTCATAATAACATGTAGGTTCAAGCTCCAAGCGATGGAATTCGATTCAGTTTTCAAAGGATGGAAGACAAGACGGTGATAGGCTAGTGCCAAGTGTCGTCTGGAGTTGAGAGACACTTGGCGTAGTCTTAGGTTTTGCTTTTCTCTTTGACCGTACTATTAAGAGGGGTTTGGATGGGTAGCTTGACTTAGAGCAATATTAGAGAGTGTAGATGTGATGCACACTTGTCCAACATAGCTCTAGACAGCCCAGGGAGACTCTTGAGAGAGAGAGGATCAAACTTCGTTTTGGAAAGTTTTCGATTCGGCGAAGTTTTGATCAAATTAGAGGCGTCGGACTCTACCTAATATGGGCATCGGACCAAAATTTAGAGTCCGATGACACGTGGCAGCCCCTGGATCATTCTCAGCGTGCCAGGGAGCGTCGGACCCTGGCTAGATGGTCGTCGGACCATTGGCCAGAGTCCGACGGTGCCTCTGGGTGTTTCAGCGAGCGTCGGACCGTCGAGAGAGTGAGCGTCGGACTAATGTTTCTTAGCGTCCGACGCTTCCAGAGAGGTTCCCTCAGCGTAAAAGAGCGTCGGACTTGGTCCGACGGTGTGCGTCAGACCATTGATCCGTGTTATAGCCGTTGAGAGGCACTGTGCCAGCTGTTCAAATGCATCAGACTGAGGAGCGTCGGACCATCGAGTTTGGTCCCACGCCCCTCTGGCATAGGTCTGAGCACAGTGCGACTATGAGAGTCGGATCGTGGTGAATGGTCCGACGGTCGAGCCACGGAAGCGTCCGACGGTTCGCAGGAAAGTGAGAAACGGTTAGTTTTGGAGAGGGTGAGTATTTATACTCCACCAAAGCCTCCATTCTATCTCTCTTGCCACTTCTAATAGCTGAAGGAACCCTTGTTGATCTTGTGAGAGAGCAAGAGCCCTAGGGAGCATTGAGTGAACTCCATTGCTTGTGAGCATCTTCCCTAGAGAGATCAAGAGTGACTTGTATGCATCCATCACCCTCTTTGGCCTTGTTCTTGGTCAAGTGAGAGTCTAGGCTTGTTACTCTTGGTGATCGGCATCACCTAGACGGTTTGGTGACGATCGGTGGCTTGGTGACCGCTTGGAGAGCTTGTGGGCGGCCCAAGTCGAAGTTGTGAGCGGTTGTGGGCGATCCACCGCGCTGGAGTGGCAAAGGATCAGCCCATAGAGAGCACTTGGTCTTTGCAAAGATCAAGGGGGAGCTACACCCTTGCGCGGGTGCTCCAACGAGGACTAGTGGGGAGTGCCGACTCTCCGATACCTCGGGAAAAACCGGATTTATCTTTCTAACTCTTTACATTCCCGCATTTCCTTTGTGTTCTCTACTTTCCTGGAGTAGTATACTTGTGATAGGACTTGGCTTTAGATTGCATAACTTGTCATTGACAAGCTCAATTCCTTCAAAATGCTATCCAATGAAAGTGCTAATGACATGTATTCTCGCTTGAATATCATTGTAGAGGAAGTAAATGGCCTTGGACTCACTCAAATCTCACCGGCCGAAGTTGCAAGGAGAATCCTCAATGCTCTCCCAATTGAGAAGTATGGTCATATTGTAACCGTACTTCATCAAACGGATCTCTCTAATACAACCCCCACTCAAATATTGGGGAAGATCAATGCTCATGAGATGTACATGAAGATCACTCCTCAAGATGGATCATCATCCAAAAAAGAAGAGAAGAAAGACTTGGCCCTCAAGGCCGACAAGAAAGGCAAAGCTCTAGCAAAGAACTCTTCTCTTGACTCCACAAGTGATGATGATGATGATGATGTGGAGATCGCTCTCATGGTGAGGAAGACCACCAAGATGCTCAAGAAGCTCAACAACAAGGGAATCAAATTTGATTCCAACAAGAAGTTCTTCACTAGTAGCAAGAGAAAGCCCATCTCCGAGATGGATTGCTACAATTGTGGAGAGCTTGGGCATCTTGCTCATCAATGCCCAAAGCCCAAGAAAGACAGGTTCAAGAACAAGAACAAAGGCAAAAGGCAAGACTCTAGTGATGAGAGTGATGATGAGAAGAAGAAGGCCAAGCCATTCAAGAAGAAAGAATTCAAGAAGAAGCAATTTCACAAAAGCAAGAAGAGTGGCAAGGCTTACATTGTTGGTGATTGGCTTACCGACATTGAATCTTCTAGTGGCTCCTCCGATGAAGAAAGTGATGATGAAAAGGAGAAGGTGCCCGCTTTTGTGATTGGGACTTCGCTTCCTCCACCGCCATCACCGCCCTCATCTCCAACACACCTTTGTCTTATGGCTAAGGACAAGAAGGTACAAAGTGATGATAAGAGTAGTGATAGTGACAATGAATATGATTCACCCACTTATGATGAACTTGCTAGCTTGCTTAATGACTATACCAAAGTTATAAGAAAGCTAACAAGCAAAAATGAAAATCTAAACCTTGAGAATGGCAACCTCTTAGCTCAAAATAAACAATTCAATAAAGCTAGTGATGAGCTTAGAGTTGAAAATCAAAATGTGTCATCCAAGCTCAAGGAGCTCAAAGCCAACATAAAAGAGCTCAAAGAAAAACATGATAAACTTGAGAAGATACACATTGAGCTCACCACTAGTTACAACAAGCTAAAAGAGGATTACACTCAAGTGAAAGTGAATCATGACAACCTTGCTATGGCTTATGACTTGCTTTCAAATAAAACACGTGATGCTCCTAACCTTGTTGTTAAGTGTGATATAGCTACATCATGTGATGACTTGATTGATGAGATCATTGAGCAAGGTGCTAGTAGCAAAGGCAAGGAAGTGGTGGTGGCCGATTGCCATGATGACTATTTGAAGCTCAAGATTGAAAATGAGAACTTGAAGAAAGAGCTTGAGAAGCAATCAACCACCAACACCATTGTCATTGAAACGGTGCAACAAGATGATGAAGTTGAGGTGCTTAGAAAAGAAAACAAGATCGTCAAGAATGAGAAGTGTCACCTTGCAAGCTTATTGGAAGAAAACAAGAAGTTGAAGCAAGAAAAAAGTCATCTCACCGTGGGCTTGCAAAAATTCACAAGAGGCCAATATCTCCAAAGTGATCTCCTCATGAACACCGTGATGAAGTTTGATAGAAGTGTGATTGGCTACATGGGTGAGAAGGTGCAAAACATTAGAGCTCAAAATCGCCTCAACAAAGCAAAGAACAAGCCCAAGCCCAAGCCTAAGAGATGCTTTGAATGTGGACAAGAAGGTCACTTTGCTCATGAGTGCAAGACACCGCCACCACAACCTTTGCCCAAGCATGCTAGGCCCTTTGCCTTTGATGCTCATTACATGCTAAGGAAAGATTCTAAGGGCAAAGTGAAAGTCATGTTCCTAGGACCCCCTAACAAGAATAGGCCTAGGCAACTATGGGTGGCAAAAGCTTTGGTTGAGAAAGTCCAGAGCCCTTCTCAAGTATGGGTTCCTAAACATTAAGCTTGATTTGTTGTGTGTAGGTGAACTACAAGATCAGCGGCTCTCATTGGGTAATTGATAGTGGATGCACTCAACATATGACCGGTGATGCTCGTATGTTCACCTCTCTTGAAGAGAATGTAGAAGACCAAAGAAAGATAACATTTAGTGATAATTCCAAGAGCAAAGTGTAAGGGCTTGGCAAAGCGGCTATATCTAATGATCATTCCATATCAAATGTGCTTCTAGTTGCTTCTTTGAGCTTTAACTTGCTATCCGTTGGTCAATTGTGTGATCTTGGCTTCCAATGCCTATTCACAAGTGAAGAAGTGGTTGTTTCCAAGAAAGATGTCAATGAAGTGATATTCAAGGGCTTTTGGTACAATCATCTCTCTCTAGTGGATTTCAACTCGGAAGATGCAAATTTGAAGACTTGTCTATTCACCAATCAATCTCTTGGGTGGCTTTGGCATAGAAGGCTTGCACATGTTGGGATGAGCACACTCAAGATGCTATTGAAGAAGGAGATGGTGAGAGGATTGAAAGATGTTATATTTGAAAAGGATAAATTGTGTAGTGCTTGTCAAGCCGGGAAGCAAGTGGCAAATACACATCCATCCAAGGCATTTGTGTCAACTTCAAGACCATTAGAGCTACTTCACATGGACTTATTTGGGCCAACAACTTATGCAAGCATTGGTGGCAAGATCTATTGCTTAGTGATAGTTGATGACTTTTCAAGATATACTTGGGTGTTCTTTCTTCATGACAAGACCGAAGTTGCCCAATCTTTCAAGAAGTTTGCCAAGAGAGCACAAAATAAATTTGAAGTGAAGATCAAGAAGATTAGAAGTGACAATGGGAAAGAGTTTGACAACACAAATATTGAAGGATATTGTGATGAAGTTGGGATCAAGCATGAAGTCTCATCCACCTATACCCCTCAACAAAATGGTGCAGTTGAAAGGAAGAACCGGACTTTGATCACCCTTGCAAGGACTATGCTTGATGAGTACAACACACCGGAGAGGTTTTGGGTGGAAGCAATCAACACCACATGCTATGCATCCAACCGCCTATTCCCTCACCGGTTGCTAAAGAAGACCCCCTATGCGCTACTCATTGGCAAGAAGCCGGACGTCTCCTAGTTCTGGGTGTTTTGTTGCAAATGCTACATCTACAAGAAGCAGCAACACCAAGAGAAGTTCCAAAGACGTTGTGATATTGGTTTTCTTGTTGGTTACTCATTGAAGTCCAAAGCATATAGAGTATTCAACAATGCCACCGGCCTTGTTGAAGAAACATATGATGTGGAATTTGATGAATCTAACGGCTCTCAAGGAGAGCATGAAAATCTTGATGATGTAGGTGATGAACCACTAAGGAAGGCTATGAAGAACATGCCAACCGGAGACATTATGCCTAAAGATGATGAATATGAAAGTGATGATGTACAAGTGATCAATCAACCATCTTCATCAAATGTGCCTCAAGATGATGAAGATAAAGATGGGGTGGATCCACATGAAGACACCCACATCACACAAGAAGAAGTTGAGGCACAAGCACAAGATGTTGATGCTCCACATCCTCCTCCTCAAGTGGTTGATAGAAGTACTACTCCACTCCTACAAGCACATCCTCAAGATCTCATAATAGGGAGTTCTTCAAGGGGGGTAATGACTCACTCACAAAGGCATGCTCAATTCATTGAACTTCACTCGTTTGTCTCTTGCATTGAGCCCACTAGCATAGAAGAAGCTCTTCAAGATCCAAATTGGGTGAATGCCATGCATGAAGAACTCAACAACTTCACCCGCAATCAAGTGTGGACACTTGAAGAGAAGCCAAAAGGAGCAAGAGTCATAGGCACCAAGTGGGTGTTCCGCAACAAGCAAGACGACAAGGGCAACATTGTGAGAAACAAGGCAAGGCTCGTGGCAAAAGGGTTCTCCCAAGTTGAAGGCTTGGATTTTGGAGAGACTTTTGCCCCGGTTGCAAGACTTGAGGCCATCCGTATCCTACTTGCATATGCATCTAATCACAATCTAAAACTCTTTCAAATGGATGTGAAAAGTGCATTTTTGAATGGCTTCATAAATGAGCTTGTCTATGTTTCGCAACCACCGGGTTTTGAAGACCCTAGATATCCAAACTATGTTTATAGGTTGTCCAAGGCGCTATATGCCTTGAAGCAAGCCCCAAGGGCTTGGTATGAGCGCCTCCGTGACTTCCTTATCAACAAGGGTTTCAAAATCAGCTTGGTTGATACCACACTATTCACCAAGAAGCACAAAGGGCATATCTTCATTTGTCAAGTTTATGTTAATGATATTATTTTTGGTTCGACTAATGAAGATTTTTGCAAGGAATTTGGTGATATGATGTCCAAGGAGTTTGAGATGTCCATGATTGGTGAGCTCACATTCTTCCTTGGCTTTCAAGTCAAGCAAATGAGGGAGGGGACGTTCGTGTCGCAAGAGAAGTACACGAAGGATCTCCTCAAGCGCTTCAAGATGGAAGAATGCAAGCCCATCAAGACCCCCATGCCTACCAATGGACATCTCGACCTTGATGAGGGAGGTAAATCGGTTGACCAAACTCTCTATCGTTCTATGATCGGTAGTTTGTTGTACTTGACCGCATCTAGGCCCGACATCATGTTTAGTGTGTGTATGTGTGCGCGCTTTCAAGCTAACCCTAAGGAACCTCACTTAGTCGCGATAAAAAGAATCCTTAGGTACATAAAGCACACCCCAAGCATTGGCCTTTGGTATCCCAAAGGAGCTAACTTTACACTTGTTGGCTATTCCGATTCGGATTATGTCGGTTGCAAGATTGACCGGAAAAGCACATCCGGAGGGTGCCATTTGCTTGGAAGATCACTAGTTTCTTGGTCCTCCAAGAAACAAAATAGTGTTGCCTTGTCAACAACCGAAACGGAATACATTGCCACGGGTGCTTGTTGTGCACAAATTCTTTACATGAAACAAACCCTACTTGATTATAGAATCAACTTAAAAAGGGTGCCTTTGTTGTGTGACAAGGAGAGTGTGGTAAAACTTGCCAACAACCTGGTTCAACACTCCCGCACAAAGCACATTGACATTCGTCATCACTTCCTTAGAGATGACGTTGCCAAGGGTGACATTTTCTTTGAGGGAATGAAAACGGATGATAACTTGGCGGACATTTTCACTAAACCATTGGATGAGGCACGCTTTTACACTCTAAGGAATGAACTTAATTGCCTTGATCTAAGCAACTTCACTAAAAGATGATCTTGTGTTGTCATGTGCATTGCATTGTAACATAAAACTTGTCTAACATTGAAATGCACGTAGGGCTTGTCTAACTCGGTTAAGATAACCGCCCAAAAGCGTGTGAAGAAGCTTACCCGAGGACAAACTTGACAAACAACTAGTTTAATTTACGTGAATTTGCATTGCATATTGCATGGTTGTTGTTTTGTCGTTTCGTTCTTGGATTTCATTGCCTATTTTCATAAATTTCACATATGCCTAAGGCAAAGTATTTGAAAAAATTGAGGGTTTGAGAGAGGACATCTCATACTAGTTCCAACTGGTGTTTATTCGACTCTTATTCGGGTTGGAACTTAGTTAGGAAAAATCGGCGCGAAGAAATTTGGAAGAAAACAGGTTTTAGGGCATCGGACCGAGGCGTCGGACGCTGGTTTTCCCAGCGTCGGACCAATTGCCTCAGTCCGACGGTCCCTGATCCTGTTGAAGGAGGCGTCAGACGCAGCGTCAGACCGAGATTTTTTGGGAGTCGGACTATTGAAAAAGGGAGTTCACGCCACGTCGCGCCGCGTTCACGGCGTCAGACCGAAGATTTTAGTCCGACGAGGAGTGTCGAACTAAGTCCGACGGGCACTGGATCTTACTGGAAGCGTCGGACCCTGCAGAGCATTGGTCCGACGCCTGCAACAGTAACCGTCCGACGGTCTGTTTGAAGGCGCGATTCAGTTCAAATTCTCTCTCTGTCGCGTGGGGCCTGTCTGTCTGTTTTCTTCTTCGTCCCGAGCTGTAAGCTGCTCCACCGCCCGTACGCAACCCTAGCTCACCGCCGCCGCTCCGCGCCCCAGTCCTCACGGGCGCCCTCGCCACCGGCCGCCAGTTCTTCCTCGCGCGTGCGGGCCCTCCACGTGCGCACGACCGCGAGCTGCAGCCGCAGCGCCACCGTCGCGGTGCTCAGTTCACCGCCGCCGAGCCCTAACCGTTGTGCCACCATCCTCTGTGTCATCCTGCTCTTCCTCACCGGTGCCCTCGCCGCCGGTGAGCTTCTCCCGCGCGCCCCGCCGGCTCTTGCTCAGCAGCAGCCGCGCTAGCCCCGGCGGCGCCGCCGCCAGCTGCTGCGGCTTCTCCGCGCGCCCGGGGCTCAAGGGAGTCTCGTCTTTTCGCCGTGGAATCTCCGCCATTCTCGCCGAGAAGCTTCCCTCTTCTCTTCCTGCTCCCATTCGGTGGTGAGAGCAGCGTTGCCCTAGCCCTGTTCCTTATCTCTGCCCATAAGGTGTTCGACAGATTGCCTAAATCACTTCTTTCACCTTTTCTGCAGTTCCTTGTTGGCCGGGGCCTTCTGTCAGCTTACTAGGTTTCGTGGAAGTGTTCGTTGCTCCTGTGTGATTTGTTCTTCTTGCTCGCGGTGCCCTCGTTCGACAGAGATCTTTCCTCTTTCCTCTTTGCAGGTCTTCCCTCAGGTTGCTTTGCTTCTCCTCTCTTATCCAATATGATTGCTTCTATAGGCTCTCTCATCTCTAGCTTATATATGCTTATGTATATCTTGTCTATCTCTCTATTGCAGCTGTCGTGGTCAGAGTGTTTGGCAGTGGGTCAGTGAATCCGGGGCCAAGCCTGCGGATACGAAACGAGGCCAAGCCTCTAAGTGTCAGCGGCAGTTGTCAGTTTCTGAGAGACAGTGACCGTTAGCAGAGATGGTTCGGTGCAAGCAGGCCAGTCGCAGTGAGGGAGGCACAGGTGGAGACGAGAGGCCTCCTCCTCGTCCACCTTTGGACAAGGGGAAGGCCCCTCTTGTCGAGAGCAGCAAGAAAAGGAAGAGACTTTCAGCTGAGCAGAGGCAGGCTATCAGGGTAGCACAGGCTGCAGAGGAGGCAGAGCATGGCAGAGGTATACATATTGGAGGTATCTCTGTCAGCTTGTCAGGCAGGGATGAGTCTGAGGAGCAGCCACAGCCTCAGAGACAGCCGAAGACTGAGTCAGCACAGCCAGAGGCAGAGCCGAGGCAGCCAGAGCAGTAGGAGGCAGCTACTCAGGGGGAGCAGGCCTAGGCTCCACCTCTTCGTCACTCGGGCCGCATTCGACCTTCAGTGCCACCCTGGCCCGCTGGTCAGAGGCACGGAGACCGAGTCCCCAGGGCGCCTGCTCCCTCCGAGCCTCAGCCAGAGCCTGAACTGGACGTTCACTTGGACCTGTAGAGGATCTCTGTAGCCCGAGTCAGAGAGCTCCGGCTGACGTCGCTGGCCAGTTGGTTTCCAGATCAGAGAGATCCCAGAGCTTCTGAGGCCTGGTACACTACTCTTCACGAGGACTTCTTCACCGCCCTCATGGCCACAAGAGTTGGACTGCGTCAGCACAGGGTATGTCCCCTAGAGGACATAGTCCAGGCGGCAGGAGAGGAGATCAGGCCGTACTTGTCTTACCTGCCTGGACTAGCAGAGCTTCTTGGCCGTTCAGGCCGGTACGTGGTGTCGTGGGTGAGAGAGTTCTATACTTCACTATGGATCGACCCCGACCATGAGTACCTGTAGTACACCTTCGGCGGAGAGCCATATCGGCTCTACGCAAGGCTCTGCGAGAGCTGCTTGGAGTGCCAGAGTCAGCTACCAGATTGCACAGTATTTGCTATGCCGCGACAGACCTGCCCAGGAGATCTCACAGAGGACTGGCACCTGGTACTGCACATATAGCAGCGTTTTTTCGACCGCCGTTCGGAGACGGCTCCCGTAGGACACCTTCGGAGCTTCGTCCCGTCGTTCGTCTCTTGAACGACGTGATGAGGCGTACACTTGTACCGCGGGAGGGGTACAAGGAGGGTCTTACTCACTTACAGCTATGGCTCCTTAGTGCCCTGGTCCAGCAGTCAGAGTTTGACGTGGTAGACCTGATCATCAGTGAGATGGAGGACACCATCGCAGAGGGCATCAGGTCTAGGCGACAGCTCCCCTACGCTCACTGGATCTCTCACATCCTTGAGCGGAGGTTGCACCGGATTTGGACAGGTATCTCTCGTGAGCTGCGCCAGACTGAGACAGAGTTTCCAGTCTATAGGATGACCTCTCTGATTGACGGACGCCGTGGCAGGAGAGCTTTACACCGAGTACAGCGCCGTCAGACTTCAGGAGCAGACATGGCAGAGGTACAGCAGCAGGACGAGGCTATGAGGCACGTTGCCCATAGCGAGCTTGAGCAGTTACTTGCAGACGACGACCCGTTGACACCTCCTCATCCAGCTCTGACAGGGACTACCGGCCCATCCCTTCACGTCCACGAGCTCACGGCTTGGAGGCCGGTGGGTCCAGCTTCGCTCCACAGACCTCACAGACAGACCCTGCACTGCTTGCCATTCTTCAGAGCTTACAGCAGACACAGCAGAGACAGGTAGAGGAGCAGGCCCGGTTTGCCAGGGAGCAAGCTACAGCTCTCACTCAGATTCAGCTCATGCAGGATCAGTTCCAGCAGTACATGCTCCAGATGCAGCTCCAGAGCCAGCAGATATAGCTACAGACCTTTGGGTTCATGGAGCACATCATTAGGCACACCAGAGCCCCACCGTACCTAGCCACTGCCTCTACAGTCCAGCAGGTTGGACCGGCAGCCACTGCAGCTCAGGTGACTCCAGTGATATAGTCCGGTGGACTTCAGAGTCAGGGCACAGCTTCTCTCCAGAGTCAGTTCGTCACGCCGACTCAGCAGACTCAGCAGTGGTTTGCCACACCAGGCACTCCGAGGTTCACTCCGATCCACACCGGTTTTACACCTGACCTAGGTGGCCCCTTAGTGACCAGGAGCTTGGGTGCTACCTTCAGCGAGATCACAGGCTTGCCCACACCTCCTGAGGTCCGGCAGCTTGTTACCACCACCACAGCTCCACCTGCCACTGGGACTACGGAGACACTACCGTCTTCAGTCGCCTCCTCAGAGCCACTCCCGACTTCAGCAGGGACTGCGACCGTAGTAGTCACAGCAGCAGCTACAGAGACAGCTGAGCAGACCCAGACCGCTTCACCTTCACGTGCTCAGATAAAGGGTCAGGCTGTTCAGAACTCAGAGTCAGAGGGAGACCCTTCTCAGTTTGAGCTTCGACCTCACTCCTCTGACCACGACGCTGCAGCTTCTTCTCCTCCTCCAGAGTCTTAGTTCTTTGGTGTTTGATGCCAAAGGGGGAGAGAGCATAGATTTAGGGGGAGCGTGTGAGAGGGTTTTTGGTTCTTTTTGATGTGATATAATCATGCATCATATTTTTGTTTATTTTCATGCTTGAGACTTGATTGTGACATGTGTCTGAGCTTCATGTTATTTATATATCATGTCACTTGGTTACGCTCTTGTCTTAGCTTCCGCACTTTACTCCGATCTTGAGCGTATTCGTTTGGTACTTGTGCTTATTTCATATCTTATATGTAACTTGTGGTCTTGATTTGTATAAGCATTCCTAACCCTTTGCTCTTATTGTCACATGCTTATATGAATCAAGCCTTTAACAACCTCACTCTTTCTAAATCTATTTGAGGTTGTTGTCATCAATCACCAAAAAGGGGGAGATTGAAGCATCTAGGACCTAGTGGTTTCGGTGATTAATGACAACAAGACGGTTATTATGACTAACGTGTGTTTTGCAGGATAACCTAGAGGTTAGGTCATAATAACATGTAGGTTCAAGCCCCTAGCGATGGAATTCGATTCGGTTTTCAAAGGATGGAAGACAAGACGGTGATAGGCTAGTGCCAAGTGTCATTTGGAGTTGAGAGACACTTGGCGTAGTCTTAGGTTTTGCTTTTCTCTTTGACTGTACTATTAAGAAGGGTTTGGATGGGTAGCTTGACTTAGAGCAAGATTAGAGAGTGTAGATGTGATGCACACTTGTCCAACATAGCTCTAGACAGCCCAGGGAGACTCTTGAGAGAGAGAGGATCAAACTTCATTTTGGAAAGTTTTCGATTTGGCAAAGTTTTGATCAAATTAGAGGCGTCAGACTCTACCTAGTATGGGCGTCGGACCAATAGTTAGAGTCCGACGACACGTGGCAGCCTCTCGATGATTCTCAGCGTGCCAGGGAGCGTTGGACCCTGGCTAGATGGTCGTCGGACAATTGGCCAGAGTCCGACGGTGCTTCTGGGTGTTTCAGCGAGCGTCGGACCGTCGAGAGAGTGAGCGTCGGACTAATGTTTCTTAGCGTCCGACGCTTCCAGAGAAGTTCCCACAGCGTAAAAGAGCGTCGGACTTGGTCCGACGGTGTGCGTCGGACCATTGGTCCGTGTTATAGCCGTTGAGAGGCATTGTGCCAGCTGTTCAAAAGCGTCGGACTGAGGAGCGTCGGACCATCGAGTTCGGTCCGACGCCCCTCTGGCACAGGTCTGAGCACAGTGCGACTGTGAGAGTCGGACCGTGGTGAATGGTCCGACGGTCGAGCCACGGAAGCGTCCGACGGTTCGCAGGAAAGTGAGAAACGGCTAGTTTTGGAGAGGGTGAGTATTTATACTCCACCAAAGTCTCCATTCTATCTCTCTTGCCACTTCTAACAGCTGAAGGAACCCTTATTGATCTTGTGAGAGAGCAAGAGCCCTAGGGAGCATTGAGTGAACTCCATTGCTTGTGAGCTTCTTCCCTAGAGAGATCAAGAGTGACTTGTGTGCATCCATCACCCTCTTTGTCGTTGTTCTTGGTCAAGTGAGAGTCTAGGCTTGTTACTCTTGGTGATCGGCATCAGCTAGACGGTTTGGTGGTGATCGGTGGCTTGGTGACCGCTTGGAGAGCTTGTGGGCGGCCCAAGTCGAAGTTGTGAGCGGTTGTGGGCGATCCACCGCGCCGGAGAGGCAAAGGATCAGCCCGTAGAGAGCACTTGGTCTTTGCGAAGATCAAGGGAGAGCTACACCCTTGCGCGGGTGCTCCAACGAGGACTAGTGGGGAGTGCCGACTCTCCGATACCTCAGGAAAAACCGGATTTATCTTTCTAACTCTTTACATTCCCGCATTTCCTTTGTGTTCTCTACTTTCCTGGAGTAGTATACTTGTGATAGGACTTGGCTCTAGATTGCATAACTTGTTTTAGGAATAGAATCGACACAAGCACTTGTGGGGTGACATTGGGCAAATTTGCGATAGGTTGAATTGATTTGCGAAAAATTTATTAGTTGCCCAATTCACCCCCCCTCTTGGGCATCCTTATCCTTTCACTCGCTACTAGCTCTTGGGTGCCTAGACACCGATGCTATTGGGTGCGTTAGGTCTCCGGGATCGTGCTAATGGTCTCGCCATCGCCAGAGAGGTCCCCGGGCGGCGGCTGACCACCGATCAATGCTCATCGGCGCCCCGGCTTGAAACAGAGTGAGGGAGAGAGGCGAAGCTGACAAGTGGGGGCAGCCTGTCAGCGACGCGGTGAGGGTGAGGAAGGGAGCGGGCGCGTGCTCGGTTGGGCTGGGCCGGCCTGTCTAGTTTTGGGCCGACTCGGGCCAGTTGGGGATTTTTCCTTTTTCGGGAATTTCCAAGGGTTCTCACATTTATTTTTGAGTAAATAGTGCTCCATTTTGTTAATTTTGTAGGAATTAAATTATTGATGCAAAAATTATGGAATTAATTTTGAGCACTCTATGCCATGTGTAGTATTTAATACAAATATTAAATTTATGTTTTGATAGTTTTCTGTAGGAACCAAAAATCAGTAGTTTAAATGTTAAATGCAACATTGGGTATTTTTAATAAGTTAGGGGTTGATCCAAAAATCATGAAATTTTATTTGGTAATATTTAGGGTCAAGACCTATCTGTAGGAAAACTTTGAGCTCAAATGGAAATAATTTAATTATCTATTATTGAATTATTTGATTAATCGAGTAATTAAGAAAAGGGTATTAGAATTTAATTTTAAATGATTCGATTAATAATTTAGGGTTTGATTACACACCTTGTAGTACATGAACCCCTGCGGTTCCAAGTTTTGATGATCATTTACTCTGTAAGGTATAAAACGAATTACTTTACGTAGTAATTAAATGTTAAACCAAAAATCATAATTGATAATTTGATTAATAAAATAAGTGGATAACCCTAATGACTTAGGTTTGATATGACTTTTAGATTATGTGTTGACCCTAGATCATCATCCTACAAGTGATCCTCGGCACTTTAATTAGTGATTAAGTTCTTAATTAAATTGTTAATTACGAACATTAACAATCCATGTTGTTCACAGGTAATAATACTGCTTAATGATTTGCTTAGCAAAAGTGTGATAGTGTTATAAGGTAGCTAACTAGACTTTCAACGACTGTTAAAATGGTTAATTAATTAAAGTAGTTAATACTCAATAGGTTAGTTTGTTGGCTTACGACTTTATCGTGAAGGAAAGCTGTACTCAACTTTTAATTAAGTTTATTTTTTATAATTTAGTGCATCTCAGTAATTATGGCATACATATCATCATATTAAGCATTGCATTATTATTTCGTGTAGTGAACGCACGGTAATTATTATCGGAAGCAAGTCCCGAGTAAGGTTTTCACTCGGAGGACGTGGAAATTCTCGGTGATTGACTTCAGAGTACTATCTGCTTCAAGCAACAGGTAAGCCCCGGTGCATTTGCCTCTACTTGTTATTTAAAAATATTTATCACTTGAGTTAATCTACTGCATTAGTTTAATAGGAGTTGAGTGATAACCCATTGATGCATTACCTTTCCGTGACCACATATTATACCTGAGACCCTGATTTATTTAAAAGTATTGAAAAAATGCTTAGTCATACTTAATGATAGGGTTGCAAAAATGCTATTTTGAAAACTGTGATGATATGAAACAAATGAATCAGTTTATGAGATTGGTATTGTCCTCGTTTGGTGATGGTGTACTTGGCTAGTCCATTATCATCAACGTGGATGGGTTTTCCGTTTGGTTGACCATCTGTTTGGTTTAGAGTCCCAACGATCCTCACCATCGGAAAAGGGATGCGAAAACCGGGAGGTCTCCAGTGTACTTGGATTAGAGTCCCAATGCATGGTGTCCAACGGAAAAATATTTAGGGACCATTCGTTGTCGGCCTGCTGTGATCATGACTTTGCAACTAGCCACATACTACGGA
This sequence comes from Eremochloa ophiuroides, assembly GCA_038502445.1. Taxonomy (NCBI): domain Eukaryota; kingdom Viridiplantae; phylum Streptophyta; class Magnoliopsida; order Poales; family Poaceae; genus Eremochloa; species Eremochloa ophiuroides. The sequence continues at coordinate 27,413,942 of JAHLJS010000007.1, forward strand.
AAGCCTCTGACTCCGGTGGCTCTACTGCTAGAACCGACAACCACGCACTGAGAGTGGAGAGATGGCGAGAGTAGCGTGTACCCTCGTGGCCGTCGTGCCTGGAGACGAGAGGAGTACTGTGCTCTCAGGTGGCGTAGGACCGGTTCCGAGGTATAAAAAGCCGTGGAGGTGGGGTTGGCATATGCAAGTTTAAGTGCTACATATGCAGTGTGGATAGGGATCCCCAGCTGGGTACTTCTGGATTCGAATCGACGTTGCTCCTCGGTTAATGGAGACATGATCCTCACCCTTACAGCGAAGAGTGGTTCGAAACTAGGTGTTTTCGAGAATGAAAAGGAAATTGAAAGTACATGATATATGAGAATTGATATTAGAATTATGGATATGAATAAAATAATATTGAGATCAAATAATGAAATAGGATAGTGATGCTTTTTTGTAAAATACTTTGATGCTTGCTCAAGCCTTACCTTGACTCCCCTCAGCCTGCATTCCTGAGTCTAATTTTACACCTTTAGTCGGGTAAGTCTTGCGGAGTACCCCAGTACTCAGGGTTTGTTAACCCCCTGTTGCAGGTAAGTTGAGTGAACAGTTCTATGAGGGATCGTGCCGGTCATCGGATCGTACATGGATGAAGATGTGTATATAATGAAACCCTTGGGCAGGGTGTTTAGTTATATACAACTACTCCACTGCGAAACTCTGGTTTGGGATAATGTAATTTATATTTGTTATCTATGTTTAAGCAATACTTCCCCACTCTTTACTCTGATTCAAATTATTTGTGTAAGCTGTTGTAATACTTGCAAGGTCTTTACAATGAGATCCTCGGGGAAATTAGGGTTTCTTAGGAGACCCGGCAGGCCACCTAAGTCAAGGGGCACTCGTGCAGGCTAGCCAAAGGTCCTTAGGGACGATGACGGGGCACGTGGGCCCTATGATTAAGGCGGTTCTGTCACAGTGCCCAACCGCTCCTTCGATCGCGATGGCCCGGGACCCTTCGACCGCGAGCTCGCGCCTGGCCACTTCGACCGCGACGAACATGGGCGATTCGACCGCGAATTCTATTCCCGGCTTGCTCGCGTAGAGACCGGCAAACCCGGCGCGGGCAAGGACGCTAGTGGGGGCGTAGACACCAGAGGCGAGGATGACCTCGCTCACCCGGACGCAGGGGATGACCGCTGTTGGACGGCCTTCCGCGACCGCGCGCTCCATGAGTGGGAGCACTTTGCTCGTGACGACCGCGCCTACGAGGATCGGGACCGACACGGCTATGCAGGCCGCGACGCGAGCAGCTACTGCAACCGTGGCGGGCGCGGCCACGACGCTCGCGACGACTGCGCCTGGCGCATCTACGAGGGACGCGGATGGCGCATATACGAGGAGGCTGGGGCTGCCCTGTTCCAGGGTGAGGGGTGGGCGGTGACCGCCGATGAGAGGGACGTGGTGAGGTCCCCCGAGCTGGGGGTGTTCGAGCTCGCGGAGCTGCCGGAGCAGTGGCATTGGTCTAGGGTTGCTTGGCTATGCAAGGAGCACCCTGCTTACACGCACTCCACCTTCACCCGCTTTCTCACCGCGCACGCCAGGATCACTTCTTGCTGCACCTCCGACCTGCTCGCTGGGACCAAGGCCGCGCACACCGCCGCCACGCATCCGGATGTTACAGGAGAAGAGGCACTGGAGCTATATGAGGACATGGTTCTTGACCATGTATTTAAGGACATGTGCGCACAAATGTACTACCGTGGGAAGATGTTTGGTTTCATCCACCTTTACAATGGCCAGGATGGACATCAGCAAGTTCGCTGCTGGGGATGGGGCCGGCCACCGGGTGACGGGGCTGTTCCGCTCCAAGTCCAGGACCCCGCGGAGGTGCTGCAGCACGTCAGGGACCTAGTAATCTACATCCTCGACAACAAGGATGACTGCTGCGAACCCCTCGACAAGGTCAAGGCCTAGGGCATCACCTTCAGCAAGGATGCCTGCTTCACGCATTGCTCCGGCGTCGACGTCCAATTCTTCTGCGCTGATGAGGCTACTGCAATGGCCACAGCTCGAGGATGAGCTATCTTGGAAGGTTGGAGTAGTGTTAGGGGAGGTGGAGCCGGGCCAGAGGCCCGTGCGACACTTGATTAGATTATATTATATCAGATTGATTAGTTAGGTACGGGATAAGCTAGATTGATTCGGTTAGGATATTTCCTTAGGGGTCAAGTTACCCGGTATTGATTGTAATCAAGCGAGAAGAAACCCTAAGATAGTACCAGAGGAAGGGTGGCTATTCGGGGTGTCTCTCCGCTAATCCATCTATCCCTAGTTGTTCCATAACAGGTTTATAGTGCAATTTAGAAAAGAAAACTTATACCACCTAAATAAAGGTCATGATTCTTGATTTGATTTGTAGATGTATTATCCGGATGCCAGGGTTGAAAAAAAAAATTCAACATCATCCATGAACTGATGTTTTTTTTTTTTTTAAGATTCCCGAGCTGGAGCCGTACCATCTTCAGTTTCTTTGCCAGTTTTACCACTCAAGTCGTGGTCCGGCGCGACCTCTCCAGCAGGATCAGGTTGATCAATGAAAGGCTGGAGGGAATCATTATGCACAAGGACAGGTACAGGTTGGGAGAATCTACTACACTAGGATCAATATGGAGGCCATCCAGCTCCACGTCATCTCTCTCAGAAAAGATGTAAGTGCTCCTTTCCAAGCCTATTCACATATTCTGCTGTGTATCGATTTTTTTAGTACGGGTCTGTATTGATTGTGTGAAAGAGTTTCATGCATGTTTGTTTCTGTCTGAATCGATACCAAAACTACTACGTACATACTGGTGTCTCACAAAACATCACCGCTGAAGCTTGGTCAGAAAAAATTTAAGTGTCGCAAAAAATACCAGAAGATTTTCGGAGACAGTAACGCACTAGCCGTCTCACAAAATGGATTACGGAGACAGTAAAAAACGGACTCTCATAAAATTCGTTTATAGAGGTAGGCCTCTTAAGAGGTCTGTCAGACCATTTCGAGAGACGAATCCTTATGGCCTGTCTCTATTAATTGAGCCTGATTCAGTAGCCATTTTAAGGCTCATCATAAACCTTTTATCTGTCTCAACTATATAGATTTAATGATACTCTATCTACCACAATCCTCTTTCTCCTCACGCACACTTCTCTCCCTCACTCGCTCTCTTGGCACCAACACCGGATCCACGAGGACGACCTTCGTATGATCATTTCCAGAGACGGACTCCTTATGTGGCATGTCTCTATTAACTGAGCCCGATCCAGTATCCATCTTTAGGGTCCATCATAACCCGTTTACCTATCTCAACTACATAGACGGAATCAAACTCTATCTACCACAATCCTCTTTTTCCTCATCTGTTTGCACACTTCTCTCCCTCACTCGCTCTCTTGGCACCAACACCGGATCTAGGAGGCCGCGCGGGGGGTCATGGCCCAGTTGGCGGGAAACCGCTCGGGATTGGTTGGGCTCGACAAGGGCCCTATATGAGCTCCACTTGGGCTCATCTGCTTTTTATTTTTAAATTCAATTTACATTGATGGGCATTGTAACACTTCTTTAATGCCCATTAACAAGCGTTAGAGATAGTGAGAAACATGGGTTTGGTTGGGCCCAACAGCGGGCCATGTATGGGCACGACAACGGGCCCTGTATGGGCACACGTTGGGCTTAGTTGTTTTTATTTTAATTCGATTTACACAGACGGTCATTGTGTCGCCATTGATAATATCCATTAACACAGGTGTTATGGAGGAGGCAGACTGCCTACCCGTCTATAAAAATTACTATGTCCTAGTGTATATTGTTATTTAGTATGCAGTTCCCAACCTTATTTCCTTTTTTGACCAGAACTGAATAGATCCTTCTATCTAGTTCCTGTTTTTGACCAATTTCCCCACTTATGCAAACGAGTTCTTTTTTGCTTAATAAATAGTGCATGGCCTAGAAGTTTGTACTAAACCTCCCACCCACTGCCGTACATGGGCCTATGTATATGCCCAAAATTCATACAGCAATCATAGGCATTTGTTATGAGAGTGAAATCCACGGCCAGTCTTCAAACTTGGTTGGATGTGTCATCCCGACCTCTAAACTCGCAAATAGTCTATTTAGCTTCTATAAAACTTGTTCGGATGTGTCATCGTAGTACCTAAACTCGCAAAATGCTTGTTTTTGACACCCCAATCCCGAAACATGCAAATCACTCCTTAAGATCCTCAATCTTTGTTCATGTCTTAAAGCCAGTCCAAATGGGTAGAGACTAGTATCCGTAAGCTAATATGGCATGCTAACATGTCAGGACTACATGGTCCAAAACCATCTCCCTCCTTACTTTCACCATTAAGCTCCCTTTCTCCTGTTTTGTATCTCTCCCCCTTGGCCTCAAGCTTTATAGTGGTGTCTGTGGCGCCCCAAGCCCTACCGGCGAGCTAGGCGAGCCCTTCTGGCCAACCACTGCAGGACAGGTAGCCCCTAGCTGAGCGCTAGCCCTGACCACACCAGTAAGCAATGGCGGAGCTACGTGGGGGCCATAGTGGGTCATGGCCCCTTGCCTCTGTATTTTTTTATGTCCATATACTATTTACAGACCAATAGCCAATAATCTCTAGCCCTGACACTAGTCTCACAAGTCACAACACCGCATCAGCAAGCCACGGGTCTTCTCTGTTCTCTAGGTTCGCAAGCCATTGGTCTTCCTTATCATCTGTGTTCTCATCTCCCCAACTCCAAACTGCAGCATCCGCGCTCCATAACAATCGGGCTGACGCCAGCGAGGATCAGCCCGGGCCACGGCACCAGCACACAATAGCAGTCGCGAGCAGTATTCCAGTCGTTGGCTTGTTGCTTTTGCCCCTGGGCCTGCGCTGCTATGCGTAGTTAACTAGTTATACATGTATGTCGTTCTACATTCTTGTTGATTCTTCTAATTTTTGCTTCCAAATTATTCAATCTGTAAAATCTACATGGCATGCGTACTAGAAGTCACTAATTGACTAACAATTTGTTGTCTGTTCAGTTCTTCTGATACTTTTTGAGATAATTTTAAATTACTGCTATTTAATTTGTTCTAAGCCCCAAATTGCACTGTACATATGTCCTATGTATCTTGTAAATTGTGACCTAATTATAAGCACTAAAACTAATTTCACCATGACATATGTACATACGGTTTTAATTCGCAAAATCCGCACTGTTCGAATACAAGTGAATTGCCCATATTTCCCCATCAGCTTAAACTTTTGGGTTGACTTAATATGGTATCAGAGCCAGAGGTCTCGAGTTCGAATCCTGGTTAGCGCAATTAAATGAAATAATTGTTGCTTGCTCCTATTCCACGTCTGAGCCTTGACCGTCGCTGAGATGTCTCGCCGGAGCCTCGACGTGAGGGGGAGTGTTGGAATATAAGTGAATTGCCCACATTTCCCATCAGCTTAAGCTTTTGGATTGAACTGGTCGGTGCCTCTTATATTGGTTCAGGCTCCACCACTGTCAAGGAGCCCACCCCGGCTGTGTTAATAGATGGAGTTTAACACAAGGGTCACTAGATGTCTGTATGCCACATCAGCTTAGAGGCACGGATTTCAACAAAGATTGGGGATTTAATCATGTGTGATCTGTAAGTTTAGAGCAAGAATGTCACAAATGAACAAATTCAAGGACCTAAAGGAACGGTATATAAGTTGGGTGGAGGTGGCATAAAAAGGAAGGAAAAAAAGAATTTCAGAGACGTTCCTTCCCATTGAATCATTAGGCTTTACTTTTCTTACTTTCCCAACCCCGCTACTCTACAAAGAACTCTTGTTTTGACATTAGTTAGTCGCAATGGGTTGCGAGAAAACTCTTCTCTCTATCGTCTCACTTCGAGTCCTTCTAGAAATTAAAAAAAGAAAATGCTTACTCTACGGCATTGTCGGACAACCAACCGGATAACTTTCTTACCCTGTAAAATATTTCTACAAAAACTGTACCAGACATAGCTAAACAAGTTCGAGAACCTAGACAAGCGATTTACAAATTTAGTGACCGAGATGACACTGCCGCACAAGTTTGAGGACCACTGGTGTACAAAACTCTTTTTATTTTCTGAAGTGTCGTTTATATATGTGTTGTGTGGTTCTGTTGGTGAAAAATGTCTGTGACAATGTTGTTATGTGCCAGTTTGAAAAGGATGCATGTGATGGATCATGAAGGATTATTTGGCCTGGAATGTAAATTGATTACAAATCAGCGGAATATATGCCCTTCCCTTATAAAATCGGTAGATCAGGGTGATCAAATTCGACTGTTGATTACAATCCTGGGCTGATATGTCTTCTTGCTACAGTATATATAAATATATGCATGTTTGCTGTTGAAGATTTTTTAGTAGTATTGGCAATATTCAATCTACCAGATTATTAACGTTAGAAAAATTACGACAACAGGGACGATGTGGTGCTGCCACTAGTGGGACGAGTGGAACTGGTGCACAAGCTTAAGTATTATCTTTATAAAAGCAGTGCAAGTCATGAAAATGTGATCACCGTGATTGGGGAAAGTGGAGTCGGCAAGACAAAGCTGGTGAGGATCTTGTACGACAGGAGGCAGACCCTGTCCCATTTTGACATCTATGAGTGGGTGAGCTTTGGGCCTAATCTTAGTGCCTCTGATGTCCTCATGATAATAATCAGACGCATTACAGATGGAGAAGAATGTCACAAGGACAAGATCAAGGATAAACTGCAGGAGATATTGAAAGGAAAGAAGTATCTGTTTGTGATAGATGCTGAGCTTGAAAGAATATGTGGTAACTATGGTTGCCTATCTTGGCTCACCATAGGCTCCATGTTTATATAGAACATGTTACAGATATAGTTGGTTTAGGTTAAGACTCCCGTGTAAATAGATTACAACTGTCCTATGTTTAAACTATCCTATCTATAGGAGTCCTAACCGAACCAGCTATGTACAACTCCAAGAATATCTCTAACACCCCCTCTCAATCAAAGCTTTCAGCCACTTGCAAGATTTAGATTGTGCACAAAATCATTTAGTTTAGCAACTGGCAACGCCTTAGTAAGTCCATCAGCCAACTGGTCCTTGGTAGAAATAAGCCGGACTTGGAGTTGTCTCTTAAGAACTCTTTCTCGGACAAAATGAAAATCAATCTCTATATGTTTAGCTCTTGCATGAAACACTGGATTTGCTGACAAATAAGTTGCACCTAAGTTGTCACACCACAGAATTGGAGCACGCCTTAATTTTATACCAAGCTCGGCCAGCAACTGTTCGAGCCATATCAATTCTGCCGTTGCATTTGCCATAGCCTTGTATTCTGCTTCAGTACTAGAACGAGAGACAGTGGGCTGTTTCCTTGCGCTCCATGATATCAGGTTAGCACCAAAAAATATAGCAAATCCTCCTGTGGAGCGCCTGTCATCAACATCACCAGCCCAGTCTGCATCTGAAAAGGCACTCAGTGAAAAATAAACTGCTTTCTGAATGCGCAACCCCAAACTAATAGTGTACTTGATATACCGTAGTATCCTCTTTACAGCAGTCCAGTGTATTGTTGTCGGATTATGAAGAAATTGACACACTCGGTTAACAGCAAAGGACAGATCAGGCCGAGTAATAGTAAGATACTGTAGACCGCCCACAACACTTCTATAACGTGTACTATCTTCTGCACTTAGCGGTGTACCTTCATAACTGGACAGCTTCTCAGTAGCGAATAACGGAGTCGTGCATGGCTTACAGTCAAGCATACCTACCCGTGTTAAGAGATCTTGGGCATATTTTGCTTGAGAAAGAATTATTCCTTCCTTGTCTTCTTTAACTTCAATGCCGAGAAAATAATGAAGCTTACCAAGATCCTTAAGAGCAAAATCTTCACGAAGGTCTGCTAGCAGGGCTGTGACTGCCTCAGACGCATTGCTTGTAACAATGATGTCATCCACATAAATAAGCATATAGATTGTTATACCACCTTTATTATAAATAAATAAGGAGGTATCTGATTTTGAGAAGACGAAACCCAAGGAAATTAACTTAGTACTTAACCTGGAGTACCACGCACGCGGGGCCTGTTTCAATCCATAAATAGCCTTATCTAGTTTGCACACATAATTAGGAGCATCTGAACTTTCAAATCCTGGTGGTTGTTTCATATAAACTTCCTCTTCCAGAACGCCATGAAGAAACGCATTCTGTACATCTAGTTGCTTTAAGCACCAACCCCTGGAAATTGCAACAGAAAGTACCAAACGCACAGTGGCTATCTTCACCACAGGGCTGAAGGTATCTTCGTAATCAATGCCATATCGTTGCTTAAACCCTTTGGCAACTAATCGAGCTTTATACCTGTCAATGCTTCCATCAGCTTTCTTCTTAATTTTGTATACCCATTTACAATCGATTATATTCTGCCTTGACTTGGGTGGCACTAGTCGCCATGTTTTATTTTTCTTTAGTGCATCAAACTCAGTTTCCATAGCTTGCTTCCACTTCGGATCACCCAACGCATCTTGAATCGTGTTGGGTTCCCCCGTTGCACTGAAGAAACCATACCTGATAATGCCATCATATAGGCGCTTAGGCTTCACTATTCCGCTCTGCAGTCGAGTCTGATGGCGGTGCGTCGCAGCCACTGGCGAAGAAGCAGCAGCATCAGCGGCGCCAGAAGTCGAGCCGGTAGGTGCGCCAGGAATCAAATCAGGGAAAGCAGCGGCCGCGCCAGGCGTCTCGCCCGTGGGAACAGCAGCGCCAGACGTCAGGCTTGTGGGAGCAGCGGCAGGCGATGGTACAGGTGGCGTGCATGCAGGCGGAGCCGAGTCCTCAGCCGGAGAAAATTGAGCCGTGGCCTCACCAGGCTCGGTAGCTGTGCTTGGGGAGACATCCTCTGTATCTGGTGCGCCGACAGATCCTGCACGGGAACTGGTGCCCGGATCCTCTGCACTAGGGAGCACCGAAGGTCTAGGAAACGCCTGTGCACCAGGAGCTGTAGTTGTAGTATGATCACCATGTTCTGTCTGCTGCATGCTATCATCATCAGATACATTAGTAATGTTAGGATCATAACAATTGTCATCCCCCGGATTCCGAAGAGAGGAAGGAAGAAGCACGATTTCTTTTCGAAGGAGGGCTCCAGCATTAGGATGAAGGGTGGCAAAGGGAAAAATGTTTTCATCGAAGACCACATCGCGGGAGATATAGATGCGTCCCGTGGAAATATCCAGGCACTTAAAACCTTTGTGCATGGAACTGTAACCTAGAAAGGCGCACTGTGTGGAACGAAAAGATAACTTTCGAGAGTTATAAGGCCGAAGATTTGGCCAACATGCGCACCCAAACACACGCAGGTTGCTATAGTTAGGTTGTTCATTAAGGAGCCGAATTGCAGGAACCTCAAAATTGATAACTTTGCTAGGAAGCAAGTTAATGAGATATGTAGCAGTAAGAAAAGCTTGATCCCAAAATTTCAGAGGCATAGATGCATTTGCAAGAAGAGCAAGCCCTACTTCAACAATGTGACGGTGTTTGCGTTCAGCAGCTCCATTTTGTTGGTGAGCATGAGGGCAAGAGACACGGTGACTAATGCCAATTTTCTGGAAGAAAGAATTTAATTTCTCATATTCACCACCCCAATCTGACTGGAGGGAAATAATTTTTCGAGAGAATTTGCGTTCTACCAATTGTTGAAAATCTTTAAAGACTTGGAGGACATCAGATTTTTGGCGGAGAAGATAGATCCAAGTATATTTCGAATAGTCATCAATAAAGCTCACATAGTAATTGTGGCGGCCAACAGAAGTGGGAGCAGGACCCCACACATCAGAAAAGATTAATTCTAGGGGAACATTAGAAATTTTATTGGACACTGGATACGGAAGCTGATGGCTCTTGGCCTTCTGACACGAATCACAAATGGACTCAACACTTTTACTACTAGCATACGGTAGACTATTTGAACTAAGAATTTTTTGAACTATAGGGATAGCAGGATGACCAAGACGGCTATGCCATAAAGAGGTTGACGGCGCCTGGGCAGCAAGAGCTTCTGGATCCGGCCTCCCTTCTCCAGAAGATGCACCAGAGACAAGAGGATAAAGACCATCTTTGCATCTACCGTGAAACAGGATCTTCTTCGTGTCCTTGTCCTTGATAACAAAAAAATCAGGATGAAATTCAAGGTAGGCGTTATTGTCTTTAGCTAGCTTATGGACGGAAGCAAGACTTTTGGTTGCTGAGGGAACATGAAGGATATTTTTAAGAAAAAAATTACTGGTAGGGGTATGAACAACTGTATGACCAACATTACTAATTTGCATACCTGTGCCACTTGCGGTGTGCACTTGATCACGCCCATTATATCGATCTCGGACTGAAAGTTTCTCCAAATCGCCAGTCACATGATTTGTGGCTCCACTATCAGCATACCAATTTGTGTCAATGCCATAAGCTTCATTGGGTCGTCCATGGTACTGATCATCATCTTCATAGCGGAAGTAACATTGTTTAGCTTCATGATTGTCCTTCTTACAAATCTGACATGGTGTCTTCTTGTTATTCTGTACGTTGCTCCTTTGATTATTGGGATTGTTGCTATTTTGTTTCATGCGCCCTTGATTTGATCTGCCATTGCCACGGCGACCTCCAGAACGACCACGGCCTCCACGGCCTCTTGATGCTAAATTTGCTGAGGATTGGAACTGACCAGCCTCTTGATACATCTCGAGCCGAAGATCATATTCCATGAGAAGTGAGTACAACTCCGAGAGAGAAAGATCTCCTGACCGGCCCATCATAGAAGAGACAAAGGGGTGATAATTAAAATCTAAACCATTAAGAATATGAGCGATAACCTCATCATCATTGATGGTGACGCCTGCTGCGGCGAGTTCATCTTTAATGTTTTGCATCTTGTTGAAGTAAGCCGCGGTCGTAAGACTTCCCTTCTTGACGGTGGCGAGTTGCATGCGCAGGTTTGTAACCCGCGCTCTTGACTGAGCTGCAAACATAACCCCTAGAGCCTTCCATGCTTCAGCAGAGGTCGTTGCAGTCGCAATCCCGGCGAGAACTTCCCTCGAAACAGAGTTCACCAGATAGGAGAGGAGCTGTTGATCTTTGCTTACCCATGAGTCATGCTCTGGGTTGGGAATTTCTTGTTTCTTGTCATCAACGGTGGTCTCCATTGTTTGGCGCGGCTCAGGGACTGAACCGTCGAGGATGCCGAGTGCTTTGGCGCCTCGGACCGCCGGGAGAAATTGAGCTTTCCATAGAACAAAATTGTCCCGTGTAAGCTTTTCTGCCACCGGGGTTCCGAAGGGAGATCGATGATCTGGAGAGGAGGAGGATGACGCCATGGAATCGTCGATCTTCTGTCGCACGTCGCGTCGGCGCAGAGCTTCTGTCGCAGGGAGGTCTGTCGCGGGGAGGAGCGTCACGGCACCAGGCGTCGCGGCCCCCTTGTCGCAAAGGTCTTCTGTGTCGCAGGGAGGAGCGTCACGATCAGCGTCGTGGCTCCCTTGTCACGAACGAGATTTGTTTTGTGGATCTAATTTGGAAGAGGCGGCTCTGATTACCATGAAAGAATATGTGGTAACTATGGTTGCCTATCTTGGCTCACCATAGGCTCCATGTTTATATAGAACATGTTACAGATATAGTTGGTTTAGGTTAAGACTCCCGTGTAAATAGATTACAACTGTCCTATGTTTAAACTATCCTATCTATAGGAGTCCTAACCGAACCAGCTATGTACAACTCCAAGAATATCTCTAACAGAGCTCAGTGACTCAGAGTGGAACCGCATTTTTCCTATGCTGGATGTGGAAGTCAATGCTGGCAGCAGAATAGTGAGAATTTCACAGATTCCGCCACATAAACCACCCCCACCATATCAAGAAATTCAAATTCATGTTCCAAAATTTGATGAAAACTTAGTCATCAATCTTTTCGAGGAAACCTTCCTAGCATGTGGCAGGAATGAACTTCCTGATAAAGCAACAGAAAAATACAGAAGGGAGATTTTGGAGAACACAAAAGGGTTGCCGCTGGCAGTAGTTCTTCTGTCAGGGCTTCTGCGGACCAAGGAGTACCCTAATGAATGGGAGACAGTGTTTGATCACCTGAAGAAAATGCAGTCAAAGCATATTGACAAGATTTTGTCTCTCTGCTTCGATGACCTTCATTATGATCTGAAATCTTGCCTTCTCTACTTTGCTGCATTGCCTGTGAATATTTTTATCAGGGCAAGGAACATTGTGTGCATGTGGATGGCGGAGGGCTTCCTGGTACCAAAGGCCACAACAGTGGAGAAAGTAGGAGAGCAGTACCTGAAGGAGCTGGTAGATAGGCGCCTTGTCAACTTGGCGCCGTTGGGCTATAATTTTCCTGGGTATGAGCGTGTAGCTGTTCAGAGCAAAGTACACGCTTTCCTGCAGCTTGAAGCACAAGAGCAATGCTTCGTGGAGATCCACAGTGGTGATGACATCCCAGCCTTGTCAGATGTTCGGCGCTTGTCACTCCAGAATCACAAAGACAAGTATGCAGCTCTGTCACACCCTCTACCAAAGCTGCGAGCCATCCTGCCAACTTCGAGACAGAACAAGAGCCTGAACAAGTTGTCGAGAAGCTGCCAGATGAAGCTGGAGGAGAACAAGATGGAAATGGATGCCCTGGTTTCTCAATACGAGGGGGAAACAAAAATAAAAAGAAACCCAAGTCTTGTGTGCAGGACCTGCTACAGAATTCAAGGTTCCTCCGTGTCATCCATTTCAATGGCCTTGAAGTGGACAAGGAGCTTCCCACCAAAATCGGCAATGTTGTGAACCTGCAGTACATCCGAGTTACCTCCTGCTCCTTGGAGAAGATCCCATCATCAATTGGCAGGCTATGCAACCTCCAAACTCTTGATGTCCGAGGCACCATAGTCCGAAGCCTTCCAGATGGGTTCTGGAGGATTCAGACGCTCCGTCATGTGCTGGGCGACCGTCTCATCTTGCCTAAACGTGTCGGTGACTTGAGGAATCTGCAGACTCTCAACAGCATAAAGCCTGAATATGATGCCGCCCATGCCTGTGATGACAAGACCTTCAACTACATGATCCGTCTCTTGTACTTACACATACGGCATGGTGAGAGTCAAGGCAGGCAGGGCATCTTCTCCAACCCCAAGAACAAGGCCGCCTTGGTAAAAGCAGTATCCATTCTCAAGTATCTTGTCGTCCTCATCATAAAAGCTCCTCTCATTCCCCAAGAAGTGCTCACCAGGTCCAACCTCCCACGTCTCAAGGCAATGGAACTGGTCGGGAAGCTTGAACTTCCTGAAAATGGCCTCCCCAAGATGAAAGTCCGCACTCACCTCCCAAACCTCACCAAGATGAGGTTTTCGGCGACGGAGGTGTCACAGGAATTCATCAACCAACTTGGAGAACTACAGTTCCTTTCTACCCTTGAGCTAACCAGCAATTCTGTCAAAGAGAGGCACCTTATCTTCAAGGATGGATTTCAAAGCCTCAAGGAATTGACGGTGCATGAGAAGAAACTCAACAAATTGGAGATACATGAGTCGGCTCTTCCCGGAGCTTGTGGATCTGGATATTTTCATCCATAGCAATGAGCTCCGTTTTGAGATCCATGGTCATCCCAAGCTTGTGCAACACATCGAAGCTGAGGATGAAGAACTTTTTAACATTATGGACGTAATAATAACACGACGAGTCCAAGTGGAAAACAACAAAGAGTGCGGCTCCGATGCCTGAAGATTGAATGTGAGCTGATGTGCTTTTATGCATGCTTCTGGTTGCAGTGTATTTTTATATATGTACCCATGTATTTTATTGTGTGTATTTCAGAACCTTGTGTGCTTCTGCTTGATGAGTGATGACTGTAATACAATGTACAGGTCACCCATTATTTATCATGGTGTGTATTTGCTGTGTTGACATGATTTACTAAGCTGCAAAATACTTGTTAGTTTTGCCTTCATTTTTTGCAATGGATGTGGGATTCACATACCTGATCAACTAATAGCCAGCTGGGTGCACTACTGCAGATACCCAGAGGGACGATTTTGTGCCTTGAAATGCATTGAAATGCTTTACTTTAACAAATACTGTCATTGATTATTAGACATCTTAAGTTGTTAAGTGACTGTTCTGGGATATTGTTGCCTCCCTTTTAGACTGCTGCTTTGGGTCTCGGCAGCAGATAAAATGCTTTGAAAAATCAATCGTGCATCATGGCTCAAGAAAGGCAACAGCAATAGTGATGAGGCATGTTTACCTTATAGAGTTGAAGAACATGTTTCTTGAGAATTCGAGCCAGCAAAGTAGTGTATGCAGGTCTGTTACCAAACAAAAGTCCTTGATTAGCAAAGTTTTTCAATTAAAAAATTTAGGGCAACATCTCAGATCCCTTTCAAATGTAACCTGTGCAAAGAGCAACATAGTAAAACTGCAGTTAAAGATTTAATTCAGCATAACAAGATGAGACGATCATGAATTTGAGTAAGCAAGCTGAAACTAAGTGTAGCTGTGTAAGCATACCATTTCAGAGTGTTAGAATTATATATGTGCTATGCGTGTATATGGCATGGGCTGGCCCTATAGATAGATAGAGAGATATGAGGAGATATCGGTTTGGTCCTGTTTCCATAAACCACGAGATCTCCTCTCCCCTATATATATGTATATAGGTCTCTCAATCAATCTAATCTAATATTCCACGCAATCATTATTGCCTTCACAGAGGAAGCATTCAGTTCCAAATTGGTCACACTTGACAAACCTCGAGGACGAAAACAGACATCATCTCTGCTACCATGGGCATTATAAATCTATAAAACACATGTCAACTACATTCCTCAGAGCCAGCATTATCACAGAAGTCACAGACAGTAAGTCAGTAATCCACATTGTTTTGGCCAAGCTTGATAGGTTCTGTTTCTAGTGGCAGCATGCTTTCAAGAACAGGAGTCTCTCTAACATGAGTCATCTAGGGTCTGTTTGGTTCTCTTCTCTAGCTAGCGTGCATCGCATGTAGCATCCAGGCTGAGACTAGCCAGGCTCTAACCATACAGGCTGGTAGTGTTTGGTTATCTTGCTTTGTAGAGCCAGGATACTGATAGCACTTGTTTGGTTGTCCATTCTCTGCGCTAAATGTCTCAATCCAGCCACAATGCAGCTGAGCTCGTGCCCGCGAGAGCCAGGCTCGCCAAAAACGAAAACGAAACTCGTTTCCTGGGAGCCAGGATTGGCGGGGGCATCTGCATGCCGCTGGCCAGGCTGCGGCGCTCGTTCAGCCAACCAAACGCAGTGTCCTTGCATGCGGTAAGCCATGGCCGCAGAAAAGCAGGTAACCAAACAGCCCCCTAGTTGTAGTGAAATCAAACTCTAAGCAGACATTTGAGTTGAGTTGGGACAAATTACCTACAGAGTTCACAATCTGCGATTTGAAGATGTTTGACAAGACCTTATCAGCAGCGAGTTGGCAATCGGTAATCTTCAGATCCTTCAACACTAGGTGGCTTGAATAATCAAGAAAGCTTGCTTTCCCCCAAAGGGAGACCATGAATCTCTAATCTGACAAGGAGTTGGTTGAAGAGAGAGGCCAGTCTGCTGCGAGAACCCACGGAGATGGAGTTTGATCTCACCCTCGTTGAGACACCGTAGCGCCGCTGTGTCCACGATGCGCAGGAGAGGGACGGACCCGCCGCTCCAGAGTACGCGCTGGCGACAGAAGAGCACGCATGCCCACACGGCGTTTCGCGCAGGGAGGAAGCCCAACACGTGGTGCGCGACGGCGTCCGGGAGCGCGCAGCCGCGGAATGGCTCCCTGCCGCACTCTGCAGGCGCCTTGTTGGTCTTGCGTCGGTGAGTCATTGCGTCGAGCAGGAGGCGGGCGCTGAAAGAGCAGGGAAGGAGGCGGGACAGCGAGGAACGGCAGAATGGCGTCAAATATGTAGCATCTCAGCTGCGCCAAGAACGCTGTGATGATGAGTCCTAGCTCCATAACTCTAGGATCAAGTAGTCTTCTGTCCCAAAACAAAAATGAAATATCGTGACTGCACGTTTTATTTAAAAAAAATTATGCAAATTATAAAATAAATAAATCATTATTAAAGTATCTCTAATAATAAAATAAGTGATAACAAGATAAAGAATATTTATTAAAAATTTTTAAATAAGATAGATGATCAGACAACATGTTCTGAAATCTTAAACGATACTCTTTTTGGGGCGCAGAGAGTGAGAGCTAATTCTAGTTAGTATGATCTCTAAGCACACATTGACTAAGACTCTAAATTAGTGAGCTCTCAAAGACTAACAAAAACACCTCATTAACCAAACTACACAAGTAATAAGCTAGCTCTCAAAAAGTAACTACACTAAGGAGCTTAACACAACTATGAATGTAAATACAAGAGTAGAGATTGTTATACGGACATTTAGGGAAGGCAATCACCAATGCAACGAATGATCAATTAATAAACACCAAGAAAGCCAATGAGAGACACAACAATCTATCCTGGTTCAGTGCTTATCAGCACGCTAGTCCCCATTGTATCGACCAACACTTGGTGGTACGGTAGATAATTGCTATTCACAAGTCAAGCCTAATACTTTGGTGCCACAAAAACCTACCACAAGCGAGGTGACTTATTGACACGAGCAATTCACAAGAACTATCTTGCGGCTCTCGTTGGAGAAGCTGTCAACCCCTCATAAGATCACCACGCCGTGGCCGGAGACAATCTCCTCCTCCGCCAAACACCTCCACTGCTCCAAGCCATCTAGGTGGTGGCAACCACCAAGAGAAACAAGCAATCTTGCAGCCAACATGATCTCAAGTGCCACTAGATGCTCAATCTCAACACAAATGCACTTGGACCAATCTCACAAATGATGATTGACACATGAACTAGATGAGTGGGAGAGAGTAGAGCATGCTCACAAGATGTGTCAACAATTTAGAGAGCCAAGAGAATGAGCAAGATCTGGCAAAGTTCTAATTATAGAGCTCCAAAGCCTCAAATGATCGTTATACCTTCACCCTACCTTCTGCGCACTGACCGGACATGACTGACAGATGTGTTTGGTCGTGCCATGTGTCGCGTCGTCTTCAAACGACCATTGAACTAGCCATTACCGCCCTTCACGTGCTCACTGAAGACGCATCGGATGTGCCTGATCATTTGATCGGATGTTCCGCAGAGCAACATCCATGCGACCCAGAGAGCTCCCAGAGCACTCCAAACTGCACCGGAGGCGTCTGGTGTGCCTGACCAGATGCCACGTCCGGTCAATCTTTCATCCTATGTGCAAATGCAATGACCCCATGCAACTGTCCTACTGTTCGCATGTTCGGTCTAGCATTTGGTCGCCACTGCGCACTGCTAACGCTGGGGTTTAGCACCGGATGCATCTAATCCCTTCGAGGCCAGCGTTCGGTCACCTCTAATCAGCACCTTCTCAATCTTTTCTTCGACCCTTGCTTCCATGTGCCAACTCCACTGCATATCCATCACTTAGGCACTTGAGTTATCAATTTACAAAGCTTTTTTCAAAGGTTATATTAGCACTCACTAGGCCCCAATGCAAATGCATGAATCCAAACATCTAGTGGCACTTTGATAACCATATTAACCGTGAGATAACCACTCTTAATAGTACGACTATTGATCCTAAACGCACTCTCACCCTCTGTGGTGTCTTGAGTAGCAATAAAATGGCCCTATAGCCTATACCTTTAGCTTGAGCCCATTTTGCTTTTCTTCTTCTCTTTTTCCAAATAAATGTGGGGCACTTTGATCAACACTTGTTTGTGGATTTACAACATTATGGATGTCATCTTGTTCCACCACTTCAAATGTACCAACCTATCACAACACTTAATTGCAAAGGCAAGTAGACATAGGTTTCATCAATTATCCAAAACCAAACTAGGGCTCTTAGACGCCCCCAAGAGAGCCAGGGATGATGACTAAAGACCATGCGCGTGAAGCACGGTTGGTGAATCATCGCCATGGCCATAGTGCCACCATGGTCAGCACTGTAGCATCATGTCATGCCTTCCAAGCAGCGTAGGGAGCAAGTTTTTCCAACAACTAGAGCAACGGCCATGGTTGGATGTACGAAGACGCCAAGACTAGATTGCCAACCTAGCAAGCTGGCTCCTCCATCTCTAGGTCTCCTAGCCACTCGGATTGGGAGAACCTCCTCTCTATGTATGAGTATTGGCATCCAGATTCTATATAAGGGAACCAGGCCTCGACACTAAAGGGGGCAACTCTTGAAAACATTTATTCAGGTTTCATCTACCTCACACCTCCTACCTCTATTCTTTTAACTTACACCCTCCATTGTAAACACTTCAAAGGACTTCAACCGAGGAACATGAACTCAAACTATCTCTGATGCTGGGCGTAGGGCTCCAGCTTGAACCAGTATAACTCTTTGTGTCTTTGAGTGCTACTATCATATTCCTAGAGCAACATGACACACATATACATTCATAGTTGATAACAAAACACCGACAAAAGGATTCTCGGCCAATGCAATTTGATATAAGAAGCACAAGAAGCCCAAGCCCAATCTCGACGCAAGTATAGATGCCAAGGCCTGTACTCAAGAAAAGGATCTAGGATGCCCCATAATCACATGTTCCTTTGGGACATACCACTTGGACCATGCACTTTATGATTTAGGAGCCAACGTTACTGTCATGCCTAAGTCCGTCTTTGATAGACTAAATTTTACATCTCTATCCCCTAAACAAATGTGCTTGCAACTTGCCAGTCAATCATTGTGCTATCCAGCGGGGATTGCCGAAGATATTCTGAAAAAAATCCAGTATTTCATCATTCCCGTGGATTTTGTAGTTTTAGAAATGGACATAGACGAGGGCATTTTTATGCATGAAAAATTGACACAATGATGTTGGAGCTAGAAAAATCCAGCTGCACAAGAATAGCAGGGACAAAAATTGTCTTTTTATATCACGGTTGGAATACCGCCAACATTCAACATGTTGAAATAACACCTCCAAAGAAGGACAGTCTCATCAACTTTATGGAGAAATTCTAGAAGGAATTTCCAACCTGCTGCTACCGGAACAAGCTGAAGGTTATCCCACAACCTAAAGTGGAAGGAAAAATGTCGTCTCTGAAAAAAGAAGAGAAACCCACCAAGACAAATCACTAAGGGAAGCAAAGCAAATTTGGTGAATGAAAGAGGTGTAGCCATAAGCGTCCTAGTCCTAAGGACAGACCGGCACACCCACGAGCTAAACAAAATGGGCAGGTGTCGCTCAACGGACCAAAAGCAAAAAGTCCTTGCAAACAGGTAAATCATATGTATCTTAATTTTCAAATTTTCAATCAAAATTCAAAATTTTTAAATTTAAATTTCAGCACGCATAAATCGATTGAAGTGGGAACAGCCTGTAGTACATAATATAGAGCGCACGATCACTGAGAAAATTACCATTATCATAACTTCATTATTAATATTGCCATCACTGGTAAATAAACTCAAAACTCAACTAGTACTCATTCATCACAAGGCATGGAACCAAGTCCAATAAGAAGTCCTAACCACATTATATTGCCAATTACTTTGCATGTTTCTTCTCCTGTACCATTGAACCATGGAACTGAATCTTATAGCATCACCCAGCCAGAAGAAACACAAGGACAAAACTTCATTCTTGGTAATCGGGAGTAGGACCTCAAGAGATAGTTGATCCATCCAAATAGTTCAAAATTAAGCTTTTTGCACCTTCAGTTCCCGAAACTGAATACTGTACAAGAGAATTAAAGAGTCAGTTATGTGGAAATCAACTAGCCAGTAATAAATATGTTAAGTTTCCTGCTAATGAATAGCACACCAGGTTTTTTTTTATTTCGAAAGTAATAGTATGCCTCTCTGATTAACATGCATCATCACATCGAGTAAATTGGACCAGTAAAAGAATGTACAGATACTAATAATTTAAATAAACGAAGAGTGTAGCTGGTTAACTCACAGTGTCAATTTATGGTAACCTGCATGAATCTACTCAAGAAACTTATGATTTCACAAACCCGAAAACCAACAAGTTTGCACTTTATTTCAACTAATTTAAGGCGTTCGGATACTTTTGGTACTCGCTCCATTTGATGATGATTTCTTGCTTCTGCTTCTGTTGTACCCTCTGCATCCTATTGAAACAAAACAATGTACATTCAGTAGGGTCAATAATGGATGACACATAAAAAAATGTCTAGAGTTATCACTAATGTATTATAAACATAACAAATTAAATAAAGCAGTTACTCTTGATTGAAACGAAAAATACCGGGGAAATTTGAAGAATGAGCTTCTCAAGAACAGGTGAATGTTCGAGAATGCAAACAAGTGCAGTGAGGTCAATAGCTACACACCATTCATTCAGCAGCAGTGTCTTTAACTTACAAAACCTTGGGCACCATCTTAAATCCCTTTTGAAAATGAACTGAGTAACGTGCAAAAAAGAGTTAAGAAAATGAGTATCGATGTAGCCATGTATGTGATGTAATCAACTATAGTATTATATGAAAATCAAATATTGCCCATAAAGTTATGTCAAGTGTGGGTACATGAGATGTGGAATGTCAGAAAAAAACACTAAAAGGCCAATATATTGGTCGGATGGTGAACCTGAAAAAATGTGGCAAGCAACGAACTGAACAGTTAGAACTCAGAAGATGGACGTGTGCATACCATTCCACGGTAGGCTATCAATTCCAAATGCATTGCATTCGACAGACCCCCAAGAAGTACGCAACGACCTCTATGGTCACCCTCACCGCAACAATATGCACAATTGCCACAACAACCACCCCCATGATGATCTATCTCCATACAAGCATCCACCAGGTTGGCAGGCTTGATGAATGCGGTTTGTAGTGATGGCATGAATTCAAGCAGAGGTGCTCTGCCATGGAAATCCTTGAGCTGCAGAGAAATGAGACCAGGCATAGAAATGCAGGCCCGGATACTATTGGCAAAACAGGTGTTTACGATTCGCAGATGCTTTACGGACTGGGAAAGAATCCTTAAACAGAACAGGTAGCCGTGTGTTATGTCGAGAACCTCCAACGCTGGACAGGTCGCAAAATCAAGGCAGTCGCCGCGAAAATCAGGATAGGCAATCTCCAGTCTCCTCAAGTACTGGGAGATCAGAGGACCGTGTAGCGTGCTCCAGAGATTGATGATCAGTACCCGTGCTTTGCACCGCAAGGCCTGTCGGATCCAAGCACGGGTCTGTACCCTGGTTTTCGGATTCAGGTAATCGCTTGAGACCTCGAACTCATCTAAAACCACGCCTGGCTCTCGACGGAACAGGAGGCGGTTCACGAGCAAGATGAAGCCGTCGGCGCTCCGTGGCCCCTCTACGGAGTGGATGATGCGTAGGCGACGCACGGACCTCCACTGGTGGCGCCAGTGCCGCGCGAGCACGCACGTCCTCACGGCCTCGTCCGCCGACAGGAAACCGAGCACGTGCTGGAGCACGCCGTCCGGCAAGGCGCTGATCCGGTCCTCCGGATCCGGCGGCTCCTCCGGGTGAGGTGCCGCTGCCACTTCCTTCGCTCTCGTGTCGCGAGGCATCTAGCCGACAGGGCGTGGTGGGCGAAGCGGCGACGGCGGGTTGGACGGAGGGAGATCTTTGATCATGCGATGCGGCGGGCGGCGGCAGCGTCTTTTAGTTTATATAGCGAAGAAGCTCTTAACATCTTTATCTTCCCTAGCGCGTCGAGGGCCTAAAATCTTACGATCTCTTTTCTCCCTTCATGGCCAGCTGGGCCAAAATCTTGTAGGCCTCCTCCAATTTCTTGTTCAGTTTCGACAAAGACTACTAGCATAGCATGGAAAGCATTTTTCCACCGTTGCTGGGGTTAGGGCCCATCCACGCCAATGCCCATGAACAATGAGGTTTTTTTTTTCTTGGGGAAAAAAATAGAAATTCTAACAATCACATTTTGTCGCTGTGCTCCAGTATTTTAACCTGACACAAAAATACCTTTTCTCTTCTAAATTCTCGTTGGGAAAAAAATGTCTGATTGGCCAAATTTATTCACCTCTGCTAATTCTAACCTTATCTCCAACTCCTTGCACCACAGGGGTATAGAATGTCCAATGGACCGGCCCGACATGGCCCATGCGGCACAGGCTGATGGGGGTCATGCCTCTCGGGCCATGGGCCTATACGGCAACCAAGCATGTCCCTGCCAACAAGCTAGGTGTAGGATCACAGACTGGCCTAAAAGGAGAGGTGAATAGGCCTGTAAAAATTCTTCGCAAATGGAGATTAGTACCAGGCGCGGCAGTGCCAGCCTAAGACCGGCATTGCCGGGGTGCGCGGCACTGCTGCTCCTTGAGTGGCAGTGCTGCTCCTCCTAGAACAGAACCTACACAATTCAAAATCCAACCAACGAAAAGTAGCTCTGGTAAATTACTGATGTTCCCTAGGTTGTGTAGAGCGTAGAGCACCACTTTCTTGAAGCTAGAACGCCACCAAATTGTAGATCGGGACCAAACCCTAGAAATCAAGAAACTCAACAAGTAGAGAGCACGTAAAGCAACACAAGTGACACAAGATTTATCCCGTGGTTCAACTCACCACCAAGGCTTCTCTACTCCACGTTGTTGAGGTTCCACAAAGGATTTGGGTTCACAAAGCCCAACCTTATTCTCAAGTTAAGAGAGCTAACTCTTGACAAGAGGGGTGATTTCACTAGCTTGTTAGGGTGGTTACAAACCTTCCAGGGCTGCCACAAGATTAGCAAGCTCACCGGGCGACGTTCTAGCCGGCTAGGAGCAAGCTCCAAGAGTAACAAATGCAAACCACCGGCTTGAACGCGAACCAAGTGTTTGAGGAAGTTGAAGATCAGTTGGAGAAGCTTGTTCTTGCTGAAAATCAGCTCACACTCTTCAAGATTTGAACTTGGATTCAATGGAGAAAGTAGTGAGCTTGTTGGGAGTGAGAAAAAACAAGAGAGGAGCTTCTCTGGCCTGAGAGTCGAGCAAATGGAGCAGATGACCATTGGGGGTTACAGGAGGTAGAGTAAATACTCCCCTCGAGTCTAACGGTCAGAACAAGTCGCGACAGTGCCGCGCTGCCAAAACAGTGTAGAGTGCTCTGAGACTTTGTGGCTAGTTTTGGCAGTGCAAAAGAGGATGCTCGGTGGAGAGATTTGCACTTGGTTACACTTTCAAACCTGTGTTTTGCATCCACCTTAATAGTATGGCATAACCTATACTCAAATTTAAAATAAAAACGAAATAAACCCTTTTTTGAGCCGGATGCCGCATCCTTTAGTTGTTAGGGTTCCACCTTCATATAAACACATCCTCCTAATACTTTTGCCTGTTCAACATCTCGATAAATCTCATTAGTCTTCTAATCGCGTGGTCATTATCACCAAAACCCACTTTAGGGCTTGATTGTACTTACAATCTACCCCTTTTTGGTGATTGATGACAACACGATTAGAGGGATAAAAGAAGGTACAACTGAGATTTAAAACGAGATTATTGATGTAGGATCTCCCCCTGAATGTGTGAATGGAGTTTGAATTTCCAAACTTAGCATGAGAAGCTAAGTTTCACACATTTGAGTGATATGGGGTCTCCCCTACATCCACTGTCTCTGTGGGATGCAGCACACAATGTCAAGAGTATAAACGTGATGCAAATGACATGTGAGACAATCAGAGTTAGTTGCTGCAGCAGGGTAGGGCGGCACTGCCGCTCTGGGGCTGGCACTGCCACGGGTGCGGCACTACCACTCCAGGGCGCGGCAGTGCCGCTCTGCCTGCAGACAGCAACTTCGCGGAAGCAAAGCACTACACAGATCATATATAAAATAAATCTAGTTTACACACAAACACAGGATGGCAATATAATAAAGTACTTAGGTTCACATCCAAATGAAAATAGAGTACGACGTAGTAATTATTACATAACCAAATGAGTTTGAGATGCACTCAATTCAACTCTCACAACTAAAACTCTCACAAGATAAACATGAAGCTCACAAACTAGTGAAAATGATGAAAAAGTTATTGTACCCCTCTCTAATCCCCTCCTCCCCCTTTGGCAACAAGCACCAAAAAGGAAAGAGAGAGAAGAAAGAGAGAACAACTACTCATCATCATCCTTGCTAGTCTCCTCGTCATCGTTGTCCTCATCATTGTCGTCGTCGTTGCCTTCTTCTTCTTCCTCCTCATCGTCGCTAGACTCGACGATGGCACGGCCCTGACGGTGTGTGGTGGCGCTGAAGCGTGTGCCACGAGTTGACGGTCCAGGACGATCCTCCTCCTCCTCCTGTGCAAGCTGCTCCCAATCTACATCCTCAACGTCGGAGCCTGACATCTCACTGAACTCTAGTGGAGTTGTAGGGGGGTCAATCTGTCACAGCCCCTGAAGCTCGCGCAACTCCCTATTCTCCAACCGGGCCTTGTATGCGGACTGTGAAGCATGCATACAAGCCCCAAAGATCCTCTGTAGCATGCGGGAGACGACCCTTCTTCTTTGGATGCTGCCGGGAGCCAGAACGAGAAGACTCAAGAATATCAGATGTGTGGGCAGCCCTCCTGCTTGAAGTCCTAGTGGCTGCCCTGCTCTCACCAACGCCTGAGTGGTGAACCTTGTCCACCCGGAACGGCTCATGTGTCACATCCTTCTTGAATATCTTGCCGGTCACCCTCTCAGTGACAAACATAAGGTACGGTGCATATGGCAGTGCCTTCCTTGCGTCCTCTGAAGTGATAATCAACTCACGCCAAATAAAGCGAGACACAGAGAAAGGATCACTACCGGGCTCTGTCCTGGCAAGCATGTTCCTCACGGTAGCATAGAGATGTGAAGCTAAACCAATCTTGGGATGAAGAGTTTGCCTGAAAGATTGTTCAAGACATAGTAGCGACTCTTCAACCCCTTCACCAAGTCATCTGCTGCACTAGGGCGATCATAGAGAGGAGCCAACTCACTATCAGTAAGAGCCCTCTCATCATGAAGATCAAAGGCATCCCTGTCCCAAGCACCAAAACCATGTATGCGAGCAAATGTGGTGAAGTCAACTCTATAGTGGTGAATATTAATAATCCAATGTAGCTCATCACCCTCTCTGTCAATGTAGCAGGTACCTAGGAACTGATAGAGAATCTCGGTGTTCCAATCGCACCTGAAGCCCATCAAGTCATATATACCTCGGTTCTTGCAGAAAGCGAAGACTTGATTGCACACTCTGTCATTCTTGCTTACCAAGTGCTTCCAATCAATGTACTTCATTTGAATGATCTTGGGGTTCTTGGCTGCCAGGAGCACAGACTCATAGAAATCTGACTGAAAAGATAAACAAAACCTGTAGTCCAGCTCAACACTCTTACGCCTCGCATAAGGATTGATCTGTCACTGCTCCTGCATAGCCCTGTACTGATTGTAGTAGCTGATCTTGGGCCTTTGCCTTCTCTCTTGTGGAGCCCTCACAAAAGGCTCATTCTCCTCAAACTCAAGATATGCACCATCAAACATGGTGAGGTCATGAGGAGTGTTGGGGCAAGTATCTTCAGGAATGGTCCTGCCTTCCTGCTCAAGCAACTCAGCATCCCTCAAAACCTGTCTTTGTGTTCTTCCAGAGGGATCCCATCCACCTTGACGTGCTAGCTGCTTGGTCTGACCAGTGGGACGAGCCGGGTTGCTGGACCCGGCACCGGTGTCAAAGTCCCGCTTGCTTCTCCTTTCCCCAGCACCACCATCCTCCATCTATGCAAATAGAGTGAGAATGTGTAAATAATTGGATGAAGAAGGTACTGGACTAGTCTGTAGGTTGAAGAGGACCAATATGTTGAGTCATGAGTTGAGACAAAAATTCTATGGGAGAGGCTCACTGCACAGGGCCCGGCACTGCCGCGCCTTGGCCCGGCACTACCGCGCCTGCGCAGTGCAGCACTCCACCACAGGATTTCTTCAATCCATGCATCACCAAATCGGCCATGATCAGCCCTCAAACTTGGTTCAATATCTATCATACAATCTTTAGGAACAACATTCTCCAATCAAAACCGTCACATTGCATAAATCGGGGAGGATTCAACTTAGGGTTTGAGAATGCCTTGGAGAGGGAAGGAGAGGGAAAGAAGCTGCGCCTTCAAGGGAACTGAGTGCCGGCAAGAAGGAGATTCACCACCTCCAACATGCCCGGCAGGGGAGGCGCGTGGCAAGGGGAGCGACGGTGCCGAGCCCTAGCACCGTCGCCCCTTCTATCGGTTTGAGAGTAGAGAGAGAGGGGGAGACGATAGAATGAGAGAGAGAGAGAGAGAACGGTCACGGGCCTGGATTTGGATTAGAGGAGATGCCCGACCATTCTGACTAAGGTGGCCCACGGGCCGACTTGCTGGCAAGGCGTGGCACTGCCGGGACAAAGTCCGGCACTGCCGGAGCGGGGCATTGCCGTGCCTCAGAGCGGCACTGCCGCTCTGCCTTCTAGCAGAGATCTTAATCCTAATTTGGTCTTCACCTAGGTCATGAATATGCACTAGTATTCGTGCAGTAACTTGGTCATTAAGAATATAAAGTATATATAGTGACCAATACACACAAGTACATATTCAAAGTAGTTTTGAAAGACATAAATGAACTTTTCAAACATTTTTCAACCAACCTAGCTTAAGCAATCAGGGATGTGCTAGGTCTCAAACCACATTAGAGAATCAAGGATATTTAGTTCACTACGCAAAGTGCAAAACCTTGACTCGTCGAGAGGCTTCGTGAAGATATCGGCTAGTTGCTTTTCGGTGCTCACATGGCGTAATTTGATATCTCCTTTGGTTTTGTGGTCTCTCAAGAAGTGATGTCGGATGTCAATGTGCTTTGTTCTTGAGTGGCTTATGGGATTGTTTGCAAGTTTTATGGCACTTTCATTGTCACACAATAATGGGATTTTGGTAAAGTGACATCCGAAATCACGAAGGGTTTGCCTCATCCAAAGTAGTTGAGCACAACATGCACCGGCTGCAACATACTCGGCTTCGGCGGTGGAAAGGGCTACACAATTTTGCTTTTTAGAAATCCAAGACACTAGGGACCGTCCAAGGAATTGACGTGCTTTTTCGATCTACCTTGCAACCGGCGTAATCGGAATCCGAATACCCAAGCAAATCGAACTTAGAGCCCTTAGGATACCAAAAGCAAAGGTTTGGAGTGTGTACTAGATATCGCAAGATTCTCTTAACAGCCATCAAATGGCACTATTTCGGGTTAGCTTGAAATCTAGCACACATGCACACACTAAGCATTATATCGGGCCTGGATGCACACAAATAGAGTAGAGAGCAAATCATGGAGCGATATACCTTGATATCCACGGCTTTCCCTTCCTCATCAAGATCAAGACGTCCATTGATTGGCATGGGAATCTTGATGGGTTTTGCATTCGTCATGTCAAACTTCTTGAGTATGTCATGGGTGTACTTGGTTTGACTTATGAAAGTTTCTTCCTTCAATTACTTGACTTGAAACCCGAGGAAAAACTTGAGCTCACCCATCAAGGACATCTGAAATCTTTTGGTCATTGTCCTACTAAATTGCTCACAAAAGGTGTGGTTAGTACTACCAAATATTATGTCGTCGACATATATTTGCACACAAATAAACCTTTACCAACTTTGTGAGTGAAAAGAGTAGGATCAGCTTTGCCTATTTCAAAGCCTTGTTTGAGTAAGAATTCCTTAAGACATTCATACCATGCTCTTGGTGCTTGCTTAAGCCCATAAAGCGCCTTATGGAGTTTGTAGACATGGTTGGGGAACTTGGGATCTTCGAAGCCTGGTGGCTGCTCAACATAGACTAGCTCTTGTATTGGACCATTAAGAAATGCACTCTTCACATCCATTTGATATAACTTGAAGTTGTGATGGGCAGCATAGGCTAGAAGCATTCAGATTGCTTCAAGCCTTGCTACCGGTGCATATGTTTCTTCAAAGTCCAAGCCCTATACTTGAGTGAATCCTTGAGCAACCAATCTTGCCTTGTTCCTTGTTACCATTCCATCTTCATATTGCTTGTTTCTGAAGACCCACTTGGTGCCAATGATGTTGGTGTTGGGTCTTTCAACTAGGGTCCACATTTGATTCCTCTCGAAATTGTTCAACTCTTCTTGCATGGCTAGCACCCAATCTGGATCACCAAGTGCTTCTTCTACCTTGAGAGGTTCCAAAGAGGAGACAAAAGAGTAAAATTGACAAAAATTTGCCAAATGTGAATGAGTAGTTACCCCTTCGAAGACTCCCAAGGTTGTTGTCAACAGGGTGATCCCGTTGAATCGTTTGTCGTAGCCTTGCGTGATCAATAGACTCTTTTCTTCTTCTTCTTCTGCCCAATCATCATCATCTACTTCAAGGATGGGTGCTAGATCTTTCCTTCGAGCTGGTGTCTTTTTAGCTGCTGCAGGAGAGGTATGGCCCTGCTGCCTCAGGGAGTGGCACTGCCGCGCCTGAGGGCGGCACTGCCGTGCCCCCTTTAGCAGTGGGCTGGACAGTGAGCTCCTCTTGAGGCTTTTCAACCTCTGTAGCCTTATCTTCTTGAGGTCTTATATCACCAATGGCTATTTGCTTGATTGCTTTATATGGTGGATCCTCCTTTCCTACAACACTTGAATCGATTTGCTCTACTTGAGAGCCGTTAGATTCGTCAAATGTCACATCTACCGCTACTTCAACTCGACCGGAGACCTTGTTAAAGACATGGTAGGCATGCTCATTTGACCCATAACCAAGTAGAAAACCCTCATCAACTTTAGGTGCAAACTTAGAGGTTTTGGGTTTCTTGTTAAGAATGTAATATTTACATCCAAACACTCTAAAGTATGACACCTTAGGTTTGTTACCGGTGAGCAGCTTATATGAGGTTTTCTTCAGCTTCTTGTGTAAGTAGAGGCGGTTGTTGCATGACAAGCGATGTTGACGACGTCACTCCAAAAGAGATCCAACGTCTTGTTCTCATCAAACATCGTTCTTGCCATGTCGATTAGCGTCCGATTCTTTCACTCAACTACACATTTTGTTGAGGGGTGTATAGAACTGAAAACTCGTGCTTGATGCCCTCTTCATCAAGAAAGTCATCCACATGGGCTTTCCAGAATTCGGTCCCATTGTCACTTCTCACTTTCTTGATGGGAAGCGCGAATTTCTTTTGTGCTCTTCTAATGAAGGTCTTCACCTTCTCTTGTACCTGGCACTTATCATACAAGAAGAATACCCAAGTGAAACGGGAATAATCATCAATAATAACAAGTCCATATTTGTTACCCCCGATGCTAAGATAGGCGACCGGTCCAAAGAGATCCATGTGAATCAACTCCAAGGGTTGAGTGGTGGTCATGATGCTCTTTGGTGGGTGAGGCACACCTACTTGCTTCCCGGCTTGGCAAGCGCTACAAATCCTATCTTTCTCAAAGTGAACATTGGTTAGTCCAAGGATGTGGTTGTCTTTTAGAAGTTTGGCCAAGTTCCTTATCCCAACATGTGCTAGCCGGCGATGCCACAACCAGCCCATGCTAGATTTTGCCACTAAACAAGTCTCAAGGTTAGCTTTACTTTTGTTGAAATCAAATAGGTAAAGCTTCCCTTTCAAATGACCCGTAAAAGCAATAGAGGAATCCTCACTTTTAGGGACTTCCACACCCTTATCCGTAAAGAGACAATTGTAGCCCATCTCACACAATTGTGATACAGACAACAGATTGTAACTCAACGAATCAACATATAAAACATTAGTAATTGAATGCTCATGAGTTGTAGCAACTTTACCAAGACCGATTACTCCCCCTTTCGAGTTGTCTCCAAAGACTATGTTTTCATTTGGGTTCTCTATATGGGAGTAGGAGCTGAACATACTCTTCTCTCTGGTCATGTGATTTGTACATCCGCTATCAAGCACCCAACTTGATCCACCGGAGGAGTATGCCTGCAAAACAATTTAGTTCCTTGATTTAGGTCCCCAAGTAGCATTGGGGCCTTGCATGTTAGTCACAAATATCTTAGGAACCCAAATTGCCTTTCCCACAAGCTTATTGGTCTTTTGACCAATAATCTTAGCAACAACTTTACCATGGATGTTGCACCTTAACACGTAGCAAGAATCCAAACTCTCACGGGTGACATTTGGTTTGGGTTGATATGCAAACTTGTTCTCAGTCACCCATATTGACTCTCGTGTCTTCTGGAAAACCTACTCCTGCTGAGGCACCCTCTGGACATGTGCATTGGAGTGATCGGGTTTCAGATTGGTGGCCTACCCTTTCTTGGGGCGCGGCACTGCCGCTCCAGGACCGACACTGCCACGGTGCGGCACTGCCGCCCTGGGGTGTGGCACTGCCGTGGTCTGTGCAGGCCCCTCTATACCAATCTGAGCTTTCCTCTTAAACCTAACACATTCCACTCCATTTATTATGTGTCTTCCATTGGTCCTACCCCTAGCAATGTGGCCTAAACCACTTTTGATGGAGGGATGCCTCCTATCCTTGTATTGCACCCTTGGTTGCTCTCTAGCCTTGCCCTTGCTGTTTTGCACTTGAGTCTTCATGCATTTACCAGCAGCTATAGCATTGAGCCTTGCTACTTCCTTCTTCATAGCTTCCATGTTGGCAAGGTTAGTGGCATACACATTCATATCAATATTGGTGCATTGTTCACAAGTTTGGCTAGTGGAAGAGCTAGATGTATCTTTGCTGTTGATGAGTAGTGAGTTACTATCAGCAAGAAGCTTATGTTGTTCCTCAAGTTCTTTGTGCTTATTCAACAAGCCATTGTATCTTTGGTTGAGGTCAACATTAACCTTCTTAGTGATAGTGTGGGCTCTTTGCTCTTTGGCTAAAGCCTCTTGTAAGAGTCCACCTCACTATTCTTCAATGCAAGAGTTTCCTTAGTAGCAATGTAAAGATCCTCTTGTTTGATAAGAGTCTTTTCTCTAGATGCTAGCTCAGCTTGTGTGCTTTCTAGTTCTTTCATTAGCTTGGTGATGAATAATTTAGTTTTGTTATCCAAATTCTTAGTTTTTCCATTTCTTCATCACTAGATTCATCATCACTAGAGCAATCACTTGTATCCTTACTAGAGATGTTGCTAGGGGAAGGAGTTTTGGATTTGGATTTGATTTGTACCTTCTCACCCTTTGCCATAAGACAAATGTGAGTGGAGTAGTCATCATCATCATCGGACATATTGTTGAAGAGCCTTGGTGTAGAGGATGAAGCTTGAATGGCAACGGTTGCAACTTTTCTATTCTCTTCACTTGAGCTGTCCACGGTTGAATCCCATTCATGTCCAATGTGAGCTTCTCCCACATCTTTCTTGTACCTTCTCTTGCTGCCCCCTTTGTAGTTTTTTCTTGTCTTGTCTTTTATCTTTCTTCTCAAGAGGACAATCAGCTATGAAGTGCTCCGTGCTGCCACAATTATAGCAAGTTCTCTTCTTCTTATTTGGGAAGGTCCTTCTCACTACCTTGTAGCATTTGCTCTTTAGCCCCTTGCGAAATCTTCTCATGAAAAGAGCCATGTCATTGATTTCTTCGTGTTGATGCTCACAATCACTTTCATCTTTACTAGATGATGAAGTTGTTGACACTTCCTCCTTCACTTTCTTGGCTGCCCTTGACTTGAAGGATGAGCCTTGTGTGCTGCCCTTGCACTTGCTTGTTGTGGGCTGCTTGCTTGCTGCGGGTTGCTTGCTTGTTTTGCTTGTCTTGAGTGCTACATCCTTGATCTTCATGTCATCAAGCTTTGCTTGCTGCTCCCCAAGTCTTCTCCTCTCAAGAGCTTCCTCTCTTTGCATGTCAAAGGTCAATAGTCTTCCAAGAACATCACTAGGTGTGAATTGCTCAAACCTCTTCTTGTCTCTAATCAATGTCACAACGGTCTCATTCCTTGGTGAGAATGCCTCTAACATGACCTTTACAACCTTGTGGTCATTGACCTCGGTGCCGCCAAGACCTCTAATCTTGCCAACTATCACCATCAATCTATCAAACATCTCTTGTGGCTCTTCTCCATCATGAATCACAAACCGGTTGAGCTTGGCCATCAACATATCAATCTTGGACCGTCTCACCTTGTCAACTCCCTCATGTGCCATGTGTAAGGTGTCCTAAATCTCCTTGGCCACTTACAAACCCATCACCTTATTGTACTCATCTCCATCCAAAACACTGAGCAATGCACTAGTAGCTTGGACATTGAGATGAATGTTGCGAAATTCAGCTTGTGGGCTTCTTTGGATCAACTGCTGCCTGCAAGCCATGATGCACAATCTCCAAAATCCCGGGATGAAGACCTACAAGATAAGTTTTCATCAAGTGCTTCCACTTGGTAAAGTTGGTCCCATCGAAATGAGGCAACTTTTCCGCGAGTACATTGATAACACGGCGCGTATCAAGGTTAGATAAAGATGAATAATTAAAAGATACGGCTTCATAGTCGGTGTAGCCGCTGTAAGATGAGATTTTGGCATGTTGGAATAATTATAAATAGCCCATTTAACACGAGTCGGATAAGGCCTATAGAATAATTGGGCAATGGCATAATGCTTAATATGGGCTCTACAAACATTTGGGCCTCAAAGACGTGCGAGCTGTCTAATAACCATCAATTAGTACGATGGCTAATTAACAATAATATTGGGCTTATGCACATAGCCCATATCCAAATGGCACACGTGTGGCTTGCTCAGACTTCAAGTACATGATGAAGGTTTGGATAAGATAATTAGTGTGTATTGTGCTATATCAAAATACGTACAAAGCATGTACACGTTTCATGGCCGAAACGGGTGAACGCACAAGCTTAAAATCCCTATAAGAGGATGCATGCACATGAGTTGTTTAACTAGCCGTGTAGACGCGTGTGTATAAATACGTGTACAAATACAAGATTGATGCGGCATATATTTTGCCTTGCCCATCGACTGAAATGCCTGCATGGCCCATGCAAACCTGTGTACGGGATAGAGCTTCGTTAGCTAGCTTTGTCCCAGAAAGCTTCACGTGTGTACACACGCATCGCCTGTACATGTATATGTACGCGAACGAATACTCCGTTATATGGCAAGCCAAGCGATACAGCGGCACTCACTAGGCGCCCGGAAAGCTAGCTAGCTACGGAGGGATAAACTCAATTCAAACTGGACGTCCACGCTCGGAAGGCGTTTGTTCAAAATTTGAAATACGCCGTGCGTCCGTGCGTTTCGGCCAGGTGACAAACAAATCGATGGCGGCGCATGCATTCTTCTCGTCACCACCTCAAGCACCTGTGCTACCCTAGCTCTGGCCTATAAAAGGAGAGCACCTCCTGAAGGATCGACACACCATCGATACACACACCACCGCCGCCAGGTTGCACACACACGCCGCCGAGCTGCACACATACGCCGCCACGCTGCCATACATACACGCCGCCCTTGCACACTCGCACACCACTGCCGGGCTGCACGCATAAATCACCGCGTCGTCGATCCCTCGCCGACAGCTTCATCAACACCATCATCAATGTAGGAGAAAAGAATATGGCCAACAACTGATGTATTACATCTCATAGAGCTTATATACATGTTACAGCCGAGTGCACAACCGTGCACGGTGGTGATCGTGGGCGACGCACCACGTCTGATGAGCTAACTGTCTATACAAAATTGACTACGGTAGTCTGACATGCCTGCTAAACTGACAGGAGGAACAGACATGAGAAGATGATTTGGTGCTAACAAACTCTAAATTGTTCAAAGCTTGATGAAGGATGCGACGACCCGGGTGCCCTAGCCTCATATGCCAGAGATCAGCTGACGGAGCAGTGGCGACGAGTGCTGATGGCGGGGACGCAGTGAGAGGGTAGAGATTGCCGGTGCTGTTACATCGGAGGATCACCGTGCGGGATTTGAGATCCTTGACGGAAAAGCCAAAAGGGTCAAACTCGACGGAAACATTGTTATCGCGAGTAAGAGAACGAACGGAAATTAGATTTTTAACAAGTGAAGGGGAAACAAGAACATTGTGCAAGTTGAGGGATGAGTGTGGGGTAGGGATGACTGTGTCTGCATGATGAGTGACAGGCAATGTGGCGCCGTTGCCGACGACAATGGAAGGAGACCGAGACAGGGGAAGAGGCGAGGAGAAGTTACCGGCATTGGTCGACACGTGCGAGCTAGCTCCGGTGTCGAGAAACCATGTAGTGGACTGTGGTCCAGATGGAGGAACGCCGGATGCCGCGAGAGCAGCAAGGAGAGCCTGATGGTTCCACACGTCCTGGGGAGGTGGCGCGACGCCGGGAGATGCGGGCACCGGCGGTTGAGGAATGTTGCCGGCGAAGTAGGCCTGATGAGGCTGGGTCCCTGGATGTGGCCCCAGTACGCCGGATCCCGGCACTCAGAACGGCATGGGCTAGGCTTGGACCATGCCGGTCCACGGGTTCAGCCCGGGAACCCACGCAGGATTTGGTGGCCGAGCGGGAGAGTTGGATGTGGTTGCGCCAGGTTGACCGCGTCCACGACCCTTCTTCTTCGGTGCACGATCGGAACGTGGAGCTGTTGGTGGAGCAGAACTGGATGGAGGCTTGGTGGTGGAGCTGGAACCGCCATCATGTGGGTTGGAACGCCCCCCGCCAGCGCCGCCAGCGCCACCGGTGGTGAGCAGAGCCTGGTGATGCACGTCCTTCTCCTGCTCCTTGTCGTACTGCTCCTCGAGTAGTAAGTATGAGCGTGCTGACAGGAACGTGTGTGGCGGGTTCTTGGCGGTGATCACAGGGACGGCGTGGCGGTACTTGGGACTCAAGCCGCGAAGCATGTTGAGGACTTGAGACGTCTCGTGCACAGGTTGGCCGACGTCGCGCAGGGCATCAGCCAATTGCTTGAGCTTGCCGGTGTAGGCTGTAATGTCCATATCGCCCTGGAGGACGCTCCGAAACTCAGCCTCCAAGTAGACGGCGCGGTGGAGTTCGTCGTCACGGAATTGGGCGTGGACAGCAGCCCAAATGGAGTAAGCCGTAGCCTTTGGAGCCTGAACGATGGCGCGGATGTCCTTGTGCATGGAGTTGTAGAGCCAACTCACGATGCATTGATCCTTCAGGACCCAGTCGGAGCTGTGACGATCATCGGCGGTTGGTGGGGAAGAGAGGTGCTTGCTGAGGCCGAACTTCCCGATGAAGGCGTCGAAGAAGCAGCGCCACTCGGTGTAATTGGACTCGGCAAGGCTGAGCTCGACGGGAACGTGTGTCTTGATGTTCACCGTCTGAAGGACAGCAGTGGACGGTGCAGAGATGTCAGGAGCAGCGAAAGAAGTGGCGAAGGATACGTCGGAGTCGGAGGAGGAGTGGGATCCGGCATCGGACTGATCAAACTCGAAAAGGGGATTGACGTCCATGGCGCCGGAGAAGGGAAGAGGACGACGATCGCCAGAGAGAAGCGGTGGTTGCAGAAGCAAATAGGATCAGACGAAGTCTGCTGATACCATGTAGGAGAAAAGAATATGGCCAACAACTGATGTATTACATCTCATAGAGCTTATATACATGTTACAGCCGAGTGCACAACCGTGCACGGTGGTGATCGTGGGCGACGCACCGCGTCTGATGAGCTAAGTGTCTATACAAAATTGACTAGCTCTCAACAAGCACACTTCACCCTCGCCGGCGGGTTCGTCAACATCGTCTCCGTCGAATCGAACCCCTACATCGTCCTCGACGACTTCGTCATCTCCGCCGGCGGCTTCCTCTTCATCAACGACATGGCTGCTCACTTCGAAGGTGAGATTCTTTATTTATTTTGATTTGTTTCTCTCATCTGTGCATGGCTGTGTGGTATAGATGTATATGGAGATCTTGCATGCATTCACGGCCAGCCAGCGAGCCCCGGTGACGCCAGAACAACGCCGGCGCCGGCAACCATTTCGACAGCGGCGACCACCTGAGATCGCCCTGCATGTATGCCGTGCACTACGGCCCGGCGGCGAAGGCACGTGCGGTGGTTCGACAACACTCATCCACGATGACGCGTGGCAGCCCGGCGGAAATGGAAGCCCGACGAACATACAGTTCAGGATTCCAGTGACATACACGCACATTCCGGCGCCACGATGATCCATGGCGAGGGCAGTGCTCTTCAGCTTCACGTGTCACTTAACAGCGAGTCCGACGATGGCCAGAACAGCGACGCATCACCGCGGCGGTCCGACGGCAACGGCGGACCGGCGAACACTCTAGTTATCAGCCCGATAAATATGCAGTATCGGCATCTACAGCAAGGACGGGTCTAGCGACGACCGGAATGGCAGGCGTGGTCACCGTGGCGACGGAACGGAGAGTGGCCCGGCATCACTGCTGCATGTTTGCCAACTGGGTCTTGTTGGCCCAGGAATATCACCAGTGTACAAGCAAGTGCAAACAAGCCTATATATATGTACATACGTGCAATGTACGACGAAGAAAGCAAACATGAATGTGGCTACAAGTCTACAGTACCATGCAAGCTCTCGTGCGTGTATGAGAAAGAAAGCAAGAAGCTAATTAGCTGCATACAAGTCCAACCATGCTGAGAGCCCAATATGCTGCCACACAAAGCATCTGCGAATAATTCTAAGTCATGACAACGTGCTCGAGTTCACGTGCACGTCACGACTAAGTGTCGTGACAATATAATGATCTCAAGAAATTCACACAAAGAGAAATCTCCTGAGTACTATATGAGCATAAGTCTCTCAACAACTATATCACCTTTCCGCACCGTCAGGGTTGGTAACCATATAAAGTCATTTTCTTCCCCTGACCGACGAGGCTGGGACATTTCTTTCCGCGACCGACGAGGCGTGACTGATGAGGCCGAACATTTGACTTCATTATGGGATCCGTACAACGAAGCCGGATACCTTTGCTAGAGGCCGATGAGGCTCTAGTACTTCACCATTTTCATTCATTTGTGCTTATGTATTCATATGGAGACAACTTTGATTTATTTCGAGACGATAACAATGACCATCGGCATAGCTTAATCGGAGGTGTTCTGCAACCCAACGTTGCGGATTTAATTAACTGGAGGCCTCTAGAGGCCCTAGGAACCAGAAGTCACACAATCCTCTGATTGTCAGATGGAACTCGGCGCAAATATGTATTAAAGTGGAAAATTGTACTTTGTAATTCTCTGATGAATAATAAAGTGATATTTCCCAGAATTTGTGTTCCTTGTGTTTTATTGCACATTTATTTCATTTGTATATGGATGTACAATGGCACGCCTACACAAATCAGCACTAAGTAGTACGACATGTGAAACATAGAGAGATCCCGCTTAGGTGATTTATTTAGCGAAACAGCCGC
The DNA here is from genome assembly GCA_038502445.1 of Eremochloa ophiuroides. Taxonomy (NCBI): domain Eukaryota; kingdom Viridiplantae; phylum Streptophyta; class Magnoliopsida; order Poales; family Poaceae; genus Eremochloa; species Eremochloa ophiuroides. Next base: position 27,451,329 of record JAHLJS010000007.1, read on the forward strand.
TGCTCTTTTTGTCCTTGTTGGTCTTGCTGCCCTTGGGAGCTTGATAGGAGTTGTCATCATCTCCATCTTCGGTGCTACTTGAGTCATCATCGCCTGAAGCTTGCTTCTTGCCCTTTTCTTCTCTTTTCTTCTTCTCTTCTTCTCTTCTCTTCTTAGCCTTCTATCTTCCCATCTCTTCAGCTTTTCTTCTTTCTTCTTCAAGTCCACTTTCTCTTTTCTTCTTTCTTCTCTTCTCTTCTCTTTTCCTTCTCTTCTCAATCTTCTTTCTTCCTTTCTTCTAGATCTTTCTCCTTTGGTGAGCTCGACCGGTGGTAGCGTGGAGATCCACATCATCAGCTGGTACATGAGCCGTGCTCGCCTCCGCTTCTCCTTCCTTGGCCATACCTCATGCGGTTAAGCGTAAATCAGAGGTAATCAGTTCCGATACCACTTGTAGGTTCACAGACTGGCCTAGAAGGGGGGTTGAATAGGCCTGTAAAAATTCTTCGCAAATGGAGATTAGTACCAGGCACGGCAGTGTCGGCCTGAGAGCGGCACTGTCGGGGTGCACGGCACTGCTGCTCCTTGAGCGGCAGTGCTGCTCCTCCCAGAACATAACCTACACAGTTCAAAATCCAACCAACAAAAAGTAGATCTGGTAAATTACTGATGTTTCTTGGTTGTGTAGAGCCTAAAGCACCACTTCCTTGAAGCTAGAACACCAGTAAATTGTAGATCAGGATCAAACCCTAGAAATCAAGAAACTCAAAAAGTAGAGAGCAAGTAAAGCAACACAAGTGACACAAGATTTATCCCGTGGTTCAGCTCGCCACCAAGTCTTGTCTACTCCACGTTTTTGAGGTTCCATAAAGGATTTGGGTTCACAAAGCCCAACCTCGTTCTCAAGTCAAGAGAGCTAACTCTTGACAAGAGGGGTGATTTCGCTAGCTTGTGAGGGTGGTTACAAACCTCCCGGGGCTGCCACAAGATTGGCAAGCTCACCGGGCGACGCTCTAGCCGGCTAGAAGCAAGCTCCAAGAGTAACAAATGCAAACAAACGTCTTAAATATGAACCAAGTGCTTGAGAAAGTTGAAGATCAGTTGGAGAAGCTTGTTCTTGCTGAAAATCAACTCACACTCTTTAAGATTTGAACTTGGATTCAATGAAGAAAGTAGTGAGCTTGTTGAGAGTGAGAAAGAGCAAGAGAGGAGCTTTTCTGGTCTGAGAGTCGAGCAAAAGGAGCAGATGGCCGTTGGGGGTTACAGGAGGTAGAGTAAATACTCCCCTCGAGTCTAACGGCCAGAACAAGTCGTGGCAGTGCCGCGCTGCCAAAACAGTGTAGAATGCTCTGAGATTTTGTGGCTGGTTTTGGCAGTGCAAAAGAGGATGTTTGGTAGAGAGATTTTCACTTGGTTTTACTTTTAAACCTGTCTTTTATATCCCCCTTAATAGTACGGCATAACCTATACTCAAATTTAAAATAAAAACGAAATAAACCCAACTTTAAGCCGGATGTCGCATCCTTTAGTTGTTAGGGGTCCACCTGCATATAAACACATCCTCCTAACACTTTTGCCTGTTCAACATCTCGATAAATCTCATTAGTCTTCTAATCATGTGGTCATTATCACCAAAACCCACTTTAGGGTTTGATTGCACTTACACTAGGCCAGCCCGAAGTCCAAAGAGAGGGGGGAAGAGGGAGGCGGCATGAGCCGGCGGCCATTGAGGAGCTCGCCCAGATGTTCTCAACACCGGATCTAGTGGAGAAGGGAGCGGAGAAGGCGTCAGGGTGGTGCTCGTGGCCGGCGCTCGCTCCCATGGTAGTCGTGGTTGATTCCACGGCGATGGCGTGCATAGGAGGCGTCACCGTGCTGACGACATGAGTTTTGGGGAGGCGAACCGACAACCTCGACGGCACGGTTGGTGGGGAGGGAAATCGACAGCCGCGACTTGTGAAGAGAGCGCGATTTGTGGGGAGGGGGACGGCAGTCGACGGCGCGAGTGGTGGAGAGGGGAACCAGTGGCCGCCACTTGTGAAGAGGGTGAGTGGTGGGGAGGGGAACCGCAAGTTGCGACTCATTAAGGGAACGTGAGTGGTGGGAGATGAAGGAAAATGGATCCTAGGTCCATTTACTTTGGATTTTGGTGTTTGATCAACATGAACAAATTGGACTAATGGCACTACAAGTGTTTCTTTTGTAGTTTAATAGGATGCAAAAGTGGCTTGGACTTTGGAAACAGTGTGATCCGGATGATTACACCTCAAACAACACATTAGAAGACTCGTTGAAGATCCCAAAGATCATGCACAAGTCCGAGACACAAGTTGAAACCAAGACAGACGACAAGATCATGAAGAAACAGAGCCAACGAAGCAGACAGAGAATCTCCACACATGGGATTCTTCTACTTCTGGCTGCAGCACATCCTCAGAGATGAGGTCCCAAAACGCAAGATAATCTGAAAAGAAATCAGCCGACAAGGTACCTGTATGTCTCAAACCCAAAAATATTAGAGCATCTCCAAGAGTTTGCCAAAATTTACTTGGCAAATCTTATGATTTGGCAACTCCCTAAAATATATGCCAAGTAAAAAAATAGACTCTCTCCAAGAGTTTGCTATTTTCGCTTGGTAAAATTATGCAAAGTGAACACAAAACTTTCCACAAATCACATAAGCCCTTAATTATAAATACTTTGTCTCTAGGTAATTTTGCAGAAAGAAACAAGAAAGAGCTTCTGCTTCGCGATTTAATCCTTCTCCTAGAAACGACGGGGAGACTATGGCTGGAGCGGCAGCGGCGTCGTGCCCTCGGCCGTGTCCGGCCGACGGCGCGGCTGCGGCTGGTGGCGAGCACGGGCTCGCGATGGTCAGGCAGCGGTGCTGCTGGCGGCGACTAGCGAGGTAATAAGGGAAGCTGCTGCGCGCACACGAGGAGCAAGCCCGATTCACCAGCTGCTCTGGCCGCTGCACGGAAGCAGCAGCCGTCGCCGTTGTCGCCCAATTCACACGTCAAGATGGAGCACCACCACAAGATGTCTCCAGACAAGAGCCCCGTCGACGGCGAGGGCGACACGGGCGGGAGCAGGGCCGGCGGCGGCGGCGGTGACCAGCCGTCCTCGTCGGCCATGGTCCCGGTCGAGGGTGGCAGCGGCTCGCGATGCACGGGCTGACGGCGTGGCTGCGGCTGGTGGTGGTGCGCCGAGCACGGGAAGGCAGGCAGCGACGCGCGGGCTCGGCCATGCGAAGTGGTATGCGCGCGCGTAAAGATACGCACGTGGAGGGGATGGATAGCAAGTTGCTAAAAATACCAAGTTCATTTGCCAATCTGTTGGAGAGTAAATTTTCATGTTTTGCTAAATTTTCAAGGATGGCAAGTTCATTTGGCAAACTCTTGGAGATGCTCTTACTACTTTAACATAAACAGACTTCTATCCTGTTGTCTGGTGCTCACTGAAACAGCATAAAAGAAAAGATCTCCACCAAAAATAAACCCAACATAGTTCAACAATTTTTTTTACAAAGGGACTGGATTCCATTAAAGTAAAACCCCTTTACAACTGAGACCTCAATATAAAATAAAATTACATTGAAGCACACCACTAGGTCCCTATACTTCATCTTCCTCGCATCTAGCTGCGTACATCTCTTCAGAAAGCTCCATAGCGACCATGAAAGTACACCAGATCTGGACTTGAGAAACACAGTCCCAACCAACAAAAGATTCCACAAATATGGAGACCGCAAAAGAGGCGCAGTATGCTCAACCACTGTAGGGAGTAAAGGGCGCCGAGAGCACATCGACCATGTCTTCTGAAGGCTGAACCGAATATAAGATCCGACGTCGCTAGCATCAGCATCAGCAACCGGAAGGGCAGATCCGCTGCCACCGGTGGCATCACCGGGGGCCGGAAAAACGATCTCACAGAAGGGGAAAAATAGATCCAATCCCTCCTCGAGGACTATGCCAACATACCTCGATCTCAGGAGCTTGCCATCACCGAAGATGACGACACATCCACTAGCGATCTGGTACGAAGCAGGAAGCCGGATCAAAAACAACCAACCAACTACAATTATTACATTGAAAAGGGAAACAAAATAGAGAAAAACCTAATAAAATAGTAGATCTGCTAAAACGACAGACCCCCGCTCCTCCTCACCACCGGCAAGGAGGCCGGAGGCAAGGGGAACGGGGGCCAAGCGGCGGCGGCGGCGGAGTCGCCCTTGAGGCGGAAGGGCCAAGCGGTACGTGTGCGGAAGGGCTGAAAGAGAGACTAGTGCAGGCTTGGCTTGAACTTTAGGAGTAGAATTTTGTTACATAGTTCAACAATTTGAGATACATTAGATGGCTGATGCTTCACAAGAAACCAAGTCACACTGAGAGCAAGCCAATCAGTACATATAGCTGCAAGGGACAATTTAGACCTATCTAGACTATCTAAAACAACGTTAAGCCTAACCATTCTAATCAAGCTAGTGACAATAAGTAGATCAACTTGAAGCTGAATCGTCATGCTTCTCAAAACTCAAACCTGGGCAAATAAAACAAAGCAGCAAAGGTTACCACAAAAAGACATGAGAACTGGCAGTAACTTGATGAAAAGTCGAAGAAACTTTATTGAAATACAAGAACATCAAGAGAAAAAAGATGAATTTGATAACATGCAGCCAATCTAATCTAATTATTTCAAATTTGAAATATGTTCTACAAACAAGTAGTTTCCTATGGCATCCCACCATTAGTTTCCACCTTCTTCTCATAGCCCGATGGAAGTTGGATAACCTGTATAGCACAAAACTCTGCCACAGAGGCAAGACATACTGCTGGTTTACCGGAGGAGCTATGTTACTACACATGGGTTCTGAAGTTTGCCGAGGCATTCATACAGGAGTAAAACTAAAACTTTACTGGGAGATGACAGTAATTTCTATTCTGAAAATGTACATAATTAGAAAGAAGAAAAATATGTGTCACTTAACGGGACAGTGCAGCTTAAAGCCAGTGATAACAATGTATACTGTTAAAGTACTTTAACTATTATGTCCCACTGCATGGCAAAGGACAACAGATTCAAGAGCTTAGCAAGGTTCCAAAGGACAAGAATAAGAGCCTTAATAGCAGATACTCCTGCAAAAGATGGTACGAATATCCTACAAAAGTGCATAACTAGGAAAAGATGGGTGCTATCACATTTCAAAACCAGGCAACTTTTAGATTCAAGATCGTCCAATTGTACAGATGATTCTATTAAGCCTATAGAAGGTGACAATATTTGCTACTTTTGAAGGGGGAAAAAACATCAATTTTAAGGTAGTCATGTTTTTGGCTAAAATGCCCTCAAATAATATGGCTAGTAAAATTGCGAGGTCCTAAAGTAGGGAGTGTGCAGACTTGTATGGCTATGTTGCATAATTTACCTCGAGTAAGAAAACGTCAATCATTGTGAAACCATTTTGTAGTCACAAGGTACTTGGCAAACAATGAGTAAACCAATATGGCCGAACACCACTCCCTGACTATAGTTTCACAGTATTGGACTTGGAAGTTTATAGCCTCTGATGAATTCGTACAACCTATCACTAATTTGCTAATTACCCTGTGATGGTTTTTTGTACAAAAACATAAATTGAACATGTTAGCAACTTGATTTGAACTTACATTTCAAATCTCCAGGACAATAACTTGAGCGAGGCGTGTGCAGCATGAGCGCAATACCTTCAAAACATTGTGAACACTATCATTGATTATTGGACATCTAACTTCGACTATCTTAAGTTGTCTGAGTGTAAGTGACTGTTCCATAAGATTGCTGCCTCCCATTTGGACTGCTGCTTTCGGTCTCTGAAGCAAATAAAATGCTCTGGAAGATCAATCGTGCATCATGGCTCTAGATAGGCAACACCAATCATAACTAAGAGGCATATCTACCTTACAGGTTTGAAGAACGAGTTTTTCAAGAATTGGTGTGTATCGGAGAAAGCAAAATAGTGTATGTAGATCAGCAACTAAACACCAGTCCTTGAGTACCAAAGCTTTTAGATTAATAAATGTAGTGCAACAGCTCAGATCCCTTTTGAATGTAACCTGTGCAAAGAGCAAAGAGTAATTGCCGTTAAAGATTTAATTTAGCATATAACACGATGACAAGGTTCTGAATTTGAGTAAGCAAGATGAAATGAAGTGACTGTGTAAGCATACCATTTCAGAGGAAGCATCCAATTCCAAATATGTCACACTTGACAAACCTCGAAAAAGAAAACAGGCATCATTTCTGCTATCGTTAGCATTATAATACATGACACACATGTCACAGGTACATTCTCCAGAGCCACCATTATCACAGAAGTCACAGTAGTCCTCATTGTTTTGGCCAAGCTTGATGGATGCTGTTTCGAGTGAAGGTATGCTTTCAAGAATAGGAGTTACTCCGACATAGTCATCTAGTTGTAGTGAAATCAGACTCTGGGCAGAAATGTGAGTTGGGATAAATTGCCAACAGAATTCACAGCCTGCGATTTTAAGATGTTTCAAGGATCTGGACAAGACCCTGTCAGCAGCGAGTTGGCAATTGGTAATCTTCAGATCCTCCAACACAGGGCAGCTTTAAAAATCAAGAAAGCTTTCTCCCAAAGCGAGACCCTGAAGCTCTAATCTGACAAGGCGCTGGGAGAAGAGAGGCCAGTCTGCCAGTTCAACACGCTCGTCAGCATAGAAGCGGACTAGCAGCACCCGCAAGTGACGGGCGAGCACGCACGTCAGCACGGCGTCCCGCGCCGGGAAGAACCCCAGCATGTTGTGCTGCACGACGGCGTCCGGAAGAGCGGAGAATGGGTCTCTGCCGTGCTCCGCGGGCGCCTTGTTTGTCTTGTGCTGGTGAGGCATTGCGTCGAATGGGTGGCGTGCGCGGGCGCTGAGCAGGTCGCGAGAGCCGAAGGCGGCGCGATGCGAGGCAGAATCTGACAATCACGTTTATTTAAGGACCGTCGGACAGCTCCACCAATTAAAAAAACCAAAATTTATATTCACCAAATTCGAATTCATCAAAATAGTGTATCCGAGGGAAAGACTCACCGAAACGATGGAGTTCGAAAAAATAACTCATTAAGAGCCCTTTTAGTTGGGCTTCAAAACCTGCTTTTGCTTTTAAAGCTAAAAACCAACGCAAGAGGTGAAAAGTTACAAATGCTTTGCCCAAACAAATGCTTTTCCCGGAGTTCAAATTCAAAAGCACCTTACTCCTGCTTTCACAGGCTTTTGAGGTGGGCAAGTTTGAAAAAACTACACACCTACCACTGGTTATGAGAAAATAACAATTCACATTTCTTCTTTCTTTGTGTTGCTAGTGCGTGGAGAGCGTCACGTCCGTCCCCATCTAGGAGCGTAGCCCACCGGCATCTGTTCCCCAGCCGGCCGCCACCCGAGGCTGGCGCAGCCCCACCCGAGCACCTCCGGTTACTACCTCCGCTCGGCGAGCGCCTTCGCCTCTAGCTTCGGCAGCGTCGCTAGGAAGAAGAGGTCGGCGCTCTCCCATCCATGTCTGCGCTGTCACGAGAGCTTCGCCCTGGTGCCCAGGCTGTCATGCCCCAGCCAGCGAGGCCTGACCATGGATGCAACGGGCAGCGGTGCGGCAGGCGAGCCCCCTCCCTTGGATTCCACGCATACGAGCTCCAACTCTCCATGGCCGGCGCGACCGCGGTTCCTACATGCCGGCGAGGCCCAAGCCCCCAACCATGGTGTGTGCTAGTCGGTGAGAGAAGGAAGAAGACGATAGGTGGGGTCCGCTCGTCAGTGATAGAGGAAGAGAGTTAAGAGATGTGCACTATGGATGACATCTGGTCGCTCAACATTTCTTTTTTTTGCTTTTCATACAACTACTTTCCCACAACAGATTTTCCAAAAGCCACAGCTCACACAGTTTTTTCATAAGCTACACCTCAACTAAACAGGGCCAAATGCTACTAATTACACAAATACCAATTTGTTTCTATTCCCCATCTTTCTCCGCTCGAGCGTTTCTATCTCTTCTTCCTTTTCTTCTTCCCTGATGGTCGGCTCCTGGTTCCTGTCCCTGCACCGGTGAGCTCTCCTTCTTCCCCAGCAGCTGGGGAGCTCCCCACCACTTCCTCCATAGCCGGCAGTGCCTGTGGTGGCCGAAGCCGTGCACCCATGGCGGCCGGAGCCACGCGCCCGTGTCATGGCTGTGCGTGCCCAAGGCGGCCAAGGTCGTGTAGCAGCCAGCGTCGCGTGTCCGCACTGGGGTCTACTCAATGCCGGTGGTGACTCGCATGCCGTGCTCTGCTCGTGTGCCTTTTTTTGCCTCGGGAGGAAGAACGGATGAGAGACATTGACAAGTGGGGCCATCCCAATGGCAAAAGAGGCAGTTCTAACCAAAATGCCTTTGGTTGGATCTAGATCTGTTGTGTAGCCAAATGGTTTTATGGTAGATCCCGGTGGATCTTGGACCTACTAGTGGAGCAGCTCCACAGATAATCTCATATTCAGATTTACTTTTTCGTTGGTGGAGTTGTCCCAAACATGCCCTAGGCCTGTATTTGTAAATTGAGTTTAAGGGGTTGTTTGAGTGTTGAGCTCCTCCGGTTTTAGATTGTTTGAGGTTGAATTTTATAAAATACTTATGAGATAACTTAGTTCTTGTTGTATCCGTTAGCTAATATTAGCTAGCTAACTACTGGCTAGCTGCCTATTAATGTTTGGTTATTGATCCACCTATTAATTAGCTGCTATTATTTGATTTGATCCAACTAGTGAGATAGTTGTTATCCAGAGGTCGAGCTGAAAAATAGCTAGTCTATTATATATACCTATTTAGGTCTAGAGATAATTATTAGCAGATAGCTACTATCTACAGGAGTATTTTTAGATTCATTAACTATTAGCTATACGGTATTGGATGCATAGCTAAAGAAAAAAGCTACTAAGATAACTATTAGTTCTCAGTATCCGATTTGGTCCAACTAGTGAGATTGTTATTATATATGTTTTTGAGAACACGTCCATTAAAGTGTGTTTTATTAAAAGGGACGACTTACAAAATGGAGCTACAGGACATCACATAGCCCAGATTATAGAACCACAGAGGCAGTGGTTAGGAACCTAAACCACAATAGAAAAGAAAAGAAAAGAAAAGAAAAAAGGCGGTAAGGAGAGGGCCCTCAGCCACAAACCTATCCGGCTGGACTTGCAAGAAAAAAGCATCCATGCAAAGGCTGCCAACAAAGGAGATATTAGATCCGAATGCCACAATACTGTCTGCTCAATTTTAGAAAGGCCCATCTCCTGATTGTCTCAAATTGAAGCCGTGGTGGCAGAGGATCCATGGAGAAGAGACTAGACTACGGTGGTCAAGTATCTGATTGAGTAAGACCATCTGGCAAAATGGCGGCCAAGCATCCGCCAGAGATGACAAAGAGTGACAACACATCCATAAGAGAGTAGCGGCAAAGTATCTGCAAGCTAGGTAGGGCATCACGCACTCAGCAGCAAAGCATATCAAAAAGGGTAAATAAGTTTGTAGTTGATACCTTGTTCATTTGAAACCATATATCCATGAAAAAATAAGTTTGAATTTTATCACATTTGAAATTTGAATTTTTCAAACGGAATCGGGTGGGGAAACGACCAAAATGACAGTTTGTCTCAAAACATTATGAAACACTGTACTCCCTCCGTTTCAAATTATACTTCGTTTTACTTTTTCTTACCTAAGTTTAATCATTCATCTTATTCAAAAATTTAATATAAAACATATCACTTCTTTTATTGTGACTTGCTTTATTAATAAAAGTTATTCAAGAGACTTAAATTTGACTATGTTTGTACAAATTTTCGAATAAAACGAGTGGTTAAACTTGGTGTCAAAAAAGTCAAACGAATTATAATTTAAAACGGAAGGAGTAGTTGATAACTTTTTCATTAGAAATCATTTATGTATGAAAAATTACGATTGATTTTCTCACATTTGAAAATAAACATTTTTATGGAGAAGCGACCAAAACCAAAGGTGTAGATCTTGAAAAATTGCAAAAATTGGTAGTTGTTAACTTTTTTATTTGAATTCATTTAGAGTACCAAATACTCATTTCAAAACCAGATAAAAATAGAATGAGACGGATGATATCCTATTACATACAAGTGCTGTTTGTGGTGAAATACGTGAAGCGCGCCATTTTCATGCGACTAGCGACTATATTTCTGATTTCCAATAAACGATTTGTGTAGGCTGCCTGGTGCGGTCTCACGTGGTTTTTCATTTTTTTACTATTTTCATCCTAGATCTGTGGTTTCGCGCGATTTGTAGAGATGGGAAAAGATAATCGTCTCTACGATTCGATTTCTAGAGGTGGAGGTGACTCCCGTTTCGAGACACCTTTGCAAATGGTTGATTTGTAGAGCCAGAAAACCAGAGGAGGTTGGACCAGCCGCCACTTGTAGTAGTGACATGCAGCTTATTAGGACAACTCACTCTCAAGTTAAGTAATTATATCATGCTGTAACTGTAATGCATAAGTTTTGACGAAGTTAACTTTGCTCCAATAATAGCAACCAAATATTGTTATGCTTGCATAGTATGGGACAGCTCAGAGCTGCTCGCACAGTTCTAGCTTCGTGCTGCAATAATACAGTTCTAACTACCCGGTATATACAGGAAAAAAAATTGCATGGACGACGGGCTCATTGCAGCACCATGTGCCCCCCCCCCCCCCAATCCCAATGGATGCCGCGTGGATGGCCATTCAATCGGACGACAGCGCTGTAAACTGCTCGGCCCTGTGCTTTCCATTGGCTCCACATCCGTAGAGACGGCTCGCTTCACGTCAGACTCAGCCTGGCCTTCCCATCGTGGCCCTCCTCTCATCTAACAGGCACAAAGCTCAACCCCAATAGATCATGCCTTGAGTGCTAGTGCGGCTGTTGCACTAGTGTGGCTGTTGCACGCCGCCGCCGCCGCCGATTCCATGGATGAACCTACAGTTGACCTAATGCGATCTTCTTCTGTCATGGAGGATTCACGTGCACTAGGAATTGATGCTGTTGATGGTGGTCGTCTCGAAGGAGAACAACAGATAACACAGGTCAGTTATATGATTAGATCGTTGTGCCTTTTCTTCTATGCTGTTTGCTTTCTGACATATAGTGTGCATATTTCACAGGACACCACGTCGGTTACCATGGGAGTAGACACTATCGACACCATTTCATAGACATCTGGATCAGTGGAGAATGAAGTACCTGATGAGGTAAAAAAAATATTTAACAAACTTACAGAATATATGATATTTTGTTTATTTTTAGTACACCTTTAATTGAAAATTTATATGTACAGGAGGTGGTTCGTAAAGCTGGACACAATTTGATCACTCCTAAAGTTGGAATGACATTTCAATCTGAGAAAGAAGCTTATGAGATGTACGACACCTATGCCGGCAAGATTGGGTTCAGTATTAGAAAGAGCAAGACAAAGCGCCGCCAAGATGGTAGTCTATTTCAGAAATATAGGGTGTGTTTAGTTGCCTGGGCTGCCCCCTGGCCAGGCTTCCCCAAGCCAACCTGGGTTTGTTTGGTTGGCTGTGTGGCCTGTCAAACTAGGCTCCCACAAGCCCAGCTGGGGTTGCTAGCCAGGCTTCCGGGAAACGGGGGGGGGGGGGGGGGGGGGGGGGGGAGGGGGGTTTCGTTTCCATGGAGCTTGGCTTGGCCCAGTCGCGTGCGGCGCTTTCCATGGAGCTTGGCTTGGCCCAGTCGCGTGCGGCGCTGCCCCTGGCCCCCCCGAATTGAAGCCAGCGAACAAAACCGCGGCTCGCGCCCGTCCCTGCTAGGGTTACCACAATTCCACACTCCACCCACCACCGCTCTCTTGCCCTATTCTCTCTCACTGCTCTCTCCCTCTCTCGGTCTCCTTGCCGGGAGGTCCTCGACGGTGTGCGTCACGCCTCCCCAGGTCGTCTCAGGTGAGGTGGTCTTCGGTCGAATACCGTGGACAAACAGTGCATCTCTTCTCTCCCTATTCTCTCCCTATTCTCTCCTCCTCTTTGGTTGAAATGTTGTTTCCTTATAGATCCATTTGTTTTTCAGCTATTCTTTAGGTTATTGTGACTGGATCCGTTATGCAATGCAATTTTCGAGTACTATTTTTCTGATACTTTCTTGTTACCCGGTAAAGTTACATCTCTATTTTTGCTGAGTCCATGGGATTTGCCTATGATGTTCGTGGATCTGGGTGGCACATTTTTTGTCATAGCCAATCCACTTTTATTTGTCAGATTAGGGTTCATTCATAGTTAAGCACCATTTGCAGCACTAATGTTTGCCCCCTCCCTTGCGTAGCTTCATGGATCTGGAACTTAAGGCATCGTCGGCTTATCATTAGAGGAGCCTCCATGGTGGTAGTCATCAGCGCCTGGCTTTTTGTTAGATTCAGGCGCATGTCACACACCAGGAGAGGAATCTCCGATGGCCCAAAGACTGCTAGGGACCAAGAAAGGATGAACAATCTCAGGTTCATCTACCACAGTGACGATGCATACTGTGTTGAGCTGCTTAGGATGAAAAGGGCTCCTTTCTTCCAGCTTTGTGACCTATTCAGGCAACGGTCACTTCTCAGAGACAGTATCAACAGCAGCATTGAGGAGCAGGTTGCAATGTTCTTGCATGTTGTAGGACATAACCAAAGGTTTAGGGTGGTCAAGATGACTTTTAGGAGGTCCATAGAAACCATCAGTAGGTACTTCCAGCAAGTTCTTTTTGCTGTTGGTGAACTCAGGGGAGAGATGATCCAGCAACCTGCTACATCTGTCCACCCAAGAATACAAAATAGTAGAAAGTGGAATCCTTTCTTCAAGGTTGGTAGTTTTGCCCATTATTTCCTACTTTCTTAACTTTTCTAACAGCTACCTAATTCCATGGCGGTCCTTGTTTTAGGATTGTGTGGATGCCATTGATGGTACACATGTCCTTGCTAGGGTACCTGCTAAACACAGAGTTGCTTTCATGGGGAGGAAGCACACCACAACACAGAATGTGCTAGCTGCTGTAGATTTTGATCTAAGGTTCACCTATGAGCTAGCTGGCTGTATATTCCTTCGGGTATGTGTTGTCCACTAATGCTTTGCAGGAATAGAACAATAAGAGGAGCAAAAGGTCCGAACACAACTCAAAAGGAAGAACAAAAAGATGTCATGGTGAAAATTCAAGATCACTATGTCCCCACTGACTCCTTGGTTCTGGACATGGGAAAGAAAGAGTACGATCCACCGATTGTACTTGGAAGACCATTCCTCGACACCACACGAGCAATCATCTATACTGAGATCAGGAGAGGTCCACTTCTAATTCCACACAGAAAAAGAGCGCTGCTACTTCAACAGCTATACAACTTATGAGCAGCCAAAGAAGAACAGATCAAGGAGGAGACGTTGTTCATCCCAACGTCAGAAGAACCAACCACCCAAGGATGGTTGGGCAGACTATGAAGGAAAAGTTGTAAGGAGTGATGAGACCACTACATCCGAAGATAAGAAGAGTAAGAAAGAAGAGACTGTGAATGATGAGTCCCCAACCTCAACATCAACATTAACTTCACCAACTGGAAAGGTATGGAGGAAGAAGGAATCACCTTCCAGCTCATCATCAGAGGTGCAACCAGGGTCACCATCTCAACCCTACGATGCACCAAGTGAAGAATGAACAAGACAAGAAGTCCTATTCAGAGGACTTTAAACCACTGAGCCTTCGCCAAAAGGTAAACTTGGTACTTACCCATATTTCTTTTTCACTATTGCATAATTTCCCTTTAGCATATTAGAATAAGTAGTGCATATTTACTCTGCCGCATTTGCATAGAAAATAAAATAAAAATATTTACTACATTGAAAAAAAAAATCTAAGCCCCATGTGAACGATCTCGTGGCATAGCCCACAAAACTATTCACTGTGGTGGCACAAAAACAAATTGCATCTAGAATAGGTTATTGCATCATAAACATAAAACACCAAAAAATATGTGCGCACATGAAGGTCCACACCTTTATGAAAAATCCAAAAATATGTGGGCACATGAAGGTCCACCCACTTAGGGAGCTTTCTGCTGGAATTGTAAATCAACATCAATCACTAACCATAGAGTGGCATTAACCTAACACCCTCCATGAGAATGGGTATTCTTGTTGGCAATTGAGTTTTGCAGATGATCAAGAGCTAGTCCAACCAGTGCCTACAAGCCACTGGCACACCTGCTCTGAGAAGGATCACTCAACTTCGACACCGAGACCATGTCATCATCCAGCTTGGGGGAGAGCATCCTCCACTTAATCCAGCTAAGTCTAAGCTTCCCATCTTATAACTGTACTATATCGCTTTTTGAGTGTGTTAGCTAGTGAAATAAAATTAAAACTAAATAAATATTTGCTTAGTTTAGTTTAGTGAGTTTCTTAGGTTTGAAAATAAAATAAAAAGAGATTGATTACAGAGAATTTTGCTCAGATAGATGGAAACCATGCATAGAATTGATAATTAGCACTTCACCATAATCCCTTTGAATACCTAGTTTTCAAACCTGAATTATCCCAAGTCTTAGACACAACTGTTTTGACTTGAAGATTTACTTTGAACTTGAAACTTGTGGGTAGTAAATGCTTGATCTAAGTCTAGGTGATTGAGGGATATGATATGGAAAGTTTGAGCTACTATTTATCTTGTTCCTAGTGATACTTGAGTTCTGGAGATTTATTTTGAAAATCCTTTGAAAACCCACATGATGAGTTCCTGTATGACAGAGCTTAAATTCCCACCACAACCATATATGCTAGATTAGAAAAACCCGCACGTTTATATGCTGCTTGCTTTGCATTGAGTGCAGTCAAGCTTTGTTGATACCTTAGAAACTTGTCATGCTTCCAAAATCAAGATCACGTACACACCACATACACCTGCTGCTCTTGCATTAGGAGTACGCAAAAACATGCCTTCCATCTATATCCACCTAGAAATGTTCTACTCCTACACTGGGAGCAGACACCAAAAATAAGCCCATAGGATACCCCTAAATAAATGCTCTAAAGTTCTTGTTGCTATCTCTCAAAAGAAAAAAAAGAAAGGGAAGGGTTGTTGCAGAGAAGAGACATGTGGCTATGCAAAATGTGAGGTGAGAGAAAACAATGGGTACAAAGGTGTTCGCCTGAGAGAAAAAATGGACAAGTGTCCGAATGAATAAAACAATGGGTACTCAGATGCCCGCTTGAAAAAAAGAGAAAGAAAGAGAAAAGATAGCCTATGTTGTCCTGCAACACAATTCCCAAGTGTTGAAAAAGAGAGAAATGTTTTCAAGGAGCAAAAGTAGAATTAGGTTAGCCACTATATACACCTATCACCACATATCCACACACATGCACATCTTGATTTAATTGTATGACTTGTTTCTCTGGATCCATTGCTTGACTTTACAATATATGCATTGCATGTATGTATGAGCTGTCTCCTTACCCATGAGCTCCACATAAGCCATTAGTGATAGGGTGAGAGAGAGAAGGCATACATCACTATTACTTTGGTGAGGATCCACAAATATCACATATTGAGAGACTTGAGAGGGTCATACAAAGGAATCTCTGAGCTTTATTTTGAAAACTTGCAAAACTCCAGGATAAGAGTTGAGCAAAAGAGCTTGAGCGATAGTGCTTGACTTAAACATTCTGTCCTTCAATTACCCAAGACCCAAGAGAAGGCTACAAGCTCCATAGTTAAAGGTAATAAAGGTAAGTTAGAAAGTCAGAATAGTTTGCTCTAATCCCGAGGAGAATTCTTGTTTGAATACAGGTGTGCTTTTGAGGAGTTGCTACTATATTCCAAAATTCTAACGAACTCCTGTATCCATTGCTAAGTTTGGCTTTGCTAAGAGACTAGCAAAGGGTAAGCTTGGAGGAGCTTGTTGACAGTAGTTATTGTATGATTTCAACCGTCAACTAAACATGAAAAGGGTATAAAAGCAAACACCAACATAGGTTTAGGGATTGAACTGACAGAATTCCATGAGTTTTGGTGAATCTATGTTTCCGTAGGACGTTATCAGGAAAAGAAGAAAATATCAAGGACATCGGCATAAAAATCAAATTCCGCGGCGAAAGCGTGTCAGGAAGAATCTAGAAGACACCAGTGACTCACCAGAAGAAGCGGGACCCGAATTGGCCACGGTAGTGGATCGGCCGATCCGGGCCTTGGATCGGCCGATGCACTTCGGAACCCATTTCGCCTCCGCTTCGACGTGGACTCTCCACCGCCTTTGAGGATTAATCTCCACCGTCCCTCAAGGTCTGTTTGATCTAAGGACTACTGTTCATCCCACCAGTCTATATAAGTAGGCCCCTGGCTCCCTGATTCCATCAATCCAAGAAAACCTAATTCGTATCTTCAGTTTAGGATTGTTGAGAGGGGTCCCTAGAAAGGATCTACCTCTCAATGTAGCTATCAAGAGAGATTAGTCCTCAATAGGATCTAGTCTTTAGAATAAGAGAGGTAGAGAGAGGGAAGAGCTAGAGGAGGAGGTGCCGGCCTGTCGGTAATCCCTCTGCGACTTGTACCTTGGCGGAAGTTAACCTACGTCTAAGATTTCTCTGGTAATCGACTTCTTTTCTCTTTAAGCAACATTGTTTATATTGTTCTTCTGGTTCATATCTCTTTGAGTGCTTTAGTCTATAGGACCCTATAGATTGGAGTAGTAATTATAGGTGTAGGCGTGGTGCTTAGACCTAGATTGCTCATGAATATGTCCTGTCTTTCTGGATCGGTGGTAGATCGTGGTAGACTTAGTTCTAAACGTAACCGTTGAGTCCTTTGTAGCCTACCTCCCGTCAGAAGGAATAGTAGGATTGCATTGCTAAAGGAAATATCCTCTGTTGATATCTTTCCTTAGGTGATTTCCCCAGATAGAACAGTAGAAGACATAGCTTATCAAGATTGGGATTAGAATACCTTAGCAGTTTCCTCTACACTCAACCTGCTTAAGTCTTATAGCTATACCAGGTTAAGTTAGACCATAGTTAAGCTCACCCGTTTCCCTGTGGATACGATATTTAAAACCCTCTGGGTCAAAGCGTATCTGTCCGCTTGCAGATGATTCCTAGTGTTTATTTGTTTGAGCTAACTTATGCCAACAACCACCTAACTAATTTTTTGTAACTACGAATGTTGGTTAGCATACGAGTCTTCTTGGTGGGTGTCCTAAAACATTTGGTTGTGGATGCCATACATTTGGTGGTTGTTATAGGCGTTTCCAAAACATTTCATGGATGCCTATATGTGGGCAATGATTAGTGATGATCTGTTTTCCATTTTCTCTGTGTTGCTTTCATTTTATTATCTCTCTGCATGTTTGAATGAAGTGATCTGCCTATGATCTACTTGAATGCGTACTATGATCTAAATGCTTCGTACCTTGTCTTTGAAGGATGAAGTGGTATGTCATCTTCAAGGGACACAAACCAGAGGTATACAACACCTGGGACAGCTGCAATGCTCAAGTATAAGGGTTCCACAGTAACCTGTACCAAGGCTTCAAGTCCAAGGACGAAGCAGAAGAGGCATTTGCAAGGTACATGGCCTATGAAACAAGAGCAGAAGCAATAACGCAGGTTCTGACCGAGGCTACTAGGCAAGTTAACCAAGAGAAGTTCAAAGAAGACCAGAGAGCAAGGGTTTGGATTAGTTCAAAGGACTGTATGATACCAACATTGGTTGTGGTAGTTGTAGTCCAATTCGTTATCATTTTAACATGTTCTAGGAGCTTCAAATGATTCAACTATATACCCAATCAAAAAGTTGGACAAACTGATAGTACGATTAAGTCTTAACTGATGTTGACAGTCCTTAACTCATATTTATAACAGCCAACTCTCACATAAAACTTGCTCAAATAAACACCAAACATAGAAATAGGGCTTTAAACTAACCAATTCCACGAGTTTTGGTGATTTACCTTTTGCAGGAGGACTTACATGAAAAACATGGAAATATAATCAGAATACTCAACATGACAAAGTGTATTTCCATTCAACACAAAGCAAGGGAAAGGAGGCCCACTCACCTATCAAATCAGGGCCCAAAACAGGAGGAAAATAAGCCCCAAACACCACTCAAACTCATGAAACAAATGCATTACCCCATATAGATGGACCCTAGGCACCCCTGGGAGGCCACAGGACGAAGATCGGGCCGAACGGAGCCAGCCAGGGTGCGGCCGCACCCAGGGGTCACCCGACCCCTCACTGACACCGTTCGGGCCCATCTTTGGTGAGGCGGTGCACTAAATTCTGAGGATGGCGGTTCCACGGGGATCAGCAAGGTTCAGTGCACCTTGAGGTCGGTTTGGTGCCTTCATGAGGGGATAAAGGAATATTCCATGGACAATTCCCCCTCTTCTCCACTATAAATAGAGGCCACTCTCTCCCTCTCAAAAGACACCATCTCAAGGAGAAGAGCACCACCACAAGAGCAACATTCCAAGGGTCTAGGCCCTATAGCTTGAGTTGAGTAGTAGAGAGAGATGTGAGTGCAAGTACGGGGAAGTACCAGACTTGTCGGTGTCTCCCCAAGCTTGTACGTCGACAAGCATCCTTACTTCAACGGGATCTCCCGCTAAGTGAGTGTTCATGATTCTTTTGATACAAAGTCTTTGGATCAGCTAAACTTCGTTCTTACTTGTTTGCAGGTTCATCGTACCTTCGGGTATACCCAGGCTCGTTACCTGTCGATCCGTAGGGTCTGGGTAGGTTCTTTATATGTTAGCGTGGTGTTTGGGTATACAAGACCAGGTGATTGCATGGCCTATTCCACATTGAGGGCGATGGCGGCAGGTGGTGACAGCCTTGTCCGTCCCTAGCATTCCCCCGCATTCGATAGGATGTAGAGGTTTGTTAATTGCCATTTGAGGTTGCTGGCAGACCAGTACTCGGTGGTCTTCCGAAGCAAGTGAGTAAGAGTAGGGCTTATCTATCCATTGACCGAGTACCTTAGGAATCCATCTCTACCTTCACCAACTCTATTCTTGTGTTGTCGTTGGAGGTACTAGCTAGAATAATACCTCCGTTCCTCAAGAGAAATACGATACCCTGAATACTCCGGGTGAAGTGATACAATGGTACTTCCATGCGCTTGCGGATTATTTTTGTTTGCGTTAACAAATACCAACAAGCATTTCTGGCATCACTGTCGGGGAACGGTTGCTATTTCCTTTGAACCTAGTAGTCCTCATATCTGCATCCCCTATCTTTCCTTTTACAAAACCAAAATAGTTATTTCTTTTTCCTTTTCATCATGAAGCCAACTCCAATTCAAAACCTTTCCGCTTTCAAGGGAGAGTTCTTTGAGCCACTATCTTTTTCAAAACCAAAACATTCATCTGGCTGTGAACTCCACCCTAGCTTGATAGCCATGGTTCGGGCACTACCCTTCTCCGGGCACGATAATGAAGATCCTTGCCACCACTTGCGAGATTTCGAGGAAATTTGTTCATGCCTGAGCATCTCAGGCATGACACAAGAAACTCTAAGGTGGAAGTTGTTTCCCTTCTCTCTCACAGGGAAGGCGAAGTAGTGGTACACAATTGCCATAGAAAGTATGAATGGGGACTGGGATGAACTTAAAGACAAGTTTCATTCTGCATTCTTCCCTATGTCCTGTATCGTCTCTCTACCCAGGACGATCCTTGACTTTGAGCAAAATGAGGAGTCTATAGGTGTAGCCTGGGCTAGGTTTTTAGTGTTACTACACTCGGGCCCAGATTTGTCATTACCCGACAATGTTTTACTGCATCTCTTTTGTATGGGTCTTGATATAGATGTTGACCTCTGCCTAGATATGACTGCCGGAGGTCGTTTTACACACAAACCTTTGACAGAGCAAGTGAAATTCCTTGAAAGCTTCCTAGAAAGGCACACTTCCTCTATCATGGGAACTAGAACCCTCCAGGCGAAAGTCATGTCGAGTGTTGAGGAGTCCTTATCAGTCGAATCCAATCGCTTACACTCTTTAGGTTCGGCTCTTGAGCCCTCACCCGAACCACGAACACCAAAGGAAAGAGTAATTCATCCTTCAGAGTTCCCTATTTAATTTGAGGATTATGGCAATACCTCGAAATATTTTAGGCACAAAAAGCTTACACTTCCTTCTACGGAGGTTTTCCCTAAAGCGAAACCATCAAAGGAATGGCTAATGGAAGTGAAACGTTCTTCCGAAGCAATTCGGATTCTTTCACCTTCGACAACCATGCCTTGTTCGTTAAAGGGAACTATGATAGAAGCCCTGCACAACCCCACGGTCGAGACAAATATCATGTCACATCTCTTAGTGGAAACCCTTTTGAGCAATGTACCGCTAATCTCGACCAAAAAGCTCTTCAAAAGTCCCTCAGGACTCATTTTCGAGTGTTGTGGAATTGCTAGGGCCATGCCAATCATGATTGAAGAAGCCGAGGTTTTCTTGGATTTCCACATCTATGCCATCCTTGATTTTGAACTTCTCATAGGCTTCCCTTTAGAAAAGCTTTTTCAAATACCTTCTCTTGGGGGCATGAATGAAAGTTTTGGGAAAATTGCTGCCCTTCATCCTGAAATCCCACTGGCAACGCAACTTCCCAACCATAATATATTCGAGGAGGTGAAGTTTATATCCCCATTTACTCCATCTAAGCTTGATTATGAAACAAAACATCAATCACCACCCACTCTCAAACCTAAGCTTCGTCCCTCTGGCCATCAAAATTTTGTTCTCGATAGTGGTCGAGACTCAACGTTGATCCTTCTTGATATATCTCTTGAGAATGAGAACTTCTGTGCCACGGACAGCTTGCCTAGTACCGCTAGCTTCTATGAGGATTGCAACCATCTTTTGATCCTCGTGGTCAGACTTTATAAGAGAATGGTTGTGGATGCTTATGTTTATAATAAGCATTTCAAATCACGTAGTTGCACTGTGGTACCCTTGCAGCATGAGTAAATTTTCCAAATGCTTGGTGGTGAAAATGGGAGTAACACCACCATTGATAGCTGCAAAATGAATTCCCGCGGTCAAACTTAAGACCATAACTTAAGCACTGCCGGGAGGTACTCCGGATTATCATAAATATGTATATATAGTGATTATCATAATATATACTCTCTTTTTAACCTCCCTTTTTAATTAAAAAATAAGGACATGTTCTTAGAGTTAGTATGCACCTTCGGGTATTCTTGTCGCTAACCATTATAGGTGAAGACTAAGAAGAAAAAAGGGGCATACGACGCTTGAAGACGTGGAAGCTGCATCAGATACAAAAACCATGATGAACTTTGGTGATGGAACACACTCAAAAAGGAAACCCTGACCCTACACTTGACTTCTACACAAAAGTCCAAGTGTGGGGGGAAGATGGTGAGAATTTTGAGTTCCATACACACCGAGGGTCATCCAAAAAATGATGACAGCTCCACCTTGCCAAAAGAAAAGAAAAAAAAATATAGGGACACATGAAGGTTCCACAAGAAAGAAGAAAAACAAAGACAAAAACAAAGCAATAAAAAGAGAGACGGAGAATCCTTGTCCTTCCTAAGGCCCATGGCCTATATACACTAAACGTGTCTGTGGTCTAGCCTTGTGGCCCACCGGAGTTGAAGTTTCAAGCCACTGCAACATCTCAGTGCTTCATCTTCGTCTGTTGTACGTAAGTACACTCAGGTATGCAAATAAATGTTCACCGACCTCTTTACTCATACTTGTCTCCACGAGATCATATAGTTCCACACTTCTTTTGTTTATGTCTTATGCTCTAGTTTAGGTATATTTACATGTAGTATACCTACAGACTCTTTTAAATTAAGAATGGTGCTTAGGTTAAAATAGCCTTCTTTAATCAAATTTTAACATGAGTTAAAATTTTGACTAATGAACTTGAGTATTTGAATAAACAAATGGAAGTAATTTTATGATGAAGATAAATCAAGGCTAGATCTATTCTTTGCAAACTTTACCTTAGCCTTGTTTGAGCTAAAAAAAGAGAGTTGGGTGAACATAAAAAAAAGAGGGAGATAAGAACTTTTCTTTTCCTAACAAAAATAATAATAGTATGGCTTTATAAAATGAGCAAAATACATAATCAAGGAAGAGTTTCCTCGGGTATTTTTGTCACTAACGATTGCATGTTTGAGGCAAAAAGGACAAAGGGTTGGAAGACAAGGCAAGATTTAATCAAATATCGTCCAAGCAATAGAAGCATATTTAGCGGAGAATTCCATCACCTAGACTTGGTTTTTGCTCATTACCGAATGTTGCAAAATCCAAGTGTGGGGGAGTGGATGTCTCCAAAACCTCGTGCCATGCTTCGATATTTGACTATATTTGGTTGTTTCTACCTTGCTTTGTTGCTATGTCTTGCTCACCTTACTAAGTCATTCAAATAAAATAATAATAACAATAAAATGAAATTTATAAAAATGGGGAATATAATAACAATAATAAAAAAAGAGATTTATATAATAACAGGAATAACAAAGTTTACTTATAATAACTTTTGTAGCAATAAATTTTGGCTCCCCGATACTCCAACTGGCAGAGCCCTTGTTTGTTTCCACTTTGTTTTTTTTGTTTAAAATAAAAAAATAGGTACAAGCACAAGTGTGGGGGAGATCTCCCATGTCTAACTGAAATAAATTTGAGATCTCCCCAACATATTACACAAACACCGAGTGACCCATCATGTAGAAAGATAAGACGAATGAAGTCCACTAGCTCCTTCATCTTCATCGATGGTTTGTGCACCCTCATTTCTCCTAATAAGTTTTGAAGTTTAAAATTGAACAACCTAAAAAGACAAAACTTTTTGTACCATATCTCCATGCTATCCTTCGATAAAATTTGCATACTCCCTATTCCTCGCTAATATTCCTAAACTTGTGAGCAACTTCTGCATAGGGACCACATTTTCATCTAAGTAATTGGAAAATATGATATAGTAGGATGATATGAAACTCGCTTCCTCTTGCAAAGAACTTGGGATTTACTTTCGAAAATACAAAATTCAATAGCATGCTCCTCAATGATCAAAATTCCTACCAAGGCCATATTTATACATGTTACAAAGTTTTCTACATGGCTGCTTACTTTATGTTGAGTCTTGTTAAGTCTTGTTGATCTTTGTTGAGAGAGGTTTCATGCTCCCAAGATCGAAAATCACATACACTCTACATACACATGCTGCTCCTACATTGGGAGTACGCAAAACATGCCTCCATTTAGATCCACCAAAAAGCTCTACTCCTACACAAGGATTAGACAAAAAAAATGTGTTAGGCAAATACTCCATGTTCTAAAAAATGATGATCTCTCTACATATTTGATTTATAAGAAGAGACATTGACTATGCAAAAGTAAAAATAGGGGCACATGAAGGTCCCAAATATATATATATATATATAAAAGAGAGTAAAAAAATGACAAGCGTCCAAAGAAAAAAAATAATGGGTACTTTGAGGCCCGCCTCTCTCCAAAAAAAAAGAAATTATGAGCACATGAAGGCTCATAAAAGAAGAAAAGAATAACGATAGCCATGTCTCAAAAGTAAAGAGCTAAAGTAAAGAGAGATCATCTTTTTATAAAAAAGGAGTATTTAGACTGCCGCGTACTCCACACACTTGCACTTTTTCGATTTAAAGGTATGACGCTTCTTTCCATGGATCTAGGATTTAACTTGACAATATATGCAGGGTAAGTGTGCAAATTCTATCATCCATACCCAAAACTCCACATAAGCTTTAAAGGTAGGATGATCAGAAGGAGAAAAAATTATGCCTTGGTGAGGAACCACCTCCAAAACTTGAGTGATTCGAGAGTTTATCATTCGAGGAGCAAAAGCTATCTTTACTTTTTAAAATACAAAAACCCAAGTTTTCATGCAGAGTAGAGTAGGAGGACTTGAATCCAAGCTGTTCCATTTTCAATTACCCAAGAGATTTTGGTAGACACTTGGAATGCTCACAGGTCCAGGTGAAGCTTGTTATAACTTGTATGCAGGTTCCATATCAAGGAGATGACTCATCTTAGTCCTTAAACTTTACTCGAGGACGAGCAAAGGGCTAAGTGTGGGGGAGTTTGTTGATGGTCCTTAACTCATATTTATAACCGCCAACTCTCAGATAAAACTTACTCAAATAAACACCAAACATAGAAATAGGGCTTTAAACTAACCAATTCCACGAGATTTGGTGATTTACCTTTTGCAGGAGGACTTACATGAAAAACATGGAAATATAATCAGAATACTCAACATGACAAAGTGTATTTCCATTCTACACAAAGCAAGGGAAAGGAGGCCCACTCACCTATCAAATCAGGGCCCAAAACAGGAGGAAAATAAGCCCCAAACACCACTCAAACTCATGAAACAAATGCATTACCCCATATAGATGGACCCTAGGCACCCCTAGGAGCCCACAGAACGAAGATCGGGCCGAACGGAGCCAGCTGGGGTGCGGCCACACCCAGGGGTCACCCGACCCCTCACTGACACCGTTCGGGCCCATCTTTGGTGAGGCGGTACACTAAATTCTGAGGATGGCAGTTCCACGGGGATCGGCCAGGTTCAGTGCACCTTGAGGTCGGTTTGGTGCATTCATGAGAGGATAAAGGAATATTCCATGGACAATTCCCCCTCCTCTAAGAGATCTTCTAGGAGCCATGCGTCCCACTGCTCTCTCCTCCGACCTACCGACCGCCGCCACCTCCCTCGCCGCCCTTCCCACCATCGGCGCCATCACCGACCATGCTACCCGCCGGTGACTTAACTCCGGTGGCTGGGTATGGCTGCCTGAGTTACTCAGGGGTGGGTTTCTGGCGATTGTTCTCTTCCCAAGCTGGTGCACATGGGTTCATCTGCTGCCATGGTGGAACGTCTGGATTTCTCGTTTGGACTTGATTTTGAGCAGCAAGTGCGCTGCCGATTTGGTACTCAGGTGCATCACGCCTCCCCTACTCCACGTGGCTCCTTCCTCCTTCTTGCTACTTTCCGTCGTTCTCTCTTTCGTCTCTCGGCAGAAAGTGTTGCGCTGGTTTTACAGTCCTGCTTGGGAGGCTTGGCCTGCCATTTTCATGTCATCGAAGTGAGTCACAACCACTTCGATTCTCGGTTTCCTGCAAAGCTGTGGGTTTTGCTGTGTATAGTTTGAGACGGGTTATTGGGACAAGCTTTGATGTTTATTTTCATCTCTGGAGCAATGGTGCTCCATATTGGGAGAGAGAAAAGAGGCTATGGGAGGCTGCTGAAGCCAAAAAATGGATAGAAGTTATTTGAAAAAGTCATAAGCGTTTTGCAAAGTCCAGAAATCAGTCAGCCAAGAAAGTTAGATTCAGCTCCCAGTTGGTTCAGCTATCCCCTGTTAAAAAATCTCAGCCGGCAGTTTGCAAAATAAGCTTTGGGTCGATTAGTGCTCCTGTTGATATGCATAGTTCATCTGTCAGTGGCTTCACTGTGGGTTCATCTGCAAACATCCATTCAGGACAGACAGGTCGCTCTGTAGGTGTTCTCCTCCTCAATGATGAGCACCAGGTGCATGATGATGCAACCGTGCCACTTCCTCGTAAGCCAGCTTTGAAAAAATCATCTTCATCAGATTTTTCGGGGAATTTGAATCTTGGTGCGGGTTTTCTGGTTCGTAATAAAGAACTGTTTTCGAAAGCTGGAAAAATAGAGATTGGTGGATTCAATTTGGTGCAGTGCTCAAGATGCTTGCGATTGGGCCACCGTAATAATAAGTGTGGATTTCCAATACGCTGTTTAAAGTGTTTTAATTATGGTCATCGAGCGGTTCAATGCTTATCTCGGTTATCTAGCAGTCTGGACTGGAAGCCCAAGGATCGGCCCAACTCTAAAATTGTGTGGAAGCCCAAAATCCCTCTAGAGTGGGAATCCAACAAGGCAAAGAAAACGCAGGTGCTTGGTGACCCTTCTCCTTCCCCACAAATTGAGCTGAAGCTTGACGCTTCGATTTCTCCGAGGGCTCCGCCTATACAAAGCCCTTCCCTTGACGCAAGTCACAGCACCGTGCATACTGAGC
This sequence comes from Eremochloa ophiuroides, assembly GCA_038502445.1. Classification (NCBI taxonomy): domain Eukaryota; kingdom Viridiplantae; phylum Streptophyta; class Magnoliopsida; order Poales; family Poaceae; genus Eremochloa; species Eremochloa ophiuroides. Next base: position 27,477,403 of record JAHLJS010000007.1, read on the forward strand.
TCAAGCTCGCATCCACCTCCACAAAGGCCGACATGGCCAACTTTACTTGTGATCCTGCCTCATTCCTCCCGTTTGGTTTCCATGTTGAAGATGGATGGCAGCGCCCGGCGCGCGCAAGGGTGGCTTTGGGTGGCGAGCCACCACGGAGGCATGAGGAGTATGCCATAGTCACCCTCGAGCCGCCCCCCCTCCGGCGCACGCAAGGGTGGCACTGACGGACGTCGTCAACTTGCTAGAGGACAACTTTCCGGTTAGAGTGCTATCTCACTTCTTATTTCCGCTTGGACTGGGGCTGCTTGAGTTTGGGTCAGCAGTTCAGAGGCAGAGCATGTTGGATATTAGTCTGATCGTGATCAATGAGGGCTCCTTTTTCCGCATAGTCAAGCATGATGAATCAATCAACCTCAGAACTTGTCCTTATACTAGGGAATGTTGGATCATGTTCTTAGCCTTTCCTCTAGATTATCAGTCTGAAGCTTTCATGAAAGCAGCGGTTGCGCCTTTTGGTCGTCTGCTGTACTGGAGACAGGGACCAAACAAGAGTCGGTCCTTAGTACATTGTCTGCTGATTGCCCCAGAAAGGGTGCCAAGGAGTGTGGTGATATCACAAGGCACGACTATGGGAGGCAGTGGTTGCTCTTGGTCTGTTCCTACTTTCATTTTGGGAGGGTTCTTTCCTGACGCAATGCCTGGCGATGAGGACCCCATCCCTCCGGATGATAACCCTCATCCTGTGCAAGGGGCACCACTGATGGGAAACCCAAATAACTTTCAAAATTGGCAACATGATCATGCCGGCGCTGGTGGACAGGTCCTAGGAGATGTGGGGATTGATGTGCAGGCTATGCAGGACGCCAATTGGGACATTCAGAACCCGGTAGTGCAGGAGACGCAGAACAATGCGGCTGAAATTCATGAGGTCAAAGATGAGCAGATGGAAGATGTGGAAGAGTGGGTGCCCCAGCACCTAGGCCAGCCTCAAGTCACAATCACCTTTGACCCTTCAGGGAGCACAGTTGGTTATTTGAGGGCCACAGGTCCTGACATTCACCTGACTGTGGAGGAGGTTCTGGCCCTCATGTCCAAGGATTAGGGACAAAGCAGTGGCAGTGCTTCTTCTGATGACACAGGCACTGTGACTTCAGAACGCCAAATTAATATCATTATACCTGATTTTGTCCTGAGGGCGTGTCAGAGGCTGCTTGTTGAAAAGAAACTGTTTTTTGAGAAGAAAGATGAATGGAAGGAAGAAACTGATAAGGCAATAGTGCCAGTGCAGATGGTCTTTGCCTGTGTGTTGATTAGGCTTTGGGCCTTTAACATGGAGAAGGGCCAGGTCCAGGTGGCCAATCCAGTGACCATCCCTATGGTGGTGACTCATAAGGCTGGCTCTAAGACCCCTCTGATCAACACCATGGTCAGAAGGAGCCCTCGTATCAATCCAAGTGCTGTTGATGGTTTTCAGATGGTGAAGATCAAAATGCCTGCAACAAAACGTCGAAAAATGATCGAGATACTGAACTTGGGCAAACTACCCACTGATGCAGCTGAAGTCAGAAACCCGATACCTATGCAGAGCATCTGTTAGTGGGCAGAAGCTTGTGGTGTGTCTTCTGAGGAGATCACTGAGGAATCCCTGATGAAGGGACATGATGTCAATCCAGAATAAATGAAGATGAAGAAGGAGAGCAGGGTGGATGGTGCTAAAGCTGGGCAGGCCTTGGCATATTTTGAATGTTTATCAGCTACTATTTGTAATCCTTTTTATTGTCATGATGTGTCTTGGAACAAGTGCTATATGTATGATGTTGGCTGCTTCGCTATTAGTTATGTCTGTGTGATGGAGCTGGTGATATTAATGATTCTATCTAGTCTCCTGTGGCTTGTTATCAGCTTTATTTTGTTAGTAACCTTCTGTGAAGGTGATTTGAGATACTGCTTGCACCCTAGTCTTAATGAATAGATCCTAGAATATGCTTTGCTGGAATGTCAGGGATGTCAACTCTGCTGGAAAATGGCCAAACATCAGAAATAAAATTGAAGAAAGTAACTGTGACATTATCTGCCTCCAGGAAACCAAGAGAGATCATTTTGATTCTGTTTTCATTAGAAACTTTGCCCCTAGAAAATTAAGTTTTTCTTTCTCCCTCTGTGGGAGCTTCAGGAGGTATTCTAGTCTGTTGGAATGGCGGTGTTTTTGAGGGTACTGTTAATGAAATCCAACAGTTTGCTATTCACATCAGTTTCTCTTCTAAAATGGATCTTAGCATTTGGGACTTGGTGACAGTCTATGGTCCTTGTGTAGAGCTTGCTAGGACCACCTTTGTGGATTGGCTTATGTGCTTAGATATTCAAGAAGGGGAGAACTGGATAATTCTGGGAGATTTTAACTTCTATAGATCTCTTGAAAACAGAAATAGAAGTGGAGGGAATTTTCAGGATACCCTGATTTTTAATGGGGTTATTGATCACTTGGGATTGGTGGAGCTACCTCTGAAAGGTAGAGGATACACATGGAGTAACATGCAGGCCGATCCCCTACTAGAGCAACTTGATTGGTTCTTTACCTCGGTAAACTGGACCACTGATTTTCCAAACACTATGGTGTACCCATTGGCTAGACCTACCTCAGACCATGTACCCTGCAAAGTTTCAATTGGCACCAAAATCCCTAAAGCTGAAATCTTCAAATTTGAAAACTTTTGGGCTTCTCATCGGGACTTTGCTAAGACAGTGTATGACTCCTGGACAAAATCTACTGGTAGACCCAGTAACAATGTTGCAGTCATCTCTACAAAATTTAAAAGGCTAAGATATGATTTGAGACAGTGGAGTAAGGGTCTTTCGAATATGAAACTGTTGATTGAGAATTGTAACAAGGTTATCAAATTTCTTGATACTGTTGAAGAGTTTAGACCTTTATTTAATCCAAAATGGAACTTGTGGCTCATAGTTAAACAGAAATTGGGGTCATATTTAAAACAACAGACTTTATACTGGAAGCAGAGAAACACAGTCAACAGGGTTAAGTTTGGAGATGAATGCACTAAGTATTTTCACTCTATGGCCACAATAAGTTATAGGAAAAACTTGATCGCCCAAATTCATGATGATTATGGGGTTTCATTAATTCATCATGAGGACAAAGCTAACCATCTGTGGTGGACATTTAAGAATAGGATGGGAGTGTCTGACCAAGTGCAAATGGAATTTGGTCTAAGTGAGCTGATTCCAAAATTTCCCCAAGAGGAATTTCACAGTCTTGTTCTTCCCTTTGAGAAAACCGAGATTGATCACATTGTCAGGATGATGCCATCTGATAAAGCGCCAGGTCCGAATGGTTTCAATGGAGTGTTCATCAAGAAATGTTGGCCGATAATCAGGGATGATATTTATCAGCTTGTTCAGGAATTCTTCATGAATAAAGTGGACTTATCTCCAATAAATAGTTCATTCATTGTTCTAGTGCCAAAAACTAATGGTCCTATCACTGCTTCCGATTTCAGACCTGTATCTCTACTCAATTGCTGTGTCAAGCTCCTCACCAAATTATTGGCAGAAAGGCTCCAACTACTCATTCTGAAATTAATACACAGGAATCAGTATGGTTTTATTAGGCATAGGACAATACAGGATTGTCTTGCCTGGAGTTTTGAATATATCCATCAATGCCATCAATCTAAGCAGGAAATCGTCATTGTCAAACTAGACTTTGCTAAAGCTTTCGACACAGTTGAACATTCAGCAATATTAACAATGATGACAAGAATGGGCTTCCCCTCCAGGTGCCTAAACTGGATTAGGAGCATCTTGTCTTCTGGATCTGCTTCTATCCTCCTAAATGGGGTCCTGGGGAAAAAATTTATCTGCAAGCGAGGAGTTAGACAGGGGGATCCTCTCTCCCCACTATTGTTTGTATTGGCAGCCAAAATCTTACAATACATGCTTAATAGTTTGAAAGATCAAGGAATTCTGAAGCTTCCTATCCCTCAACCGACTGAGGACTTTCCCGTGGTTCAATACGCAGATGATACCCTTCTTATCATGCAGGCTGATGCAAAGCAATTGTTCTGCTTGAAAGCTATCCTTAATGCTTTTGCTAGATCCACTGGTCTGAGTGTTAATTTTCAGAAGTCTCAGATATTGCCAATTAATGTGTTTGAGGAAAAAATGAGGATTCTAGCTGGTACCTTGGGTTGTCAGGTTGGTTCATTGCCTTTCACATACTTAGGACTCCCTCTTGGAACGTGCAAACTGAGAATGGAGGATTTTGCACCTCTCTTGGATAAGGTAGAAAGGAAACTCTCAGCCAGCTCAACTCTATTGTCTTATTCTGGGAGAATAGAATACATTAACATTGTCATTACCCCCACTGTCACATATGCTATGTGCACTTTCAAGCTCCATAAAGGAGTGGTGCAGGACATTGACAGAATAAGAAAGCAATGCTTGTGGAGAGGGAACTCAGAAAAAAAGAGAGGTGGAAATCTGGTGGCCTGGCCCCTCACCCAAAGGCCCAAGAAGAAAGGAGGTCTAGGAATTAAAAACCTGCTGCTACAAAATGAGGCTCTACTAATGAAACAAATCCATAAATTCTACACCAAAGCTGACATACCATGGGTCTAGCTCTTGTGGTTCAAGTATTATGAGGGGAAAGTCCCACATGCACAAAGGGACCTAGGATCCTTCTGGTGGAAGGACATCTTTAAGCTAAAAGACCTATATGGTGCCATTACCACTTGTCATCTTGGGGATGGATCCTCTATTATGTTTTGGAAAGATAATTGGGTTGGAGAGAGTATAGGAGAAATGTTTCCAAACATTGCCCAGTTTGCCATAAATCCTAAGGTATCTATCAGAGAGGTAAATGAAGCTACATGTATTGCTGATCTCTTTCACATTCCTATTCCCCAAGTGGCTGCTCAGGAGTTGGAGGAACTCAGGGCGCTGGTTCAAAACTACAGCTTAAACAATGACGTTGATCAGAGAGTTTTTTGTTGGGGGAATAGCAAATATGCGGCATCTAAACTGTACAAGTTGGCTTTCATATCAATCCCAGCCTCAAAAAGCTTTACAATAATCTGGAAATCAAAAGTGACACCGAGAATCAAATTTTTTGCCTGGCTGATTCTAATGGACAGGCTAAACACTAGAAGTATGCTCATCAGAAGACACTTTAATGTGCAGCCAAACTGTTTCTGTGTGATGTGCATAAATGGAGTAGAAGAGACAAGTGATCATCTATTTTTCCAATGTGATTTTGCTCAAAGATGTTGGAACAAACTAGGAATTGTGTGGTCTCTTGACAATGGTATCCATACAAGGATATTGAGGACAAGACAGCAAGCAGAGTCCCCATATTTCACAGAAGTTTCTCTTATTGCTATCTGAGAGCTTTGGAAAACTCGAAACCGACTCATTTTTGATGGAATTCTAGCCACCTTTGCAAGATGGCTGAACAACTTTAAAGAAGAAGTGGCCTTACAATCACATAGAATGCAAGATGATGACCGAAGATTAGTTCTTGTCTGGCTAGAGACCTTGTAGCGCTTTTCCTTCCCCTTCCCTATAGAGTTCTCTTTCCCCTTCTCCTGTATAGCTTCATCCTTCTCAGTTTAGTTATTCCTTTTTGTTCCCCTCTTGTAGGTAAGGTTACCCTCTAAACTTGTACTTTTTAATCTTGTTAATGAAATTTTTTGGCCTTACCGTGGGGAACTCCCCCACGGTTTTTTCTCTCAAAAAAATTCCCCCTCCTCTCCACTATAAATAGAGGCCACTCTCTCCCTCTCAAAAGTCACCATCTCAAGGAGAAGAGCACCACCACAAGAGCAACATTCCAAGGGTCTAGGCCCTATAGCTTGAGTTGAGTAGTAGAGAGAGATGTGAGTGCGAGTACGGGGAAGTACCGCACTTCTCGGTGTCTCCCCAAGCTTGTACCTCGACGAGCATCATTACTTCAACGGGTTCTCCCGTTAAGTTAGTGTTCGTGATTCTTTTGATACAAAGTCTTTGGATCAGCTAAACTTCGTTCTTACTTGTTTGCGGGTTCATCGTACCTTCGGGTATACCCAGGCTCGTTACTTGTCGATCCGTAGGGTCAGGGCCCTAGGAGGGTCTGGGTAGGTTCTCTATACGTAAGCGTGGTGCTTGGGTATACAGGACCAGGTGATTGCATGTCCTATTCCACGTTGAGGGCGATGGCGGCAGGTGGTGACAGCCCTGTCCATCCCTAGCATTCCCCCGTGTTCGGTAGGATGTAGAGGTTTGTTAATTGCCATTCGAGGTTGCTGGCAGACCAGTACTCGGTGGTCTTCCGATGCAAGTGAGTAAGAGTAGGGTTTATCTATCTGTTGACCGAGTACCTTAGGAATCCATCTCTACCTTCACCAACTCTATCCTTATGTTATCCTTGGATGTACTAGCTAGAAGAATACCTCCGTTCCTCGAGAGAAATACGATACCCTGAATACTCCGGGTGAAGTGCTACAATGATACTTCTGCGCTCTTGCGGATTATTTCTGTTTGCGTTAAGAAATACCAACAACTGAACACTACTTCAGTTCATTGAAGCCATTACTGGCAGTAGACTACCTAAGTTCATTGCTTACCATGCATTACACTTCCTAATAATATTACACAGGTGGTGCTGCACATCGGTGCACCGCAAAAGAAGTGAAGTTCAAACTGTTTTCACTGTCTTCCTAAGACAGTGGCCCGGATCCCTGAGTACCACCATTACATAACGCATGGCATCCAGCAAGATCAAAAGCGTCAGGTCTAGTTGGTTAGACTAACTAATGACCTAACTACCCTATTCACACCTGACCATGAACCTGAAACAGCTTCAACCTTCAGGAAGAGCATCACCGCCAGCAGCAACAGGACAAGCACCATGAGGCGCTAGGAGAGGTACATGAACTTGCTCTTGTCCATGTTGACGAGAAGGGCCTTCTTCTGATAGGCATAGCAAACACGACGAGCCACACGCTTGGTGTTCTGGACCTCAGCCTCCATTGCAACCTTCGCATTCAAAGCTTGCGCAGTCTTGTGCATTGCTTCATAAAGCGCGGCTTTAGCTAGATCCTCAGCACGGCGAGAATTCCACGAGCTCTATCCATAACCTGTTGAAGCTCTCTGCAGCTTTCTTTGGCCACTTGTCATCAACCCACTGCGTGAATCCGCATTGCTCCTCTTCAGCCTAGCAACACCAATGGAATATCACAGAATAAGTAGTATAAACTAACTTAGAACCACATACACAGTGCAATTAAACAAGGATGTGTGCTCAACATACTTGGATTGGGCACCCCAGGAATCGACGGCCAGTGTGCTTGCCACCCCAGCACTTCTTAAGCGCAGCATGTTGTCCATGTTCACACTTGGGCAGGTAAACAATCTCCATCCCCGTCCAATCGTCCTCAGGAACAGCCTCTGGAAACATGAAATCCGAGAGTGCCTACACAAATTGATGGTATTAGGAAACCTTAACTAATTAACAGTGGGCAAGGGAAAGCACTAACATTGATTTCGATGAAACCCTAACTAAAGAACAGCGAACCGAGGGGAGCACTAACATCGATTTCGACAAAACCCTAACTAATGAACAGCGACCAAGAAGTAGCACTAACATTGATTTCGATGAAACCCTAACTAATGAACAGCGAGCAAGAGGAAGCACTAACATCGATTTCGACGAAACCCTAACTAATGAACAGGACATTGGATGAGGGTACGAAGAGGTCACCTGCAGTTTCAAGGCTTCCTCGTGGGAGTTGCCGGTGTTCGAAGATCTAGACGAAACAAGGGAACCCCCCTCACGGACGGAGCGACCATGGACGCGGGCAGCACGGGACGCATCGGCGTTCCGCGACGGAGACCTTGCTGCACCACCAACGGCGCCGAGGAGGTCGCTGCGAGCCTCAAATCCAGCGTGGCCATGAGCAGGGGAACCTCCGCCAGCACCTTCCATCTTCGCTCATGGGCTCCTATCCCGGCAGAGTGATGAAACACCATCTAGTTCTAGATCTAAATCTAAATGAATCTAACACATGAACGATCAAGTTAATAATTAGGCTTCTTAGTGTTCTAATCAAGATTGAAGAACAAGAACAAGAACTAGAACTAGAACAAGAATTAGAAGTAGAGCTGACTAATTCTAATATCAGGATCATAACATAAGAACTTTGGTCTAAATCAAGAACAATACTATGAACATAAGTAGAGAACAAGAACAAATTGGATCTAGATGTATTCATACCAAGAACAGCCAAGAAGTTCTTCTCCTTTACAACGATGTTCCGCTCTAATCTAACTAGAACTAGAGAGTATTCTAATATGAGTTTGTATTCTTGTAGGCTCTAGGCATCTATTTATACTAGCTAAAGGTCAGTTCGCGTCGAGATAAACATGGTAACCATCGAAACCGCCTATGGAACCGACATAGAAACCGCCTCGCGAAAGGTCGGTGGGACAGGCGGCGCCGTGGGCCCAGTCGTGCCAGGGGCGCGGCTGCGCCCCCCTCCGCACGTCTCTCCACCTACTTTGTCTGTTGGGCTTCTGAAATGTTCTGGAGTATGTCTATGTCGGTTATTGGCCCAGATGCAGCGATGTATGTTGGGCTTCTCTTGGCTTCTTGGTATTGGGCTACGTAAATACGCTTTCTCCGGATTGTGCCTTTTCCCGTGTTTTTCACTGTAAATTTGGCTAAGTCCTTCATGACAGTATTTTCTCCAATACAAGTGGAACTAGATCGATTATAATAACTTATGCATGTATTTTACATTATTTCCTCCATATTTAGACCTATGTTGGCGGGTAAAATAGAGCGTTAATTACCGCCAACACGCAGCGGCGCCATTGCCGATTGCGACAATGTCAAGCTCACCTGAGCTTGGGAGAGGCTGCACTGGTACTCTATGGAAGCTAGGGGTAGGAGGAATCGAACTGTGAAGTGACGGTGAGTGGTCAGTCGTGTGGATGGCGGATTGACAGCGAGCCCGCGGAGGCACGAGCCTGTTCTGGAGAACCCTGAGCCCTATTGGCCCAACCATCTAGGGTTCCAGATTCTATGATTCAAGATGAACCAGAGATGAGAGAAGGATAGGGAAGAGAGTCCGGCATTGCTCCAGTGGCGAGCGCAATGCTGGCAGTGCTCCGGCGAGCTCCGATGGCAGTGAAACACCTGAGAAGCTTACCTGGAGCTCGATTGAAGCTGTTAGTGGGTTAGGGAGGTAGAGAAGAGGATGGCAGAGCTGCGTGCATGACAGAGAGGGAAATAGCGCGGCGGTGTGGATGAATTTCACCGGCGACGTGGCGTTTCCATCTCGGCGACAGCGGAGCGAGCAGAGGAGATAGAGGGCGAGTGAGAGAGGGAAATGGGAGAGAGAAGGGTGAGATGGCGTCGCCTTTGCCTATTCTGGCCATGGACATGGGTCCCACGCCGGTGTACGGCGCCATGCGCCCACACGCACGTCGCGGTGGCAGGCGGCCACGTCGGCCATTCAAATGGCAGACAGCCGATTTAGTTTGGCAGAGCCGACCGACACTCAAACTTTGACACTGTGTAACTCCTAAACCATGCTATTTTGGCCAAAACTTCAGTAATACCGATTGTAGTGCTACGTGAGGAGAACAACTTTGCTTAAAGAATCAAGGTCTGAATCGAGCTGGTTTGAAAACTGCAGCGCTCCAAAGTAGGGTACAATGACACTGTTAGCACTTAGGCAAAATTGGCTAAGTCATAACAGCACTGTTTTCACATTGTGAGCACTTTTTGACCATGCTTGACAAATTTTTATGACTTGGCCCTTACATATACTTTGTTTCTTATAAAAGTTGCTACGACTTTTATTAAGGGTGCACCCGCATGCAAACCTTTTTGGTCAACTCTTTTGTTTGGTCATAGAAAACACTCTAGGGTGTGTTTTTGGTCAACTAGTACTTAGGAGCTTAATTACGCAAAGTCACCAACATGAGCATTGTTCCATTAGGTATCCTAAGTGTGTCTAAGTTGGTTTAGTGAGCAAACAACACCACCACTTGCATTACTACATGATCATCAAGCATAAAGGGGTATAATTAAGCATTATCAAGGTGAAACCACATAACAAGAACTACATCATTTCATGCCCATGCATGCAAATGGATGAATGATGCTTTTGCTCATGTAATGCAAGTGAAAAATGCAAGCTTAACACTAGGGTGTTACATATGCGCAACCCTCTTCCTCCTCATCCAGTTGAGACAGGTACAACTGCTTTGCAGTACTACTCTTCTTGGTCTTCTTCTTCGTCCCACTAGAGGGTCCGTCGTCATCCACGTGACAACCAGCATTCTTCTTCCATCGACTAGCGCTGCAACGTGGATAGCTCTCCAATTTCTCATACTCGCCCCCGATACAGTATGCAGTGGTTGGGGCAGGTGTCGAACTTTTTAAGTTTCATCGCTACTGAGCGTATTAGCTTCTTCACCTGATAGGTATTGGCTGGCACTTTGTTACTCTCAGGAAAGCTTTAGCTAGGACAGTTAACAGCTCGTTGAAGCTAGTGTCTGACCAACCATTATGAGCCTTCACCGTTAGCAACTTGAGATCAAAACGCAGTGCCATCATATGCTTCCGACAATCACCCTTGTGACAGAGTGGATCAATTGTCGCCTGCTTCATCTCTCTGAAAATTTCTAGCCACCTCAGGGACCCAAACAGTCTTCGTCAATGCGGTTAGCTATGTTCTCAAAAAGCTCTGCATCCTCAGGCTCTAGTAATGTAGCAGCAGCATCATCACTGCCGCCTCCTCCACCATCGTCACCTAATAAATCCTCCACTATGATGTAATCACGATGATCTGTAGCAGCAGTGTCGCCAGCCACGGCGCCAGGCCCGCTTGCCGATGATGATGGCGGTGCTTGGTCTGCAGTCGTCGTTTTCGATGAGTTCCCTCCACCAGATGCACCACCTACACTCGCATCTGCTCTCTCATCGTGGAAAGTCCAAACTGTGTAATCCTTGAAAAAACCAAACCTGATCAAGTGAGATTGCACCACGCCGTCTTCATGGGCTTTCGTGTTCTTGCAGCGAGAACACGGACATATGGTTGTTGTTCGATTCAGACTCTCTCGATGTTTCTTCGCAATGGCAACAAACTTTTTTACCTCAAGCACGTACTCCATTTCGACTCTCTTTAACCCGTACATCCATGCTGACCTTTCCATACATGCAAACCTCGATCACAAGCAGCGAAAAATACATAACCATACCGTATTAAACAAAGAAATGCAGCAGATCAAACACTTAGATATATTTTTCTCTCTCCTCCCATGAAAACTAAATCTAGATTAGATCTAAGCACAAATCAGTTGCTAAAGAGAGAAGAATGGCGATGGAAAGAAGGTGGGGAGTGTGTATACCAATCTCTAGCAACCCTGCGGTGTCCCCCTCTAGAAATATGTATCAAATCAACACCTACAACAACTAGTTTCTCTCTCATTCCATGGAAAATTAGATCCAATCTAGATTTAGAGAGCCTCAAATGATGAAAAAAGAGGAGAATAATGTATTGGAGAGTTAGCAATCTCCTATAGTGCCTTCCTTCAAGAAATCCAGGATCAAAACTCCCTTCTTATTAGAGCTCAAAGTCCTCTAATCGAGAGGAGGAAGCCGTGAGGAAGAAGTAGGCAGCTGGCACCTGTATATATAGGGACGATTAATGGAGGCGGGCACCTTAAGGAAAACCGCCTCGGTTAATCCTCCATTAACCGAGGCGGTTGACTTACAACAACCGCCTCCGTTAATCGATTAACCGAGCGGATAGCGTAACGAAATCGCCTATGTTAATGCTTGATTAACTGAGGCAGTTGCGTTACAGTGCCAGTCTCGGTTAATCAGTTAACGGAGGCGGCTGTTGTAACTCAACCGCCTCGGTTAATTAAATTAACCGAGGCGATCGTTTTATAACGCTCGCCTCTGTTAAGATTTAAATTAAGGCGGGCGCTGAGGCGGCATGCCGGCCACCGTTTAACCGAGCGGCCGCCAGGCCCACCAACCTCCATTAATGTTTGGCCACCATCTTGCAAAATAAAAAATGTAGTAGTGTAACCGGGATTAATGTAGAATCTTTAGTCCGGGTTAGTGGTACCAACCAGGACTAAAGGTCCTCCGATGTTCATAAAACTTGCAACTGGGACTAATGCTCATGTTAGTCTCAGTCCGAAACTAATGTGGTGGACCGAAGGTCAGTTTTCTACCCGTGAATTGAGATTCTGTCCAAATTATTTTTGGGGTGATTTTCTTATAGAATTGTTTTATTTAGCTTCTTCAATCATTCATCCCTGGAGTAGATTGGAGAGTAGATTTTCTCCTGGCCAGTGCTCTTTCCTCTCCCTCCATGCTAGTGCAATTTCCTCTCCATGCATGTGGAGCCCGGTACTTGCCCATGCAACACCCCGGCACGACGACTTCCTGACATGGCCGACCTACGCCCTCAGCTATGCAATGACTCTCAATGAGTGGCCGACCTCATGCATTGTCTCACACGTAGCTTATCACCCTACTTATGTAGCACATGTGATTTTAATGAGATACCTTCCTTTTGAGCTAAGGGAACCAATGGAGACTAATGTACAATCTTTAGTCTGGGTGAGTAGTACCAACCGGGACTAAAGGTCCTTCGATGCTCATAAAACTTACAACCGGGACTAATGCTCATGTTAGTCCCGGTCCGAACTCTAGCTGAGACTAATGTGCCGTACCGAAGGTCTGTTCCTTACCAGTGAATTGAGATTGTGTCTAAATTATTTTTGGGGTGATTTTCTTATAGAACTTTTTTTATTTAGTTTCTTCAATCATTCATCCCTGGAGTAGTTGGAGCGAATACCAGTCCATCCAGACTTCCAGTGTTGCATGTGCCCAGCTTCTCATTGGTCTGTCTTTTTTTCTTTCGACACAATGTTTCTGATTGGTTAGAACTGCTATGAATTCGCCAGCCCGGGCCCGTGAAGACCAGACACGGTCGCGCTCACGGGTCTTCTCAAACACGACGATAATCGATAGAAATGGCTCTTTGCTTCCTGCCATCCACGAAGCCGCAGACAAACCACTCCCCTACCCCTTCTCTCTTGTCTGGTGGTTGACTCGCTAGCTGCTCGTCCTCTCGCCTTGCAGCCATGTTGCTCTTGCTCGCCGGACCTAAGGAGGTGTTTGATTATAGGGACTATTTTTTAGTCTTTGTCACATCGAATATTTGACTACTTTTTATTAGTATTAAATATTGACTATTTATAAGACTACTTGTATAGATGGACGCTACTTTACTAGACAAATTTATTAAGGCTAATTAATCTATCATTAGTATTGCTCTGTTCGCTTTAACTTATAAGCGTTTATTTTGGCTTCTTTTCAGTTATAGAACAGTATTTTTCCTCTCATAAGAAATCAGCATAAACTAAAATCAGCTTTCAGCTTCAGCTTTAGCATATGTTTACTGTTTCTCCACATTGTCAAATCATAGACTACATAGGCTTAAAAAATTTGTCTCGTAAAATAGTCTCTACTTGTGAAGTTGGTTTCTTAATTAGTCTATATTTAATACTGTAAAATAGTGTTCAAAACAACCGACATGAAAGGGTCTAATTTTAGATAGGTAACAAACACCCCCTTATCTTCTCGGGCCTGTTGAAGTTCACGGAACTTCAACAGACCTCGATCGATCGAGATCTGCATCGCGTATGTGCTTGTTTACCTTTTACCTCTCTTATTATATATCATGGCAAATTTCATCCGTTCAAAGTTTCAGATCTTCGCTATGGATGGAGGATGAGTGATGAGTCGATGACATGAGCGGCGACGACGCGATTAGGATTCTGTCAATAAAAATCATGCAGACATATGTAGATATGTGAAAACGTACATATGTCACAGAATATTTTATTGAAGATTGAAAATATTTGACTTAGCTTTGTTCGGACGCGTATATGGAAGTTCGTAGTAGATGCATGCGTGATGCATCCATAGGTACGTGCAAGATCCAGCAATATACATCCTGATTACTTAATTAACTTGCATGTCCCTTTTTGCACCTTCCTTATTTGTTGGCTGATCTTGCACCTTCCTTGTTTGTTGGCCGATCGATGTGACACCTCGCAATCATGCCTGCCATGCCTCGATCGAAATCTCGACTTGGATATTCGCATTGGCATGCGTTCAGCTTTTCTAGATCGGGCCGTTTGGTAGCACATCATGTGCGGCTTCGGCGGGCTGTTTTTCAGCATTGGTTATCAGACGGGACAACGCCCTACTGCTTCACAAGTGAAGCTCTGGGTTTTGCGGTGAGACAAGCGAGGAGAGAGAAGCTGAAAATACCAGCTTTATCCGGATTTGCCTGGCACTGGTGGGTCCCTGGGTGCCAAGGCCGGCTTTGCCACCCACCCGACACACACACACACACAGAGCGTTCGTGCCAGTGGGAAAGCACAGCGCCCCGGTGCAGGGAGGAGCAGAGGCGGCGCGTCCATGCAGGGACAAGGGGAGGCACAATGCCGGCGTGGGAAGGGGCGGCTGCACTGGTCGCTAAGTCGCCAGGACGCGAGCTTCGTCAGAGCGCCAGGTCCCGTGCTCCGAGGAGGACTAGGACGCCGGGTCACTGGGTGGGGCGGCGGTTAGCTCCGGGGAGGGCCGGGTCGCCTGGAGGGCTGGCTGCATGCTCCAAGGGAGAGGGACAGGGCAACGTGTCGCAAGCTCCTAGGAGGGTCTGGTCGCCAGGACGGAGGGCCGCGCATGCAGCTAAGAAGGGTCAGGAGGAGGAAACAGAGATAAGATGGAGAGAAGAAAACAAACATGAACAAATAGAGAAAAGAAAAAAAGGGATATTACGGGTATTTCATTCTTTCAACAATCTAGACAAGCTGTTTTTCGAAACAGTTCACCGAAATAGATTCAGTTCCACCAATAAAGCTGCTTCTAAAGCTAAAATCTTAAAAAGTTGCTTTACTGCTGAAGTTAAACTGTACCAAACAGGCCCATAATGTATATTTTCGAGATAAGCTATCTTTCTCGTTTCTTATCAACTTCTTATAATTTGGAATACAACATCTATATCTCGGTCTCTACTTCTGCTTTCTTATGATCTATACTTTACATCTATATATCTCTATCCTTCTCCTGGCCAGTGCTCTTTCGTCTCCCTCCATGCTAGTGCAATTTCCTCTCCATGCGTGTGGAGACCGGTACTTGCCCATGCAACACCCTGGCACGGCGACTTCCTGACATGGCCGACCTACGCCCTCAGCTATGCAATGACTCTCTATGAGTGGCCAACCTCATGCATTGTCTCACATGTAGCTTATCACCCTACCTACATAGCACATGTGATTTTAATGAGATACCTTCCTTTTGAGCTAAGAGAACCAAAGGGGACTAATGTACAATTTTAGTCTGGGTGAGTGGTACCACTAGTACAAAAAAGCTCCCTGCTGGCGGTTGAGAACGCATTTGTACAGGCGTTTCTTACAGCCGCCAGCGGGAGAGGCTAGTAGAAATCGCCCTCTCTACTGGCGGTTTTTTTGAACAAAACAGATTTCTACTGGCAGTTCCTAAAGGGAACCGCTAATAGAAATCAGTATTCTACAGGTAGAAATCTGTTTTCTACAGGCGATTCATTTAACTGACCGCCTGTGTTATTTTTCCCGCCTTTTTGAGAATAGGTTGTACCCTATTTTTTCAATATTATAATATAATATAATATTGAATATACTAGGTCCTATTTTAGGATCATTATCAATACATATATATAAACATGCAATTAATTATATATATGTACACATATATTTATACACTTCTATGTTTTTTCATCACATGTGATATCGATATAATACACACATATACATCAAAGTTTTCACATGATTCCGTGCCCTAGTAATCTTCACGCTGAAGATTTAGCCTACCAATGTCTGTTAGCGCTCTATACTTGGGCTGTGCTGAGATAACGGTAGTATCATGATATTTCCATCGAATGATATGACTTCTTTCATCATGAAATTGCACAAGTACTCGACGATGCCCAGCAAAGTTTCTTCTGACATGTTCTTTGCCCTTTCTATCTTACATCCCTGTCCTTGTGTAAACATCATATTTTTTAACTTGATTATTACACATTAATTTGAACTTTAATGATAGATTGTTGCTTGTGTATTATCTGAGGGTCGTTGACGTATCGTCCGTTCACTCTCATGAACTCGTACACGTAGAATCCACAGTGGACCGATCTGACTGGTTGCTTATGTCACTATATATAACAGACAAAGTTGTCAACATTATATTGTCTTATATGTCATGTGTAGCATATATATATGTATGACATATTTATTTATAAGTTTACATACCGGGTAATCATAAATTATATCCATTGGCTTCCCCCGTTTGCTGGGGTTATCGAGCTTTCCCTTTTTCACCTGGTACCACTGCCAACACCTATGATCTCGAATTAATCATCACCAAGTTAATTAATCTCAAGCTCACATTGATAAAAGTATATATGCATGCATACACATCTTGGCTTACCGCTCTATGATGGTCAGAAATGTTGCATATGTACTGGGATCGTAGTCTGTGGAGTCATAGACCACCATCCGTCCCTGCCTTGGATAAATATAAAAGCAGATCCAGTGGTCCCTGCACAAATCAAATTTGTGAATGCGTGTGTATTGAAATTATATATTAATGATGTCATAATGTACATGTACTCTCACAGTACTTACCCAAAGTGGTACGGGGCAATTATGACTTGCCTATGCCTCCACTTCTTCAGTGCATTCCCAATGTAGACAGCATATTTGGCTTCAAAGTCCTTCTGCATGTCCACCAGTTTTGCGGCAGCTTCTTCCTCTTCCAAGCCCTTTAAGTCATTGTGTCCTGCCCTGATCCTGAATGTATGCTCGTCCTCGCATATTTTCATTGGATTGAGATACCCAATCAATTTGCTTACGTCTCTATTAGCACGATTCTCCTTCTCATCATATTGCATTCTGTAAGACGATATCAATCGATGTCAGAGATTCTCAAACTTTTGTTCATACAACTCAAAATAATAACAACACAAGCATATCTGTAATAAGTATCAGTGTACTTACAATGCAAACAACGTGACGACCTGTACATCGAGTCTTTTGAGGTTCATCATCAACCAGAGATCCTCGAAGCTGATCATGGACGTATTGTGGGGACAAAGAAAAGCCTCTGATGGTATACTTACAGTTATCAAGTCGATGCCAGCGTGAGAAGCTCTCATGTACAAGTTGTGCATCCTTTTTATATCAGCAGGGCTGCTTGTTAGTCGCCGCCAACTGAGAAGAGGCTTGGTAAACACATATTCATCTGAGGACATGTTCGTAATCCTTCTTCGTTGGCTTCCTGATCTGTATGACCTGTTTTGCTGCCTTCTCATGCTCAGCCAAGTCAACGGTACGTGTCGTGCGAGACTTTCCAATTTCTTTCATAAATAGAAGCCGTGCCAGCAGCTTTCTTCTTCGGCTCATATGGGGAAACCAATTTAGGTATCGGAAATTTCCTTTTCTTAGGCAGGCGACGGTGCTGGTGGAGTCATAAACAACTGTTCAGATTCTTTGGGTGGTGGGGAAGAGTGTGGATGGGTAGGCAGCGGTGGTGGCGGAGTTTGTTGCTTAGGTGATGGTGGGTCAGGAAGACGAGGTGATGGTGAGTCAGGAAGAGCGTGTCCAGGTCATGGTGGGTCGACAGGAAAGTAGTGGAGAGATGATGGTGGTGGCAGAGAGTGGCCATGTGATGACTCGGTATGTGTAGACTCCTGAGTTAGTGGCTGCTCCTGAGTCAACTGGACGTCTCATTGAGGCCACAGGATGAAATTTTTGATAGCCTGGCCGAGTTTCTCAATACCCTCTGGGCCTGCGATGTCTAGCATGTCGTCCTCATATCCTTGGACGACCGTCAAGACTTCTACCTTGTAGTAGTCCTCTGGAATGTCGCTGTTATGATACCTGCAGTCCTGCGATCGCAAGGCCACTGGCCACTTCCCTTGTACGATTATTATTAAAACCGTACCTTATGACTAGGGAACAAGGTGTTGGCCTATTGATGTCATCAACTGGATAGCGAACCTTGTTGGCCGTAGACGCGACACTACTTTTAATCACTGGACTCGTTATCTGTTGAGTTGCTAGGATGAGCTGCATCTGGGGCGGAGCTTGAGTGGTCGTCATTTGTTGATTGGACACCACGCTCGCCAATTGCTGCACCAAGTCAGGATTAGGGTTAGCTTGCATTGCAGACATCATCTGTTTGAAGTCCTTCTTGGCCTCTTCCTCAAAATAATTCTTCATTTGTTCCTTGTATCGATCGCGTTTCTTGTACATGTTCTCCCACTCCGGACCGAATCCTTCTTTCCATCCCTTCTTGGATGAGATGCCTCGTAAACGTCCAGGATGCTCGGGGTTACCCAGATCAACAGTCAGGGTGTCCTTCTCCCTTTGTGGCGTGAATGATCCTTCCTTTTCCTTAGCTGCCACCGTGTAGATGTTCTTTGCAGCTTCTTCCACCAATGAATCATGAAAGGACGCATCGGTATCTGTTATTTCTCTAGGTTTTCGAGCACGAAGCCAATTCGCGCTCCTTTCGCCAACTTGCTTAGACAGTACCGACAACCCCTGCCGCCTTCCTTTTAGCCTCTTCTCTTCTCCATTTCTCTAGCTGACGGTCATAGCCACCTGGGCCAAGGTGGTGCTGGTACACGTTCTTCTTTGCTTGTCCTGAAGCAGCTTGGCTCACAGCTCAGAATTCCTGGCTGATTCTTCTGCTCTTGAAACACAGCCCACTGACCTGCCGTGATCTTGAACTTTGTTGTCGGGTCCAACCCTTGCTTCAGGTATTTTGCATTCAGCTCATACCTCCAGTTTCAGAACGAGATCGCAATCTGCCTCATTGCATATCCCCTAACTAGGTTTTCTGTACCCTGAAGGAAAACAAACCTCGTACAAAGCTTCTTCCACATGTCTATCTTTGTATCATCTGGCACATCCTTCCAATTAGATATTGTGCAGTCCAGATTATCCCTAACTAAGAAACCAATAGCGTTCCGAAACTTAGCTGGCACTGGTTGAGGAGCTACGGGTTGTCCTTTGGCATTGACTTCTGTAACCCTATATGTGTTGTCCGGCCACTTGTTCACTCCCCTATCACCTCTTGCCCGATCACTCTGCTTCCTTTTCCTTGAACCTAATCGCGGTGGACGTCTCGATCGTTTCCGGTGCATCTCCGTGTGGCACTGCTTCTTCTTCAGCAATTTGGCGGAATTGAAACAACACCTCCAACATGTTGGCACATGAAATCACGAAAACATGTAATTAGGGTCACACATGAAATCATGTAAGGTAAACACATGGAATCATGTAAGGTAAACACATGAAATCATGGATGTGTCGTTACCTCGTCGGTTTCCGGATTGTAATCCGGGTCACGCTGCATTTCACGGCGAGCCGCCTTATCGATGCTAGGGCACGGATCGCTAGGGGTGTGGTATCCTTCACCTTCCGATTCGTGCTCAAGTCCTTGCAAAGCACTCTTGTCGTTGTGGGGGACTCTTGTCCTTGGTCATTATTATGGGGCGACCTTGTCCTTGGTCTTTGTTTGGAGAATTCATGGCGGAATTATTCTACCATATACAAAGGCAATAGATTATAGCGGGAAATCAAGGCGGGATTCTAGTTAATTATAGTGAATTATAAGCAAAGGTCTTTATATATACAAATATATATTTATTTATTAGCCTTTTCCATTTTACAATTCAAAAAGAAATAATCATTATTAATTATATATAAAAAGGAATAATCATTTATTAATTATATAATGGAAGGTACATATATAACTTTTGATTAAACTAAACTAAACCAATTAACTGAACCTAACTAAAAACTAACTAATTAAACTAAAAAAGCTAAATTAATTAAAAACTAAAACCTAACTAATTTAAACTAAAAAGCTAATTAAACCTAGCTAATTAACTAAACCTAACTAATTAAACTAATTAAAAGAAACTAATTAACTAAACCTAACTAATTAAACTAAAAAGCTAATTAACTAAACCTAACTAATAAAACTAAAAACTAATTTAACAGAGAAAATGGAAGGGGCCAACCCTAGCAGGCCGACTTGCTAGGCTAGCTGCGCTGCGCGCCGCCCGCGCACCGCCGGCCACCACCGCCGCGCTGCCACCACCGCTGCAGGCATTCCCGCCATGGCCACAGCCACCGGACGCCGCTGCAGGCCTCCTGCATTCGCCGCTGACCACCACCGCGCCGCCACCGCCGCGCCACCCTGCGCCACCACCGAGCACACCACGGCCCGCTCAAGCCGACTGAGGCGCAAGAGAGAGAGAGTGGGAGGTGAGAGAGAGAGAAGGGAGAGAGAGAGACCTACCGGCAAGTGAGCTCCGCAGCGCGGCAAGACAGGGGCGATGGCGGTGCGGCGCGGGTCGACGGTGGCACCGCGGGAGGGGCCCCGCGCGGCTGCGGCGAAGCTCGGTGGCGCGGCACGGAGCGAGGCGGAGAGAGATAAGGCGGCGTGGCTGATCACGGCAGCGGCAGGAGGCAATTCCGGTAGCCTGACGGCATCGGTGAACAAATGCGCGGGCTCCAAAGACTTGGCGACAATTCAGATTGGGAGCGCGGTATATATATTTGGGGCATTTGTGCAGGCGGCTATCTTAGCAAACCGCCTGCACAAATGGTTACTACAGGCGGTTCTCTTAGTGAACCGCCTGCACAAATGCATTAGTGTAGGCGGTTAACTAAGACAACCGCCTGCACAAATTCATTAGTGCAGGCGGTTAGCTAAGACAACCGCCAATACAAAGTTTTTTTTAATTTTATAGGTATTGTGATACTATTCTATATATAATATACATATATTCATATATATAGCTAGGGTTTATCAAGGACCAATTAAGCTAGCTTTAGCTAGGGCTATGGTTAATTTAGGGTTAAAAAATTTTTAATTATTAATAGGTATTATGATATTAAGGGTTTAGCTAGTGTCTAGCTAGGGTCTAGCTAGGGTTTACCTAGGGTTAGGATAGGGTTAAACTAGGGTCTAGCTAGGGTTTAGCTAGGGTTAAGCTAGGGTTAGTATATTGTTTAGCTAGGGTGTAGGTAGGGTCTAGCTAGGGTTAATCTAGGGTTAGGATAGGGTTTAGCTAGGGTCTAGCTAGGGTTAAGCTAGGGTTAAGCTAGGTGTCACACCTAATTTTAAGGATAAAATTGGATGAACCAACTTATGTGCGCCCAGAGATCAATCACACACATAAGCGACAAATTACATTGTACCATCACAAGATTCAATATATAACGAATAATATCACAGGGTCTTTACATAAATAGCAGCGGACTAATAATTATAATCTCTCGCGGAAACTCCAATCCACAGGGAATAGTTGACTGGTGAACACAATCCTAATAATCCTCAGAAGAATCCTCATAGTCATCTGTTACCCATCCGGGATTTTTATCCAAACATGAAAAATAAAGCAAGCGTAAGTACATGTCGTACTCAACAATATTCAATTAGTTAAATTCCTGTAAGACGTCCAAGGCCGTTCGTGACCGTGAGCACGGCTGATATATCAGTTTTACACTCTGCAGAGGTTGCACACTTTCACCATGAGTCGTGATTTACCCTTTTTCTCGAGGTGATCAGCCTCTCGATCCACTACCAAGGTAGATCGGCGGGGTTCACTATGAAGTCTTTCAAAAGCCTCGCTAACATGTCACTAATCAATCCGGGCGCAATGGCAAGGGGCGGTAGAGCCCTCCTTCCAAGTGGCACACACACGCAGCAGTACACACAAGGACAGGAGCCGCAAAACAACCAGCTCGGCAAGGAACCTTTCAAGATTAATAGCATGATAGAAAGTAACTCCATACTTGACTAAAGCCAGAGCCATATAGCTCTCATGATTGCGCTGTAAGTCCCGGTGTCATACTTACAGATAAGTCCTTAGTCAATGTTGCTAAAAAGCATCTTTTAATCTTTATTTCATAATCAATTATTCAAGTTCATAAGATCATGACCCATCAAAGCTCTAGCATCACTACTCAAATGCAATCTCATAGGTAACAAGGATCAAGTGATCAAAAGCTAGGAATAAATACTAGGGTTGCCAAGGTAGACACATACATCATGAATTTGGTGATTAAGGTGAATAGGCAACAAGAATGGTCCATGCTATACTTGCCTTGATCAAAGTGCTCTGGAGAACTTGGATCCTCAACGTACTCTTGATCACCTACGTATTGCTCACCGTCTGAACTCGATCATAAAATCACCACACAATCATCGAGGCAATCATACACGAAGCAAACAAAATCTATATTAGAAACAGTACACCAACAGTGAAAAAACAGATTGAAAAGTGTATAAAAATAATCTACGTGTCGCTACGATTCCAACGATATAAAGATCACGAAAATCGGCGTTCAAACGGAGAAGTTATGAAATAAACAAGTTTTACTTTAATAAAATAATAGATTAAATCTAATCTCGAATTTTAAAAGTTGAAAACATGAGTATCAGTAGCATCATTAGATAGATTACGAAATTATGAATCTAACGAGACTTGAACGGATCAAATAGGAACTAAAACGAATAAAATATGGCCAAAATAAACTGAGTGGCAAATCTGTAAATATTGAAAACGCCTTTTGAATTAAAACCGAGGAAATATGTTTTCTAAATAGGAAAGCGTAATCTGAGAAATACGCCAAAGGACCGCGGGTTAGAACATTAAAAAGCTCAGGGGCTCTTTTGCAAAAGTGCCGGCGAAAGGGTATCTCTCACTGTGAGCCGTTGGATCGGCCGTGGACGGCGCAGGTAGCTCGGGGGAAAGAGGAGCGGCTCTGGTCGCCGGAGTCGGGCGGCGCCCGGCCGATTCCTCGCCGGAAGATGGCCGGAGATGGCGTTTTCGGGGCTAGGAAGCTCGGCACACCTCGGGATCTGGTAGGGAAGCAAGAGGAGCTCAAGCCAAACCTATCTATGGTTTCGGTTGCCACAGAGGTAGCTCGGGGAGGGTGCAGCGAGCTAGGTGGCGGAACTATGGCGGCGGCGAAGCTCGGCATCATGGCTATAGTGCACAAAACCGAGGGAGAAGGGGTCGGGAAGGTCCCTGACCTTGCTGCGACCCTTGGAGAACAATCAATTTCGACGGAGAAGTCTTCCCGAGGAGAAATCGACGGCGGCGGCGGAGCTCGGGGCGGCGGCTAGGGCAAGATTGGAGGGCGTGGCTTGCTTGGGAACTTGTGGCGAGGGACGGCAGGGCTCGGCCGACCTATATAGGGGCGCGAGGGAGGTGTAGGAGAGCTGGACTTGGTTGGGACTCGACCCGGAGGAGGGAGCGCTCGTGCCTCGCGCGGACTCCGACTGGAGGAAGGGGATGGCGCGGGGCAGCGGGCCCTACGCGTCAGCGGCGGGGGAAGAGGGTCGCGGCTTCCTTTTACGGGCCAGTGGAGGCATGCACGGGATGGACTCGGCCGAAAAATCCGGCGGTTGCCTTCTGTTGGAGGCGGCTCTCGTGCTCTGCTCGGACTCCGTCCTGAGGAGGGAGACGACGCTGAGCCGTGGGCCTGACGTGTCAGCGAGACCGAGAGGAGGGGAGGCGGGCTACGCTGAAGCTGGGCTTCGGCCTGGCCGGCTCGGCCCATGCGGAGAAGGAGGAGAGGGGCAGCGCCCTGGGCTGAGGAGAGGGGATGGGCCGGCTCGGCCTGCAGAGAAGGGGAGGGAGTTTTCCCTTTTCTAATTTTCTCAATTCATTTTCAAATTTGTTTTCCAAATGGCTTTTCAAACTAAGTTTTGAACCCTTGCAAAATCCAATCAAATCTCAGGAAATAAATATGTGCAGCGGCATGTATGCAACATAACATGTTTCTATGCCCTAGGGTTTATTTTAATTCACAAAAAAATTATTCTATATATTAAATGCTCAATTAATTGCATAAATAAATCAAATTAAATTCCTATTTCAAAAATTGAAAATTTTCGGGTGTTACAATTCTACCCCCCTTAAAAATAATCTCGTCCTCGAGATTAGTTAGTGCTTACTCAAAAAGTTGTGGATGTAACTTGCTTAATTCTTCCTCTTTTTCCCATGTTCCCTCGTTTTCTGAAGACCGATTCCACTGTACCTTGCATAACTTTATAATTTCACTCCTTCTGAATCGCTCTGTGGTTTCTAATATTTTAATTGGGTATTCCTCTCGAATCTGGTTAACTGTCGCTGCTGGTGGTGGTTGCATAACTACGTCAACACTGATTTTATCTCCTTTGGACGTAGTTAACACAACGACCTTTTCCTCACACTGAATAACTGCCTTGTGCTGCTTCATCCAATCCAGACCCAATATAACATCTATTCCGGTTGTTCTTATTACCGTAGGGTTCACTTTAAAGTCTACCCCCATTAGAGCAATGCTAACCGAAG
This sequence comes from Eremochloa ophiuroides, assembly GCA_038502445.1. Taxonomy (NCBI): domain Eukaryota; kingdom Viridiplantae; phylum Streptophyta; class Magnoliopsida; order Poales; family Poaceae; genus Eremochloa; species Eremochloa ophiuroides. Next base: position 27,501,888 of record JAHLJS010000007.1, read on the forward strand.
GACAATAATATTGAGCTTGCATAGCCCCACCCGGTGAATTTACCAATAATGGGTTTTGTAGGGCTAAAAGTGGTATACTATGTATCCTAACAAAACTTTGTGATATGAATGAATGCGAAGCACCAGAATCAAAAAGAACGGTAGCGGGGATGGAGTTGACGTTGAACGTACCCATCATAACCTCTGGTGCTTCCTGAGCTGTCTCCACGGACACATGGTTCACACTTCCTTGATTAGACGATTGTTGATGTCTTCCCTTCTGGTTGCTACTCTGCGGAGTCTGCTGGTCCTGCTTCTTGGGACAGTGGTAAGAGAGATGTCCTGATTCTCCACAGGCAAAGCACTTGATGGGAGTGCCAAATGTGTTGGTCCTGTTGGGGGTCTTGCTAGGGGTAGCTTGCTGAGGAGTCTGGGTAGGAGTTTTCTGCTGTTGCGGTGGAGACTGAGAACGAGGCTGGTTCTGATTGCGGTTCCATTGATTTGATGGCCCTTGGTGTCTCTGCTGGAAATTTCGTTGCTGGGCGTTGGGACGTGAACGGTTATTTCTTGTAAAGGTTTGTCCTTGCTTCTTTCTCTTGTTATCCGCCATCTCCTTGCGCTTGTTGTCGATCACTATAGCGCGATTCACCAGCTCTTGAAAATTGGGGTAGGTGGTTGTCATGAGTTGGAGTTGCAATCTATTGTAAAGTCCCTTGAGGAAGAGACGCTGCTTGTCCTTGTCATTAGCAACATCATCGGGAGCATACCGCGATAATTGAACAAACTGATCATGGTACTCTGGCACCGACATTTGTTCTTGCTTCAAAGCTCTAAACTCTGCCTGCTTCAACTCTATCAAACCTTCAGGAATATGGTACGACCTGAAGTTCTCACAAAACTCTTGCCATGTGATAGCAGGCGCATTATTGGGGCGACCATACTGGAATGCATCCCACCAGTCTTGAGCAGCTCCTTGCAACTGTCCAGATGCATACAACACCTTCTCCTCATCATTGCATTGCACAATGGTGAGTTGTCTCTCCACGGCGCGAAGCCAATCATCAGCATCCAATGGGTCGGCGGCGTGGTTGAACACAGGTGGACGACCTTTAAGAAATTCTCCTCGCTTATCTCTAGCTTGAGGTTGAGCAGGTTGTGGTCCTCCAGCTGGTTAGTTTTGAATGAACTGCATCATTGTCTCCATCAGCTGTGTATGCGAAGCAATGAGATCTTGAATGCTAGGTTGTGGTGGTGGTGGTGGATTAGGATTCCTCCTGCTGCCGGCCATCTATTTTTTTAACATATAATTGAGTTTTAGAATTTTTCTATTATGCAAACATTTGTAAGGCATGAATCTGAATTTCCTGGCGAGATCCGATAACAGCAGCATAGTAAACTGATCATATCTGGAGTTTCAGAAATCAAACAGAGACGTTCTCTATACCGTTGGAAAGCTTGAGAAATTCTCTACGATCTTCATGTGGACCACATTTCTAAATTCTGATGTTAGATTAACCATAAACAGACAATAACAGAAACTGTCCGGTCTGCCATACTGCGCAGAATTCTCAATTTGTAACAACTGTATCTCCAAAACCATAATAGCTATTATTGTGATTCTTGAGGCCATGGAAAGGGATGGAAGTCTACTATTCCCCTTAAAATTTTCATAATTTTTGGATTTATGAAATTTATTAAGAATAATTAACAAGACAGAGAGGTCTGAAAAACAGATTTTGACAAAACCAAATTTATTCAACCTGATTATTTATTTAAATTTTTTTTTACCCAATAAATCTTTTAATTAAGAGATTTAGAGACATATGTATAATCCTAAGCACTCATTACAAAGAACCAAATCACACATAATTCATAAGCACAAAGCAACGAGCACATAAAATTCACACGCACACAAAACTCGACTCAACTTGACTCACATCTAAATCGTTCTATTATCTAATTGGACTCCTATCGTGATTCTCCTTATCGAGCTTGGCATCTTTTCTTGATTCCTAAGTTCATCCTCACATTGACAGTCAGGCTTGCGGCTTGGCTTCTCCAATACACTTATGGGGTAGTTTGGCGATCATATCTCATCTTCTTAGTTTTCGACTAAGACAGAGGTAGACTGAGAATGAAATTAAGATTTTCATAATAGAACAAGGTGAGAAAGCATGAAAGCATGGTAGATCTTAAAATAAGAAGAGAAGCATCAAATTTTCATAATGGAATAAGGGTAAGGGAAGCATATATAAAATAGCAATTATCACGGTTAAGGTAGAAAGTATGAATGAGATGAGAAAAGCACATTCTAAAATGTACACTCTATCTAGGCTTGCGTCCTACAGTCAACCTATGCTCTGATACCAAATCTGTCACACCCAATTTTAAGGATAAAATTGGATGAACCAACTTATGTGCGCCCAGAGATCAATCACACACATAAGCGACAAATTACATAGTACCATCACAAGGTTCAATATATAACGAATAATATCACAGAGTCTTTACATAAATAGCAGCGGACTAATAATTATAATCTCTCACGGAAACTCCAATCCACAGGGAATAGTTGACTGGTGAACACAATCCTAATAATCCTCAGAAGAATCCTCATAGTCATCTGTTACCCATCCAGGATTTTTATCCAAATATGAAAAATAAAGCAAGCGTAAGTACATGTCGTACTCAACAAGAATAACATGGGTTTATGAGGCTCAAATAAGGCAAGACACTGGTTTGACAGCGGTTGCTTTTAGTTGATCACATTTTAGCAATTGAGTAGCAGCAATAGAATATACCAAGGAATAAGATTTGCATGATCATATAAACATGATAATTAATATGGAATAAACATCAATAGAAACTTCAAATAAATCAATATTCAATTAGTTAAATTCCTGTAAGACGTCCAAGGCCGTTCGTGACCGTGAGCACGGCTGATATATCAGTTTTACACTCTGCAGAGGTTGCACACTTTCACCATGAGTCGTGATTTACCCTTTTTCTCGAGGTGATCAGCCTCTCGATCCACTACCAAGGTAGATCGGCGGGGTTCACTATGAAGTCTTTCAAAAGCCTCGCTAACATGTCACTAATCAATCCGGGCGCAATGGCAAGGGGCGGTAGAGCCCTCCTTCCAAGTGGCACACACACGCAGCAGTACACACAAGGACAGGAGCCAGCAAAACAACCAGCTCGGCAAGGAACCTTTCAAGATTAATAGCATGATAGAAAGTAACTCCATACTTGACTAAAGCCAGAGCCATATAGCTCCTCATGGTTGCGCTGTAAGTCCCGGTGTCATACTTACAGATAAGTCCTTAGTCCATGTTGCTAAAAAGCATCTTTTAATCTTTATTTCATAATCAATTATTCAAGTTCATAAGATCATGACCCATCAAAGCACTAGCATCACTACTCAAATGCAATCTCATAGGTAACAAGGATCAAGTGATCAAAAGCTAGGAATAAATACTAGGGTTGCCAAGGTAGACACATGCATCATGAATTTGGTGATTAAGGTGAATAGGCAACAAGGATGGTCCATGCTATACTTGCCTTGATCAAAGTGCTCTGGAGAACTTGGATCCTCAACGTACTCTTGATCACCTAACGTATTGCTCACCGTCTGAACTCGATCATAAAATCACCTACACAATCATCGAGGCAATCATACACGAAGCAAACAAAATCTATATTAGAAACAGTACACCAACAGTGGAAAAGCAGATTGAAAAGTGTATAAAAATAATCTACATGTCGCTACGATTCCAACGATATAAAGATCACGAAAATCGGAGTTCAAACGGAGAAGTTATGAAATAAACAAGTTTTACTTTAATAAAATAATAGATTAAATCTAATCTCGAATTTTAAAAGTTGAAAACATGAGTATCAGTAGCATCATTAGATAGATTACGAAATTATGAATCTAACGAGACTTGAACGGATCAAATCGGAAGCTAAAACGAATAAAATATGGCCGAAATAAACTGAGTGGCAAATCTGTAAATATTGAAAACGCCTTTTGAATTAAAACCGAGGAAATACGTTTTCTAAATAGGAAAGCGTAATCTGAGAAATACGCCAAAGGATCGCGGGTTAGAACATTAAAAAGCTCAGGGGCTCTTTTGCAAAAGTGCCGGCGAAAGGGTATCTCTCACTGTGAGCCGTTGGATCGGCCGTGGACGGCGCAGGTAGCTCGGGGGAAAGAGGAGCGGCTCTGGTCGCTGGAGTCGGGCGGCGCCCGGCCGATTCCTCGCCGGAAGATGGCCGGAGATGGCGTTTTCGGGGCTAGGAAGCTCGGCACACCTCGGGATCTGGTCGGGAAGTAAGAGGAGCTCAAGTCAAACCTATCTATGGTTTCGGTTGCCACAGAGGTAGCTCGGGGAGGGTGCGACGAGCTAGGTGGCGGAACTATGGCGGCGGCGAAGCTCGGCATCATGGCTATAGTGCACAAAACCGAGGGAGAAGGGGTCGGGAAGGTCCCTGACCTTGCTGCGACGCTTGGAGAACAACCAATTTCGACGGAGAAGTCTTCCCGAGGAGAAATCGACGGCGGCGGCGGAGCTTGGGGCGACGGCGGAACTCGGGGCGGCGGCTAGGGCAAGATTGGAGGGCGTGGCTTGCTCGGGAACTTGTGGGGAGGGACGGCAGGGCTCGGCCGACCTATATAGGGGCGCGAGGGAGGTGTAGGAGAGCTGGACTCGGTTGGGATTCGACCCGGAGGAGGGAGCGCTCGTGCCTCGCGCGGACTCCGACTGGAGGAAGCGGATGGCGCGGGGCGGCGGGCCCTACGCGTCAGCGGCGGGGGAAGAGGGTCGCGGCTTCCTTTTACGGGCCAGTGGAGGCATGCACGGGATGGACTCGGCCGAAAAATCCGGCGGTTGCCTTCTGTCGGAGGCGGCGCTCGTGCTCCGCTCGGACTCCGTCCTGAGGAGGGAGACGACGCTGAGCCGTGGGCCTGACATGTCAGCGAGACCGAGAGGAGGGGAGGCGGGCTGCGCTAAAGCTGGGCTTCGGCCTGGCCGGCTCGGCCCATGCGGAGAAGGAGGAGAGGGGCAGCGCCCTGGGCTGAGGAGAGGGGATGGTCCGGCTCGGCCTGCAGAGAAGGGGAGGGAGTTTTCCCTTTTCTAATTTTCTCAATTCATTTTCAAATTTGTTTTCCAAATGGCTTTTCAAACTAAGTTTTGAACCCTTGCAAAATCCAATCAAATCTCAGGAAATAAATATGTGCAGCGGTATGTATGCAACATAACATGTTTCTATGCCCTAGGGTTTATTTTAATTCACAAAAAATATTATTCTATATATATTAAATGCTCAATTAATTGCATAAATAAATCAAATTAAATTCCTATTTCAAAAATTGAAAATTTCCAGGTGTTACACTAGGGTCTAGCTAGGGTCTAGCCAGGGTTAGGATAGGGTTTAGGAAGGGTCTAGCTAGGGTAAGGGTTTACCTAGGGTCTAGCTAGGGTTTAGCTAGGGTTAAGCTAGGGTTAGGATAGGGTTTTGCTAGGGTGTAGCTAGGGTGTAGATAGGGTTAAGCTAGGATTAGGATAGGGTTTAGCTTGGGTCTGGCTAGGGTCTAGCTAGGATTAAGCTAGGGTTAAGCTAGGGTTAGGATAGGGTTTGGCTATGGTGTAGCTAGGGTTTAGCTAGGGTGAAGCTAGGGTTAGGATAGGGTTTGGCTAGGGTTAAGCTAGGGTTAAGTTAGCATACGCGTTGGTTGACATATATTGTCACACATGATGGTGGGGAACCTAATAATTATGTTGAATAGATAAATGGTAGCATTATATTGGGTACAAAATATATCAGAAATAGATTACAAGACACATGATCCTAGCTATCCTGCTACTGTTCTTCCTTCTCCATCGTGGCGCACCCATGGCAGTGAATTTTGTGGGATGCTTCGCTCAACACTCTTTATCTTGATTGGATGGTCCTTAAAGACACACATTTCATTGAATTGGTTAAAATCCTCCAGATCAGTTACATCGTCAACTCCTATAGCTTGTTGTTTTCCAGGAAAAACTACATGCTTCGGCTTGTCGGTGCTTTTCTTCTCATTCTTGGAAAGCACTTGTTCATCATAGAAGACCTGTGCAGCACGGTTAGCAAGGATCCACGGGTCGTCTTTGTAACCTACTTTACTTAGATCAAGAACTCTGAGCCCATAGCTATCCACTGTGACATGTTTGTTTTTAACCCATTGGCATCGAAACACGGGGACCTGGAATGTACCATAATCTAGTTCCCATATGTCCTCAATGAAGCCAAAGTAAGTAGTGATTTCACCAGTTTCATCATCTAAGGCCTCGCACCGAACACCACTGTTTTGTGCCATGCTCTTTTGGTCCTTGGATTTGGTACAAAACATGAAGCCACTAATGTCATAGGTTTGCCATGTCGTGACCTAGCGTGATGGTCCCGATGCCAACTTCTTGATTGTTTTTTCTCAATTGTTTCCCCATTTGGAATGTGCTGCTCACTTAGCCATGTGGTAAACTGATGATGCTTGTGTTCTTTCATTACCCAATCATCTGTGCATCCATGATTGTGTTTGCGAAGCTCATTAATGTGTTGCTCGATGAAAGGGTCAATTAATGATAGCTGGTGTAGGATGTTATGGTGTGCCTCAAGGACTATTTTGTAATCTGAAGGGATGAATGATTTCCGTCCCATCCTCCCACATCCATGCAGCCTACCCTCATGTCGTGTCGGAGGCAAACCTATTACAATCTGGTCTTTTAGGACATTATTACAGAAAGAACATCCGGACTCAATGGCCTCTTCGGTCAAGTACCCCTCTATCATGGATGCCTCAGGACGAGCACGAGTTGAAACATTGACATGAAACGCTCATACGTCCACATTTCATGCAAATACATGGGACCCAATGTCTCTATTTGTGCCACCAAGTGCACCATAAGGTGTACCATTATATCGAAGAAAGATGGGGGCAAATACATCTCAAACTGTGACAATGTCTCCACTACGAATTTCTGAAGAGACGGCAACTCGTCGCGGTCAATTACCTTCTGTGAGATCTTATTGAAGAAGTAGCACAACCTTGTAATTGCCATCTTTAAGAACACCGGCTTTATAGCCCTGATGGCAAGAGGAGGAAAATAGTCAGCATGACATGACAATCATGTGAGTTGTAGTTGGTGAGCGTAAGCTCTTTCATTGACACAATACTCCTTAAGTTGGAGCAGAATACAGATGGAACTTTCAAATTCTTCGAGCACACACACATCCCATGTTGCTCATCTTTGTTGAGGTTGTAGCTTGCTGCTGAGAGGTGGTACTTCCCATTTTCTAGAGGAATAGGGTAAAGTTTCTTTTTTATGCCTAAGTTTACCATGTCCAGACGTGATTTCAGTCCTTCCTTTGTCTTGCTCTTCATGTCTAGCAAGATGCCAACTATGCTCTCAAACACATTCTTCTGAACGTGCATGCCATCGATCGCGTGTCGTACGTCCAACTCTTTTCAATATGGCAAATGCTTGAAGAAAACTGACATCTTCTTAAATGTAGCCCCTGAACCTAGCTTGACATTCTTTCTGGTTTTCCATCTTTTGTCTTCTTCCCGAAAACGAACTTGATGTTTTTGACAATTTCAAAAACTCTTTGACCTTTGCTGTTACTTGATTGAGCAGTAGAATAGTTAGCTAAAGGTTGTATATGGTGAGGATCACCGACCAAGGAGCAAAAGGTTACCTGATGGAGCAGTAGAATGTAGTTCATCCATATTGTCGATGTACTTATCCATCTTACGCATGTGAAACTTATGTCCTTTTGGTAAGAAGCGTTTGTGCCTCATGTACACTAGCTTGTTTGATTTATCTAGGTACACGCAAGCTGTTTCATCTATGCATATTACACAACCAACCTTTCCTTGAACTGCCCTGATAGCACGAATAGAGCAGGATAATCATTGATGGTAACAAATATAATTGCTTTCAGTGTAAATGTTTCTTTGCGGTACTCGTCCAACATTTGGACACCTTCTTCCCATAATTTTTTTATGTCCTCCATTAAGGACTACAGAAATACATTCATATCAACTTCAGGCTCAGAGAACTTACAACCGGGACTAATGCTCATGTTAGTCCCGGTCCGAACTCTAGCTGAGACTAATGTGCTGGACCGAAGGTCTGTTCCTTACCAGTGAATTGAGATTGTGTCCAAATTATTTTTGGGGTGATTTTCTTATAGAATTTTTTTATTTAGCTTCTTCAACCATTCATCCCTGGACTAGTTGGAGCGAATACCAGTGCATCCAGACTTCCAGTGTTGCATGTGCCCAGCTACTCATTGGTCTGTCCTTTTTCTTTCGACGGAACGTTTCTGATTGGATAGAACAGCTATGAAGTCGCCAGGCCGGGCCCGTGAAGACGAGACACGGTCGCGCTCACGGGTCTTCTCATACACGACGATAATCGATAGAAATATCTTTGCTTCCTGCCTTCGATAGAAACCACTCCCCTACCCCTTCTTCTCTCTTGTCTGGTCGTTGACTCGCTGGCTGCTCGTCCTCATCTCGCCTTGCTTTGATTTTGCTCATGCTCGCCGGACTTATTAGGGTTGTTTGGTTACAGGACTACTTTTTAGTCCGTGCCATATCAAATGTTTAATTACTTTTTACTAGTATTAAATATTGATTATTTATAAGATTATTTACATAGATGGACACTACTTTACAAGATAAATTTATTAAGATCAATTAATCCATCTTTAGTAAATATATACTGTTACTCTATATTGTCATATTATGGACTAAATAGGTTTAAAAAATTCGTCTCGCAAAATAGTCTCTGTTTGTAAAATTGGTTTTTTAATTAGTCTATATGTAGTGCTGCAAAATTGTGTCCAATAAACCGATGTGAAAGGGTCTATTTTTTAAATAGAGGAACCAAACACCCCTTATCTTCTCGGGCTTGTTGAAGTTCACGTGCTTGTTTACCTTTTACCGCTCTTATTATATATGCATGGCAAATTTCATCCGTTCAAAGTTTCAGATCATCGCTATGGATGGAGGGTGAGTCCACGACTTGAGCGATGACGACGAGATTAGGATTCAGTCAATAAAAATCATGCAGACATATATAGATATCCGGAAACGTACATATATCATAGAATATTTATTGAAGATTGAAAATAATTGATTTAGCTTTGTTCGGATGCGTAAATGTAGAGCTGGGACTTGTGTCGTGTCATTTGAGGACGGGCCGCGACACGGTTATTTGACACGGCCCAAAGCATAGCACGACACGAAATATTTTGAGCTGTGTTAGCACGACCCGATCGCGAGGGCCATGCCGTGCCTAAGATCTTAGTACGATGTGCTACATGGCCCGGTCCGAATGTTGGGCCATGCTTAGGCCGACACGACAAAAAAATGGCACGTAAGCACATTTACAATGTATTTTATGTGTGCTATTTTTAGGAAATTTTTTCTAAAAATAGCGCACATATAAAATATATACGTATGATATCATGAGTGAATAATGAAAACCAATAGAGATATCATGAGGGCTGTGCTTAGACCGAACAAAAGATTTATCGTGCCATACGGCACGGCCCGATACACCTCACGTGTCTAGAGGACACGACCCGAAGCGGTACAACACACGAGAGGATCGTGCCGTGCCGGCACAGCATGGCCCAAGTCCCACCTCTAAAATGGACGTTAGTAGTAGATGCATGCGTGATGCATCCATAGGTACATGCAAGATCCAGCAATATATATCCTGATTATTTAATTAAGTTGCATATCCCTTCAGTAGTAGAGAAAGCCCCTTTAGTCTCGGTTTCAAACACCCTTTAGTCCCAGTTGAGACAACCGGGACTAGGAATCTGAGACTAAAGAGGGTGTCCTTTAGTACCGCTTGAATAACTGGGACTAAAGGTTTCCTCAAACTAAAAATAGAAATGCGCCCCATGAGATTCGAATCCAAGATCTCATGCATAACTTCACGTGTGACCTGACACCTTAGCTACACAGCACATGTGACTGCAGACAGGATGTTCGTTTTAAACTAACCTACATATGACCCTTTAGTCCCGGTTGGTAACACCAACCGGGACTGAAAGGTGTTTTACCAACCGGGACTAAAGGGTCCAGGCCTTTAACCCTAGTTAGTAATACGAACCGGGACTAATGTTGACCTTTTAGTCCCAGTTGATGTTACGAACCGGGACTAAAGGTCTTTAGTCCCAAACACAAAAAAAACACCAACACTAAAGTCAAAACTTTATGTGGATCAAAAGTCTTTTCTCTACTGGTGCTTCTTGCACCTTCCTTGTTTGTTGGCCCATCGATGTGACACCTCGCAACCATGCATGCCTTGCCTCGATCGAAATCTCGACTTGGATATTCGCATTGGCATGTGTCGGAGATGGAGGCCGAGACGACGTCGATCAGTTTGCCCTGCATGCCTTGTAGTAGATGCGCTTATGCTCTTGATTGCTTGTCGTCATAGACTGGAGATACACGCAAGCGTGTATGTGTTTGATCCTTGGTTGCCTTGCCGCACGGTGCGCAGGCCAGGAAGTCTCGCCCGATCCGGGCTTCGGATATCATGGGTTATCATGAATCTCGACGCGTGGTCGCGAAGCTCCATGGTGGAGCGAGCGTCGCCGCTGCCAAGGCCAATCAAGATCGATGTGCCGTAACATGTTGCTGAAAGATTGGACGCCCGCTGCGAGAAGCCGAGTCGCCGTGGATGACGTTGATGAAGAAAATCTTCATCTGGTTCGCCATAAAATCAGAGTGCACACCCTCTACCTGACGTGTAACTGTCTACGGAATATCGTCGGCAACCTACCGAGGGGTACGCCCATGGTAGTAGATAAATCGGTAGAGGTGCGCTTAAAAGAATATGATGCAGACGTCACACATGCGCATCGAGATATAAGATTTATACAGGTTCAGGCCGTTAGTATGACGTAATACCTTACTTCTTGTGTTCCAATGCATTGTCTTGAAATGGGTTGGGTTACCGACTAGGGACCCCTACTCCTCCTTATATACTCTGGAGGGGAAGAATTATAAGGAAAGTGTCCAAATCGGTTACATGATAATTAATCTAGATAACTTGCGGTGCACGACGACTAGTGCCTTACGTCACAAGGCTTGACGTCATGGGCTGGGCCTCTCCTGGCGGCACGGCCTATGTCTGTGACTGTGGGTACCCAGATTTATATCCCCCCACATGTGCCCCATGCCTGCTTGCATAAATATCCATGCTCACCCCTTCAAAAAATTTTGTACTCTACTAAGGCCCTGTTTAGTTGGGAAAAAGGAGTGAAAAGTTACACTGTAGCACTTTCGTTTGTATTTGACAACTTTTGTCCAATTATGGCCCAAATAGACTCAAAAGATTCATCTCGACCCGGTCAGGCAAGAAGTACAAACATACAATAGCTGCTACTTCATTTAGTGCTCCATGCAGGCGGAATGTACAATTGATGTGATGGGGAATAGTGACAAATATTGCCAACTAGACGGGGCCTAATTAAGCTCGTCTCCGAGGCTCCAAATCAGGCACTAACCAACAAAGCCAGCAGGTTCCTGAAAAATCCAGAGCGAGAAATAAATTACTCCCTCCATCTTAAATTGTAAGTCATTCCAGAAATCTTGGAAAATCAAACTATTTCAACTTTGACCAAGTTTATATAATAAGATAATAGTATTTACAATATCAACTAAGCATTATTAGATTCTTTATCAAATATATTTTTATAGTACATCTATTTGGTTCTCATAAATCTTTATATTTCTCTCTATAACTTTGGTCAAAGTTAAGATAGTTTGACTCTCCAAGATTGTTGGAACGACTTATAATTTGAAACGGAGGGAGTACTGAGGAGATCGATCGATCGATCCAATCCAATCAAGGAGCAGCAAAGATGGCGGACGCCATCGTGGGTCGACGCTGTCGAAGCTGCAGCAGGTGCCCTCCAGGGAGGCATGGACGCTGGTGGCCGTGAACGAGGACATCCGGAGCCTCCGAGACAAGCTCATGTGGATGCAGGCCTTCCTGCGCGACGTCCAGCCGTCGCGCCGCGTGCAGCCGAACGAGCTAATTAAGGTGTGGCTGCAGCAGACCCGCGAGGCTGTCTTCGACGCCGAAGACGCCGTGGATCAGTACTTCGTCCAAATTGACCTCCCAAGGTATGTATAACATACCACGACTTGGACACCTACTCTAGCCAGCAAGCAATAAGGCGTTCTGCTTTTCTAGATCGGGCCGTTTGGTAGCACTTCATGTGCGGCTTTGGCGGGCTGTTTTTCAGCTTTGGTTATCAGACGGGACAACGCCCTACTGCTTCACAAGTGAAGCTCTGGGTTTTGCGGTGAGACAAACGAGGAGAGAGAAGCTAAAAATACCAGCTTTATCCGGATTTGCATGGCACCGGTGGGTCCCTGGGTGCCAAGGCCGGCTTTGCCACCCACCCCACACACACACACACACAGTGTTCATGCCAGTGGGAAAGCACAGCGCGCCGGTGCAGGGTGGAGCGTAGGCGCGCCGCGCGTCCACGCAGGGACAAGGGGAGGCACAATGCCGGCGCGGGGGGGGGGGGGGGGGGGCGGCTGCACCAGGTCGCTAAGTCGCCTGGACGCGAGCTTCGTCAGAGCTTCAGGTCCCGTGCTTCGAGGAGGACCAGGACGTCGGGTCACCGGGCGGGGCGGTGGCCAGCTCCGAGGAGGGCCGGGTCGCCGGGAGGGCTGGCCACATGCTCCAAGGGAGAGGGACGCGGCACAGTGTCGCAAGCTCCTAGGAGGGCCGGGTCCTCGGGGCGGGCAACCGCGTATGCAGCTATGAGAAGGGTCGGGAGGAGGGAGCATAGATAAGGTGGAGAGAAGAGAACAAACATGAAAAAATAGAGAAAAAAAGAATGACAGGCTATTATGGGTATTTCATTTTTTTCAACAATCTGGACAAGCTGTTTCTCGAAAGAGTTCACCGAAACAGATTCAGTTTTACCAATAAAGCTTCTTCTAAAGCTAAAATCATAAAATGTTGCTTTACTACCGAAGTTAAACTGTACCAAACACTTGTACAGAAGTGGCTTTTAGTCCCGGATGAGAAACCCCTTTGCTTTTGGTTTTCCAATCGGGACTACCAAGGCGGGACTAAAGGTCCACACTTTAGGACCTTTAGTCCTGGTCCGTAATATGAACCGGGACTAAAAGAGCTCTCAGCTGAGCCACGGGGCTGGCACCTTTAATCTCGGTTGGTATTATGGACCGGGACTTAAGGTATTTTTTTTTGTTCTCATTTGAGCTTATTAATTCATAATTCATTTTGGTTTAAAATAGATATTCGAATATGCATTCTACGCTAATGATATAACTATACACGTATTTGTTTCGAGCATATGTAAATAACAGAAGCATAGTATGAAACTATATATATTACATGCATGTATAGATATACACATATTGTACATAATATATACACGTATTCGTCCATGTCCTTAATTGGGATTACATTCAATACTATTGTTCATTACAGTCAGGCCGAAAAACTTATTTGCCGTCGTAGTGGTGCTCGCCATTAGGATTTAGGACGACGCCATTAATAAATCCTGCATATTGTCTCTTGGACGGTTTTGATCTGGTCCGGGAGTAGAACCCTTTGCCTCAACCATTCAGTCTTTAATTCGAATTAAATTAAGAGAAAAAGTATTAATATGCATATGTTTAATCATATATACCAACAATAGTAACAAATAAATTTTGAAACTTACTTTGAGCCTCTCTTCAGGAGTTCTATTCGAGTACACCTTGAGGAACTCGCAAACGTAATATCCACATAGATTGTTCCCCGACTTCTGCAGCAAACACTACTTTACGAGAAAAGAATCCTCTCGTCATCCAGTGATTTGAACCATGGTAAATAAAGATGTTAGAAAACTACCTATAGCAAGCTACTACTTACTATGGGTGTGACTATATGCAGTGTCGCTTTACAATGGGGACAGTGTTTTTGAATGAATTGTCTCCAAACACTGCCCAATAGACAAAATAATCATTCCGGAGTTAAGAGAGAGCAGGTATCTATAAACATACAGAGAGTTGTGGAAGACCAAAATTAGATTACCGTTGGATAATGTCTATCATTGATTGGTACTGTCACAGGTCCTTTCTCATCGAGTCAAAGATCTTTAACTGACTCAGGAACAGATCGATGACCATCAAAATCCAGTGATTGCTGCATATGTTTACACGCATACGAATGCATAACTCATTAACTATAAGGGTCGAGTAAGGAAAACACACAATCGATATGATTGACATTATAATTAATAACACACACTCGCAGGCATACAGGAAGGGTATCGTTGTCTTCTTGCTTTGGTTAACTAAGAACATCATGAGATTCTCCTCCGCTTTAGGTTGCCAATCAGGGGTAACTGGGTCTTTGAATACGATATATGGATCAACGAAACCAATGGTAGTGTCCTTTCTATTTCTGATGGCCCTCATCTCATATCTGCATATATATTGAAGAACATATATACATATTTAGTGTGAGGATAATTATATAGACAATAATAGAAAGAATATAATTACTTACAGACAATAGTAGCTGATGAGAGATTTATCAAGCGAGTCCTGGTGGTATAGTTTGTGTAATTCATTGAACTCAATGTGTATAATGTCGTCGCCACGGAAGTAATGATCATTCTAACTCTGACCAGTATGTACTGCTCTTTCCTGTCACATGCCTATAAGTACCACTTGTTTAATAGGTACATTTGCGTACCCAATTCTGAATATGCCGCAGGGTTGTAAAGGCTCTTGCCATATTCATATTTCTTCCAAGTATCAACTTCCCGCTCACTTTCGATCTGTCCACCGTAGAAGAGTTGATGAATGTTAAGACCAGTTTCTTGGCAGAAGTCACCAAGTTGTTCCAAATCGACCTCTAGAGGTATCTCATCTATGTAGTCTAAGTTTCAACCATATTGATCACAAATAAATAGGGGGTCGACTGATTTCGATTGTTCTCCGAGTTGTGCAACACCTCTCCCTGCACTCTTCTTCTTCTTCACTACCTCATAGGACTTGATGAGAGAGCGGTCATAGTCCGATGGTGGCGAGGACTTACGAGCATCACGCAACTTTTTCTGGTGAACCTCCACCTTTTGCCTTAGTTTATCTCGAGGTAGGTAGAAGTACAGCATCGGCGGGTTTTCCTTTGCTTCTTTTTTCTTTTTCAAATTTGTAAAGAAACTATCCACATATTTTTTTTATCGTAGCACTTCTTTCCTCTTCAATCTTGTTAAAAGGCAATTTCTGGGGAATAGGCTTGCTGGAGGCTTTTGTCTTCTTCTTCGGCAGGGACGACGACTTCATTTGCGGCCTCTTAGTGGCCAGCTTTTTGGACATTGGAGGTGGCAGAGGGGCTGAGGCGTCGGAGACCTCCTTGGAGCTGGCGAAGGTGGTGGAGGCAGCATAGGAGACCGCCTTGGAGACGACCGTGGCGGCGTTGGAGACCTCCTTGGAGCACTCTGATGGTCGGGGAAACAAATAATTGAACTTAGGTTTCCCGCCGATCTGCTGTGTGGGTACGTAAAAGAATGTGAGAGTATGACTAAATTGTTATTTAAGTCAATATAAAGTTAGTGAAAAGATTGTTTTGTTCACTTTCATCTGTACCTATGGTGAGATAGAGGAGGAGGCGACGCCCCAGGAACGATGATGAAGCGCTTGTGCCATAGAATGAATGCATGCTTTGCCTCTCCTAGAGTCTTCTCCCCATCACCTCCGAGGATGTCAAGAGCCACATCGCTATATCCTTTGCAGACTCTATCCACCGACACGTTAGCATATCTAGGTGGTATTGTTTGCCCATGGATTCTTGGTGTCTTGGTAGTGTCGATGGGGAAACAACACCGGTAGCCACCATGACTATGGCATTGCCCTTTGGAATGTGCAGCTCACATGTTGTGCTAGGTTGACTGACGTCATCCACGGGGAAGCGAAGCCCTGCGTCTGGCATGTCCGTGGATGCACAACTGCTTCTCAGCTGATCACGGGGCCTAATGTTGACTCTCGGCTCTGATGTTGACTGCCTTTGGGCACTCAATGCTATTTGCACTTGCCGTTTGATTTCCTCCTGCATTCTTTCTTGAAGGGCTTTTTCTCGCTCTTGTGACTCACACACTGCATCCCTTGACTCAAGTACATACTCCTCGATCTTGTGGATCCGCTCGTTCTCCTCATCCTTCTTTCTCTGGCGGCTTCTGTAGGTTCCTCTGTCCTGAGGAAAGCCATGCTCCCACGAGATAGCCCCTTTGCCTCTTGTTCGCCTACCGTGCTTGGCAGTTTGGAGGACTAACATCAATTCATCCTTGTCTCTGTTGGGCTTGAACCCACCGCTACTAGAAGCGTCTAAAGCAAAAAGCAGTCTTTCTGTTGCTCTTTCAAGAGTTGAGCCATACACTAGCCCCCTGTCTCTAGGTCCAGTCTTTCACCATGCGCGAAAAACCAATTCTTCGCGCGTTCAGGCCAATCGAGTGAAGCTGGCACGAGTCCCTTGGCAATTATCTCTGATTCCATTCTCTTCCACTTGGGAATGGCACTCTTGTAGCCATCTGATCCCATGTGATGGTGGTATTCCTTTTGCCGGGCATTCTATTGGTTCCTTCGCACCCGTTGTTCGCCCTCTTATGAAGTCTTGTATTGTATAAACTCATTCCAATATGGCCTCAACTTTGAAAGCGGGCATCGAGCGCTGAAATTCGGCATCAGGTTCTTCTTGACATAATCATGATATAGCTTTTTCTTCCAAGATTGGAATTGTGTGTCCATCTTCTTCATAGCCCACTTCTTTACTAGCTCTTTCAATTCTTCATCATCTGTTTTGAGCATGAAATGTGCAATGATATCATTCCAAATCAGATTATTGTCAAGATTAGAGACAAAACTAATATGAGGAGAGTCTTTCTTTTGTTTCCATTCACGAGCACTGATCGGGAGCCTGTCCCTTACAAGGTACCCACAATGATTAATGAACTTCTTTGCGTCTGGTCCAAGTGGTTCGCCTATATCCGTATTGAATTCGGAGATTATGAAGCGGCCCTCCAACGGCTTTGTCGGGCCTCGTACATTTTGACTCTTCGTCATTGTCGTTGTCGATCCAGAGGGCTATGTATGTACAAACAAAAAGATTAATTAAGTGTGTGTGTCTCTCTATATATACATACATATACATATACATATACATATATACACGAATGGAATACACATATACATATATTTCATGTACATATACATAAGAGATGATAGATTACAATCAAGTATATACCTCGCAGACATTTTCTTGCTCATTTTCAAGAGCTAAGTATTGGGACCCATCATCTACTTGCTGGTTATTATCATCATCATTGTATTGAGCGCCGGCGTTGATAATATCCATCATGGCATTCTCCATGTTTTCATTCGGGTCGGCCATCGAGTGGAGCTTACACAACCGGGACTATATATGTTAAAATGGTTCGAGTCAGGTGCTTAAACTTAAAATGCATTTGCGCATAGAAATCAATTAAAGATATGGCTTAATTTGGCTGAGGTGTATATGTTCCAGCTACACCTATTACAATATAATAATGATAGTTTTGATTTATTTTATGTATTCCACTATTGCAGTACTATGTCCACTGCAATCTTAATTTTACTTTTATAATTGTATATTGAACCAAAAAGATGATTAATGCCCTTTACTTTTTATATTTCACTATACTTCGGAGATTATAATAATATATAATATCAATTGAACATATATTATATATTAATTAAACATAAATATATTTATCAATTAAACATGCATTATATATCAATTAAACATATATATATATATAACAATTAAACATATATATCTATATATCAACTAAACATATATACACACATATATAGATATATATCAATTATATATATACATATATATATATATATCACTTAAACACACACATGCACAAAATCGAGACGGGCGGCGCCGGCGTGCAGTGGAGGTGTCGGGCGGTGTTCCTCGGCGTGGGGCGCGCGGCCTCTGGCCGGAGACGGGCGGGGCGTCGGGGGAGGAGCGGGGAAGTGCGGGCCGGGGCCGGCGTCGATGCCGACGTGGGGGCACGCGCGTGAGGACGGCGGCAGCTCGGAGGCGTGGGGGCGACGGGGCCGGCGAGGCGGTGTGGGGGCGTCGGGGCGGCACAGGGTCATCACCGGCAGCGTGGGGGCATTGGGGCGGCCACGGTTGCTGAGAACGCCGGCGGCGATGAAGATGATCTTGGGCGCGGGCATGAAAAATAGGAACTAACGAAGGTAGGGGAAGGGACCCAGTTGGTAACACTAACCGGGACTAAAACCCCTTTAGTCCTTGGTGTTACCAACCGGCCTAAAGGTTTTTTTAGACGGGTCCGTAACTGTTCGGGGACCTTTAATCCCGGTTGGTGTTACCAACCGGGACTAAAAGTCCCCGTAATTTGGCTTCCCGCCACCTTCCATAACTTTTGGTTTTTCCCATTTAGTTTCTTTTATAAATGTGCATGGACTTGTAAATTGCATAATAAATTAATTACTAGGCATAATTTTTAGGAAAAATAAACTTGATTTTCCTTTTGCTTTGCTATACATAGGATAAATCTTAAAAGTAAAAATATTTTGTTTTTTCTTGCAGATACCCATTGTTAATGTAAAAAATCACTATTTTGTTAATGCAAATATGTATTGTTCATTTAAAATTGTGTAAACTACTGGTTTTCGATAGGAAATTTGTTTTCGCGTCATTTGAACGTTATTAATTTGGTTTTTCATCGCTCATTGTCCAAATCTGCCACAGGGAGAAATCCACGCATCAAACATAAATTAAATTTATACACATAGAAAATATGAAAACACGACAGAAATTCTTGAAGTCATAATTATTACATAATATCTCTAATACGAATTATTAAACATCACTACATTAGGCGGCAACAGCAGGCAGATCCTTCTTGAGGTATGTCCCTTGATTATGATCGCGTCGTAACTATGGATTGCCTTCATTATTTAGCACGATGCTTGGGTCCTTATTCACTATGAACGGCAGAATTCAGTCATCCTTTTCATAATCCTCTGACAGGTCAGACTTGTCCACGATTCCCATGATTTTTCTTTTCCCTGAAAGAACAATGTGGCATTTTGGCTCATTAATTGAGTTGTCATTTCTCCCTCTCTTTGGTTTCGTAGACATATCATTGACATAGAATACCTGATTCACATCCTTGGCAAGGACAAATGGTTCATCTGAGTACCCTACATTGTTTAGATCCACTGTTGTCATTCCGTACTCATTGTTAACTGTTACCCCGCCTCTGGTCACTTTGACCCATTGACACCGAAACAAAGTGACCTTAAAAGCAGGTCCATAGTCTAGTTCCCATATGTCCTCTATGCGGCCATTATATGTTTGCTTATTCCCATTTAGGTCTGTGGCATCTATGTGGACACCACTGTTTTGGTTGATGCACCTTTTATCTTGGGCCACTGTGTAAAATGTATTCCCGTTTATCTCATACCCTTTGTAAGTGAGAATATGCCACGATGGTTTCCTAGCCAACAAATACAGTTGCTCATGAAGACTGTCATCACCTTGACATTCTTTTCGTAACCAACTACTGAAAGTTTCCATGTGGTGACGTGTAATCCAAGCTTCAGTTTTCCCTGCAAACTCGGATCTTAGGATTTCCTTGTGTGCCTCGATATACGGAGCCACCAAGGAAGAGTTTTGTAGAACTGTGTAGTGTGCTGTACTGAAATAATCATCCTCCGTACCGGTATATGTTTTTTTCCCTAGTGTTCCTTTCCCACTTAGTCGCCCCTCATAACACTGATTCAGGAACACCAATCGGGTCAAGGTCGGGAATGAAATCAACACAGAACTCAATGACCTCCTCTGTTCCGTACCCCTTTGCGATGCTTCCTTCTGGCCGAGCACAATTGTGTACATATTACTTCAGGACTCCCATAAACATTTCAAAGGGGAACATGTTGTGTAGGAACACAGCACCGAGAATACTAATCTCCTTGACCAGGTGAACTAGAAGGTGAGTCATGATATTAAAGAAGGATGGGGGAACACCAACTCAAAGCTGACAAGACACTGAACCACAACATTCTGTAGCTTTGCTAGATCCACTGGATTGATTGCCTTCTGAGAAATTGCATTGAGGAATGAACATAGCTTCACGATGGCTAAACGTACATTTGGAGATAGAATTCCTCTTAATGCAACTAGAAGTAATTGTGTCATAAGCACGTGGCAGTCATGAGACTTCAAGTTTAGAAATTTCTTCTCTACCACATTTATTATACCCTTTATATTCGAGGAGAATCCAGATGGGACCTTGATGCTATTTAGACATTCAAACTGCTTTCCTTCTCTTCTTTGCTAAGAGTGTATCTAGCGGGTCTTAAGTAACGGCATCTGTCATCTGTCTTCTCTGGATGCAGGTTGTCTCGTTCTTTCAAACACCGCATGTCCTGTCGTGCTTCAATTGTGTCCTTGGGCTTCCCATACACACCCATGAAGCCTAGTAGGTTTACATAGATTCTTCGTGAGGTGCATGACGTCGATCGTGGACCTCAAGAAGTTACCAATAAGGTATCTCCTAAAATATGGACTTCTTCTTCCACATAGGGTGCGTGTCCGGCGGCATCATTGGAACAGGTTCACTGCCAGATCCCTTGCCAAAGACTACTTTCACATCTTTGACCATATTGAGCACATCCTATCCAGTTCGGTGGCGAGGCTTGGTCCGGTGGTCGGCCTTACCTTTAAAATGCTTGCCTTTCTTTCTTAGGGGGTCATTCGTAGGAAGAAATTGACGATGGCCAAGGTACACGACCTTTCGACATTTTTTCAAATATATGCTATCAATTTCATCAAAACAGTGTGTGCTAGCATTATATCCCTTATTTGTCTATCTCGATAGATTACTTAGAGCAGACCAATCATTAATTGTTACGAACAACAATGCTAGTAGGTCAAAGTGTTCCTGTTTATGCTCATCCCACACACATACACCAGGTCTAATCCACAAAATTAGAAGTTCATCAACTAAGGGCCTTAGGTAGACATCGATGTCGTTGCCAGGTTTGCTTTGGGCCTTGGATGAGCACTGACATCATAATGAACTTTCGCTTCAAGCACAGCCATGGAGAAGGATTGTAGATACATAGCGTAATAAGCCAAGTGCTATGACTGCTTGTAACACCCGAAAAATTGCATTCTTTTAAATAGTAGAAATTTATTTAATTGTGCAATTAATTGATCATTCCAATATAGGGAAATAATAATTTTTCTCAAATATAAAATCAAACCAAGGTCATACACATGTATGATGCATTCATGCTGGAGCATTTCTTCTTTGTACTATTGTAGCTTATTTGAATTTCTCAAATATTTCAAAACCCAATTTGAAAATCCTTTTGGAAAATGGAAAAAAGAAATAGAGCAGAGCCCTTCCCCTCTCCTTTCTGGCCCGAGCAGCAGCTTGGCCTGTTTTCCACTCCCTGGCCCCAGCAGGCCCAGGTCGGATGGCACGAGGACAGCTCGGCCGATCTGCTCCCTCCCTTCCCCTTACCCCCTCTGACTGTCGAGCGGGACCCACGGGTCAGCCCTTCCTTCTCCACCTCCCTCGCCGTGCCAACAGAGACGCCGCTGCCGTGTTCATCCGCCGCGGCCGAGCACGCGCGCGCGAAGCGTCCCTCTGCTGTGACTGCCAGCCCGACCCCGCGCTCGGTGCTACCGACCAGTGGGACCCCCAGGACAGCCCCTCCCCTGTTTCCCTCTGCTGCTCGCCGAGAGTCCGACGTGGGCAAGAAAGAAAACGGCCAAAGCCGAGTTCGTCGCCGCGCCGAGAGTCCGAAGCAGAGAAGAAACGGCCGAAGCCGATTTCTCCGCTATTCGAGTTTGTTTCAATCTCCGAAATTGTCGTCACACCTCGGGAGTATTTAACTAGCGCCACACCCCCCCGTAGCCGTCACCTAACCCTAGCCGCCTCTTCTCGCCACCAATTTCCTCCCGGTAAGCCTTTGAGGAGCTTCGCTGTGATCTTGTGAAGTTCCCGAGCACTTTCCCCCTTCGATTTGTGCACTGACACGCCTCCGCCGCCGTTGCAGAGATCCACCGTCCGCCGGATCACGCCGCGAGCTATCTCCGAGTCGATTTCCGACCTTCCCATAACCCTAGGTGAGCTTGCGATGCTCTTCCCGATCTATGGGTACCCTTCCCGACCTATTACATGCACCAAAGGCCGACTTCACCTTCTCCGGTGGCCCTCCGGCCATGGCGTCGCCGTTGGCCTCTGTTTTCCGGTTGAGAGCACCGCCACCCCTCCTCTCTTTTAATCTGATCCGGCCGAAGAGCAGCCCAAACCGATTCGGCCGGCGTTTTTGCGAATAACCCCCTGCGGTTTTTAATGCTTAGCCCGCAGCCCTTAGCGTATTCAGTAGATTACGTTTGAAGGCGTATTTATTTTCGGTATATATGAAAATGTGTTTTCAGATTTGAATTCAAAATTGTTTCATTTATAATTTCCACGTTTTAGCTCCGATTTGAACGATTCAAATTGCGTTAGATTCGTAATTTCATAATCTATCTGATGATACCACTGTTTCATATATTTTCCACTCTTAAAATTCGAGATTATATTTAATCTATTACTATTCTATTTTAAATCTTGTAAAATTCATATCTTCCTCGTTTTAAATCCGATTTGTGCAAACTTTATATCGATGTGATCGTAGCAACGTGTAGATTTGTTTTATAACCTTTTTAATTTATTTTTTCTCTCTGTTGGTGTACTGTTCTAATGAAAACTCTTGTTTGTATGCATGATTGCCCCTGTATGCGTGTGTGTTGTTATGATGGATCGAGTATAGACGGTGAGCTTTACGTGGGTGATCAAGATCAGTACTGCGACAACCCGGATCACCAGGAGTTTGCTGATCAAGGCAAGTATTAGTATGGATCATCCTTGTTGTCCTATTCACCAAATAAATAATTGCATTTGCATGTGTCTTCCTTGTTAACCATAGTTATTTCCTAGCATTGTTACCCTGTTCCTTGCCACCTATGGGATTATGCATATGGTAAATGTTGCTAGTGCGCTTTTGGGAATCATGATCATGTAAACTTGATTAATTGATTATACAATATGATTAAAAGATGCCTTTTTAGCAACAGGGAACTAGGGGATTCGAGCATTGTTTTGTGATGCTCAAAATCCTTCACCTTTGATAATGATCTGTAACTATGACACCGGGATTGACAGTGCAACTATGAGGGCTACATGGCTCTGGTTTTAGTCAAGTATGGGCACTTTATCTAGATTGTTAGAGGTTACCGAAAGGCGTGATGGGACCTGCCGACTCGGGTATAGTGCGGCTCCTGTCCGAGTGTGTATAATCTGCGTGACCTTGTGCCACGAAGAAGGGGGGCTCTACATCTGCTTGCCGGGTTCCTAGCGGCCCTAACTTGTTAGGCGAAGTTCTTTGAAAGACTTCATAGTGAAACCCTGCTCACTCACCTTGGTAGTGTTATGGGAGTAATTAACCCGAGCAAATGGGAATCACGGCTCATAGTGAAAGTGCACAACCTCTGCAGAGTGTAAAACTGGTATACTAGCCGAGTTCATGGTCAAGAGCGGCCTTGGACGTCTTACGGAGTAGCTATCTTTTGGGGTGATGCTTACTTATTGCTAAATCTATTTATCGCTACTCATTAATTATGTTTACTAAGATCATGAGAATGGGCTTATTCATTTGTTGCTATCCAACTGCATAAAAGGATGATTAATTAAAAGCAACCTGCTGTTAAAACCATGTCAACCTTTTGAGCCTCATTAACCCATGCTAGTCTTGTTGAGTACGACATGTACTTACGCTTGTTTATTTTTCAATACTCGGTTAAAAATCCCGGATGGGTAACAGATGGTGATAGTGATGAGGACTACCCAGAGGACTACTAGACTTGTGCTTCACCAGTCGACGTCCCTGTGCTATGAAACTACCGCGAGAGTTATCTTTATTTTTCCACTGTGTAATGACTTTGATATTATTCGCTATGTATTAAACATTGGTTATGATACAATTTATGTAATTTGTTGGCTTATGTGTGTGACTGATCTCTGGGCGCACATAAGATTATGCATCCCATTTTATCCTTAAAATTGGGTGTGACAAATTGGTATCGGAGCCGTGTTGACTGTAGGACGCAAGCCTAGTTAGCACTGGATAGCCCTTAGCTTTATTTTCTCTTTTTACTTGTTATATTAATTTGCTACAAGTTTTTGCTGATATCCTACCCTTGTCCATTGCAAAATTTTAACTTAATCTTAATTCCTGTAGATGGCCAACCTTAAGCACACTGCTCGCAAGCGTGTCATGCCACCTAAGAGGTACCTGCAGCGCTTCATCTCTGGCGGACGTGTTTCCCGACCAGAGGTACCCGTGGAAGACGTACCAGTGGAGGAGCCCCAGCAGGAGGTGCCCGCAGAGGAGCCCAGTGAAGAGCCCTTGGAAGACAGCTCTGAAGACGTACCCATGGAGGACCCTCAGAAAGATGAACCCGAGAAGGTGGAGCCGCAGGGTGACCAGGATTGTGCTGGCGACCCTGATGACGAAGATGATGGAGGCGACTCGGATGACTCCGACGACCCCGATGACGATGGCGACGATGATGGAGACCAAGGTGGAAAACCCTGGGTGGGAATGATTCACTATGATCATCATGGTGATGACTACTACCACCCGCTGCTTCTCGACTTGGTGCGCCGTTTCTACCCCAACGCCTTGGTGCTGTACAAGACGGAGCACTGGAAGCACCCTGACTACGCCGACTACTATGAGACGAGGGTGTACATCAAGGAGGGAAGCCAGGTGAAGAATATCCACTATGCTGTCTCCATTCGACTCTCCAAAGCTGCCGCCATCAAGGATGCCGCACGACAAGCTCTTATGGTGCACCGCCACGAGAATTGGGACATCATCAAGTGGGAGATGCAACGCTACCTTCCCCGCTGTCAGAGTGGCCAAGCTAACTGCAGTATCGCCGGTCCACTTGGAGAAGTGAATGCCCGACTCCACGCTGCCTTGGAATGTTTGGCCCAGACCAACACCTTTCTGGACCAGACACTGGATGAGCTGAACACCAGGACTGAAGCTAACTACAAGCTCAGCCGGGCGGTGGATGAGTTGAACAGGCAACTCGGTGTTGGACCCCCTCCGCCATCACCAAGGTGTCCAGCTGAATCACCGCCATGGAACCGAGGAGACCATGGAGATGCTCACACCCGCACTGACATTGACCCCTAGAGGAGTTACCCCCAGTTAGTAGCAAAAGACGCTAGTAGCGCAAGTTGAGTCAAGTCGAGTCTAGTTCGTGTCTTGTGAACTTTTGTGCTAGATTGCTTTTCCTTGTGAACAATGCTTGATTTGGAGTTTGTAATGAGTGCTGAGATTGTGGGCATGTCCGCAAATCTCTTTATATAGGTTTGAATTAATGCATAATAGTTTGGGTTGATTATCTCAGTTTCCAGCAGTGCTGTTTTTCAGACCTCTCTGCCTTAGTTATTTTTTTTCCTATTTAATTATATGCGGCCAAAAATCATGAAATTTTTGTGAAAAACTAGACTTCTGTAGTTTTCTTTGGCCGCAAGAATCATCTCAATATCAGTTACGGTTTGGGAGAAACAAATGTCACAAGTCAAAGTTTCTGCACTGTCTGTTACTCTGAAATAGTTTCGAATCAAATCTGTTTTTGATAAACTTAACGACAGAATCTGGAGAGATGGTCTGAATAAAAGTTGTAGATATTTTCTCGTGCTTTCCAACCATGTATAGCATGTCTCTGTTTGACTTCGGGAACTCCAGATATGACTGTTTTTCTACTCTGCCGTTGTTGGATCACGCCCGGAATTTCCTGTTCTAGTCTTTTAAGTGTTATTATAATGGAAAAGAATTCTGAACCTCACTTCAATGATTTGAACAGTAGATGGCCCACACTAGGAGGAACCCAAGGGGTGATGGTACCTCTGAAGAAAATGCTAATCCACCACCACCTCCGCCACAGCCTAACATGGAGCAGCTGATGATGATGCAAACACAGCTGATGCAGCAGATGGCCCAGAACATTCAACTGCTGTAGTGAAACAATGGCAATGGGAACCCACCTCCACCACCCCGTGACAAGAGAAGCGAATTCTTGAAGGGACGCCCGCCCACCTTCGATCATTCCAGTGATCCTCTCCAAGCTGATGATTGGCTGCGTGCAATAGAAAGGCAGCTGGAGATCGCCCAATGCAACGACGTCGAGAAGGTTCTCTATGCATCCGGGCAGTTGCAGGGAGCTGCTCTGGATTGGTGGGAGTCTTTCCGTTTTGGACGTGCCGACCCCATCTCTTGGTGGTAATTCTGTGAGGGGTTCCGCAATCATCATGTGCCTGCAGGGTTGATGATGCTGAAGAAGAAGGAGTTTCTTTCTCTGAAGTAGGGAGGAATGCTAGTTGCCGAGTACCGTGACAAGTTCATCCAATTGTCGCGGTATGCTCCAAAAGAGGTTGAAGATGATGCCAAGAAGCAAGAGCCCTTCTTGGAGGGACTGAATGATCATCTCCAGTACCAGTTACTCTCCCACACTTTTGCCAACTTCCAACAGTTGGTGGACAAAGTCTTGATCATCGAGAGCAAGCGCCATGAGATAGATGAGAAGAAGAAGAAGAGGAAGTTTCAAGGGCAGTCGTCTGGAAGCAACAGCCGCTTCCGTAACAACCAGCAGCAGCCTCAGCAGCAACAACGTTTCCAGGGACAGTCTGGATTCAAGAACAATTTCTAGAATCAACAATGTTCCCAGAACCAGCAACAAGGTGGCAACCAGGCGCCACAACTGACTGCTCCCAACAACATCCCAGTGAAGAATGGTGCCCCCAACAAGTGTTTTCGTTGTGGCAAGGAAGGACACTTATCCTACAATTGTCCTGAGAAGCAGAATTCCCAAGCCTCCCAGAAGCAGAACACCCAGCAGAGAGTGCCACCTCGCACCGGGAAGGTGAACCATGTGTCGGTTGATACGGCATAGGAGACTCCAGAGGTCATGATGGGTACGTTCAATATCGATTCCATCCCCGCTGCAGTTCTTTTTGACTCTGGTGCTTCGCATACTTTCATTTCGCACACATTTGTTAGAAAGCATGGTATTCCCCTTAGTGTCATGAAACATCCTATTATGGATTCTTCTCCGGGTGGTGTTATGCAAGCTACTCTTCAGTGTCTCTCGATTACTGTCTCATTAAGGGAGGTAGAATTCGAGATAACCCCTACTGTGCTAAATACTGCCGGAATTGATCTTATCCTGGGTATGGATTGGATGAAGAAATACAACACGAACATAGGGTGTAAGGAGAAGGTTGTAACTGTCACTACACCAAAGGGAGATGAGGTCCGAGTTGAGGTTGCTCTGCAAGTGCAACAACAAGCCATAGTACATCAGCTCAGAGAAGAAGTGCAGCCAGATAACTCAGTGGTGGATGAGTTTGAAGATGTGTTTCCAGATGAGTTGCCAGGTATGCCGCCTGACCGTGACATTGAATTTATCATTGAGTTGTTACCTGGTACTGCACCTATAGCTAAACGTCCATATAGAATGGGAGTTAAAGAATTAGAAGAACTTAAGAAACAAATCAAAGAACTGTCAGAAAAAGGTTTCATTCGTCCTAGTTCTTCACCTTGGGGAGCCCCGGTTATTTTTGTTGATAAGAAAGATGGTAGTCAAAGGATGTGTGTTGATTATCGGTCACTGAATGAGGTCACCATTAAGAACAAGTATCCATTGCCTAGAATTGATTACTTATTTGATCAGTTGAGAGGTGCTTGTGTGTTCTCCAAGATTGATCTTCGTTCAGGTTATCATCAGTTGAAGATTCGTGACTCTGACATACCTAAGACTGCATTCACTACTCGGTATGGATTGTATGAGTATAAGGTAATGTCCTTTGGTTTGACTAATGCACCTGCCTACTTCATGTATCTGATGAACAAGGTATTCATAGAATTCTTGGATAAGTTTGTTGTGGTGTTCATTGATGATATCTTGATCTACTCCAAGAATGAAGAAGAGCATGCCGAACATCTGACATTGGTTTTGCAGAAGCTCAGAGAACACAAGTTGTATGCCAAGCGAAGTAAGTGCGAGTTCTGGTTGAGAGAAGTTGCTTTTCTAGGACATATTGTGTCCAATGGTGGAATTTCTGTAGACCCAAGCAAGGTGGCAGACGTGTTGAATTGGAAGCCGCCAACTGATGTGACTGGCATTCGTAGTTTTCTTGGTTTAGCTGGTTACTACCGAAGGTTCATAGAAGGATTCTCCAAGCTTGCGAAGCCAATGACTTCCTTGCTAGAGAAGAATGCCTAGTTTGTGTGGTCTGAGAAGTGCCAAGCTAGTTTTGAAGAATTGAAGAAGAGATTGACAACAGCCCCAGTGTTGGTTTTGTCGGATCTGAGTAAGAAGTTCTCTATCTATTGTGATGCTTCCCGCCTAGGTCTTGGTTGTGTTCTCATGCAAGAAGGAAGAGTCGTAGCATATGCATCGAGACAGTTGAGGAAGCATGAGTTGAATTATCCTACTCATGATTTGGAGTTAGCAGCTGTGGTTCACGCTCTGAAGTTATGGAGGCATTATCTGATTGGTCATAAGTGTGACATCTATACAGATCATAAGAGCTTGAAGTATATCTTCACCCAGTCAGAGTTGAATTTGAGGCAACGTCATTGGCTGGAATTGATAAAGGATTATGACCTGGAATTGCATTATCATCCAGGCAAGGCAAATGTTGTGGCCGATGCTCTTAGTAGAAAAAGTTATGCTAATGAGATTCGAACAACCACTATTCCAGCAGAGTTGTGTGCAGAGATGGAGCGTCTCAACTTGGGAATTGTGATCAATGCTGTTGAGATGAAGGTTGAACCCACACTAGAGCAAGAGATACGAAAGGCTCAGTTGGAAGATGAGAAGCTCAAAGAAATAGCAGAGAACATTGTGGTTGGAAAATCACCCGGATTCAGGCTAGATGAGAATGGAACCTTATGGTTTGGGAAGAGACTCTGTGTACCTGAAGTAAAATCTATCCGAGACGCTATACTGCGTGAAGCTCATGAGTCAGCATATTCTATACACCCAGGAAGTACCAAGATGTATTTGGATTTGAAGGAAAAATATTGGTGGGTTGGACTGAAGCGTGATGTAGCAGAATATGTGGCTATATGTGATACCTGTCAGAGAGTTAAAGCTGAACACTAGAGACCTGCAGGATTGCTACAACCACTAAAGATACCTGAGTGGAAGTGGGAAGAAGTCGGTATGGACTTCATAGTTGGATTGCCACGTACTCAGAGAGGTTATGATTCAATCTGGGTAATTGTGGATCGACTGACTAAAGTAGCTCATTTCCTTCCAGTCAAGACCACTTATGGAGGTCCTAAACTAGCAGAGTTGTATATGGAGAGAATAGTGTGTCTGCATGGAGTTCCAAAGAAAATTGTGTCTGATAGGGGCACTCAATTCACCTCACATTTCTGGCAAAAGATACATGAG